>OX183137.1:12358189-13558189 GCA_945261195.1 Cryptosula pallasiana | reverse complement strand
TATTATACTTATACTATAGCTTGGTATAATGTATTATACTTATACTATAGCTTGCTATAATGTATTATACTTATACTATAGCTTGGTATAATGTATTATACTATAGCTTGGTATAATGTATTATACTTATACTATAGCTTGCTATAATGTATTATACTTATACTATAGCTTGCTATAATGTATTATACTATAGCTTGGTATAATGTATTATACTTATACTATAGCTTGGTATAATGTATTATACTTATACTATAGCTTGCTATAATGTATTATACTTATACTATAGCTTGCTATAATGTATTATACTATAGCTTGGTATAATGTATTATACTTATACTATAGCTTGGTATAATGTATTATACTTATACTATAGCTTGCTATAATGTATTATACTATAGCTTGGTATAATGTATTATACTTATACTATAGCTTGGTATAATGTATTATACTTATACTATAGCCTGGTATAATGTATTATACTTATACTGTAGCTTGGTATAATGTATTATACTTATACTATAGCTTGGTATAATGCATTATACTATAGCTTGCTATAATGTATTATACTTATACTATAGCTTGGTATAATGTATTATACTTATACTATAGCTTGGTATAATGTATTATACTTATACTATAGCTTGGTATAATGTATTATACTTATACTATAGCTTGGTATAATGTATTATACTTGTACTATAGCTTGGTATAATGTATTATACTTACACTATAGCTTGGTATAATGTATTATACTTATACTATAGCTTGGTATAATGTATTATACTTATACTATAGCTTGGTATAATGTATTATACTATAGCTTGGTATAATGTATTATACTATAGCTTGGTATAATGTATTATACTTATACTATAGCTTGGTATAATGTATTATACTATAGCTTGGTATAATGTATTATACTATAGCTTGGTATAATGTATTATACTTATACTATAGCTTGGTATAATGTATTATACTATAGCTTGGTATAATGTATTATACTATAGCTTGGTATAGTGTATTATACTTATACTATAGCTTGGTATAATGTATTATACTTATACTATAGCTTGGTATAATGTATTATACTTATACTATAGCTTGGTATAATGTATTATACTTATACTATAGCTTGGTATAATGTATTATACTTATACTATAGCTTGGTATAATGTATTATACTTATACTATAGCTTGGTATAATGTATTATACTTATACTATAGCTTGGTATAATGTATTATACTTATACTATAGCTTGGTATAATGTATTATACTTATACTATAGCTTGGTATAATGTATTATACTATAGCTTGGTATAATGTATTATACTTATACTATAGCTTGGTATAATGTATTATACTTATACTATAGCTTGGTATAATGTATTATACTTATACTATAGCTTGGTATAATGTATTATACTTATACTATAGCTTGGTATAATGTATTATACTATAGCTTGGTATAATGTATTATACTATAGCTTGGTATAATGTATTATACTTATACTATAGCTTGGTATAATGTATTATACTTATACTATAGCTTGGTATAATGTATTATACTTATACTATAGCTTGGTATAACGTATTATACTTATACTATAGCTTGGTATAATGTATTATACTTATACTATAGCTTGGTATAATGTATTATACTATAGCTTGGTATAATGTATTATACTATAGCTTGGTATAATGTATTATACTTATACTACATTAAATACATCTTTGTAGTGTACATATACTACACATTACTGTATAATGTACACTTACTACATATGACTTTGTATTGTACAAATAACTAAAGCATATACACGATCTGTACAGATTTGTGCTACCCTGACTTTACCATTTGATGTGATTAAGACTCACCGGCAGATCGAACTTGGCTCTGCAATAGGTGAGTCTCTAATATTCATCAGATCTTACTCTCCTGTCTCTTGGCTCACTTGTGTTTGTTATCGGCTCTTGTAACAGTGGTAGCAGCAGTAGTGGTGTTAGTAACAGCGACAGTAGTAGTTGTGGTGGTAGTGGTGATGGTGACATGACAGTAGTAGTAGTTTTTTGTAGTAGTGGTAGCAGCAGTAGTGGTGATACTAGTAGCAGCAGTAGCAATGGCAGTTGTAGTAGTAAAAAGTGTAGTTGTAGCACTAGCAGTAGTGGTAGCATCAGTAGTCTTAGCAGTACTACTAATTACTAGTAATAACTAGTAGTACCAAGCAGTAGTCATTCCTATATATTGTACATCACGTGTCACAAATACTTTAGACCTCAAGTCTGCCCCATCTACATACTCCATGATAACGTCTCTGTACAAGACTCAAGGAGTACAAGGACTCTTCACAGGTGCGTTCTCTTTCCTTCTTACTCCTTCCTGTTGTGTAGCAAGTCATTGATACTCGTTAGGTCTACTATGTTGTGGATGAATGTACATTTTGGAGTTGTCTGCCCTTCAAGTGGCTTCTCGCGTTCCTTTACAAACGCATGTATATCAGGTTACAGCATGCTGCTATCATTCTATTACCTATGTTTTGTACATTTTCCAATGAGTTACTACTCCTGGTTAAATACCTTAGCTGTTCCATACAGTATGATTGGTTTGTAATGCGCATAGTTTCATGATTTGATGCGCTGCACAGGAAGTGCCAAAGCTGTTTGTTCGCTGTTGAGGGTTTGCCCCCACCACTGTTGGCATTGTTGAACTTTGCAGTTTGTAGTATTTCTGCGATTAAACATCAGTGAAATGGTTTCATGTTTAAAGAATATGGCCACTTTGCTTTGGTTGAAAAACCAACTAACTCAGTTCTCTCTCTGATGGCTGTCTGTGGAAGATATTATTGTGAAAATTCCCAGCTGACAAGAGAAGGCAACTGCTTTATTTTACAGATTGAAGTCGCAATAATCCAAAAAAATTTAAATTAGATTATAAAAATTATGGTAGAATAAATTTCAAGACTTGAGGGTAAACCAAGTTTGAGTTCACTAATATAGCCTCAGTACTTTGAATGTTGAATGTTATTTATCAATGGTGATAATGCTATATGGAACGTCTGTCTTTAACTTATCGAATTATTATAAAAAAAAATATTTATTATAATTTTTATAGATTTGCATCGTGAATGTCACAACTAGCAATTTTTTCAAGACATACAAGTTCTCTCGTTTTGATTCATAAAAACATTGTAGTTGTCTGCTCTCGTCACTTCAGATCACTTTGGTGGCAGTGATAATCAAACCATATCCAATACCAAATATATTTTTATTTATTTTTCAAGTAAAATATTGCAGTTTGGGTAATTGCGTCAATACACCAATCATCTTGCAGAAATCATAACATTTGATTTTAAAAAGTTATTTTTGTCAATCATTTATCAACTTTTTTTGGTTCATTTTTTTTCTAAAAGTGAAACAAGTAACCTTTGTAGAGCTGATTATTTTGGTTATTTTCATTTATGAGCTACAAAGTATGTTATTGCATTTAATTCTCAGACATTTTACCTGCTCATTATTTGTTGACAGATTTAGAATTGTTGTTTTAGGCTTGGGACCCAGAGTGTTGAAGGTTGCTCCGGCATGCGCTATTATGATTAGTTCCTACGAATACTGCAAGAGACTGTTCGCTGCCCGAGCTAAACGAAGTCATGTCCACAATTGACAAGTGCTTAACTTTCAATTGAAAGTATATATCACTAGCTAATTATAGTACACCAAAGATTCACACGCCAGAGTGCTGGATTTAGTCTAATTAAATACAAATGTGTATTTATCCCTAATTTGACTATCAATGATTTTTTATTATTTTAACATGATACGTCCATGTTAAAAAAAACTTTCCGCAGCCAAAATTATGGTTGGAAAATTGAATGATTTATTCATTTAATGTTATTTTTTGTACATTCATGCATTGGATCATTGATGGTTTATATTCATTTTTTTCTGCTGATAATAAAATAAATAAAATAATTTTACTTGTCAGCTGTTAGAGATGATATATGATATAGGTGGGCGAAAAATATCCAAAGCAAATAGTTTGTGCACTAGTTTATTAAAAGAAATACTAAAATAAAATTGTTTATTGGATATAAAAAAAAGGTTTTGATTCATTGACTAGCGCTATAACACTTGCTATACACCACTTTACACATGCATTAAATATGAGCGCACAAGCGGTGATTGCAAAATAATCTTTTTAACAAAAACATAGAATTGTTAAAAAACAATATAATACATTCTATATATAAATATCAGTGTAACGGAATGTGAGCAATCTTTATATATAATGTTATCATACACTGTTACGTCATGCATTCAACGTCGGCAGTTAGTTGAAATATAGAACCTGGTTCAACGGAGACTGATGGCTTCTCAGAGCCGCCGCAATTGTAGGGAGTATGTGGGATAAAAACTAGCTCCATTTGGTCTTTCTCGTCATACTGTACGTTCAGCATGTATCGATGATGTTCATTAAAGTTTTCTATAAGAATCAGCTGTACTTCTGTGGGTCTCCCTGTATCAGTGTGGTTGCATTGCTCAAGTCTTTTTACCATGAAATGAGCTGCAGCTGGCTCTGTGGTTTTCTATAACAATTTTGACCACAATAATTTCCAAATGCAATTCTAGATACGCTATGATGACTTTGCTTCTATCCGATTATGCAAATGGTCACTTACCATTGCAACCAGTTTGTTTCCACGTCGGACTAATCGTTCTCGACGTCCACTTTCCTTGTCACGCCTTCTTTTTGGTCTCATTTTGGATCTGTTTGTTTCAAAGGATAAAATCCAGTCAGATAATTCGCTAAATGATCTCCAGAAATAGTCTGTTAAAAAAAGGCACATATGTACAGTCTCATTTAACATTGGTCATTGTTTGTTTGTCTTCCAATCCAATAATGTTGTGCAGCAAAATCACCCTTCTTTTCTCTCTCCGTGTAAGATAATTTTGACTAATGAGAGTTGTGTTTTCTACTTTTTTTAGGATTGACAACTTTAATATTTGTTACACACAGTCGTCGATTGGGTCGGAAAACCGACAGCGACTCGAATATAATAATTAGCAAATCAGTTTCACAACAAGGCTTGTGTTCAAAGAAGTTTGCGTAATAATAATAATAATAATAGTATTATTTCAACAATATTCTTCTGCGATGTGAATAATATTCAATATTGTTGTCGATGTTTGCATGTAGTTGGCTGTTATGTTTTGTCCAGTCTATTCACCCTTACTGTTGACATTTTACAACATCTCTACATTCATAGTAGGTAGGTAGGTTTCCTACTACTACTAGTAGTACTACCACTACTACTACTTTACTTTTAATATTATTATTGTTATCATTATTATTATATTGATTATTATTATTATGTTGATTATTATTATTTTTTATCAAATCAACAACAAACAAAGAAAAAATCATTATTATTATTTATATCAGTGAGTATTAATTATTGTTCTTACTTCAACTTCATTCTTATTATAAATAATAATAATTATTTTTATTAGTTCTTCCTGTTGCTATTTCTTTATTATTATTATTATTATTATTATTATTATTATTATTATTATAATAAATAATATATTATTTAATTATTATCATTTATTTGTGCCCAATAATTAATAATAATAAATAATAATAATAGTTGTAATAATAAAATAATGCAATATATAATTAATAAATAATAGTAGTTATTTGTTTGTTAAAAATAATCATAATGATTTAATGTTATTATTAAATTTAATTAATAATAATATTATTGTTATGTCGGTTGGTCCTAATAATAATAAATAAGGATATTATTTATTAATAATATAAGTGATGATTATTATTATAATAATAGAATTAATAATTGTCATAATAAATAATAATAATGTGCTATGGAAATGTACATGGGAAGGAGGAATAACTAAACGTCTGCAGGAATCGCCAATGGAGGCAGACCTGTATGAAATAATCAGCAAGCAAAAATTTCTTTGTCGATTTCTAGATACGAATAATAATGAATGAATAATAATAATGGATTAAAAATGGTTCATATCAATATAAGTTCATTCCGACAAATTCAAATACAGATCCACATTTCATTGATGGGCTCAACGATAGTTTTTCAATGATTTTTTATTTGATAAAGAAATGGTAGCGGAATCTGAAATAATGAAAACAGTCACAAAAGTGTCTCATGCGTATTGCATTGCTACCACCATTTAACCACCAATATTGAACTTTGGTAAATCAATACATCAATTTTTTTCTGAGGGAAGACTTATGCTGATTAAGTAATGTTAATAACCCTGTTATAAAATTAAAATGATGAATATCAAAGTTTAATAATCAATAATGGTCTGTGTTATGATTGCTATATTGCTTATTATCGTTTTAGCATTAAAAATGAGAAATAAAGAAGGAAAGGACCACAGTTTGTTTTATACATAATGGATTGGTAAGATTAGCAGAAAATTGTGCACTTTAACGTGTGAAGCATGACGAGACAGTTTTTGTAGAGCAACTTTGCAATATAACATTATATTTGTGAACGATACGCAATTTGCTTCCTCTTACCATTGTGATTTATTGTGCGTGCCAAATTCTAGTCTGAAATCGTTGTTGTAAAACAGAAGATTTTCCCATTGGTACCACCATTTAGTCATTCAGATGGTGGGATGGTTATTTTTCCCTTTACTCTTTCTAAAAAATCTTTTTGCTCCGTTTATTTAATGTAAGTCATACTAAAATGTTTTTTGGTAGATGTCTCAATCCCCTAATTTATGGCATGAGCCTCATGGGTTTCATTTTATTTTCCAGCACTCTACTACAAAACTTGTCTGCTATTGTGAAAATTTCTATTCCCAAAACATCTAATTGCAAATAGTAGAATAGATTAGCCAATTAACACCTAGATTTTATGCGAGAAATGTGAAAGTTTATAGCTATCAGATTGTAATAGCTAATAACATATCATCTTAATTGGAAATAAAAAACATTTTTCAATGAAGCTAATGTTATTAATAATAATAGTTTGCTATTAGATTGAATTGCTGGTACTGATTGTTTCTTGTTGCATTATTTTTTTATATTTCTTCATTTACTGAGCAGTTCGTATTATTTACCAGTTTACAAAAATGGTAATAGGTTTGAACAAATTGATCGTTCAGGCTGAATAATATTAACATATGTTGTAATATCAACTTACTGGACGCATCATAACGTCTTTTATTTACAGATAGTTTGGTCTTTGGGGTTTTGTCAGACTTTCCACCACTTCTTGGTTCTGTCCCGACGCTTAAATATCCAGTAGCGAATGGGCTGTAGATCATTGAAGCACATTTCGTGCTTGGCTGTAACATAAACGCTTAGTGGATAATCTACTCAGCAAAACTTTCATGCGTGTGTCTCGAAGATTTGAGAATGAAAAGTAGCTTATCTCACCAACGAAAAATTTTCTTTTTCTGCTTCACGGCGTATGTCACTCCAGAAGTCTGTTTTACCTGCTATCAGTTTGCTTATTCTCTTTGACTGCCTGCTGCCGGGCAGCGTTGCACTTTGTACCCAGCTCCTTATGATGACCATAGACACGAGAATGACCTATGGAAAATAATATTGCTATTAAAACTCCATCTAGAACCAAAATTAATTTTACAGAAACATATTTTTAGGAAGTTCATGTAAATTTTGTTATTTGTAGTTTTACAAAATACATTTTGAAGCGTGGAATATAATAATATGGCATGGTCTAAAACTTTCAGTATAAAAAAATGCTGTTTACTAGTATCTAGCTATCACGCAATGCTATTTGAAAGTTAGCCAAAACACGCAATAGCTATAAATTATCGCTTAAAGCTTACAAGTTATAATCAATCTTTCATTCAATGTAGAACAATAGTCTTTGCGCCGTGCTAGAAATAGTGTTAACCACTCACCCTCATCAAATGATACGCTGGCGTTTTACAAAGCATTTTAAAATCTTTTTCTGAAATCTTGTATCCAGATATGTTTACCCTCTCTCTGTCTAATAAATAATGATAGCATTAGATGCAATTGAGCATTTATATAACTTTGTGCAAATTTAGGGGATTTTTTCTAATGTTTACTTTTTACTCATGCCTTGGAAATTCCATCGGCTGAGAGGTTGCTATTGGTGGGATTCTAACTAGAAACAAAACTGCTTGGAATACACGGCGTATGACCTCACCCATCTACTCCATTGGCTAATATCTGCCTATTATTTCCATTGGAAAAATCTTCTTGTAATTTTTTTTAATAATTTTTTGTTTGTTAGAGCGCTGTTATTTGAAACCTTGCAAAAGCTTCCTGGATATTTCACTTTCTGTTACAAAATTTCCTTTACGGAACTTTTTAATGGAATTGAATATTTCTTTTAATAGCAGTGACCAGCTTTTTGATGCTACTGTTGTTACCATTTTCAATGATGAATTATTATTGCGTATTCTTAGCAAGATTACAGTAAAAGGAATAAAAAATTTACCAAAAGCCATTAATATTGAAGTTTTAGTAGAAAGAATAGTGGCGGTACATTTTAATGCAACAATTTCTAACTATTTACTCGTATCTCGGTAGAAACTTTTATTATATTATAATACAATTTTCATCATTTCGTAAATAGTTTGAGTTTTCCTGCCGATCAATACCAAAATGTCGTGAAAGGAGTTACAAATTAATTTAACAGCGATGATTAAGCCAAATTTAGTCAAAAGTTGTAAGAATAGTTGGTAATATCCGCAACAACTTTGACTTAGGATCAGTAGTTTAACTTGAATGATTGTGAAGCAAACATGCTGGCCATATTTTTTATTATCACTTTGATGAATGGCGTTCAAGCGGAAAATACAAACAACAGCTGATTAGAGCTGATTGCTTTCTATTCCCAACCCGCTATCTTTAACTCTTTGTTCCCATTATCGTAGGTGTTACTCACATTCAATTCACTGGAGTGGATACTTACAAGTGACATAGATAGAAAGGTTAGTTGCTTTGACTGCTCACACAACAATATATGTTTATGTATTATTTGTTTTTACCCAAGTGAACATGTACTGCCAGTGCCTGTCACTAATTCAATGCAGCCAACATAAAGGCCTCTCCGCGCACAGCGATTTACGGCCAAGAACTCATAACTTTGAGAGAATTTTTCGTCCGTTGTTACACTCCACACACAACGATTATACACATGATGGTGCTTATCAACAGTTTATAGCGAAAACATGGCTGGGAAAATCAAAGTAGGAAAAAGTAGCTACGAGCGATCTGCATTGACCAATCAGCGTCAGGAAATAATCACTAATCGTGAGACTGGCTGGCACAAATCAAAATTGCTTAATTCTAGACAATCGCGTCAAACATAGGAAAACTGATTCGCTGAGGGTGAACTAAACAGCTTTTTTCCGCTCTTCGTGACAAAATCGCTGCGTGGAGAGGCCTTTATTGGTGTTACTAGCTTATAAATTTAAATGTTATGTAGATTATTTTACTAACAACGAAGTCGTTAGATGATTGAGCTTGATGTTAGATTTGAGCACTGTTGATTATTAACTTGTATCACAAAAGCTCTTCAAGAATGATTACTTGGTATTTGCTATCATTCATCATCACTTGTCACCTGAGCTAATTAATTACATAACATAGTACTGTATACTTTCTTACCTTTTTGTGTGGAGATGTACAACTCTGTGTGTCTTCTCTTCGCCTTCCTTTGTGTGCTCTATCTCACCTTTGACTGTCTCTTCCAATATACTCAACATTTTTTGGCAAAAATTGGGATTTCCATCTCCCTGTGTTAACCTCATCCATTAAACTTTGTTTCCTTGTGTCAGTCATTGGTGAGCATTTGGTTGGATTTTTTATTTTTGAACAAATAACTGTACATCCTTTATCTTGATGCGCTGTAGTCAGCTTGTGCTGAAACTATTGCCGATCACTAAATTGATTCACATCAGCGTATTGATAAAGTTTTTCCTTGATCAGTTAATTTCTTTTGCGCAATGTGGAGTTATATTTCGTGTCATTCGCACACCCGATCTCATCTCATTTCTTCTTTCCAGGCAATTATTAAAACTGCTTTACGTTTCGTGAGGATGTTTTCTCTTCCCCTGATTGGTCTCTCACCTGCACCATGCGAATTCCATATTTCCTAATTTACTGTCGTAACGCTTTTGTGAAACGGTCACAAATGATCTGTGCTCAATATTTGCCCTTCTCTAATAAAAAGGAGCTGTCTTACGTTCCACGAGTGTAAAATATTTATTGCTCGCCGAAAGAGTGTTGGTTGTACCTTGTCTGATATTCTCTTCTTCACCAACCAAAGTAACTTGGCTTATTGAATGCATGCTTCAACATTGTTTGCTCTTTCATTAGCTACCATTCTAATTTATTTTATGCAACATGTACATCAGCCGTTGGTTTTCATCAGTGAGTAACGCTGGAAAGTGGAAAACTCTGTTTAATCACTTTCTGGTGCAATGCACAAGTTTTATTAATTCTCAACTCTCTCAATTTGTTCCATTCATCACAGGATTTCCATTTTATCACACGCTTTATACAAAAGTCGTCATTGTTAATACTAAAACAGCTGATTGAGGAAATTGGAGTGTTGCTTATTTTATTATGTTTCAACAGTTTGAAATAAAATCTCAGTTTATTCCAGCGGTCACCATCACCAGTAATTGTGATGTCACACTAGGCAGCATTGTAATGTCATGATAGGCAGCATTGTGATCCCCTGAATATGTTGCGTCACATCACAAAGCTGCCCATCAGGGCATGATAATTAATGAGCATAGGATAGTTTCTGGTTGGCCGCCATTGATAGATTAATGTCCTCCTAGTTTTTAACCTCTGTAAGAGATGCCTAGATATATGTTCACATCAGAGGTCAGTCTTGCTCCAAAGTCTATTCCATCTTGTGCTCCACAAGAGTGGCATACAAACATGTCATATCTGCTTACACAGTGGCTGTACCCTAATGTTGGCTAATGGGGTCCCGGCAGATTTTTCTGCGGAGCTATGATTAAAGAACCGGAAGCCCGCTTTCCACCAACAATACTATTAAAACAAAAGTCACTTCATTCTTAACAATTACTGAAGAAACATTTTTTCATTCACGGCGGCTGATAAGTTTGGGCTATATAATCCTGACAATGCGCCATCGCCACAGACTGTCCAACCACAGCGGCACTGCAAAGCAAACCACAGTAATCGTTCAAGGGCGCGCTTTCATTAGTTTACGTTGGCAAGCCCAATGAGCCGCGAAATACAAAGCTGTGGCTCTGCACACGAGCATAATATTCAATTAATTTTTATCATGTGAATAAAACAAAATATTTTCAAAAAAAAAACTTCAACGGCTATATTGATTCCTTGAGCTTCCTCAACGACAAAAATTTTGTCATATCAGTTGCTAAAATCTAAATAATAAACAAGCAAGTCGTGGTTTCTAATGATAAGTTTTACGATCGACTAAGCTACTCTAGGTTGCATCGCTAAAGCGATACTACTGTGCCGGGACCCCATTCCCTTTACTACCATCTACCTGCGTTCACAATATGCGATTATTAGCAGAATTGTGAGTTGCTCTCCGATTATTTTCAAGAGCTTACACTTGGGATTTTTGGTGCTCGGTTTCGTATGGCCTTGACATTGTCACCATAGCGCATTTTTTGATAATATATGCGACAAATATTAATAATTATATATGTTTTTTATTATGTGATACTAGAGTTTTTGATTGGTTATAACGGCTGTTCACTCATCGGTAATAATAAATAAAATGCAAATAATAATAAAAGAATTTTGCAATTGATAAATAAGTAATAATAATTTATTTTCAATGTATTTTATTATAATTATTTTAGCTATTCATATTGTGCTGATAATTAGGATGTTGTCTTTAACATTTTTACATATAAATTGAGCTGCACTGAATCAAGGAAATACTAAAATTAAAACAAAATTTTTAATACAATAAACGAAAGCGGAGCAAAATATGGTCAATCCGCCACAATTTTCTTGAAACGTATGAGATAGACAAGCTGTGATGTGCACCGTGGTTGGCTAAACAGGCTGATAATTGTACATAGCTCCATCACAGTCCAACAGGAAAAAAATCTCCACCAATTGTGAAATCGTTAACATGTGCACTATTTACACTTGCGAGCCGAGCTTCGACTGCGCCCTGGGCTGACGCCGATAATCGTATGGTGTGAGCCCAGCTTCAGACATTCTTTGATTGCGGATTATAGCGAGCCAGGTCAACATTTCTACTGTTCACTTTTGATCTGACTTGTCCGCATCAACTATTGATGAGAACGTTCCTCTCTACGACGCTATGATTGCTGATTTAATGTCGTTCCACAACTATTTATTAATAGTATTTTCAAACTTTGATATTGATCAACACAAACATCTACCTATCTCATACTACTGGAGACTGAGATGAAATAGTCTTCTAACTCGTACAATAGTTTTTTCCATACATTGTGCATGATAGTTATTGTCTTACTGGTCTTTGCAGAACAGTATTGGAAATATATTAGTGCATCAGGGTTATTTGTTTTCAAGTTTTTGTATTACAGGCAAATAACCTTGTATCTAGTGTTGAGCAGTTTCATTGATAATCTAACCTGTGGAGCACAGGCTTTCGGCATAGCAAAAATTTTGTATGATTGTAGGTAAATAGCTTAGTAATTCATGAGCTATTAATCATACACATAGAGTGATTATTCATAGAGTTATACCCTTCTATCTATGGGTAGCAATAGCACTAGTCTCCATATTATGTTAGAAAATTGTTGTCAAATTATTATTGTTTTATTAAACAGTCAATCACTTTATTTTTATGCTATGAAGTTTATCCTACAAAGGAGTTGTGTCCCCTTTAAAGTTTTGGTTTGCCGAAGTCCCATAAAACGTATCTCACGGTCATATAGATCCCGGTTTCTATCAACACCTCCCCGCAAGAACATCGTGCAACTCAGGTTAAATCGCGACCAAGCTCCAGTTGTCGTTATTTTCTTGATTTCTGATCTAACAAGGTGTGGGTTTCAGAAAACAAAATGAATGATTTCCAGCTTGTTAGTTAGTTACATGGAAGCTTTCAATAACTTACGTTTGTGTCAGTTAACTCTACTAATGCTTTAGTCAAACTATGCGAAGATGAAGTGCTGGCACAATTTCATGAGTCAATAATTATTATTCTTTTATTTTACTAATAATAAATAACAGTTATTATTATAATTATATCAATAAATAAAATATTGCTACTGAATATTACTCGCACATGGGAGTTGGACTAAACTTCAAACGATCTTCGCATTGGGCAAACTTTGGCGATCAAACGTCGTACTTATTTGTTGATACGAAAAGTGCTGTTATCATTTTTTGCATTGACTCCGTGTTATAAAGGCTTCGAAGACCCAAATTTCGTAGCATAGAACCGCAGTGAATGCAAACAAAATTTAACCATTACTGGTAATAATTTGCTCTTAGACTTGTTTTTCCAATATTTTATTCACCCGTTTTCACCGTGTGAACAAACTTAGTATTAAACTTAACCTGCCACTGAAAACACCATTCAAAAACATCGATGTTATTCAATCGGCATAGCGACCGTCTTTCGCACTCGCTTCAGTTACCGCAAACAATTTATCGCTCAGCATAACGGCATGGACTTGTATACAATGTTATATTTCAGGCTTGTTATTTAATTTGTCCTGATATCTTTGTTCATCTGCTGTAAAGCGCGTGTAAAATAAAGAAAACATTTTATTTTCAATATATAGATTTTAAATTACCACAATGTTCATATCAGCAGCTTTGAATGATAGGAAAACTGCAATATTCTTTTGATCGCAGAAATGTATCCTTCCCTAGTTACAGTGACCATAGACTTTGAAAATAAGTGATAATTCCATCACCTTAACCTCATTGCCAAAGATGGTAGTTTATAAAAAATCTTTTTTGTCATCTTTGAACCTCTTTGAAAGAATAAAGTCCTCGGTCTATTTACATTTGCCGCAAAGACAATAGGCGTTTTCGGCTAAGTTCGCCTGAAGAACTGTGCGAATTTTCAAGTGTTCTCGATAGTGGATGCACTCCAAGCTGGCAAAACACGTAGCCGTGCATAAAACAAATTTATAGTGTTGTCTTCTCATACAACAATTTTTACAGGCTAAAAAGTGAAAAATTAATAATAATACATTAATAATCAT
The DNA here is from genome assembly GCA_945261195.1 of Cryptosula pallasiana. Classification (NCBI taxonomy): domain Eukaryota; kingdom Metazoa; phylum Bryozoa; class Gymnolaemata; order Cheilostomatida; family Cryptosulidae; genus Cryptosula; species Cryptosula pallasiana. The sequence goes on along the minus strand of OX183137.1, from coordinate 13,543,968 downwards.
TATTATTAACATAATAAATAATAATTTCTACTAGAACAATGGAAACAAACAAATAATTACTCTTATCAACGCTATTATCTTGTTACTGTTACTCCAAGATATTTAACATAATAAATTATTATTATGGCCTTGCATCAACGATGGCTGCTTGCATGATGACGACTCGTTGTTTTTGTTGTTGTATCCAAACCGAAAATATTGATTGCCATAAAACGGTTCTGTTTTTAATTGCATGCATAAATACAGACCAGACAATTCCTGCTTTTCAAACCAACATTGTTTCTCGCTACCATCTTCGCTGTGAATTTATTGTGAAGCGACAGCATGAAAAAAATCCTATTTTGTGCTCGCCGAAAGAAGATAAATTCACCCATTTGTCACTATCCTACGTCTGATGAGTTACCTGAAACTCGTGTAACTCTTTGCATCTGTACGCTCATTGGCTAATAATTTTATATGTAATTGTTTATTACACAAAAGCGTGTGGAGATATTTCTTTATAGCTATTTGCTGTGATAGCATTTGGCGCTTTCGGTTACGTGAACGCGAAGAACTCTGTTGATTTTTAAGCGTTCTCAGAGCTGGATGCACGCAAATCAGGCAAAACAAGTATCCGTAAAAAAGAATTTGTGGAGTTGTCTGCTCTTAGAACGGTTACACGTCGTACGACCTAAAAAGCGACAGTTTAATAATAATGAAATTGTATTTTTTATTACTATTATAATAAATAATTATTTTTAATGAAACAATGCAGTCAAGTAAACAATCACTTTTGGCATCGCTAATATATAGATACTGCGACACACATATACTTGTCCACAAAAGCCTTGGACTAATCTATCAAGCATCCACATATTTTCCTAGCAGCACACTACTGCTACTTTATAACACCCTGATAAATAGCAAGATTTTGTATTGTCTTGAGGCATGGGGTAATGCTCCAGCTTGCTATATAAACACAATATTGATAGTGCAAAAGCGTCTGATCCGTATAATTTGTCACAAAAAGCCTAACACCCACACTTCTCCTTTGTTCAAAAAGACAAAAGTTTTACCTATCTCTCTGTTATACAAACACCGGCTAGGTTTGCTCGCTTATAAACACTATAGCTTAATATCATCTCCAGCCCACTCTCATAATACCCGACACTCTCAATATTCTTTGCCGTACCCAGTCTCCTCTTCTGCCTGTGGCCAAAGGCAGGTCACCTACCAATCTGCTGATGTATGGAACTCGCTGCCAGTGGGGCTGCGGGTGATGGCTTCAACATCAAGATTTAAAGCGGCCTTAAGGCAACACCTGCTTGATTCCATGTAGTGGCTTCTTGCTTCTGTATATTGTTTTTCTAGCTGACAACCGGGTCCAGCGCCTCGATTAGCTATGCTACTGCGCACATGGACCCTCATCACTGCTCAATTTTTTTTCTCACCGTTTAGCAACAATTCATGATGAAATAAAACAAACAAACAAACAAATAAATCATTATAAATCTTATGGCCTTGCATCAACGATCATTGCTTGCATGATAAAGACTCGTTCTTTGCTGTCTCCAAAACGAAATATTTATTGCCATAAAACGGCATTGCTTTTAATCGCAATAAATACAGAAAAGATACCTCCTAATTTTGTAAATCAGAGTTGTTTCTCACAAACACCTTCGCGCTGAATTTCTCGCGAAGTCACAGTGTCAAAAATGCTATTTTGTACTCGCTGAAACAAGAGGAATTTGTCCTTCTGTCACGATCGCGACTTCACGTTCACTTGGTGGAAAGTGTCTATTGAAATGGTTAGGGACCGAGGCAAATAGCAAGATGTTATTTGCATTATATTGTTATTGATTAGTGCATCGCAAACCATAAATCACGATCATTTCTACTTTTATCAACAGTAAATTATATACAAATATAAACGAGACAGAAATTTATCTGAGCTCGTTTACCTTCAAATAATGATCAAAGTTTTTTTTATTTAATATAAGAATCACTCGCTGTTAGAAACTTTGGCTTTTTAGAGTCGTTAATAGATCTGGGCGCTACAGGTGACATGATATCATTGGAAACGGTGGTTAAACATTCCTGTTTTGGTCTATGTATATTTGCAGCAAAGACAATGGGCGTTTTCGGCTAAGTTCTCGTGAAGAACTGTGCAAATTTTCAAATGTTCTCAATAGTGGATGCACGCCAAGCTGGCAAAACACGTAGTCGTGCATAAAAATCAATTTATTGAGTTGTCTTCTCTTACAACAAGTTTTACAAGCTAAAAATTGAAAAATTAATAATAAAATACTATTTATTATTATTAACATGATAAGAATTATTTCTACTAAAACAATGGAAACAAATAAATAATTACTCTTAGTACCACTAATATATTTATACTGTAACTTAAAGATATTCGACTTGATAAGTCATTATAACTCTTATGGTCTTCATGAACGATCGTTGCTTGCATGATAACGACTCGTTTTTTGGTTTATCCAAAACGAAATATTTATTGCCATAAAACGGCTTTGCTTTTAATCGCAATACATAAATACAGAAAAGATACCTCTTAATTTTGTAAATCAGCGTTGTTTCCCGCAAACACCTTCGCACTGAATTTCTCGCAAAGTCACAGTGTCAAAAAATGCTATTTTGTACTCGCTGAAACAAGAGGAATTTTTCCTTTTGTCACGATCGCGACTTCACGTTCACTTAGAAACTTTGGCTTTTTAGAGTCGTTAATAGATCTTGGCACTACAGGTGACATGATATCATTGGAAACGGTGGTTAAACATTCCTGTGTTGCGATTGGTTGATCAAGAAAGTGGCCAGTGGTTTTGTGATCTGGGTCAAATAAAAAATTCTAGCGATTACCTGAGCGATTTACCAGTAATGCAAGATGGAAAATCCTCAATAGCCAAGCAATCGCAATGTGTACATGCTGTTTTAATTTCCTTGCATTTTCTGAAAACCTTTCTTTTTTATCATAAACGAGCACTGATCCGGTTCGTACCCTGTAGTCGTAGTATATTCACTGTATGGTGCGTCCCGTGGCAAAAGTGTTCCAGTACATTTGTCTATATTTGTATATTGCTTGCAGATTTGGCCGCAAACAGTTTCATGTTCACTTGAGTAAGTTTCAAATATATAAGCAATGTGCATGTTCTGTTTCAGAGTGAAGTTAACACTTTATCGTTGCCAAAACAGATTTATATCAGACTAAATGGAATGGAAGACTGCTACGAGCTCGGTAAACAACCATTTGGATATGCACGTACTCAGTGATGATGTGAAATTTGATAAGTGAGCTTGCTAAGCCACTTGTGATGTGCATCCTGTTAGCGCTCTCGCATCCTGTCAGCCTTCTCGATCTTACCGACTATAAATAGACACCACTAAGTACTTGTCTACTAACTGCTACTAGTACAATAAATCCATTGAAGGGGTTTCCCCTACTGCATTGACTCATTGATTGCGCAATACAAGGGCTCGCAGCAGCTCGCTTGCCTGCAGGATTTTTGTCGGTGCAGGAATTTCATTGCCGGTAATTTGGAATTGGACTTCCCAGCTAGGTATTCTAATGTCAACGGTCATAACTGAGTCACCACTTGACTATCATTATCGTGGTAGATGTCCTTTCCATTGTTTACTCAGTAATGAAACTACTCCTAATGGCAACAGTGACAAGGGAATACTACTGCAGAAGCTTCTGGAACACGGATTGCCTTAGGATTTTTACGAAGGGCATGACACATGTTATGCGGATTGTAGATGTGTGCAATGGTGGATGTTAGGTCCTCTCAACATCCCTGCAAAACTTTATTGTTGATTATTTTAGTTTTATATTTTAAGTCAACTTTCCCATTCTCAGGTATGTATGTTGGTATGATGATTTTGCCTTTCAAATCTTTTTCAAATCATTTCAATGCGGTTGATAAAGTCAATATTTCAGGCCGACGTTTTTTGTCTTTCTTTCTAGCTGACTCCGTCTTTTTTTGTCTGTGGTCTTTTCAGCATGTTCGATGAATTTCTGTTTTTAAAATGTGATAAGTTTTTATGGTTGAAGTCCATTTCGCATGTCTTTTTATTATTTCTACATTTTTTTTAAATCATCATGTCATTACGATTGATGCTACATGTACATCCACCAATTGCTTACCGATTTTGCCTTCACTGGTCGGAAAAGACAACAGAGTTGCTCCTATTTTCTTCTTTACTCGCCATTCTCAAGCGACTTTGGTTGAAATCGCTGTATGTGATATCACCATTAGCCATAAAATGTATTGCAACAATGAACAAATGTGTGAACGGCCCTGTTTATTGGAAACAATGATATTACCAGGGATGGTTTGATTGGTGAAATTGCGAGTTGCTTACCAAATTGTTGACCATGATCAAACCTGCCGATAACCTCAAATAAAATGCTACCGGTTGTTTTATCAAATTTTACCGGAAACGGAAAAAGTAAAATCCTCAATCATAAAGCGAAATTGGTAGATGTACAGGAGGCATAAGTTTACATGATCACTGTCATAGGCTAGTTGTAAATTTGATTGTTTAGTTAAATTGAATGCATCCATTCCACCATCCATTATCTAGTTAGATGGAATAAAAGGAAAAAGTTGAACAAATGAACAGTAATTATTTAAATAACATATAATTCTTTGTCATTTATGACTAATAACTGGTCTTGCTGCCCTCCTGCTGCCAGCTGAAGTTCCTTTATGGAATGGAAAATATGGTCAATCACACGGTGAGTCATTCATGGACCTTAGTCTATGAGTAATCCAATCCATCCAATCCATTTGTTAGTTTTGATAGTCACCATGGACCTAGTAGATATACTAGGTCCATGATAGTCACTCATTTACCATCTCATTCCTGGCCATCCAATTTATCATATATGCGCAATGACAGATTACGGAGAAGACGGCAGTGATCTTTGAATAGTTCAGTCTGCAAGAAGATTCTGGGAATCGTCTTCACATGTTCATTGTTTCATTATGTCGACTAATTAGATAGAAAATTTTCAAATGAAATATTTTGAGAATGGAGATACACAAATTATCACATTTAATTTGAACTGATCTGAACTTCATATTATAAGTAACACTTCGTTAATTTTTTTTAAGATTACAATCAACATCAGAAATAGGTAATTGTGATCTAAGGGTAAACAACTTCTCATTTCACAGATAGACGTCGCTAAATCAATATAGAAAATGAAATGTTCGTTTAAGATCGAATCATGAAAAATTTGCTAGATTTTCAAACAATCAAAAATGTAATTTTAGACAACTAACAAACTGAAGCTTTCCACGATATGGTTGTAGCTGCAAAACTTTGTACACTAAGCTGTTGCATAGCTAAGCATGCACATGTAAATAGTCAGTTATGAAATTATGATAGCTCAGAGCACACAAAGTGTTGTTTGTTGCGCTTGCCTAACAGGTTTCCACTCACTTTAAGAAGACAACTCCCGATATTATGGAAGTTCCAGAACATAAAATGTGGTAATAGTCTAACCTTGAAACTCGATGGTTAAACATGTAACAACAAGCATATTTGGAGTTGCCCACACTTAGTGATTGCGAAAGAAATTTCACAATTTTTTCTTTCAAAATGTTCGGAAAGTTTTTAAATTCTTACCTTTTTTCTAAAAATGAAGATGAGTCAAGTTACAGGCTAACCTCATGCAAAGTTTTGCAATTGATATCAGCTGTTCAAAATGATGAATGAATCATAACATGCATATATTTTTTGTATCTGCAACTGCGATTAAAAAGTTTGATTTGCTACCATTTCGTTCATCGACAACGAGTAAAATTATTGACTAACAGAGTTCATTGTTGCAACTTTGAACAGTTATATATGTGTACATGATTACTGATGGCAATGAACAAAAAAGATTTTTGAGAATTTTCAAATTTTGTGATTTTTTTATTATTGAGTAGACAACTCCAAAGTATTATAGAAATGTTCATATCCATGTAACACCCTCCTGGTAGTTAATTTGGACAAAAAAAGCAGTCGAGATTTCTTTTTGCTGTAGCTAAACTGAGAGTATTTGAAATTTAGCTGCTGCGTTATTTGCTGCCATATATTTCTGAATCTCATGTTTGCCCGCTAGATTCTTTCTATAAGTTTATCTCAATGGCTTCAAAGTCAACTGTAAAAGACAAAGACAGCTTTCCTCCCAGATTTTTGGTCTCTTGAGGGTATTTGTTAGAAACAAATTCAGAATATTTTGGTGTAAAAAATTATTTCAAGAATAATCTACCTTCTGCCGCATTCAAACAACATTCCTACAAATTATTTGCGTGTGTAGCCAAGGCTTTATTCTCTGCTAGTTATGACTAATGGAACATTTCTTTCCGCAAATGCTCTTTCATTGAATGTCTCATGATCATCATAGTAAGTTAGTCAAGGACATGAGGCCTGAACAATCCATGTTAACTATTCCATTTATACCATTTGTGAAACAGTCATTCATATGTATTTACTCTCAGGTTGCTAGCAAGCAATCAATAGTTTGTATAGACAAATAGTTCTGAATGAAACTACATGTGCAGACAATTACTCATTCACTAACAAAGGTCATGTGACTATTCTATGCCGTGAGCTATTCACTGCATGAGTACCAGATTTTGGTAGTGACTCAGAAAGTAATGATGCGTCCAATGCTTTTGAAAGCCTCTATTATGATACAAATTGTCTGAACCTTTTGGCAGACAGTTTATACTGCAGCTGTGCATTCTAAAAATAATCAAAATATATGGCATTTGTTCAGGCATTTTGAAAACTCTACCATATTTGCTGGTTAGCTCACAGCTAGTATTTTTTACCAAACTCTGATTATGTAAATTCTAATCAATTAGATGAAAACGATCATTGTGTTTCTTATTTCTATCATCATTACAAATAATTGAGCAAAATTCTCGACGGCCGTTGTAAAACTCATCTTTCAATTTTTGAGGCTATTTATTTGGTTTAATGACTTGTTTTATGTTTGTTGATCATTAAATCTACGATAGATGTTATACGTGGAGGTTTTAAAGAAAATGGCGCTATCTGCTTTTGGTTTAAAAGAAATGCTCAAACCTCTCTTAAACAGTTTAGATAATTTGGAAACAACACGGATTATTTCAAACTAGGTAAGATGGCTCTGAAATAATTTTATATCTCTTCTTGGCTTTTACCAGTTGAATTTTTTAAAACATTTGAAACTTTTCAAAAACCGGATGGTTTATAAAATAAATAGTCAGTTCCAACGTTTCGATCATTTTATTGCAATGACCTTGGTATATAGTGGTGGTAATAAATTGACTGAAGCTAAACCTGTAGCACAGTTCAACAGGCTATTTACTGTATCCCTCCAATTTCAAAGAAAGCAAAGCGTCTAGGCTGTTTCACAAGATCTCGGACACCTTTGAAGTGTCTACACTATGAGCCACCATAAGAGATTTCGTAATGGCATTCAGTTCATTCGGAACACACATTAAATCCTGTTGCATACCATGTGATCGAAATTGGATATTACATTATCCATCTAATTAGTATGACAAAAACCAAACACTAAGAGTCGTCATTGGTGGGTAAACAACTCCTAATGTTTTTTGTGAAGTCTTTTGAACTACGTTTTATAAAAAATATAAAAAATTTTTGTTTTTTAGTCTGCTGGAGATGAAAAAAAAAATAACTCGTTCCTGTGCATTTAGCCATTTCTGATTTAATAACCGGCAATGGAAGAGAGAGTTTTTATCAGTCTTGACTTCTAACTATGCTGCATGTAACTAAGCCAACTAACTAGTATACAGGCTAGATCGAAGCCTATACCACTATTCCAGATAAAACTGATGCAGTAATGCATTAAAAATTTATTATATAATATTGTTTAAAAAAAATTTGCTTCGCACAATGAATATAACTTGTTTAATTAATAAACAAAACAACTGAAAATGTTGTTATTGCTTATGAAAATGTGATATAGTCAAAGTCGCTATATGATATAAATTATTTATTATACAAGCTAAATTCATAAATAAAATCTACCCACCTAAAATATATAAAACTATATCGTTTATCGTATTCAATGAAAAATGAGACACTAGACAAAAGTGACTGTTTTATTGTTTATTTTTATCAATGAATAACAGCGTTTTACCAGAACTGATTCCCATATATCTATAGTTCTGATGGAACAGATGGTGACTGCGACAGTTTTCCTAAAATCTCATTTGGTCCTATAAACAGCCAGCAGACCTACTGTAGTGCTATTAAATATACATAAAAAGTTGATTTCGTTTTAATAAAATAAACAATAATATTGTTCATTGAAACTATTTGATAAATTATTAAGACTAAATCTAAACTATTCATCTCAAAAGTCCAAAACCAATTTTTTTTTCAGAATAAATATTTATGCTTTACAGCCCTAAAAACAGCTGTAAGCTATAATTTTGGTTATAATGATTATTTTGATTGATTTGTCTGTTTTTGAGGAAACAACTCCAAAAGTTTAGAAATTTGGTTCTGGAAACTTCTGGTGTATGTACTCTTACGAGCGCAGACCCAATTAAAAATTTATTTTCGGAGTTCAAATTTTCTAGCTTTGGGACTAAAATTAATCGGAGAAGATGAAATGCCACACAAAATACTCTCAATCATACAGTCAGCTATTCCAGTTTCTTTTTTTATTGTTGTCAAGACGTCAACGTGTTTGCTGTCTGTTTGTTGGCTGAGAGATATGCAATGATAGCAAAGGATGCTGGGATATGTACTTGTGTGTGCCACTCAAGATATATTATATTGTATATGAAAAATATATAAAGTACATAACTGAGCAGATAACTCCAAAATATCAGATAAACGTCTAGCAAATAACAGTGGGTAGTTAGTTTGACATAAAACAGATAAATAATATTTTTTAGTATTATGCTATAATATCATGTTTGATTATATTGTATACATGGATACGGTAGCCATAGCAACGTATGTAACGATGTTTGATGACAACAAAGTTCACTCAGAAACAGTTTTTCTTATAACTCAAGGTAAAGAGTGTGCCAGGAGAAGTGTGAGCAGAAGGATTCTTCTCAGCAGGACATGACGGTTCTTTCGGAAGTTTTATCAAATTGACCTCTACTCTGCTGTTGCTACTGTCCCCAGCAGTATTTGATAGAGGTCTGTGCTCTACATTCAGGAGAGATCCATGAATGTCAGGATGTCGTTTGTCAACGAGCATGAGTTGCACATAGACTGGTTTAGAAACTGGGTCTGTGGTAAAGTTGTGTGTTGTACAGAGTGGAGGAAATCTCTTCACCATAAAATGTGCAGCCTCATCTACAGATGTTTCCTGAAATACATGTTGGTAATTATTTATGAATTTGAAATAATGATGAAGCCACTCACAATCATAAAATAAAATAAATGTAATCTAAAAAAAACATGTAGCTGTTAAAGGTTTACCTTGGCAACAAGTTTGTTATCTTCAACAGCAAGTCTCTCTCCGACAAGATGGCTTTCGTTTATTTGATTGACTCCTTTGTTGGTGATGAAAGAAACTAACTTTGTGGAGTAGGTTTCTTCATAAGCTCTCCAAAACACAGCTGCGGAAATTAAATGAAAAATTTTTTTTGTTCATAGAGCCAAGTTATGCAAGTCATAAAAATGTCAAATAAGCCAGAACTTACTTTTAGGGTCGCTGTCCACCTGACTGATAATCAGCGAATCGTCTGTGGAGATGCTGTCGTCCATAGAGTTATTTTTACTTAATTTTAAAACATTAGCTGTGCTCACAAAACCTGAGGCTTTTTGACTGAACATTTGCAAGGCACACTCAATCTTTGGCTGCAATACAACATTTTAGTAGTAATCCAACTAGTATGTTATTGTGTTTTAGTGCTGGGTAGAAAATACCCATTTAAAGAGTTGTCTTCTCACCAAGGTAACACCGGGTGAAATCAAAAAGGGTTTTTTGTCAATTTGCATATATATAATGATACATAAATAGTGACATGGAAAGGTAATAACATTTTTCAGAAACAGTTTAACAATTGATTTAGTCAACATAATTTCTATTTTAACTACATTCATTTGAATTTCTCAAAAACTATTACACAAAACAGAGTTATCTTCAGAAACTCTTACGACAAAAAATAAATTTAAGTTGTATAGCTCATCGGAATTTTTGATTGATCTCCAAAATGAATGATTTAAAACTAATGCATTAAATTTTGCCAGTTCTTAAAACTTGCGACAAAAAACAAAGCTTATATTTTATTGGTATAAAGATATTTATTTTAGTCTTGATGATTTTTAATTAATTTTTTTTGTTGCTTTCGATTTACATTACTTGTGAAAAATTTTTCAGTATTTTCAGCGCTTACCTGAACTTACCCGCAAACTGATGAAATATGGATACTTACTAGCTTTATAGCTTCACTCTCTGCTTCTCTCTCAATCGCTGACATGCTGAAGCCTGGGGTTAGAGGGTCCTGCATGATGACTTCGGAAGATCCCAGGTCTACCGTATTTTCTACCGCTGTTAGCTCTCTGCTGTCATCACTGAACGATACGTGTCCATCAACAGGATCAGCGATGGTAGTGTGTATGACCAACACACATAGACCTAGCATAGCAAAAAGACTTCCAGCCTGCAATAGAAAATACCAAAAACGTTATGCCATTAGTAGATAGTACTAAATAAAAACCATCATAATCAATGTTATTGAAACTTGACAGAAACAATTATTAAAGCTGATTTTTATATCGAAAATAGCAAACCTTCATGTCGAGTTATTGTAAAAGAGATTTAGATGAAATCTCACTAAGTCTTCCAGCGCAATGTTCTGACCACCGCATTTTCTGACTTTATATATACTCAGTTCGTCAGCATTTCTTCGTCATCCATTTCCTCTTGTAAAGCTGCGTGCGACAAATTCTGTGGCGACAAATTCTGTTGCATGGTTTTGTGTGTGTGAAAGATGGCAGTTTTGATACACCCCCGTCAACCAATCATTGTAGCAGGTCTCTAGCGATACGAAGGATCAAATTCTTTACAAGCTGAGAACAATTGTTTTTTGTTTCAAAAATTGCTTCTTCTGGTCTTAAAAGGGGATTTTTCGTTGATCCCACACGAGGAAAGCTTAAGTCTAAAAAATTACCCTCACAACACAATACACATTAAGTAAACAATTGCCATTTTTTAGGAAATTAGAATTTCGTAACAACTTTCAATAAGAGAAAACTTGTGTTGCTAACTGACACAGCTGAACAAATATTTTTTTGTCGGAAATGTACTAGAAAAACGTTTTTCTCACAAACATCAAATTTTCAGTAGTTTATAATTATAACATAGTTAGGAATCCTAGAAATAAAATAGAGTATTTACATTTTGTTTCAACTTGCATTATTTCCTCAATTTTTTAAAATTTTGCAACAGCTTTTATTTTTCTAAAGCTTCTCTCAATAGATGTAAATGGCATAGCATATATCGAAATACAAATGTTCTTTGTTCATTAACTGCCTTTCTAAAATTCTTAAATAAAACAGGCTGCCGATTTGTAGTATGGTAAACCTGCTTCAACAAGACACCCACGTCTGCTACCAGCATAAATATAAAATGGAAAAAAAATTAAAGTTCCCAATTAATAAACAGGTTTTATTAAAATTATGTAATTATTTATTACATGTAGTTATGACTAATAACTGGGCTTTCTGTTGTTGCTCTTTGTAATGGTCATTATATGGTGAGTCATTCGTGAACCAAAGGCTATGAGCAATGCGTCTTAACAAATCCATTAATGTCATTCTGGAAATAGTCATTCATCAGCTATTTGCTGTCAGATTTCTACCAACCAAAAGGGGATATGTATAACACCGTCTGATATAACCATATAGACATTGATTGATTTATAAAAATCGCGTGACTCTAAGTTTGTCAGAACTGACCTTTCAAAGTATGAATAAAACCAGAAACATTTACTTGACAACAACATCAACAGAAACAGCTAAATTTTGCAAAAGTTGTTTTTTGCAACTAAAGCAAAGAATCGTTGTTAATGATTGCTAAATAAATCAAAGAGCTATTGAATAAAATCCATTATTATACACCATAATATATGCCATAAACTATATTGTATTTCATTGTTCTTTTCTTTTAGTAGGTTCAGTTTACTTTAGACATTGAAAACAAAAGCAAAATTTTCACAGTTGTGCATAAAAAAACTTCGGAATAAACATGCGAATATTGGAGTTGTAGTCCCAGAAGGAATTTAAGTACGACATGAATTTGCAGCAACCAATAAACGATACTGTTACACATGGGCGCTCCAGATAAAAGAAATAACTTTAGCAGCTGACCAACTGTGCTATCCGATTTTCCTGCAAGCGGATAGATAGAAACTGATACCACTGAGTGGGTGGTTGTTTTCTTTTAGAGAGACAAGATTACTCATGTGTGCTGATGGGAATAAAAAATGTAAGCCCTTCATTACCTCCGGCCCCAATTTTAAAAATTCTTGATGGTTATTTGTCAGTAGACATTTCAGTTTAGTAGTAGTTTGAATTGAATTAATTAATATAATTACAACAACAACAACAGTAGTTACCACCATCATCAATCAATGGTCGATGATGATTGATGATGATTGAGGATTTGTGTTGACTTGTGTGTACAACAAAGCATAGCATCATCATTGCCACCATTAAGATTTGCTATTATTATTTATTTAGTGATATTTTTTTATTAACCAATAATTAATAATACAATAATATAATAATAATAATAAATAAGATTATTCAGAAATAATTTATTAATTTAATAATGGTAAGCCGTACTAATGATGATGATAATAACGTATTTAATAATAATATTAATAATAATAATAGATCACTAATAATAATAATAAATAATTATGATTGATAATAATATAATAATGAAAGGATAAATAATGATAATTATTATTATAAATGATAATTTATAATAATAATAGTAACAGTTAATAAATTATAATAATGATGATTATGATTACTATTTGGTCACAAAATTGCTCTAGTTATTTGTTTGCAACAATTGAGCGAGTAGGTAATGATTTGATCCTTGGCTGTAAACTACTGAAAGATGAAAAAGCAATTAAATAATAATACTTAGACTAAATAAATAATACTTAGATTAATTAAATAATACTAAATAATAATTACTGAGTAAAAATGTAATAATAATCCGTAAATTATTATTATTAATGTTTAACAAATAACAATTGATAACATAATAATGAGGATCATTATTATTATTATTAAATTTAGCTTTGTTCTATGGTTTGTTAGTTGATATTTATTGGGATGAGTAATTAGTCATAGTAAAACCATAAATACTAAATAAACAATAATACGTATGTTATTTTTATGATGGTGATGATAATGATTGCCTACTACATCGCTTCATATAAAGTCGCTTGAAGCTGTTGTTAAACAATTTACCATTCTTGATCGTGATAATGAATATAGAGGAGTATGGTGGCTCATAATTTTAGACGGTTTCGTTTTCAAAGCGATAAACGGACTTAAAATAGTCCAGATGGTTTGTAAAGCGTCTTTTATATTGAAAATAATTGGATAATTGTAGTGAAATAGCCCACGAGACAATGTTTAAAAACAGGCTTGTTGGTTATAATAAATTAATCGCCGGCCTCAGCAGTTGCAGGATCCATGTTGTAAAACTGTATTTCGTGTCTAACAATCGTAAATTTTGCAAACCGTATATTTGTCTTGCAAATAATTCAGACGGCTTAGAAATGATTCAGATGATTTAAAAAATTACAAACCATATGAACACTTTAAAAAGAGGATGAACTATTTACAAACCGTACGAACTATTTTGAAATAGTCTGAACTGTCTTAAAATAGTCTAAACTATTTTAAAATAGTTGGAAGAGTTTGCAAAGAATATAGCTTCCGAACCTGATTTATAGCCTCTATGAAACTTTATCAACATAGGCATGGATCAAAAGACATAGAGCAAATTAATTAACTGTATAAAACTGTTGTTGAATGTAATCTCTAAAATTAAATTTTAAATTTATAATTAGGTTGTATTTATTATTTAAAATAATTTAAAACAAATAATATTTAATAAATGGCTAAAATTAATAATTTAATAAATAAAAACAATTATTTATTTATTTAAAGAAAATTCAACTGTTCGGTGTTTAAACAAAAACATTATTAATCATAAATGGACTGTAGATCTATGATCAATGGAGCGAACCAGCAAATCGGTTCAGATTTTCAAAACCCACGAACGATTTCACAAAGCGTTCAGAAGTTTTGCAAAAATTAAGACTATTTCAATTTCGTTCAAACGGTTTGGAAATCGTTCAGACGTTTTAAAACGCAAAACACAAAATGTTCTGAGCCACCATAAAGGAGAGAACTTAATTTCTCTTTTGGTTATTATTCTATATAATATAATTTATGCAAACTATAATTTTATCGTTTTATTCAAAATCTTTAAATTAGTTTTTTTTAGTTTTTCTTTTTATTAAGTCGATTCTCCTGATAGTTGTATAATCTTGATGAACCAAGTTTAATCCATCGATTGTGTTAACTTTTTGATTTTTGCTAAAAAAGACCATTATTTAAAAAAAATAAAGGGCAACAAGAGAAACTTCTATGAATGACTGATGTTTCGGTTAATGTGGTCTGGAAGATACCCAAAAATAAAATAATACTAGCGCTCTTGGTCATCAACCTGATATATTTTTTGAGTTTAATTTTGATAATATACTTGCATAGTAAATGACACCCATAAAACCGTTCTTTCCGAAAACGATTAATTGGAAACAGTTATCAATATTATAAACTGTTAAACAGCCTAACTGTTCTAGCCATATTATGATAAGCACAGAAATTGGTGGAGGTAGTTGGCTATTTCTTGTAATTTATCTTATAGTTAAAACTTTTGCCCCAACCAACAATAGTCCTGTATGAGATGACTTAAAATACATTACTTATTTATATCAAGAAAAAAGATTGCCAAAGTTTTTTCAAATTTAGATGGAATAAACAGATCAGGACGCCTCATTAACCATTTAATTTAATTATACAGTGCAGTCAACTTTTTATGAAAGGACGTAATTTTTATCACAACCAAGCAAATACACGCATTAGAACTTCTTAAATTTTCGTTCGATTGCAGGATCATTGAGTTGTTTGCAAGTCATCTTTTCCCACTGCTGTTCTCTTCATTGTTGAAGCCTTGTTTTAAGTTTTTTTCAGGTGTTTTCCATGGAATATTTTTGCTTGTTGTTTTTTAAATTTCCGTTTATTTAGATTTATTTTAGCTTCAAGTTTTTGCACTTTTTGTTGCATCGAGATCTATTAACTCATTAGAATAGGAAATCTGCCTGTATGCGTTGGTCACTAGTATTGTGCTACCTGTAACTGATAACGTTCTTATCATACAAACAGACATGTTTGTTTGACTAAATTGATTATAACTTCACCGATACAAGCTACAGCAATACTCAAAGGCATAATGATAGACCTCAATGTCGCATTGTAAATCTGTAAACAACTTTTTATAATTGGTAAGAAATTATATATACATCACTGAGTAGACACAGCTGAAAAATTTAGTATTTTCACATATTTTTGATGCTTGGTAATTTAGAATTACAAAAATAATGTTTATAAAACTTTCCTTGAGCTTTCATTAGTCACAAAAATCTCATCCGCAGTGTCAATCAATTATGTTAGCTCTATGAAATGTGATAGTATGTTGTTATAACTGCCATTAGTAACAGATGGAAACCGCTTGTAAAAGTATTCAAGTTTCTCAAGTGCTAAAAAGGAAATAAAAATTTAAATTTTTAAGATTGAAGAATAATACGAAATATTCATTTCTTGTTTTGCAGAAAATCCCAGCTTGTAACAAAATTATTTTTTGTAAAGAACACGATTTTGCAAAGACTATTGATGTCACCATAATTAATAAATGTATCATTGTTTGCGGTAAAAAAATAAAAATCAATTAGAGTTTCTAGAGCTTTAAACATCCAATTTTCCCTCCATAACAGGCAATTTGGTGTAACATTTTGTGGTACGTACTCCATTTAATCATTTATGAAACTAGTCCTAAAAGATATTGCATTTATTCATAATAAAACTAAACCAAGCTTTTACGGGTCTAGCTCTATGTTCTGGTGGCTCTATATTCTGGCGATTTTGGCTCTATGTTTTGGTAAAATATTTTTCATAGAAACTTGCTATTATTTAATAGGCCGAAATGATTCACAAGAAATTATTCCCAAATTATTTCATAATGAATTTTATATTTATTTACAGTTTCTATAACTAGTAAAAGTATTTTACTACTTTTTACATGATCATAAAACTATTACCATCAAATTTCTTTCAAACCAAGAACAAAATCAAAATAATACGATCTCTGTAAACTTCATTTCTTTTAAACGTAACTCAAGCTCCACAATAGTCTTGTTCTATGAAAAACATTTTACCGGAGCATTGAGCCAAAATCATCGGAACATTGACGCACCGGAATGTATCGCCACCGGAACATAGAGCTTTTGCGTACTCTACACAAATGTAATAGTTCTATCGTGTTTCGCGAACTGTTTTAGAGATCAATTACCTTTTAAAAAAGGTGGTTACAGTCCCTATTTGTTTTTAGTCTCGCCTGAGGTTAGCAGCCAACATTTTTACACTGGCTGAGTACTTCACACATGATAGCCCGAGGCATGGCTAATTATCGTAGCATTCCGAATATGATTGTCTGAGTTGAAATTATTTTAGGTGACTTCCATCGCAACTATTCCTATTTTTGTGATACATGAAGTCTGAGCTAAAGATGTTTCATCCTAAACGGCGGTATTTAAATAATTAAATAATTAATTATTACAGAGATGGTATAATCTACGGAGAGATGAATGAGCTGGTACTAGTGACTAACACTCTGCTATATCGCCCCGGTGATGAGGTCACAGGGTGAGACTATACTCTATTAATTTTGTTTATTACTTTCTTAGATGTATAGTTAACGTGTAACTTCAGTAAACCTAAAATGAGATTTAATTACTAAAAATTCACTGAAATCGCTTTATACGAATTGATGAATGATCTGAAGTATATTTTTGCAAGTAATTTGATTTTGTCTTGTAATGCTAATGAAATACTGGTAAATGGTCATCACACTTCAGTTACACCGCACCTTGGTGTAATAGGTTGCTTTGTCAGAAATTTATCCACAATGTGAAATGCTTTTATTATTTAGAGCATTCAACCAGCTTTTGTGATAGTTGTGTAATAGTGAGTGCAAACGTACTTTGTTGTAAACAAATATTATTTTGCTAGTTTTAAAAGATGTCCTATGAAATCTTCTACTTTAAAATGACTTTTGGAGTTGAAGTAAATGCAATGTATGACCTGTTATTATAATACTATATAACAATCAAGGACTATAAAATTGCTTTGAAATTTGAATAAATATTCTAATATTAAACTACAAATGCATCTTGTATTTTTTTCTAATGCACATCATAATTTTATATCATAGAACTGTCCGCAATGGAGCAGCTAAAGATGCTGCGTGCATCTTGTCCACTTGTAAGCGCTATCTTACACCTGTCTTATATAACTGTTGAATATGTAGATGTAATATATAATGTTGTAGCAACGTATGGTTAGATATCTGCACACCCACCAGTGGCAGAACTCTGTACATATCATTGCTGGGAACAGAAACATGTGAGTACTTTTATGATGTATTTTCCTACAGCTACTGCTACTTGGAGTACAAACAATTCGAAAATGGGCTCTTGGAAACTGTTCGGAAACAAGTTTTTTTTTACAAAATTGCATTTATTTACGAGTTAAAAAAGTAATAAAAATTATTATTTGACAAAACGGCCCCGAGAAGTGTTAAATTAGTTACTTTAAATATTTTGTTACAGCACTGACACCTTGTGTCATATTTGCTAGATGGGCATTTTAAAAATTATTTATTTGTAATAGAAGAAAAAATGCCAGTGATAATATAGCATGAAAACAAACCAAGTTTCAAGTTACGTAAAAATTTTTCTTTGGACCAAAACAAAGATTGATCATTATAAGTTATTTTCGTTTCCAGACCAAACATTTTTAAAAAGTCCCTATCTGGCCTGGAATTTTCAAAGCGTCGCAAATTTGCTAGTTCTATTTCAACTGCTACTACTACTTCTACTGCTGCTACTACTGCTGCTACTACTACTACTACTACTACTGCTGCAACTACTACTACTACCGCTACTGCTACTACTGCTTCTGCCACTACTACTACTGCTGCTGCTACTGCCGCTGCTACTACTACTGATGATACTTCTACTACTGCTACTACTACTGCTGCAACTACTACTACTGCTACTACTGCTGCTGCTACTGCTACTACTACTCCTACTACTGCTGCTACTACTACTGATGATACTACTACTGTTACTACTACAGCTACTACTACAGCTACTACTACTGCTGCTACTACTACAGCTACTACTACTGCTGCTACTACTACTGATGATACTACTACTGTTACTACTGCTGCTACTACTACAGCTACTACTACAGCTACTACTACTGCTGCTACTACTGCTGCTACTACTACAGCTACTACTACTGCTACTATCACTGAGATATTGTATAACAACAGATAATACGCAGTTACTAATTAATGCTCAATCTCCTCAGTATCAGGTAAAATCATCAAACCTGATAACCTTCTGTTTATTAATAGTTTGTGTTAACCCATGACAGAATACAAAACACCATTTCTCGATACTTTGTTGATACACAACAGGTGAAAAGCTCATTGCAAGCAGAAAAGTAAAAAATGAGTTGTTCACTCATGAACTCATACCAAATGTTGACCAGTTAGCCTCTTGGCAAGCTACAGGTAAGGAGATACGCTTTTTCTCACCTGAAATATTGTACCTGCGGTTATTTATTTCGCCAGTTAGTAACAATGGTCTATGGGTAAGAGATACAATCTGAAATTAAGGGCATGTACAACAAATTTCATCTGTTGTAGAGTCATCTAGCTGACTCTTACATTCCCGATTATGTAATGCTGTTTGACTCTTTTTAATAAAACCTGAACATTCTTTATTTTATTTGGCAACGCGTTAATAATTTTCTGACTCACTTTTTGTCTTTTTCTCTTTGATTATATGTACACGGGGTTATTAAAGTATTTGAACGGAACTAAGCTTTTTTCATCACAATTACAATAACAAACAATGTGGTCCCCTGGAATCTATAAACTTGGTGTGAGAAACGTTTTATTTACTAAATTCTTTGCATAGTTGGTCCATTCACTGATATTGCGCAATTCCATTCATAATTATATACATATTATTTGACTTGAGGGGATTTACAAATGGCTTAAAGACTTCTATGTAACCTTTGTGATGAAGGGGGACATTCCCTCCTCTGCTTTAAAATCAAATTTGTATAGATCAAATTTTGGCTTCTTTTGAATTTTGAGTTGTTTTAGAATTGATTGTAATGTTTTGGAGCTAATTTATTTTTTATCTTCCATTATCTAGTGGTAAATGAAGATACAAAAAATTAATAATGATAATATATTGTTTATTTCATTTATTTTCTAAAATAGTCCTGAATTGTTTGTTGTGACCTCATGTTGTAGATACATTCCCGTTTGGGTCCTATAGGATACCATTTGAGCTCACTCTACCCAACAATCTACCAGGTAATTTTATCCTTCCCAATTTTTTTTATAAACTCATTTGTTTTGAAAATTCCATAGACTCCATAGAAGAATATTTCTATGTGGCATGTTGCTTTTTTATTTACAATTTACAAACTCGTTTTAATCGGCTGCAGTGCAAACTAATTCACTTGTTTTGTTACAAACTTGTTCAGATGTAACTTGTCAGTTGCTAATTCATTAACAAGTCACTTGTCAGTTGCTAATTGATTAACAAGTCACTTGTCCGTTGCTAATTCATTTGCATGTCACATGTTAGTTACAAACTTGTTCAGATGTCACATGTCAGTTAGAGACTCCATCACATGTCACATGTCAGTCAGTTAGAGACTCGGTCACATGTCAGTTAGAGACTCCATCACATGTCAGTCAGTTAGAGACTCGGTCACATGTCACATGTCAGTTAAAGACTCGGTCACATGTCAGTTAGAGACTCGATCACATGTCACATGTCAGTTAGAGACTCAATCACATGTCACATGTCAGTTAGAGACTCGATCAAATGTCACATGTCAGTTAGAGACTCGATTAAATGTCACATGTCAGTTAGAGACTCGATTAAATGTCACATGTCAGTTAGAGACTCGGTCACATGTCTTCTGCAGGCTCATTTACGTGTCACACCCTGGAGGGGTGGAGACTAAGCATACGTTACACAGTGCATGCTTACGTGGCAGAAGATGAAGATCTCTCTGACACTGACACCATCATTGTCAGCCAGCTGCCGTCCCCCGCTGACCCCACATCCACCGCAATGGTTAAAAAGTGTCAGACATTTGAAGTGAAACAGTTTTTGGGTCTAAGCAAAGCCTTAGTCATATTAGAATGCAGGTAACAAAGTCTTCTACTTTACATCATAGTACTACCATTTTTTTTCTATTAGTTTCATAGGTGGTTTATAAATACTTTACTGTATTTAGTCCCACTAAATAAATAATTTTTGGTAATAAAATTTCTTTATTGAATATTTTTGAGCTGGCTAATTAATGATTTTCTTCATTTGCTTCAGCCTGCACGAGAACATGACAAACATGTGTCACACATTTGACAGCCATCTTACGTTTGATGTGAGCATACAGAATACGTCAAAGATTAATAAAATTGTGAAGAGATCATTGAAGGTATGGTAACTTGAGAGCTCATGGTTTATCTAAAACTGTTGCTTTTGCCAACAGGTTTTTATTTCGCTTTTGGTTGTCATCTCCACCTGAATTTTGCAAGAATTTATTGTTGTTTATTTTTTTATTTTAACATTTTAACATTTTAACATTTAACAGAGTGACGCTGCGGAAATGAGAAAATTCCCTTTCAATGAATAAAATTCCTCTCTGCATACCAACACTGGTAGCAAGCATTCTAAAAGATAGATGTCGAAGATAAACAAATATGCATTGTCAATGTGTTTTTTTGTTAAGCTGTTACATCTTTTTTTTGGGGATCTTTTGCTACCAGTGTTGGTTTCCAGGAAGGAGTTTCATTCCTTGATTGGGAATTTTCCCTCTGAGATTTGTGAATGGATGTTGACATATTTGGCTGCAAGCCAAAACATTTCATTGCATTGTGGGCAGTTGTTAACTGTTTTGAATAGAGTCAAATTCTGTCAATGATGTGGAATGTAAACGCTTTTTATCTTTGTATGGATGCTGGTAACCGGGATAGTGTGGGTTCTCCAGCAAGGGAGGGTGACTAAAGTATGGGGACTAAGGCTGTAAATATAAACATTACTTTGTCGTAATTAAAATCATTTATAACCGTGATGCATATTTTATTTATTTATATTTCTTCGTTTATATTTACAGTCTAGACTCCATATCTTTGAAACTGAGCGTTAGTTAGTTCCTCTAACTGGCACCCATTGCTCCTTGAAAAAAAATTTACCAGTTTGTTTATTTCAAACACATCCAAAGACAATTTCTAGAATACTTCATTATTTTTACTGCATTTGCATTTTACTATAAAAATAGTTTTCCTCGTTATCATATGAAAAATGTTTAATACCGTATATAAAAAAGATTTGTTTTTATTTTATTTTTAGTGACGATGTTTTGCATTGAATTTTAACAAAGTACCCATGCAGCTATTTTGTGTAAGAAGACTTATGCAATGTCACGGACTGGATTGTTAGAACTGTGGTCAAAACAAAAAAACATTTAATTTTACATCCTATTGCAGTTGATGCAGTGTCTAAGCTTATGTGGCCGCTGTGTGATCACCGACAGCGTCATGGATTTTGTAACAGGAAACAATTTCAAACCAGAATTAGCAAAGATCACTGAATGTTCGGATCAAAATGCCAACACCGTCCGACAAAATCGTGCAAATTCAAATGCTGCCAAGTCGTCAGCCGAGTGGCAGCGGGTCATAATGACGGAGAGTATTTGTGACAAGCCAGATTGCTCAGTTATATTGGATCTTAGCCATTGCGATCGTAAGCATTTGAGTGAAGGCAGCGTGTCTGGCACAACCATAAAGGTACGTGCTATCTCTGTAGTGGATATAACATGTGAGAAGGCAACTCCTAACAATTATTTGTGTCCTGTGTTAGATAGTGGTAGGCATTTACTTGCATCAAAAACTAGTAGTATTATGCTGACCCACTCTATTCTCACCCTCCCCCCTCACCTCGTCTATCCTGCTCTGCACCCTCCCTCTTCCATCCCCGCCCCGCTCTACCCTCTCCATTTCTCTCTTCCCCTCTCTCCCTCCATGATTAATTCAAAAGATAAAACAGCAAAAACAGTGTGTTGCCACGTTGCATTCACTACTGAAACAACTAATTCATAAAATAAATGTTGGGGTTGATATCCATACATATGGTAAGGGTCGTTATAATCGCAGAATGTTCTACAATTTTCTACGGTGCTCAATATTTACGGAGATGCCGAGTTTTAAAATTTTAATGATAGTGCGATCTCGAGAAAAAATTAAACAATATTCAATGTTTCTATGGTTTCACAACGCTTGTTTTATGGAGCATAGCAATTTACTGAATAAATAGTATCAAGAATGATACATATCGCGGAGTAACTTGAATTATTCATCATTTTCTACCCCTTCCAATCAAGTATGTCTTTTACTAACAAAGGTCAAAAATTATTTTTTTTCCGACATTTTAAAGAAACCATAGACCAATTTGCTTTTTGTGACTGCTCATAACTAACAACTGTTTGTGGTCACATATACATAGTGTTAACTTTGGCACAATCGTTGGCAATTGCAAAGTGTGGGCAACTCTAAAAATTACTGCTAGTGCTCGCAGTGCGTCGTACGTACGAGCTTCCCCGGCATGTATGGAGATCAGCCTTTATGCAAGAATGTTCCGATCTGTGCACACAAGAAGGAAGTAACGCGAGTCATACACCAACAGGAAGTTGCTTATCTGACACCACCCATCTGCCATAGCAAAATCTGATTTTTTTTTAGGATTCGACTTCACCCTCATATTGAAAAAATATTAAATCTATAAATATCTTTAGTTTGAAAACTAATGGCCAGTTCAATCCCCACTTTACATCAAATTGTTCCAGTAAAATGTTTTTTGGAAGTTTTCATTGCTCTCAGTCTAGTACATCTACCGATTTGCCCCTACCGATTGGAAATGGCGATAGTGTGTTTCCCTATTTTTTTTTCTACTTGCCATTCTCATGCAAGACTGCTTAAAATTGCTGTATTTGACGTCGTAGTTAGCCATAAAATGCTTTGAAGCAACAAAGATGGCCGTTTATGAACTATTCTTTTTTACATAAATAACTTTGCTCGAGAAATATTTTGACTGGAAACATTAAAACCGTGAGCAATGATGTGATTGGTCAAATCACGAATTGTCTACCGATTCTTTGATATGAATCAAACCTGCCGATTACCTCAAATAACATGCTACTGATTGCTTAGCGATTTTTCCGGAAACAGAGGCTGCAAAATCATGCAATCGGTAAATAGGTAGGTAATCGATAGATGAACATGGGGCCTTAGGTGTATATGGACAAAGACACACAGTTGTTTTTTATATATTAGATTATATATATGTCCTGTGATAGAAAACTCACAATTGTAATTGAGATAAACACGCCCACTTTCTGCATGTCATTCTGCTTTGTCCGCTAGAAGACATGTTCATTCCACGCCAGTAAATATTTTTATTTGTCGATATTTCATTGTTTATTTTATAATACATCGGATTACGAATTAAAAAAATAAATTATTATGCCCAGCCGGAAACCGGTAGCCAATGACTTGCTGAAAGTGGGCGTGTCATACTCCACAGCACCTCTAACTCTCATGTCATTAAGTTACACCATAATGTATCATTGCTTTTGTGTTACGTAAAGTATTTGATAAATTAGCTTGGAGTTGTCCCCTCTGAGAGATGATTCTGTTATTGATTACCTGACAAATGTATTTAAAGAGGCAGGCCTTACCTTGGCTTGTTGTCAAAATATCAAATACTTATGCTTCATGTACATATAGCGATCGTGCTAGCGATTTTGCTTAGCGATTGGGGAAGTCCCTCTCCCTAATTGCGCAATTTTTCACTACTGCCAATTCTTCAGCGATTGCGGTCAAACTCGCTGTTACAAAGCATAGCCTTCAATTTATTACAGGATCGTTAATAGATCGGAGCGCTGAATATGACAAGACATTATTGGAAACAAGGGTAAAGTTTTTTTACGTTGTGATTGGCTGATCAAAGAATCCGCTAGCGATTTTTTGATCTCGATCAAAACCTAAGGATAACCTCAAATAAAATGCTTGAGATTGCTTAGCGATTTTTTAGAAAACAGAAGTTGCAAAATCACGCAATCGCTAAGGAAATCGCTGAGTAATCGCTATATGTACATGGGGTTTTACTCCATCAACCTTCGTACTGAGTCTATTACATCATACTTTTAAAAAATTTAGTTTTATGGCTTTAAATAAATAAACACTGCTAGTGTAACAATATAACCCATTTTCAAGTAATATACGGATAAATATCATTGGAAACAGGAAGCTTCCAATCATTTTATTCTTTAAATTTTTTTCGCTAATCCATTTTATTTTATTTGACACAATTAGTTAAAAAGGTATTAAAACAGTGGCTGTATATTAATATTAATTAATTATATTTTTGAGAAATTAATTATGCCCTACTTAGACATATGAATACTATCAACAAGTTCGCTTTATACTATTTACTAACTGATGGGGTCTGTGCTCATAATAAACACACACCAGGAGACGCTAGTGTTTCCATACCAAATAATCAAACTTGCGGAGTTGTTTCCTCAAAGACAGACAACTCAATCAAAACAATTCTTAAATCAGTAGTTATAACTTATAGCTGTTTCCGGTAAAAATTATTAACGAGTTTGTAAGGACATCTAGGCTGTAAAAGTATAACTTTTTCCCTAAAAAACAATTTTTGGTGGCGGCATTTGGAGATGAATAATTTATCTTTAGTTTAAATATTTAAATAATTTATCAAACTGGTTTATCGACAAATATTATTGTTTATTTTATTAAAATGAAATGAATTGTTTTATATATTTAATAGCATTACTGTAGACTGGTCGCTGTTTCTATGACCAAATGATATTTTAGAGAGACCTTCACAGCTCCCATAACCAGAGCATTTAACAATATTTCCTTGTTTTGGAATGACAACTCCTAGTTGTTAGTTATATTGTCGAACAAACAATTTGTTTTTCCACAGCTCAAACTTTGTTGGCCAATGGCTGAGCTGTGTTTGTAGCAATTAGTAAAAGTATAGTTGCTGTAATTAGTTCTATGTTTATGCTTGCAGTGCCAATACCAAGTTGTCCTCTCGGTAACTATGGATGACGGTGAAACATTCTCTGCGCAGCCCTGTGATATATGGATCCACTCCCACTCAGAGACAAACCACATGCCATCAAATACAGATAAACTCAACAAAGTCAAACAACAGCCCATGTTTATAGATGCAGTTACTTTGGATGAGTCTATGGTTACACATCTGTGATCACTTGCAACTCTATGGTGATTGTTATAGTAATATGGCTATGCAGTAGTCGCAGCAGTAGTAGTAGCAGTAGTAGCAGCAGTAGTAGTAGTAGCAGTAGTAGCAGTAGTAGTAGCAGTAGTAGCAGCAGTAGTAGCAGCAGTAGTGGTAGCAGTAGTAGTAGTAGCAGCAGCAGCAGCAGCAGCAGTAGTAGCAGTAGTAGTAGCAGTAGTAGCAGCAGCAGTAGTAGCAGCAGTAGTAGTAGCAGTAGCAGCAGCAGTAGTAGTAGTAGTAGCAGCAGCAGTAGCAGCAGTAGTAGCAGCAGTAGTAGCAGCAGTAGTGGTAGCAGTAGTAGCAGCAGTAGTGGTAGCAGTAGCAGTAGTAATGGTGATAGTTTTGGAAGCCGTGTAATTTGGATGTACTTATCGTATGCAATTTAGATATATGATATGTCATGTAGATAATACGATTTAGATACACAACGTAGATATACTATATATATATATATTGTATAGATACTCTAAGACGTAAACATACGGTGCACATAAATGGATACCGTAACACCTGTTCTCCCTCACACTCATTGTAACTACCTTGACATTGTCAACTGTCCAATTGTCACGCATTACGATATTTTACAGGAAATCATGGACACACTTCCGTCCTTTCTCTTGCCGTTGGACGTTTCGATGTTAATCCTGCACAAAAGTTAGATTGATTTCATTTTGATCAAATTTCTCACACCATGTTTTACAGTGATATAAATTTTATAGCTATCAAACATACATCTAGTCTCGATAAACAAAATCATACGCTTGAGTATCAATGTCTATGCGCAGCTTTAATATCCATGTCTATGCGCTGCTTTAGAATCTCGTTGGACGATTTTTAAAAGCCCAAGCTTCCATTTTGAAATTAAACACATGTGGCTTTTGTTAGTTAGACCGCTCTATTGTTGTATTTGTTCATTCTATTGATATAAGCTTTATGGTCAGCACTTACCTATCAGTTGCAATATCCATGTAGTTTTTATTTGTAAAATATTCAAGAATAGTTTTGTATATTTTTGTACTTTTGCTTTGATAGGAACAAATATACTAAACCACTTACATCTATATGTGGTAAATACAAATACATAGACTTGGAGATGGGTTGGGTTTTGTATATTTGAATGTTGTGCTATGTTTATGCATGCAGAAGTTTCTTGTAGTTAGTAGAGAGAAAGTTAACTACATTTTTTCATGTAAAAGCTTTTGCACATGCAGACAAATGCATCAAACTGATCAATAAGAAGGAGCTGTTACGTATTTGTTGGAAAATTCTCCAAAATTAGTCAGAAAATGGATGTTATAATCAAGTTCTCACGGAAAATCTGTATGTCAAAGTCATTGAATATAATATTTAATTTTTAATAATCATGAAAGAAATAATAAAAAGTTAATTATTACAAGTTGTTAGTCAAGCAGGAAGAGTTTTGGGTAAAACAAGTGTTTCGCCCCATTTGGGCAATTCGTACCAATCCAGCCATTCGTTGGCCTCTTTAATCATAGCAGGAGTTATCTCCACATTGGTTCTGGAGAGTATTTTACGACTGACTTGAGAAGCTTCTTGGCTGTCGCGGCCTAAACCTTGCTGCATCGTCTCATAAATATCATCAGAAAGCCTTAGTCCCATGTACTCAAACAGATGGGTTAGGTTTGTCCTCAGGTTCGATACCATGTGCTCGTATTTGATTGCTGGAATATTTCTGTCCCCTGCTTGAACCAACTCTCGGTAATGCCAACAGTTTTCAGCCCATCCGATGAGGAAGGATAAAAACAAATCGATATGCTTTTCTCTTGCAACTTTTCTAATTCGCAGAAAGTGGTTTTTTGTAATGTAGCAGCTGTTGCTTATTACAGCAAAAGGTTCTTGTTCCTCAGAAAAGTGAGCGAGAAATGTCCCTAGTATGGAAGCTTTTGGAGCCAGCAGATGATGTAGGGCTCGATATTTGGAAGAAACCTGCTGTTTAGCATCTCTGTACATAAACAAAATCTTGTATTCCGGGTACAGGTCCGATAACAAGTCCGCATTTGTGAACGCATTTGTTGCCACATCCTTCACAACGATGAGATCGGCAGACTTCAACGCTGGTTTTAACGATACGCGTAAAACGCACTGAAATAACTTACGATATTCTTCATACAATTGCGTATCATTTATAAATGATAACATTTCACTTCGATACGTAAGAAACAAAGAATAAAAGCTAATAGGTTCAGACAAAACCAAAACATTTGGCAAAGCATTAAAAGATTGCGATAATGCTGTAGAGCCGCACCTTCCTGAATGATATATCCATAGAACTTTGGCTTTGGTATCTGGTACTGACTCGGCCAATTTGATGAAAGATTTTGTGGGCATCACCAAAAGATACTCGGCCTTTTTAAACATAGCAGCGAACAGAAATGGAAATGTTCGCGTATCGAAGACATCTACATTCTCACAAGGCACGCTAAATATCACGTACTCTTTGGTGACAGTCATCAAAGTGATGTGCTTTTGCATCGCGAATTTAGGATGGACAAATCTGACATGTGATGTGATAAAAAAATGTAGATCATAAACCGCCAGTACTTCATTTTTTGCCCTTGACCAAACCTTGAGGAGTTGAGCAGATGTTGAATAGTTCTCTCCATTTTTGGCTGTTCTGAGGTGGTTGTGAACACCGCTGATTCTCCAGGTTATAGCTTGCAAGCATTTGACGATGACATACACCAGCAGGTGTAGTATGTATGTGATGTTGCCGTCCATGATGTTTTGTTCTAGCCACAAAGCAACTCCTTAGATTGATGGTAAGTCCAGTTTACACGCCTACTTTCTATGAACAGGATTGCAACTTAATTCATTCTTTTCAGCGACATGTGATCACGTTTTGGATTAGCGTGGCTTTCAATAATAGATGAGCCACGCTCCGCTGCTCTCTCTCACCTCTATCTATGGCACTTACTAAATATGTCTGGGGATCGAAATTAAACCATAGACCGATTTTCAAGGTTTGAGGTCTATGAATGAAACCCACCCAATCTGGGCCCAATCTATGGAAGTCTATTTCACATGGTAAAATTAGATCAGAAAGAAGTGGCAACAAAACTAAGCTTGTACTGTTGGTTAAATAAAGCCTTCCATATACATCCATGAAAAGCATATGAGTGTAGTTGGATGCAAGCAATGCAAATGAATGCAAATAAATAATAAATACATAAGAAGCTGTGCTTAGGCTAGGCAGCAGCAAGGAGTTTGATTAATCAAGCTCCTTAGGCAGCAGCTATTTAGATTTTTGTAGTTGTCTACTTTTTTTGTTATTTTGCTGCTCATAGAAAGAACAAAAATTTATAAGGTGCTCGTTATATTGTCGGAATTTATTATAACATGACATAAAAATTACGATAATATTTGGCCTAGAAAACAGTACAAAATTCGCTGCAAAGTGAAACAACCGGGGTCAAGGTCAATTATAATCGAAGAAAAAGAAGTTGGGGAAAAATTTTTAAATACAATTTTTCATCCAAACCCATCATGAAGTTGGTTAGGTAAGGTGATGCAATTAACTATTAAATGAGATAATGCAATTATATTTTTACAAGCTTAGACTTTTACGGCCCTTCAGGACAGCCCCAGCCAGCTATAATAACTCCTGTAACAAAACAATAAGAAACAAATATTATTTCACTGCTAGGCCCTGTAAGAATTGACAACTGCCTCGTTTGCTGCTATTACTAATGCTTCATTAGCAAACACAACTATCAGTGTTTTTGGTAGCATTTTATCGTTTCTACTGAAACTTCAGTCCAGTTGTGGCAGTAGACTACTAGAGGTAGAAGAAAGAAAGAAAAACAACAGTAATAATGAATAATAATAAAAATCAATGATGATAATAAGTAAGTAGTCGTAGTAGTAGTAGAAGTAAGTGAATTATTATTAAATTTCAAATTATTATTATTTAGCTAGCACAAGTGCAATTTTTATTTTGACAATTTTTTCTCAAATAGAGTAGATAGTACAGTGAGAATTTTTAGATTTTTTTTTCATAATTAAAATACGTGGCAACTTGTCTAGTAGAAGCTGATACGTCCATTGGTGCTAAAAATAATTAGCTCAAATTTGATCAGCATACTACTAAAAAATGAATTTAAAAAAAAGCATAATGCCTTAAAAATCACATTGTTTGCGGTGGCCCGTGACCGCAGGCGGATCACCCAAGCGTATCAATCTACTAGTGCAAACACCATACGGGCCTGTATATATATATTGCTTGCGTGTATATATATGCGTACATCAAAACCATTAATTAACCATTATCATCATGACGATTGTAATAATTTGCTCCCTATTGTTAGATGAAGGGTACGAAGAGACACAAGGAAAACACGTCTACTCACCATCAACTAACAACTCAAGAAGGCCGCTATTCAGCTCTTATCCAATTAGCCTAAGTTCCCGTAACCGTGTGTGTGCACCCGTATTCCTTGTTAAGCCAATGCCAACAGAACCTATGCTATAACCTTGAACTTCCTATAACACACAAACTCGTTATCCAACATGCCCCCCCCCTTTAATAAACCCAGTGAGCGACCAAGCTGACATTATACCAAGGGACCAGTTACCATTGCGTGCGATCAAGCCTAACTAATCATGGTTAGCTGAAGCACTAGCCTTAAATCATATATCAAGCCTAAATACCAGGGGTGAAAACAAAGCCACACACCATACATACCTGAGATGATTACCTGTAACATATACATACCTTATTAATACTTAACCTCATTACCAAGTGTCCCTCGTTACCTCACAGCTCTCAGTCTGAACCCTTAGAGACTTCCATCAGATCGCCCTCTGGACTCTCTGGACCTCCAACACCCTGTCGAACCACATCCCTCGACTCCAACTCAACCCCAAGGGGTTCACCGTTAATTCCACTATCCCTCGGAGCAGCCGGCCCCGACTGCTCATGTACCACACTTCCTATCGGGTCAACCAGAGCAATTCTCTGCCCAGTATCTTCCCTTTGAAGTGGTGCACTAGGGTCAACCCCCACGGTATCTTCCCTATCCGCCTCCTGCTGAACCTCAACCTTGACACTGGTGTTGCCACCGGTCACCCTTTCTACCTCTTCTACCTCGTGCACCCAACTGGCACTGCTCTGAGAGCCCGAGGGGGTCTTGGACTCCTCCCTCTGGACGCTAGAGCCTTCCGCACTAGGTGCGGGCGCTGCTTTCACAGCTGAACTCGACAGGGTGTTACACACCACCGTCGATGGGACTTTGCTACCAGCCCCAGACCTCAACTGCCTCATTTTGGCCATAGCCTGCCTGATCACCAAGGTACACACCTGCTCTTCCTCGAGCTCCCTCACACTCTGCTCATACCTTTGCATCGCCATGCGATACACCCTTTCAGCCTCTCTCTTTTCAGCCTCAAGACGTGCATGTCTACTAGCATAGTCCTCATCACCCAAAACACCTTCACTCACCAAGAACTCAGACAATCTGCTACCAAACGCCTCGCTCTCACCCTGTAACTGTCTAGCTTTCACCACACTGCTGTACCCCCTAGCACCAGCTGTAGCGCACCCTGAAGTGGCTCTAGCTTTTGCAGTGGTACCAGCAGAACCTATCTGCGCCATCTGCATTGGTGAGAAATTGCCACCACCACTAGATATGGGTGTTCGCTTTTGCTCCACTGTGTCCTTTATAACAGCAGTACCCTTGCATTGCCATACCCCTTGCCTACACTCGCCTTCAACTCGTAACTCATCACTGTTGGTCAATAATTTGAGTTTTCTAATATCCTCAATACCTAACAGGTTCACAGAGGACCCTTTTACAACATAAACTGACGTCACTATAGATCTGGGAAAGTCATTAATACAAACATTTGACTTCCCGCTAACATTCAGCCTGGAACCATCAACCCCGATGAGATCATTAACAGGGTTACTTAATCTCAAATTCAGAAACCTGCCAGTATCCTCAGTTACCACAGACACTTCAGCTCCAGTGTCTAATACAAACTCTACCTCTTTACCATTTACTTTCACCAAGCGTTTGATGCTACATTTCCTGCTACCAGTATCACCAACAACATTGTTCACAAATCTCACTTTACGCGGAGAACCTTCATTACCACTACTATCCCTGTGCTGTGACCTGTTATTGTCACCTTCCCACCTATTGTTGCAATCGATAGAGGTATGGCCTCTCAGATTACACCGGAAACACCTTACATCCGGGCAATGACGGACTTGATGTCCCATCCTACCACACTGGAAACAGTTGTCCCTGCCAGTTGGGGAGCTAAACCTTCCAGACCTTCTACCCGATGTAGGTGAACCTCGAGGTGATCGAGGAGAGTACCTACTATCTGGGCTACGATGTCCATGGGACGTCGCCTCATACCTAGGAGAATGCCAACTATCCGGGCTACGGCGTCCATAGGACGTCGTCTCGTACCTAGGAGAATACCTGCCCTCTGGGCTACGTTGTATATAAGACTCCGCACCATACCTACTCTTATAATGCCTATCTCCCTTATGGTCATGATACCCTCTATACTCGCAACTCCTCTCCCCTGGGCTGCGGCTTCTATGGTCGCGGGAATAGGAGCCCTTTTCCATATTACCATCTCTAGACCTACTACTGTCCCTCGAACGGTATGTAACCTTGCTATCCACAGCCTCCTGTGGGCTTCCCTGTCTATACTCAACTACCTCACGTACTGACGACTCATTCTGATTATTGTCAGCCCTTCGTTCACTCCCCTTCTCTACTCTGGTTACAGCCCCTTTACTATCGACTGAACGGCCCGTCCTAGAAGCATTCAGAATTTCTTCTGAAGCAATAGCCAACTGCCTGGCTGCCAATTTTGTACCTAAATCTCTCCAACTAAGCGTGGTCTCTTGCATAAGCAATTTACGCACAGATGAATCCCTTAAACCATTGACTGCCAGAGCAACTGAAAAGCGTTGCCTTAGCTCATCGTTTTCATGCCCAAAATCCATTTCCCTACTTAATTTCTCAACTCTGAGTAAATATTCCCTTTCGTCTTCCCCACAAGCCTGTGACACTGTCACGAACCTCATTGTCTTAACATAGACACTTTCACTACGGTCGTAGTGGCCTTTTAACAAATCTATAGCCCTATCAAACCCACCATCAGTTTGGTCATTTAAATCAAATCCCAGTGACTGCAATACCCCTATACCATCACTACCTATAGCACTTAACAAGGCTAGTAGTTTAGTTCTACCTCTAAACACATCTACAACAACCTCATCCCCCTCAATTTCCACCTTCTCGGTTCCCAGAGTCAAAGCTGCTACCTCAGCAGACACCCTATACTGAGTCAACCAATTGTTGAATTCCTCAGACACATTGTTACCCGCTAACCTTAGCTTCGGAAATGACGACAAGTCAAGTCTCCTACTCATCCCTGTTCTAATTAATTAACACAGTAAATACCCAACAATATCTGTATGATTGTATCAATACAGTAGCACCTCTCCACCACAGCAATAGCCAATGCACAACACAACAATAGCAATAATAACAACCCACAATATCCCAAAAGATGTCCACTGTTCCCTTCTCCACCAATGCACAATTAAATGCACCACAATAATATCCACAATATCACGTATTAACTCCACTGTACCCTTATCCACTGCACAATTAAACACAACACAATAATATTCCTCAATGTCACGTAATAACTCCACTGTACCCTTATCCCGGTAAATAATCAACCACAACGCCACAAATAAATACTTAACACCACGTATAAACACTGTACCTTTATCCCGGTAAATAATTAACAACAACACCAAATCACCACTTCACCAAAAGTAATTAACACTGCACCAATATCCCTTGAAACACCTAAACACCAAACACGGAGAGCTCACACAGCTCTGAAACACCCAACACCTCTACTCTACACACGCCTCTATCACCACACACACCACGGAGGACCCACGCGGCCCTAGCACCTCTACACCCCTCTCTTTTAGTGCCCACACGGCACCAAAAGCCACTCACACACCTCCCTTGCACCAATAAATAATTCCAATAATACACAACAACGATATCACCAGGTCCTATGCCGACTGCGCCATGTTAGATGAAGGGTACGAAGAGACACAAGGAAAACACGTCTACTCACCATCAACTAACAACTCAAGAAGGCCGCTATTCAGCTCTTATCCAATTAGCCTAAGTTCCCGTAACCGTGTGTGTGCACCCGTATTCCTTGTTAAGCCAATGCCAACAGAACCTATGCTATAACCTTGAACTTCCTATAACACACAAACTCGTTATCCAACACCTATGATAACAATAAATGCAATTGTTTCTATATTCAATAATAATTAATTTAAATACACAACAACCAGAAAAATAATAATTACTCTCAATCGATTAGTAATAATTACAATGTGTTATTAATTGATATTCTAATTATTTTTTCTAATATTAAATTAATTATTATTAAAAATGTGAAAACAGATTTATTTTCAATCATTATTATTGAGAAACTGCAAAAATGAGAATGTTTTTTCATACTCACACTGATAGAAAAATTAAACTTTTCAGCTTTGAACTTATAACATTCATTTATTTGGACAAATAATTTTATTATTATTTAGTAATTCTGTCTCAGTTGATAGCCAGTTGATAATTTTTATTAACGTAAAACCACATCAATGTTCAGTTCCGCCCGCAATATCAGCGTATTATGGTCGGTAGAATCTCACGCTACTGTAGAATTTTTGAAAAATATTTTTTTTACCCTTTTTCAGAAAAAAATTAATTTTGCCCGATAGGTTTCACTAATTATTCAAAATAATACACCATTAGATAGCTAACATGCAAACACATGAATAAAAATTAACAAACTGTCAAAATACCATTCTGAGCGCTGACAGATTTTAGTTGAAGTATACAAAGTTTGAACACATGTAACTACTACTGACACGGGTATGCAAGGAAAAAATCAGGAGAATCCTGTGATGTAAATGATTGGCTATCTGATGAATTTTAAACTGTGGCGGTAGTAACCTGGGTTCCAGAAATATTAAAACAAAAACAAACGTTTATAACAACCGGGTACGACAAAGTTATATCGATGTTTTGATAGGGTCACGTGGTACCAAATTCAACTCGTTGTAGCGTCTAAATAGAGCATCAGCTCTTAGAAAAAATTGTTGTCCATCCAATGGTGCAAAAATTATTTGTGTCGCACAAATGATGATGATGGTTGTCTCAGAAAAATAATTGAGAAAAAGTACCTTTGCTTAAAAAAATGATGGTTTGTGGTCACAGTATCAAGCATTGCCGACAATGGTATTGTTGCAGTGATGCGGAATAAGTGACGCGCAAAGTGGCTAATAATGTAGATAGTGCAAAAAGTTTTGTCAAATTTTTCTGAAAATTTTTTAAATAGTTTCAGTGGGTAGCAAAATATGTTGTGGATACAATGAGACCAAATTTGCTATTGTGACCTCAATATTTAACTGTTAAAAACAAGTTTTACCAAATGTACTTTTAAGTCAAAAAATGCATGGTAAATGTTCTTTGTTTTTTGCAGGCAATTAGCGGGCAATTAGTGTTGACGCACGCATGAAGCGACGCATGTTATATATATATATCATGCGTACGCCTCAATAATTATACAATGTATATGTAACAATTATAAATGCTTTGCATTGGCTGTATAACATTATTTTGTAGAAGTAGCTGGACTGCACAAAAAAACAACAAGTTCTGTATCTCAGTTGATATAGACAGGTGCCATCATCAGAAATCTTGTAATTAATTTAATAATCATAAATAATAATAAATGAATTTAATATAAAATTTCAATAATTAATTAATAAATAATAATTAAAACTAATGGTTATTATTGATGACCTTGCATTTTTGCTATATCATATTTATTACCACTAGCTGTTATCATTCAATGATGTTTTTTTTTCTGGATTAACAGATATAATATTAGATTAATTATGAACCAGAATGAATTAAAACGCTAATGATAACAAATAAATAGCCGCGATACTGACACCTACTAACCGTAGCGTTTGCTGTAAACCCATTATTTACTTAAAACACGCGGCGCACATGATAAGCCCGCGATGTGTTTGCAATGGTTGTGGTTAGGCTAATTTATATTTGGCTAGGATGAAAAATAATTTTAGTTAAGGCGTCTTTTTGAAAAACCTTCATATTATCAAAATGCATTGAACACACTCCAATAATAATACACCATTCAAATCCTAACTCCTCAGTCTATTTTATAGTCCTATAACAATATGTCGATGCCCTTCAGGAACGTGGTAGATTTTGGATAAAAAGTCGAAAATCTAAAGGCATTTTCCCAAGTCTATGACTGGAATGAGGAAAATGTTCATAGGCAGATGCCTGCGCGGTAGATTGTTCTAGCTATAGCAATTGTATTTTTGTCTCTATGAGCTTTAGTTTAAAAGATATGAAAACAAATGTGATTTTTGGGACTTGAAAAAATCGCGATTTCAGCGAGACAATTTTTTATAACAATGCTTTTGTTCATATTACACGGCGACCGCAACGGTTTTGCACTATCTAGCTAATGGTGCGGTATAAAAGTTTTTTCTATTTATTTGAATATCAAATCACTCCAGTAAAGTTATTTTTTGTCTACATAACGTGATTGCTCTATGATAAATAGTATACCACTGGGTCGGTATAATAACAGAGAATCTGAATGACATATACTGAAATCTTAAAGGCCCGTGGCGCAATAGGAAATTGCAGATTTACAATGCGTTTTCAACCCGTTATTTTTGAAATCCACAGGTATGTAGGCAGTGCAATGATTGGCTAAACCTGCGTGGTAAATGGTGTCCATTTGATACCTTATAAATTTTGTTTCTAGCATCTTCTGGCCCCAAGTTATTAAAAATTAGCTGCACAGGAATATTTTGAAAATTGAAAAAACCATGCATGACAAATTTACATATAAATCCTATTGTCTTAATACACCCTCGCATGAGTTTTGTACACGCTATATTATTAATTATACTAATAAGAAATTTTTTAACAATAATTTATTGTCAATCAGCAACGATGATGACGGCTCATTTTTTATTATTTGATAATAATGCTTCTAGAAGTTTCAGTCACTTTTATATACGTTTTCGCACCGTTAAAATAGCACTTCACCAATTATTATAACAAAGACATTTATTAACCATCAGGGTATCATCACACTCCTATTTGGGTAGTGAACTGCAAAGCAGTTTAACGTGGGATTCTCATATCTTATTACAAATAAAGCGATTCAACAGCTTGCAATGATTACGTGAGTGTTAAAAGGTACGAAGACCCAAAAATAGCTTATTTCTCACTAATAAGACCCCACCTAGAATATGCAGTGCCGGTGTGGGACCCGCATCACTCAGAAACCATCAAGTAGGTTGAAAACATCCAAATCAAAGCATTTCGTTATACTTTTCAATTTCAAAGGCCGAGTAAGTTTTATTTGTAAAGACACAAAAATTGAGTCCCTTGAGAGTAGGAGAAAAGTGGTCAGAGCCCAGGGGTGGCACTCGAAGATAATAGGCACCAGGCTCATTCTTAAAATTCAAAAAGCACCCCTACAGAGTTTTCTAGGTTTTTTCACAATCACCCCCTACAGCAACATCCTTCTGCCATATACCCCTAGAGCGCAACGCCACTTTAGACAATTATTACCCCTACAACACCCTGATGCAGAAATACTGCCCGCAAAATTTCATAGCTGCATTTGAATGCCCCTACAGCGCTGCGATCTTACATTATTGACCCAAAGCATTTGAATTCGAACAAATCTCATTGACAATTCTTTAACCACACCTTGATGATAACAGTGCTTTTCTGTTGGCACTCTGTTATATGTAACGGCACTTCACTTAAAAATTATACTGATTATTGTTATTATAATAGGATGCATCATTTCAAAATAATTATTATTATTCATGATAATAGCAATAATACTTATAATACAAAGAATTGATAATAATAATAATAACTAATACTTTTTCATTGGATATGAAAATCAGCATATAATATTCAATAAACTTTTATTACTATTTTTATGCACTAATCATCATTATTATTATCATGGAAGATTTATTACAGTGTATATAATAGTAGTTAGTTTGTTGTAGTTACTAGTATTGTAGTAATATTTTAATTTTTATTATATGGTTATGTTTAATAAATCAATAACATTCCAACAGTTTTTATATTACTAATAAGATATTAACTAATAACATAAAAACTGTTGAAGTGCTATTGTTGTTATTTATTAAACATTACTATATAAAAAGAAAACTATAATATTAATAATATATTACTACTACTAACCAACCAACAACAAACTAAACTAACTACTACTCTATCTAATATAAATTATTTATTATTGTTATTATTATTATATTGCTATTATTTATTATAACAACAACTACTCTACTGTCACTAATATAATAGTATTATTTGTTATTGTACTGTTTTAATTCATTACCATCAGGTAGATAGATAGCTGGAAGAGAAGATAATAAATAAATAACAAAAGCAGAAAATAGATGATGATGAACTACTATAAAATAAACAAATATAATTAATAACATATATTATTATTTATTTACTTATAAGTAATAATTAATTTTTTAATTAGATTTAGTAATAACAATGATGTTAATAATGATTAATAAATAATAAGCTGGCAAATAAATTAATTAATAACTGTTATAACAATAATAAAAATAATCATTTAATTCATTTCAAATAAATTAATAAATAAATTTATAATAATAATAATAATTATTATTTGACAATCATAAATAAATTAATAATGAATATCTATCTAACAGTTTGTCATACCTTGAGACAATTATCAGCAACAATGAATAAGTTGTGATATCATTTTCTTGAATAAAATATACATTACTTTTTTCTAAAACGTCTTTTATAATAATTGCAGTCTGGCATGTTACAGCAGTAATAACATTCGTGGCTGCTGGATACCAATTTGTTTAATAAATTGATTGATATCTGCAGTGAAATCTAGATGCATTCACAACAGAACGAAACTAATTGATGTAGAGGTAGTCGTCAACTACGAAAAAAATTCACTGCATTCCAGCAAAAGAACTAGGAAAGATAACTCCACTGAAAGATACTGCAATGATTCTAGCCATAGACCTAGAACAATAAATAAATCTATCAAGCAAGTTATATCACTGCTGTCTAATAACAACCCCTAGAGCGTTTTTTGTTGTTATTGTGCCCCCCTACAACGTTAACGTTGGAGTAGCCCAAAAATACCCCCCAAAACGTTGATTATGGAGTGAGCCTGGTGCCTATTATTTCAGAGTGCCACCCCTGGGGGTCAGAGTAGTTAGTTGTATTTAAAATGCCTAGAAGAGGGAATGTAACCTCCATTCCAATCAACATAAACTTGACAGTGGACATTTTACCCGCCAAAAAGCAAACGCGTATACCCCCTTTGTAAACACTGATCAGTTTTCACACTTTTTTGGCCTCAAACCATCCGAGAGCTCAGATCAGACTGACTCAATACTAGCATCAATTGAGTATTTAACCAATTCTCAGTCATTGTGTTCCCACGCATTTTTGTGCTCGTGCGGTCTTGTGGGAAAATACCTTATCTTAACCATCAAAGTGACAATTAGCTTATATCCAAAATAATAATTTATCAAATTTAATAATTATCTTAATAATGATTATATTAGTCCTTATTATATAATAATTAATATTTTAATAAATATTCGTATTATTATTATTCATTCAATAATAATTAATAATATTATTGATTGGTGGTAGGTGTGCGACTACTAATAATAATTGATAAGAACAGCCGGTGATGACGTATCATAAATATCAGTGAATAACGACAAAAGTTAGTGTGTTCATCTTGACTCTGCAAGATTAATAAGACAAGAAATGACTGGACGAGACTGAAATGATGTAACAAAAAAAACGCATGGTGTTTTCCAGCTAAATTTTTCGAAATGTTGAAATGAAATTGCTAGGCGCAATCAATATGCCTTGGTTCTAAAACAAAGTAGCTCAAGTTTATAAGAAACATGAGTTCTATGAATCTCAGCCGTAGTGTTGTCACTGACCATCGTTTAATCTTGTCATTAATTCCTACACATAGAATATCCGAAAGTCCCTTAACTTGACAATGGACATTTGCAATACTAGGGTGTTCATGTTCTAATATCTGCAAGATCAAACTGCATTGTTAGTTTGCATAACATTTCAGTTATTTTTGTTTTAGGTTTTTGATGAAGTTGAGTCATGAAACAGTCACAATAGAATTAAAGAACGGCACACAAGTACACGGTACCATTACAGGTCAGTCATTCGTGGTGTACCGGTACTGCAGTAAACGTTTTACATTGGTGTGTCAAAAGATTAGACCTGTGACCTATCAGAGATATAATCATTCCTTCCAGTTGTTGTTATTTTTGTTTTACTCGAGTAATTCATCTATATCTCATTATGGTTTTCCTTTGATAACTAATATTAACCAACCAAGAACAGAACATTGACTACCTTCTCTTGTCTTGTGATCATCAAGTTGCAATAAATAAAAATACCCTATAGGACTTTAGTTGTCGCGGGTTTAAACTTTCGCGTTTTTCGCAGGTGCTAAAAGTAGCGAAATTTTGTTCCGGCGAACCTATTTCCTGTCTCTGTACTAGCGAAATTACAAAAAAATTAATATTATGTTGAATTCCTACTATACTGTTTAGTTTAACAATAATAGTCATTATCATAATTTTTTATAACACAAAAGAAAATAATATATTTTATTAATAATATCGCAATTAAATATATTATTATCATCATTGTGGTATGATTATTTTTATTTATTTATTATTATTAATAATAATAATTATAATAAATTAAATAAAATAATTATTTATTATGAATGATTCAAGTTAAATAAATCCATGACAAATTATATGATTGTGTAATATTATGTTGCACACAAGCAGCTGTGACAATATAGAATGTAACTTACGAGATAGCACTCCAAAAAGTACAGTGAAATGTAAATGGTGTAGACATTTTTGGTTTCATTCGATTTTGGATATTTTCTGAATTTGTACTGGTACTTGACTCGCTACATCAGCCCAAGTTTCTATTCGGCATTGAGGAAATATTGATTACGCCTCGCATACCAGCTTTCTCTTTGCCTCCATAGCATACACTATGTCATGGTCTTCTTGTAGGACTGCTAACTCGCTGTCAGTGACAAGTAAATATTTATTTTTTGTAAACATTTATTTAGCATTGCTACTTATACCATTATTATTTTGAAAATATATTTGGTGGAGATTTTTATTATAAGATTAGATATAGAAGTGGTAATGTATACTTGTTAATTGATATAAAATATTTCACTTTACTTGAATAATACTAGTTACAAACAACAATGACAATAAAAAGAATAACAAAAAAACAGGGTGCGAAAATTTGTACCGCGAATATGATCATCACGGATCCACTAGCGAAATGTTTCCTAGCGAAACCATTGCACCCACGGAGGTAGCGAAATTAAACTACTGAAACTAAAGTCCTATAGGGTATGTTTGTCTCCATGTATTTTTGTGTTGAAAGCATGACAAAAATCATTTTACTATAGCTTTGTTCTTATGTCACAAGATTTATTGATATGTTGTTGTTGTTACTGAGCAACCACCTATAAAAACTGGCCAACATGCATCACAAACATCACAAAAATAGTAGTAAATGGCATTTTTCTTTAGTCAATAAACTGTATCTCTGCCAGATATCGCTACTGTGTTGGTACATAAAATATTGCATTGGTTAGTTCACTGCGAGTTTGATTGGCAGGGGTGGATGTCTCAATGAACACACACTTGAAGGCTGTAAAGTTGACACAAAAGGGCCGAGAGCCATCTGCACTGGACTCTTTAAGCATCAGAGGAAACAACATCAGGTATTTTATCCTTCCAGACAGTCTGCCTCTGGATACACTGCTCGTAGACGACGCACCAAAGGGTAGGGGTAGAGGAGACAGAGGTAGAGGTAAGTGAGAGAACATGTTATTGTTAGTGTGCAATGCATTTCTTTTTGTGCGATAAATGGTGCTTCAAGTGACTACGCAGCGGCAACCTTTATTTGTGCGGGGTTAGTTTGAAACTGGATTCAAGTTTTGGATTACTTACTGAGACGTTCAATTCAATGAGGTGTAAATGCTATTTGTTGCATTTATTGTCACTTCATAAACTTTTGAAATAATTCGTTTTATCACTTCACCAGTCCACTATTAATTGAATATAACTGCATTCTTTCTTATTAGTTAGTACAACTAGATGGGACTGCGCAACCCGCCACTCTTAGTAACTAGTAAATCTATCTATCACTACGGCTAGCAAGTTATATGCTTCAAGTTCTAAAGAATGGAAATTATTAGCGCTACTAATCATGAATAAATAATAGCGCGTTGTACGTCCATTTACAATATATTATTAATGAAGTATACACTACTGTTTACCATTAGTTTATTGCTTGCTTAATTCTATTTATAAAAACAAAACTCATTATACCAAAGTACTGGGAGAGAATAAATTGATGAACCGTGCCAATTGGTTACACTCGTGATAAATAAACGGGTTGGCGGCTTCTCCATATTTGTATCTTGTCACTCGCAACCACTCTCTTGCATCTACCTGGTCAATACTGCGTTTAGCAAACGAAAACTTAAATGATTGTTGTCAGTTGCTGAAGTTTATGCTGAACATGTTAATCCACTACCTTGTTGATGGTTTCTCTGAGGCTAAAGACCACGTTCACTTGTTTGTAAAGTTTATCCGTAGTAACAACATGAGTAGGGTTTTGTATTTCATGTTACACCGTGTGAGAGTGATGCCTTTTGGTAGTGACCAACCACTTCTCTCCTTGTCTTTCTTCTGGCTACATACTCTTTATTGCTGCTCCCCAGTCTATACTGCGTCGTCTATTGCAGGGAGAGGTCGTGGTGTTGGCCGAGGGAGAGGTAGAGGCAGAGGAAGAGGCGGGCCTAGAGGAAGAGGTGGACCACGTGGTCGATAATTCAAGTACTTTAACATTGAGTTTACCGAGTTTTATCTCCTACAATGCATTGACGTTACTCTTCGTGTTCCTGGCTTCCGATGTCAGTGCAGTGAACAAACCTCAAGCTGCTCTCTCCATTCCTTCTTTTCACTTTGTCACCAGAACCTGAGATATGAGCGAGCAAACAGTCCTGTGCAAGTCTAACTGTACATACCCCACTTCACTATATGTCTCTGTACATAGTATCGACAATATTTCAGTAGTTTTCTAAACTAATAAACGTCCTTGAAAGGTCAACTGTACCATCATTGTTTCGTTAATGCTCCAGCAACTGCTGTGTAATATAGCTAGTAGTGGAGTCAATGGGAGTTGTCTATCCTCCTTTCTTATGTTACATCCCTGAATGACATTAATCTCTGTGGAGTAATCAAGGAGTGGTGAACTGCCTTTGTCATGTGACCCTCTGGAGCCAAATTCTTGAGTGATTAGACTCTTACGCAGAAAAAAAGGCTCATTTTAAACAGCTCATAACTCAGCAAATTGACAAGCTGAAGACTTGAACAACCATTCTTCTAAAAGCTCAAAATGTCTCCTAGTTTTTTGTGAAATTCAAACAAAAAAATTCCGTTTGAAGCAAATTAATAAGGGCCGAAATCTAGTCTTTTTATTACCACTTGTATTATAAAACAGAATTGTGTAATATCTTTTATACCAGTCCACTTTCATATAAAACTTTGAATAATTAATAACTAATCAATATTATTGATGAACAGAAGTTATTCATAATTGCTATAAAATTATTATCTTGAAATAGTTGAAATATTCTCAAAAATAATACTTTTTACAGGTACCAGTAGAAGCAGATTTTCGGGTGTCTGCCAAATACATAACAACTGTGTGTTCTGTATTACACTTACAAAGGGCCATTGGTGGGAAAGTGCACACTTTTGCAGGAAAGGGCACGTTATCTTTAGCAAACGCATTGGCCAACATCTTACATGTAATTTTTAGTACTTCTTATTACAGAGTTATCTCTCTAAGAGGAGATGACTCCTTGTTGCTTTTGGCTCCAGTGATGCTTGAAAGTTTTAAATAAATTTTTTCTACAAAAATCAGCTTAATAAAATAAATATTTGTGCCAGATCGAAATCAGAGATGTTCACACAAGCATGACTGCAAAAATTTTTCATTTTGTGCGAAAAAAATTGAATAAATGCATAAAAACTGTTTCAGCCAATGATGACTTATATGAGCTTTTGTGAAATTTGGCTCCAGTCGAGTTGTCCTTATACAATGTTGCGCTGGAAACGGCTGACCACACGTTGATTATTTCACCTAGTTATTCCATCATACAGTCGCTGTAACCTATCCACGGTTGTTAGCTTGTTGGTGCACTTATAGTTGTTAACTTTTATTGAGGGAATATTTATCTTGTCTGGTGGCCAAGCTAGCCACAGCTTCTGTGTAACAATTACTTCATCTACCTGTCCAGTATCCTCAAACTGACAGTGGCGTTAAGTGCTAAGTTGTATCTACACCCAGCACTGTATGTGATCTAGTGATTCACTACGGTCTGGTCACTAACTATACACTATTGTTTTCTTGTTCTGTTCATGAGATATTATTATAGATAAGTATGATGTGCTAGTTGACATAACAAGTATTGGGATAGGTTTGCATCGTGCGCTATAATTTAGTGACTTCAGCAGCTGTGGTGTTGTTATTCCTGTCACAATGTGCTGATTCGTTTTAAAAATAGTTGGCCTTCAGCCTAATTCGATAGAAAAATTTTTGCGCTAGTATGTGGATTGTGA
This sequence comes from Cryptosula pallasiana, assembly GCA_945261195.1. Taxonomy (NCBI): domain Eukaryota; kingdom Metazoa; phylum Bryozoa; class Gymnolaemata; order Cheilostomatida; family Cryptosulidae; genus Cryptosula; species Cryptosula pallasiana. The sequence continues at coordinate 13,499,289 of OX183137.1, read as the reverse complement.
TGGCTGACTGGGCCATTGATTATGATAGAGTTGTAACTCATTTACACAGTTTTTTAAGTTAATGCTGCTTTAAATATGCTGTGAAATGAGTGATTGCATAACAAGTAGTGCTCTACAAGTTGACTAACTGATTAGTCCAAGATTTTAGGCAAATGTCACCGAACTTTTTTGAGGCAATGCAAACTTGAAATTTTCTAAATGAAAGTAGGGTTTAAACCAAGTACTGTCAAAATCAATAATTTAATGTGTTGCTTCATCTTACATATCGTGTAATATCACAATCATTAGCTTTTTGTTTCTATAGAATTGTGAGTTGTGTTATCACTAGTGGGAATACTACACTTTCTAGCGTGTGAGTAATTAATATTTGCGTAGAGACAATCAAATATTGACTCAGTAGTTTGTGTGCCAATACTCCATTGTTAGTGTCGCTAAGCAACAGTCAATATGGCGTCACACGAACTGTACTACTAGTATATACAATCTTTTATCGCCCTGAATGTATTGACTGGACTGTCTTTTACTGCTGGCTAGAGCTACACACCAGGTATGTTATTTTATATTACTAATAAATTTAATACATAGCAGGTAGCGGGTAACTTGACAGTTACAACTACTAGCAGTAGTAAACTATCAACTAGTAGTTTTTGATTGAGAAATAATAGTGTATGTATGTAGTAGTGGTTGTGCATATACCGGTGATCTATCAATGATTGTAATTTTTCTTATGGAATTGAAAACACAAGTTGCGATGTTTGATTGCCGGTAGGTATGCCTAGTAAACCTAAGAGCAAGTCCCATAGGAGATCATCCAAACCAAATCGTGTAGATCCAATCCTAGGAAGTGATGATGAGGTAGACGGACCTGATGGAGAAGTGAAACGGTAAGATTCACTATTGGTATATCCCAATCATTGGTTGCTGATTTTGCGCAGCTAGCATACTTTACTGCGCTCCATTACTGTTTTTGACCGTTGATCTAGTAGAAGAAATTGACTGATTCTTTTGTCTTTATCACGCAGCAATAACTGATGATTATAATTTACTCAAACGATTTGTGTATCAAAACAAATATCATTGGTTCACATTGTTTGTCATTAAAATTTTATGAAAGAAAACGGCAAACGTAAACAAGACATGGAAGTGTTGTAGGGCATAAAGCATTAGATCTACTCAGGTATATAAGTCCATTTTATATGTTCCATGGTCTTGCCACAGTCAAGGTGAACACCGTTATGTAATTTCTGTTGTATTTATGACATTGTCTCATTTTTTGCATGACATTGTAGTCCAACTTTTCCTGGGTTGTACACCGCTGCCAAAATTACTACCTCAGCACTGCGCGGTGTGGCCAATGCTAAGAAAGCGGCTAGCAAATGGAGGAATTACAAGACAACCAAACGGAAGTTGGGTAAGCAAGCAGTTCCTTCAGATAACTTCTCTGTCCGAGTTGGTTTGGTGGCAGTATGTTGTATACAATACTGACTGCTGTGTTTGTGTATGATAGTGTTAACTGTACATCAGTTGCAACTGAAAGTTAGAACTCTTTTTATGTAGAAATGTAGAAAAACCTGCTTTTTTTCTTTATTTTCATTTCCAATCAATTTATAAACCCTCTGTAAGCTTTCTGGCAATTATAACCATGGTAACCTGACAAGCCTAGATATCCCTCAGCCTCCTCCATTTTGATGCAAAAAGTAAATTGTCTAAACTCTCGCTGTAGGTTCTTCAAAGATTTCTTGTAAGAGTTAATATTTTGTAGTTTTTGGCAAGCCGTGCTTCTAATGTTGAAAGCGTTGACTAACCCATGCATAGTTCCTAACTTGTTGTGAAACGCTCTGTGATTACTTTTGCTTTCTGAGCAATATTTGCATTCTTGTTTCACTCAGTAGATGCTTGTATTCTTTGTCTGGCTTTCAATGTAATGCTGTAAGTAAAGTGCTTGATATTTCAGCTATCCCCGCAATGATGCTACACGGTAAGTAGCACCAACGTACACGTACACTTCCAAATCGTTCCAAGTACAAAAATTAATCGTAAAAATTTTTTGTACATTGTTAGAAAGATTAAAAGCATTTTAACTCCCGTATTATTGTTAGATTTTTTCGCCAAAAAACCGATCAGGTGTGCGTGCTTTGTTGTGTCTATGCAGTTTGTCTTCCTGTCACTTTCTTGTCAACTTTGGGGAGTTATTTGCACCTTGTCGTGGGCAGATAACTCTTGGTTTGATTTGCTGTTACATTAGTTAGATGGCAGTGATTGAGCCCACTTACGCAGAGAGCTAGTGAGTCTGTAGATGCTGTTTTCTCCCTGCAGATGTTGTTATCTTGCTGTAGCCTATTTACTTGTTCATACACTGGTCTCCCACCTCCGTATCAACAATTTTATACACTATGATATGGAACTTCATTGCACCGAGTCCCAGGTTTTGTCTACAGTAGGGCACGCCCACTTTCTGCATATCATTGGCTACCATGATTACTAACTGGGCATTATTTTTTGTTCCATTTCGCCATCAGGCATGTTATGAAATGAACAATGAGATATTGAAAAATAATAATAATTTTACTGACGTGGAATAAAATCACCTGCCAATGGACAGAATGAAATGACATGCGGAAATGAGTGTGTTTTTCTCAAATATGTTTGCAAATTTCATATCATAGTTTTAATAATGGTATTGATATGGAGAAAGGGGAGAGAATGCAAATATTAATAACAATTCTGTACAAATGAACGAATGTTGATTTTTAATGTTTGCTATCAAACTAGTTAGTTGTAAACGCTCTCTCTATCTGTCTATTGCTGTTCTGCTTCCCTCTAGAACATGTGAATGAGCGAGTTGTATTTCTAATGCTTGTCTCTGATTGGTGCTCACTAGAAATCTTGCAGCTTCATTCTCAAGCACAAAGAGTGTCTACATTGTCCTCGTTGCAGCATACGAAATACATGCTGCCATTCATTTGCTTACTCCCCCTTGAATGGTAGAGGGGGGTGCTTCACTAGCATGACTACCATCTGATGTGTAGAGCTCAGTCAAATAGACTGTGCAATCAGAAGCCGAATGTTTTATTCAATGGTTACCTGGCTGAGTCTCCCTCGAACCCCGGACCCTCGGTTGCGATGCAAACACTTTAACCACTAGCCCATACATGCTAATCTGTTGATGCTAGCAATCCCCGTGCTTATAGGTGCCAGTCATATAATTATTATGTTGATCACTGCAGATATGGTTGATGGAGAATCCAAAGGTAAATGTATGGAGTTATGTCCTCTTACAATGCTTATAGACGATATAACATATAGCACTGAGTAGCTAGCTCTCGCTGTCTGTTTGGAGAGGCATACAAACAGCTTAAATAACAACACATCTATGTCAAGTCTTCACCAATTAATGTCTTTATTTATCGCTGTGTGACAGCCAAACACTTTGTGTTCTACCTGCGGTGATTACAGCTGTCGCCAGAGAGCTAGTTTACACTTTTCTTGACCTTTAATATGCTCTAAAGCTAACAGGTTCTTCTGGCTCAGTTAATTAGTGTGTGCAGAGATACTAGGAGACTTTTGAAATGTTGACTTTACTTTGGACTCGCTCTCATTTCTTAAAATGCCACATAAAAGCAGAAAACTGTTTGCGACTCAAAATCAAATCTGACTTAACTATCTGTGTGTGATCTACCACCTAGTTACCTCTTAGCTCGATATCGCGTATTCTCACTGCAAGCATACCTGTCTGTCTGTGATAATATAAAACCTCTGTTACATAGACATCTGACTGATTTTTTCTTAGTTCGTTGAATGTTGCATGTATTTATGTAGACGTAGATGATGAGCCTGAGGAAGCGTGGGCTTCAGGTGAATGAGTAAACACAACTCTATTGTATTCCTATTGGTGCAGCACTCCTACTCACTCTAATTGTCTACAATGTGCTCCTCATTTAGTAGTTGTCTCCTCGTAGTAGTACAATACTACTATCTACTCATTCACTCATCAGCTAATTGAGTTTTGTCTCGTCTTGTCATGATTTGTTTGCGGGTGGTTTCGTTTGGTGGTCTAATGGTGTACCTCACCATATCTGGCATGTCTCTTATAGTTCTGGAATAAAAGTTTTGCTGCAATTCGATGTGTTTTCTCTTTGTGTTTTGTGCGTAATTATTTATCATGTTCAATTGTGTCTTTAAAATTTTATATTATAGCAGACGTTTTAAAACTTGCTGATTGTTATTGCTTTCTTTCCTCCAGCTACCGAGAATAAGAACAATTTTGCACGGCATGGCCGGGGTCTGGATGACATCCACGAGAATTTCACGAAATCTTCTGGTAAGAGGAAGTCGACAGCTGCAAGCAATAGAGCTCTCATGCAGTACTTCGCTAAACTAGGTCAATCTGCAAAGTCAGATGAGGCGCTTGACCTTGACTTTGTGGATGGATTAATCAACCAGGGAGCAGACATCAACTGTACCGATACGTACGGTCAGAGCATCTTTCATGAGGTTAGTATTTCTGATTTATTGTGTTAGATACCTAACACTCGTGTATCTTGGAGGTAAAAAAGATCAAATCAAGAGTGCCTCTCACGTTATTAATGAAAGTTGGACAAAAACTACTAACGACTAGTTTTCATGTCAGTTTTTTAGATAATTGCTGAAAAAAAGAATAAAATTTCAATGTTTTCTCGGGTAGAAACTCAGCTGGAGTTGAACTCAGTAATAATTAGTAGGTTTCAACGGATTATCCATCACACCACAAGTTTCCTCCTATTTAGTGAAACATTCATGTATCTAACAAGCTACTGGACTACTTGTCTACATACCACCTGTTGTTGCAGGTGGCTCGTACATGGCATACAGATGTAGCAAAGTTTGTATTGGGCCATGGAGGAGATGTGAATATAGCAGACAAATATGGCCGTACCCCTCTCCATGTGGCGGCGGCTGTTGATTATGCAGAAATGTGCGAGTTTCTTATGGATAATGGTACGTTCACATCGATATCCTTGACTTTTGTACTAGGTAAAAAGCTTCTAGTTTCGTAGACTTTTAATAGGGTTTACACATGAAAATTGATAGAGTTTTTGTTTGGCAGGGGCCAAAAAAGAAGCTGTAACAAAGGGGGAGTCGCAGACGCCCCTCTTTTATGCAGCCAGAAATGATGCTACAATGGCCTTAGTTACGTTGATGAAAAATGATTGTGAATATAAGTCGGTGATGGACTACAGAGGAAGGACCCCACTATATGTAGCAGCAGAACTAGGTTTGCTGGTTATTCTTGACCTACATTATTTAATTAGCAATCAACGAGCCTTTAACTCAGCATAGTTTTGTTACAGACAGAAGTGAGACAGCCAGAATACTCCTGGAACATCACGCTCCTGTCGGAGTCACCGATCATAGCGGGCAGCCGGCACTCACTTGGATGATATTAAAGATGGCGCCTGTTGCTAAGGAAGCCTTAGATCAGCTGCATACTTGTGACAGGGCCAACAGAAAGCAGTACTTCCATCTGCAGCACCTTGAACCTCATTTAAAAGAGGGTACGGATAAGAGTTAGTTGATTGTTGTCTTTGTTAGCTAGTGCCTAATTTGATGGTCTTGTAATGTTAGCTAGTGTCTCATTGGGCGGTCTTGTAATGTTAGCTAGTGTCTCATTGGGTGGTCTTGTAATGTTAGCTAGTGTCTCATTGGGTGGTCTTGTAATGTTAGCTAGTGCCTGATTGGGTGGTCTTGTAATGTTAGCTAGTGTCTCATTGGGTGGTCTTGTAATGTTAGCTAGTGTCTCATTGGGTGGTCTTGTAATGTTAGCTAGTGCCTGATTGGGTGGTCTTGTAATGTTAGCTAATGCCTCATTGGGTGGACTTGTAATATTAGCTAGTGCCTCATTGGATGGTATTGTAATGTTAGCTAATGCCTCATTGGGTGGTGTTGTTATGTTAGCTAGTGTCTCATTGGGTGGTCTTGTAATGTTAGCTAGTGCCTCATTGGGCGGTATTGTAATGTTAGCTAGTGCCTCATTGGGTGGTCTTGTAATGTTAGCTAGTGCCTCATTGGACGGTCTTGTAATGTTAGCTAGTGACTCATTGGGTGGTCTTGTTATGTTAGCTAGTGCCTCATTGGGTGGTATTGTAATGTTAGCTAGTGCCTCATTGGGTGGTCTTGCAATGTTAGCTTGTGCTTCATTGGGTGGTCTTGTAATGTTAGCCAGTGCTTCATTGGGTGGTCTTGTAATGTTAGCTAGTGCCTCATTGGGTGATTTTGTAACGTTAGCTAATACCTCATTGAGTGGTTTTGTAATGTTAGCTAGTGCCTGCAAGACAAGGTACATGCTAGTACGCTTTGCTTGATATGGTAATACAACAGGAGCTAGAGTATACCCTTCAAAACGAAAGTATATAAGGTTGCTATTATGGAACCACAAGCTTGGTGTTTCACAAAACCACCTTGTCATCTACCTAGTTTTTGCTTGATTGCTGCAATAAAATCAAATAAAGATCATTGTAAAATCAACGAACTGTTGGCTTTTGTAGAGAACGAACAGGAAGGCTATGCTCAAATGCCGGTATGTTTTTTTAGTTGTCTTGCCTGCACATATTGGTTTGTTTTACCACCAGTGGATCGACTTGCTAAGAGTATTGGCTTGGCTCACCTCTCATATGGTTTGTATTATTTATGCTTTGCACAGCTCGATGTCCTGGTTCAGTGTAAGAACTTTGACTTGATTTTACATCCGGTCATCTTAGAGCAAATTAGAGTCAAGTGGAAGAAATATGGAAAGTATGTTATTGTTTTGTTACAGCTTATTGCGCTTTCTTCTTCCTGTGTTCTTTTCTGATGGCTTCATGCTACTTAACAGTTGATGAGGACCACCCACCTTGCTGCTTGGCCTAATCTAGTATTACTACTGTACGGCTGGTGATAGTCCCAAAAGCTGCTAAGTTGTCGATTTTTGTTGAAATGAAGTTTCTGAATGCTTTTGATAAAAAAATAATTTTACTTTTATGGCCACCAACGTCAAATATTTCAATTTTATTCATCCTGAACTGTCCTAGATAGTGACCTGGCCTGTCGAGTATGGGATTGTCTCCTCATCAACTTTCTTCTGCTGTAGTTAAGCGGCGTTTACACGATGTAACTCTACTGAAGTTTATCAATGCAACTTGTAGTCGGAAAATGAATTTTTATCAGTTCTAGTCATAAAAACTTTATATCGCTAAATTTGTAATAATAATTGGAAAAATATTATTCATAATGATTGGTTTGGACAAAAAATCAACTAAATTAAGGTTTGTGACAGTTCTCTTTATTTATTGCTTAACTTTTTATCCATAATAAAAAAAGTTTGCCACGAACACAAATTTTCACGATATAGATAAATAAAACACAACTTTTGGATGCGCACAGGCGTGTTACTTGGTAGAAAAGAGCTGCATGAGCAGTAATATGCGGTAATTATCCATGCTATGATTTTGAATTCGGTAAACCCAAAGTCTTGTAAATTGCCACTACGTAGAAGGCGATTTGTCATTTAATGTTAGCCGTTCTCGTGTAAACAAAGCTTGGTGTGCTGCTTAGCCCCCCGCTGCCAATCCTTACCATTTATTGCCTTCTCACTGCTATTTCTATAACTATTTTATGAAGACAAAAGAAATAACACTTTACAGACTTTCAGTATTTTTATGCAAATGTTATTTCTACCGAACACTGTTGTGCTAAAGCAAACGATTCTGGTATGTTGTTTATTTGTTGTGTCTAACAGCTATTTGAATGTGTGCTGTCTTGTATTTAGCCTGCTCTCCATGTAACCTATCTGTGTACATGGAGCTCAGGCTAAGCTTGGGATGTGTATTTACAGCTAGCTATAGCAACTCGTGTCAGACAATTTGATCTTCTACTTCATCCTGCCATCTCTCAACTTATTCGTGTCAAATGGGAGCAGTTTGGATGGTGGGTGACTGCTAGTAGTTCTGTTGATTGCACTCTAATGTTAGCTCTATTGCTTGCACTCTAACTTTAGCTCTATTGTTTGCGCTCTAACGTTAGCTTTATTGCTTGCACCCTCACTGTTAACCCTCTTGATTGTACTCTTGCAGTTAACTCTATTGATTGCACACCAGCTGTTAACTCTATTGATTGTACTCTTGCTGTTAACTCTATTGATCGCACACCAGCTGTTATCTCTATTGATTGTACTCTAGCTGTTAACTCTATTGATTGCACTATGGCTGTTAACTCTATTGATTGCACTCTAGCTGTTAACTCTATTGATTGAACCCTAGCTGTTAACTCTATTGATTGCACACCAGCTGTTAACTCTATTGATTGAACCCTAGCTGTTAACTCTATTGATTGAACCCTAGCTGTTAACTCTATTGATTGCACACCAGCTGTTAACTCTATTGATTGTACTCTTGCAGTTAACCCTATTGATTGCACTATGGTTGTTAACTCTATTGATTGCGCTCTAGCTGTTAACTCTATGCTTTCACTTAGCCACCAATGCCATTGCTTGCATCTACTGTTAGTTCTGTTGGCTCTATTCTAGCTTCAACTCTCCTGTCTACACTCCAATGTTGGTTCTATCTATTGTCTACACTCCAATGTTAGTTCTATCTATTGTCTACACTCCAATGTTGGTTCTATCTATTGTTTACACTCCAATGTTGGTTCTATCTATTGTTTTCACTCCAACGTTGGTTCTATTTATTGTTCACACTTGTTATACATTTTTGTCTTGTCAACTTGTGATGGACATGCCTGTAGCAGGTGAGACAGCTGCCAATTATAACTTGGTTGACTTCCACTCGACACAAAACTTTCATGTGCTTCTTTCTCAGTTTGTATGATTGAAGCATCTTGACCAATGACTCGGTCACATGGTCATTGGTCACATGTTGGCTGGTCACATGGCCATTGGTCACATGATGGCTGGTCACATAATGGCTGATCACATGGTCATTGGTCACATGATGGCTGGTCACATGGTCATTGGTCGCATGATGGCTGGTCACATGGTCATTGGTCACATGATGGCTGGTCACATGGTCATTGGTCACATGATGGTTGATGTGTAAACTTGATAGAACTTTCCGTCATGCATTTCCCAAATAAAATTCTATTGAGAAATTATTTAGTTTTATTCCCATGAAAAGAACTGGCCAATTAAAGCATCCATGCACAGTTCGCTTTACACATAAATGAAAAACCAAAAAAAAAACAATCATCCTTGAGTGATAGCAGAATGTACTAGAACGGTTTTTATTCATTCGTTTTTGTTTATTGTCAGACTTTGTCTCCATGCCCAAAATAATACTAACCTATGAGAAGCCATTTTATAACATGTAAAGTTTCTCATTCGCCACAGGTTTGGAGCGTGGAAGCTGTTGATAATACAGATACTGTTTATAGCCTTATGGACCACAATTGCTCTGCATAGCCCGTGGTATTCCAAATGTTACTACGACCTTCCTAGAGATATCTGGAAGATTGTAATTTATGTAAGTAGCTGCAAAGTCACAATAATTCCTGCTTCTAGTTTCTGGAGATACAAACTAGCTTTATTGGCCGACTGCCAAAGTAATGAATAAGGCCCGCCCCTTTTGATTGTGTTTATTGAAGTTATCTGCCCAATAGTAGACAACTCTGAGTTTGTATTTGTAGGTGTTAGCAGTGGCTCTGACTATATATCAAATAGCGGACGAGTTGCGTGACTTCTTTTCTTCACAACGCGATCACTCGGTGAGATTTTTGTTCCACCATTTATATGGTATCCTCCTTCTTTGTTACTCAGTTGTATCCCCTAGATATTTTCATGCCTAGGCTTGTACTAAGGCTATTAACCATAGATCTCTCATGTTTCAGCGATGGAAAGAATGGCGTATCAGCCAAATAGATGAGGATATCTCACATTGTCATCCACGCTGGCCCGAGGAAAAAACTTATTTAGCAAATGAAAAGCTTGATTTGGACAAATTTAAATCTAACTATTTCCAAGACTTTTGGTGAGTAAGCGCAGTGATTGGTCTGCTGTATCGATTCAAGCAACCTAATTGGTTAATCATATAATTTATATTATCTAATTGGTCAATTGCAGGAATATATTTGATTGGATTTGCTACACGTTTCTGCTTGCATCCACAATAACACACATCATGGATGTGTTTGTCTACCCGGTGGACATGGCCCTGTGGCACAACAGGATTATGTCTTTCAACATCATTCTAGTTTGGATGAGAACCATGAAATATGTGCGCTGCTTCTCCGCTCTAGGTAAGCAAGTCTATTCATTTTGGATCCACTAATATGTAGATCTATGGATAGTGTTTTTCTATGAAAGGAGAAATTGTTGTGGATATGTTCATGGACAGAATGGAATATTGGAATAAACGTAATGAACGTCAACGAAAATGAATGCAGATATCTCGTGATTCAACATCGAGTATGCTATAGGAAAGATAATTTTAACTTTCATTTCCGGAAGTGTCGACATTCATTACTGGCAACATTTAAACTACCGCTTCGACGTTCGGTCCAGGAATACAAAAATATCCTTTTCTTATCAAAGTAGACAACTCCTGGAATAAACGTCAAAATGATATTTTAGATATAGCCTTGAACAAATGTCGACACTTCCGGGAATGAACGTCAAAATTTTTTTCTTTGCAACATAGTCGACATTGATTCCAGGTCTGTCGATGCTCATTCCAGTTATATCTGCATTCATTGCTTTCAAGATCAATTCCGGTCCACGTTCGTTGCATTCCCCACAGAAATATCAGATGTTTATTCAGACTTGCGTCTATGGCACAGCTTTGTTTCTGCATTGTTACTCTCTCTATCTGCAGGTCCATTTATTGTTATGATCGGTGAAATGGTGGGAGACTTCGGAAAGTTTGCCTTCCTTTATTTCATCTTTCACTTACCTTTCTGTAAGTATATTATATAACATGTTATATACTATAACGCTTGTAACTATAGCAATAACTATAGAAGCACATGTACTTATAGCGATTGTGCTAGCGGTTTTCCTTAGCGATAAAGGAAATCCGTTTACAAAATTGCGCAGCTTTTTACTACTATCAATTCTTCAGCAATTCTGGTCAAACTCGCCGTTACAAAGTATAGCCTGCAATTTATTATATGATCATTGGTAGATCGGAGTGCTGCGAATGACGAGACACTATTGGAAATGAGGATAAAGCATTTGTGCGCTGTGATTCGTTGATCTAGAAATCAGCAAGCGATCTTTTGATCTCGATCAAAACCTGGGGGAAAACCTCAAGTAAAATGCTTGAGATTGCAAAATCCCGCAATTGCTAAGCAAATCGCTTAGCGATCGCTATATGTACATGCAGTTTATGTTAATAGCGATATGAATAATAATAATGAAAATCATAATGACAATAACAAATAATAAATATTCATTATTTTGTTATTATTACTATTTTAATGAAATAATAGGTAATAATAATATTTATTATTTTGTGAATAGTTAAAATCACATTGTTATTATTATAAATCGCTATTAATAATCATTACGACAAAATTTATGTAGTAATTCTGTTTGTAAAATTACATTCAGGTAAATTAATTGAAAATGCTGACAAGCTTCGCCCATTTCTTCCATAGCTTGTGCTTTCTGGATGGTGTTTGGTGGAGACAGTTCTAGTGCCATTAATTCGACAAATATTGCCGGTGAGTGTATCGCCACCAATCTAGCTGGACCTTCTAGTAACCTAATCAACATCCAGCAGATGACTAGAGTAGATGAACTGCTCTTCTCTATGTTCAGGTTGACTCTCGTGGATGAATACGATTTGGATGTAAGTCTCCGCAACCTTTACTTGACCTTCAGCTTAATTTAATTGCTAGAATAACATTTTTGTATTTTTACATCTTCAGGGCCTACTGGAAAAAGATCGGGGAATGACATATGCGCTGCTGACATCTTGGTTCGCGATATCCGCTATACTTTGCTTGAATCTATTGATAGCCCTACTGTCTGACACCTTTCAGAGGTGAGTAAGATGCTAATGCATTGTATGCACACATGTAGTTATGCTTATATAAGTTGAATTGTCCAGTCTTGTATCGCGAATGAGAATGTTGATTTTTTTTTCGGTCAAGGGTGCATGACAATGCCCGCGCCAATGCTGTAATGCAGAAAGCCATCACTGTCCTTTCAATAGAAGACAAATTGAGGGCTAAACCTTTAAGGGAATACAGGTGAGATTCATAATTCATTGTGACATCATCAATTTCTGTGTAAAGTTGGTGATGTCATCATTAACTCTGCACGGTAAAGTTGCATGTATATATAACGATCGCTTCGCGATTAACTTGGCGATTGTAGCTTCTTTTTGTCAGAGAAATCGCCAAGTATTCGCTAAAATTTTGTTTGAGGTTATTGCCAGGTTTTTATCGAGATCAACAAACTACTAGCCGTTCTTTGATCAACCAAGCTATAATATAATAAGCTGCATCGCCCCGATCTATCGAGGATAATGTAATAATTTATAGGCTATAGTTTGTAACAACAAGTTTGATCGAAATCGGTGAAGAATGGACAGTTGTAAAAAATTGCGCAATTTTTGGAAAGGATTTCTCTCTATCGCTAAGGAAAACTTCAAGCGCGACTGCTACGTGAATTGTGTATGCAATTTTAGGATGTCATCTGTATCAGTGCTTAATTAAAGATGTCACTGATATCTGTGCACAGTAACAGGCGTAGGGAGTGATGTCATTAGTATCTATACGCTGTGAGTGATGTCATCGGCATCAGTGTACTGTGAGTGATGTCACTGATATTCGTGCCTTGTGCATGCTGTACCAGTACACTATAGTTGTACAAACCGTCTGCTATTCAGGGAGTTTCTACAAAGCAAGTGTTCTCCAGAAGTAGTCTACTACGATGATGACACGGGAGAAGGTGCGGATGAACTGAAAAAGGTCACCATTCAGACAAAGGAAAAAGTGGTTGAGCTGATTGACATGTGGACTTTGAAGTTTGGCTCCCCCATAATGGGTGATGAAGTAAGATGGAGCTCAGACTTTGTGGTATTTTGTGTTTTAAAACTCATTCAAAGTGCTGAGTAGTCACTGGTTGGTTTTTTCTCAGGGGCAGAAGTTTTACTACAATAGCGGTGAAGAGAGTGGAGACGATGACGAAGGTGGTGATGGCAGTGACCAAGGAGGAGGTGGTGGAGAGAAAAGGCTAATCAAAAAGGTCTCCTCCATAAAAGCATTGACCAATGAGAAGCTTGAAAATGAGGTCAGTCATTTGTAGTTATGCCTAACGTTATCAGGTGCTTGCGGCTAAGTTTGTGTGAAGAGCTCTGGCTAACTTTCAAGCATCCTCAAAATGGATGCACTCAAATTTGGCAAAGCATGAAGCCGTGCAGAAGAATAAATTTATTGAGTTGTCCTCTCTTACAACAGTTATACGTCGTACAGGCTATAAAAATTAATAAGAACAAGATAACATTTCTTATTATTAAAATGATAAATAATTTGTTCTACTAAAAAAAGGAAACAAATAAATACATAATGACAGGTAGTTGACAGGTATAAGAAGGTGATATGTTGCCAGATGTGTTATACAGAAATTGTGTTACTTTTTGCAGATTGACATACTCAGAGCTGAGCTCACACAAGTAGAAAAGAAAAGGAGGGATTTTGAGAGGAAATGCCTGAATGAGCTGACCACACTCAGACAGCTCCTCACTGCCAACTCTGCTGCCGGTAAGAGTCTATTGCACAGACTGCTGCTGCCAGCATTTGCAGACATGTGATGACCTTGTAAAATTGTCACATTGCACTGCTTTTTCTTTTTAGGAGGTGCCAGCGCTCAGGCCCCACCCCGTCTACCCCCTCTCCTACCTGAATATGGACTCACACAAACTGCACCCGGTAGCACTGAATATCACACCACGTCACCACCCAGTAAGTGTAGAACTTCATATCTCGTGTAGAGCATACGTTGTGTACATCATAATGTTTATGGAGTGACCGTATCAGCGTTGTTTGCTGGCTCTTTTGTTGAGTTTTCAATATGCCCCTTTCCCCAACTTGCCCATCTCATTAGGATTATTCGCCCCATAGAGAAGCCTTTCCTTACCTCATCCTGATACAAAAGCTCGTCTCATTTTTGGTGAAATAGTAGAAATGACTATAAAACAATGATGGATCAATTCATCCCCCCTCCCCCATCAAACAGTAATACACTCCACTACATTATAGCCTACCCCGCTGCCATAGCTGACAGGCTAACTCCTCGAGGAGACCAGCTCAGGTCAGATGCCTCTACATCTCATGTGGATATAGCTACAGTTCCTTCTCAGGGTGGGGCCGTCACCCAGCCTGCCATGTCATTTACTCCAGCTCTAAGGATTCATGCGGTTACGGTAAGTTGTATTCTTGTTTTTGTCAGTATTTTTCTTTGTGAGTTGAAATGTAACCAAAATATTGATCATAATTCATAGTGTAAAGCGTGTAAAACATTGTCAGTGTGTCATGCAAAGTCTAGAGTTATCTGTTTGTGGACATCGTAGGAATGTCGTAATTCAGTATTTCAACCACAGAGAAATTTAATAAAATACGTCGACCCATCATTAGCTTGTAATCTAAACAAGTTATTGGTTAAAAATAATCGAAAATCGTAGACAAGTTTTTTTGTTCAAAAACTATAATTTGACAATAAAAGGATAAAAACTATGTTACTTAAACTCAGCTAAGCAATTTTTTATAAATTATATCATTACAGCAACATGCAATGCAGATCATAGAGAAAACCATAGAGTAAACCAATGTGGGAAAATTTAACTTTATTTTCCCCTGCAGCCATCTTTGATAACCTACAATTTCCACCATAACTGAAAGCAAGCATTTCCATAGAGCATGTCAATCACAGGAATCATAACGCAGTATACGATGTTGCAGTTTTTCTGAGCAACCTTAAGAGTGGTTCTGATTGGTTGTAGGAACCAGGTGCGATGTTTGAGCCCGGTGAGACACCAGACGTGTAGGCAATACCAAAATGTCCGCTCACCTCACGTGCCTTGTTACAGTGTCTATAGTTAGCTTTTTAAGAAATACCAGTTACTTTTGTCTTCTCATTTATATATCGTCTAGCCTTGGTACCAGAGATGTTCTTTTTATTAATATTTATACTTTTGTGGCCTTTTTCAGTTGTTATGCAATACAAGTTCTTATCAAATTACTCTGTTGTTGGTCTTGTTTTTAGAGGATTCCATATCATTGCCTGATGAAAGTAAAACTATAGAAGTGTAGAATTAATTTATTATTTATTAATTTATCAAGTCCATTAGAATTTCCAACATGGCCGACATTGGTGCAAGCATTGGTATAGCATTAGAGACACTCACATAATTAAAATAACCCTTATTATATATATTTGCACAATATTTTATTCAAGCAATAATCCCAAGGTTTGTCTCTTTCACACCTGCTCAAATACTTCTTATGAATATATGATTTTAGTAGTATAATGAAAACATCAAATAAAAAAAATTAATAAAAAATAAAATTTCTGTAAGATTCTTAAATGAAACAATCTCCAGAGTATTTGATAAAATGAAGAGAACTAAGCGTTATGTTCCGGAATTTCAACGCTAGCCATTGATAGGACGAAACTGTCTGATGGACGGTTAGTTGCTGCAGAGAGAAGTGGACTTCTCGATCCATGAGAAGGCTCGTAGTTTAGTTTCTCTGTATGGCTCTTCAAATGCCCTGTTAGGGGTGGGCTGTAGGATTGCCCTATTGGCTGCAAGTGATTTGTTGGTGGTCTGCTACCGCCTGGATACACAGTAGTAGGTCTACTATCATGATACCCTGTGGGTGGTCTGCCATCGGTGTGTGGCCCACCATTGGAGCGTACTGTCTGTGTACGATCACTAGGAGAAACGGTAGGCGGCCTACTTTTTATCAAAGCGCTTTGGATCTTTGCTGAAATTTTTCCATTTTGTTGCGTTGGCGGCCGCAAATTGTTAGGATCTGATTTGCCTGGTATTGGACTGGGAGCGGGTGTGAGATCATCTTTTTTAGCAACCAGTGTCACGATTCCAGCAAATTTATCTTTTTCTCTTCTGGGAATTTTACCTGCTGCTGAACTACATTTGTCTATTATTGCTTGTACAACAAATGAGAGAAAAAGAGGAATCATAATAATGATTGTGATGATAACTACGACAACCGAGTGGTAATTGCCAAGTGCAAAAAGTGAAGCGCAAACCATGAAGGAGCAGATGTACATGATAGAGAAGGATTGTTGTGCGGTGGTTGTGTTTAGATAGTCGGTTATAGAGACATGGTTGCTGTAGTAATCAAAGAAAAGAACACAATATCCTGCCACCATTATCGCCCACACAACAAAAATGAGGTCTATCCACCACTCGCGCAAAACAAAAAACACCCTTTGAAAGGTTGATAGTGTTTGAATGTCTCTTAGCCTGCCTGGCGTTGCGTGTACGTTTTTACCAGCGAACCCCATAATTCCTTTGGCAACGTCCCCGTGCTCCTCCAACTTCTTCCGACATTCTGCCTTTCTGACCACGTGCAGGTTTATTTTGATCATCAACTCTATGACATAAAAGTAGTTGGCGAGAATGAATATGGCGATATTGAATATCGGAAGGAGTACGGTACACAACATCATAATGCCAGATGCATACGACATGTATACTATCTCCACACCATCACCAAGCCTCAGTTCCTTGGCTATGTGTGCAGCCGACTTGTTTTCAGTCAAGTTCTCATGATACACTTGAAGACCTAGGTGTATGATCATGAAGCCGAAGAGCAGGGTGTTTAACACTACATTATAGAATATCCTTGTGGTGATTGCCATTCCTTTGTTTTGATCTGTGGCTTGAGGAAACATGGAGTCGAGATTTTTCAAGAAGGTGTACACTATGTAGATTCTGCTCCCATAGACATACAGCAGACTCGCCACATCAAACGATATTAGGATCACGTCGATTATACCCTACAAATAAAAATACATCAGGATCCTCTTGTTAGCCAGTCACTGCAATAACTAACCCTGGCCTAGTAATACTCCCAGGAAAGTTACTTATTACATAAAAAAATAAATTTACTATTAATTAATAAAAAATTACCAATTCAAAGAAAATTTGTGCGATATCGGCTTATATTTTTTTAGCAAAAATTATGTATTTGAAATAATATTGGTCACTGGCTCAACAATGCCAGTCAAAATATGTGAGTATTTTTTTCGTGATATTAATGTGACTTGGTTTTATTTATTTTGTACTAGTCTAGTAAGTTCTCACCAATCTTTCGTCGTGTCCAATAGCTGATGGGTCTTGAAAGTTGTAAGTCCAAAATTTATCAGTAGTGACGGCTATGAGTGAACACATGATGGATGGGTATAGGAGAACTTCTGCTAGCACATTGTCTACTAGCTGCTGCCTCTTTTGAAATCTTTCCTTT
Source organism: Cryptosula pallasiana (assembly GCA_945261195.1). Taxonomy (NCBI): domain Eukaryota; kingdom Metazoa; phylum Bryozoa; class Gymnolaemata; order Cheilostomatida; family Cryptosulidae; genus Cryptosula; species Cryptosula pallasiana. The sequence goes on along the minus strand of OX183137.1, from coordinate 13,481,826 downwards.
GCTTCTTCAGTCTTTTTCTTAAACCATGGAGTACGATGAATCAAGGCATTACATGTAAGAAGAGTCAGGTCGATAATGCCGAGAGTAAAACAGCTGTAATCTGGTCCACGGTTGTATGACTGGTTCTTTATTTCATCTCCGATGATGCCAATAATGCCAACTATCATGCCGATGGCAAAGATGACGTATGGAAGCATGGTGGTGATTAGACTGAGAGGTTTACTCAATGGGGGATCTGTCAACGTCTCCACCACCTAAATATTGAATTACGAGTTGAGTGAAACATTGGTAAATAATGAAAAATGGAAATACCCGTAGTAATTATAATAAAATTATTAGCGGTAGTAGCAGAAGTAATAGTAAATTTATAACCACATGGCTTGATTAATAGTACAATGAAAAATAAAATACTGTTATCGAGGAAGATTTGTATTACTTTGAGTCCTTCTTGAACTTGCTCTGTATTCTCCTTGTACACAGCTCTTTGGCTTTTCTTCACCACCACTCCTTCAACCCATTTAGTCAGAGGTTTCTCTGCCCATTCACTTTTATTGATCTCTTCTAACTACAATGAGCAACTATGTATCACCATGTGGGTGGTCTGTGAGCTCTGTGTGTGGCCCAGTTGCCACCTTGTTTAAGTCAGTCAAAGTTGTGTGTTCCTGTTGATGCTTTTTTAGTCAGACAAATTATGTTTGGTTCAATATTGGGTCGGCCAGCTAGAGCTATAGTTGATATTGTCAATTATTCAACCCAACTTCATGTTTTTTTGTCGGTAATATTATGTTCACTTGGCATTATCACATTAGTTTCATGCTGAACTTTACATTTGTAGCTCGACAGCAAAAAGAAAGTGTGGTACTGCTCAACTATTACTACCGCTTGTAATGTAGTTTGCCTAGCTTAGAAGTTCACTGAGTCATATTTAGCGAGTATATTGTATTGTAGTCTCCCCCTCTATGCCGCCCCAGTTTAGAGCTTTGGTACCAACCAGCATTCGCTACTCACCTAGTACAATAACACAACTATTTAGGAATGCGCAAGCAAAAGTACAATCACAAGGAGTCCCAAACATTACCAGGAACAGGTAACTGAAATGAAAGAGTTTCTTTCCTTCAAGTTTCTCGATTAAATGAAAGACAACCATTTGGTACATTATTTTCCCCAGTCATAATACATTGCTGATTTCAGTAATAACAAAAAAATTGAAACTTTTTGCTCTTCAAGAATGCTTTTTTTGCCATGTCTCACCCTCTTGTCATATTCCTCTGCCTCTATCTGGGTCTCATACTTTGTTGGCTCAAAGATGGTTCTTGGGGGAGGAGTCTCCGGAACTGGCGTTGATCCAAGTGATGGTGGACTTGCTGGTGGTGATGGCGGTGGCGATGGTGGTGGCGATGGCGGAGGAAATGCACTCAAATTTGGTTCCGGTATTTCCCATTCGAACTCAAACTCTCCACTGTTCTCGTCTGTAACCCTTCGTCTGCTTTGTCTTCTGTTTAGATTTGGTCCTCGGTTGGCTCTGGTGAATACTGGGGCTTGTTGTTGGGAGGCGCGTTGTACTTCCACAGGAGGTTCCACCGGGGGCTCCACTGCCTAGGGGGAAACAGGAAATGCTATGTATAGTTAAAAAGTGGAAAATCGACATCAATGGGCCCTGCAATCGTAAGAGTACATATGCCAGGAGTCGCTAGTGTTTCCAGGACCAATTGACTAAACTTGTGGAGTTGTTTCCTCAAAAACAGACAACTCAGTCAAAATGATTATTAAAGCCGTAATTTTAACGTATAGCTGCTTCCGATAAAAATTTTAACTAGTTAGTAAGGACTTCTGGGCTGTAAAAGTATAAAAGTTTTCCCTAAAACAAAATTTTTGGTGTCGGCATTTTGAGATGAATAATTTAATTTCAGTTTAAATAATTTAACGAACTGGTTTATTGACAAACATTACTGAAGTGAAACCAAATCAACTTTATATATACTCTTAATAGCGCTACAGTGGTCGTCTGCTCGCTGTTTTTAGGACCAAATGACATTTGAGAAAGGCCGTCGCAGTCTCCATTAACAAAGAAGAAAAATTAAACTCAACTCACTCGTTCTGCTTCTTGTTCCTCTTCTTCTTCTACCCCTTCTAGCCCGAGGCCCAACCGGCCAGACACGATACCCATGTGTGACGCTCTGTACCTCTCTGTAACATTGTGAGTTTAGGATATTCTTGATTAGGAAGGATATACATTTCTTACGCTTTATCAGAAATATTTATTATACGCCAATTGCTTACGTTTGTCATTTGATGTGCCGGCACTGGGATTTTCCATCCGAACATACTGTCTTTCTTTAACTTGTCTCTCTTCTGGAATTTCTATTTCTTCACCTTGTCTTGGAACACGCCTCTTTTTAGGCTTCTTTCCTTTTTCTTTTTCTAGTAAGATATTATTAATATTTTTTTCCCTTTTTAGCAGCAGCTATCCAATAAAATTTCTTCTTTCAGTTTTTCGTTCAACAGAAAATCTTTTATTTATTCAGCTGCTTTGTATTCATATCAAGATTTTTCAACATTTTTGGTGTTAAGAATTCAGATCACACAGTTTGAAATCATCAATAAAAGACACAAAGAGGCGCAAAATAATGCAACTTAGACTGTTACATAACAATTAAAAAAGGAACGAACAACCGTGATCAGGTTTTGATCTCAACTTTCATAGTCCAAGTACAAACATTTACACCAGTATTAGACATAATAGACTTTTTAACACTTACCTTCTTTCTCTTCATACAAGCCTTCTACCCAGCTGTCTTCTCGACCCGCCATTTTGAATAGCTCTATGAATAGCTCTTAGCTACAGCAGCATTGTTATAGTATATTACCCTCACTAATTCTGCGCTGCCACAAGAGCGTTGTACTATAATGCTGACTTGGTCTTCTATAAACGGCAGCAGTTGCTTGCATTCAACGCGACAGCCTTATTGTGTAGTTACGTGAGATTTCGATAACAAACTCGTGCTCTGATAAACTTCAGCACAAAATAAAAAGGTTTTTGTTTTCTTAAGACACAAAAAGTTCATTCAGGTAATGAGCGCGAGACAAAGGATTACTCATTATTCCCCCCGTAATACAGTCCGCAGTCTTTTGTGTGTTTGATATTCGCATTGAGCTATTGGAGCTGTTGTTTGTGTTTTCATTCTATGAAACGCTGCTTTAGTTTCTGACCTAATAATTGTTTATTTAACTCTAAACTACTAAAAAGTTTTACCACATGGGCTGTAGACATCAGTGGGCGTCTTTAAGCCTCTCATAGCCAATAAAAAATTGAGGTAATAGCTACAACAGCTACAATTTTGCGTTCAAACGTTTTAAACTAACTCAAGTTTGATGAACTAGTGGTACTAAATTTTCAACTTTAGTAACCAGGGAAAGCAAACTTATTTTTCATGTTTGCCAATTATTATTTTTTTGGCTTGCTGAGTGGCAGCTGTTAGGTTGCGTCTCATTTGTTATTCGTTTCTAAATTGCCAAGTGTTTGTTTGTTTATTTGCTCATTGCTAACTGGTGTTTTATTATTTGTTAACTGTTTGTTTGGTAATTGTCAACTGACAATTTGCTAGTTGCTAACTGTTTGTTTGCTAATTGCAAGTTGTTACGTTGCTAATTGTTAGTTCTTTATTTGCTAATTGCCAAGTGAGAAGTTGCTGATTCTATCTCCACCATCATCTATCTATTATATACAGAAGCACTGAGAGGGTCTTTACTGAAAGAAATTGTTAGAAATTTTATGATCAAATACTTAAAATAAGTTAGTCGTTTTCCCAAAAGAAGACAACTCCAAACTTATTACGCATTGATTCTATGTAAAAACACAACTTTCATCAAACCAGTTGTTACCAGTTCCAGTAACACTACTGGGTTTCAGGAGCTGTTTTCAGGACTGAACGATTTTAGAGAAAGGCGGTTGCAGTCCCCACCTAGGTAAAGAATAATTTATGTTGGAGTTACTTACTCTCAAAATTGTAAGGAGAAGACAATAATTATAGTTGAACAGAATTCTAGTAACCAGAATGATACAAGCACTACTAGATATACGAGGGGGGGGGGGGGGGCCTGCAGCCGCATCTTACTGCTTCCATAACTACAAATTTTGCTGACTTAGAAACTCTCTGTTTTTCTCTATTAAACTTTACAAGTGATTCAAAAACCACCACCAGGATGGTTTAAACAAACAAAGGTTGTAATCGTTGATGAAAAATTTGCGATACATACTTTGTTAGTTGCTATTTTTCTCACATTTAATACTAATTCAAATTCACTAATTCAATTTCTTAAATTAATAAATTTTTATTTGTCTAATATTAATTGCGGATACAAATATAATGTACATGATACACAAAATGGCTGTAAATTGAGCTACCGAAAATACCTGATAGCTTCTCAGATGAAGCTGTTTAAAGACTGGAGCTTTGCGTAAATCAATTGATTCAGAAATAATCTGATAACGATTACTGAAGCATGTAACCAATCACAAGTCCCTGTTGTCAGCATCAGCCAATCAGGAGAGAGAGCTGTGCACTAGATAAAAAGCTTCTGCAATAAAGCCCTGGTGTTTAGTTAGAGCAACTTCCTGTATTGGCTGCAGCATGAGTGTGAGGTCTCAGTCATCTGAGCCAGAAACTACATCTGCGTCGAAGCAGAGACGGTTCCAGAGGAGAGGAGCCGTCAGACAGAAAAAGGTGGTGGTTGTCAAGAATCACAAGTTTGTAGCAAGATTTTTCAAGACTCCTACGTTCTGTAGCCACTGCAAAGAATTCATTTGGTAAGTAAAGTGTGACACAACAAGAGGTGAAGGTTGTGGCCTGGTGGTTAAACTGCAAGATTGGCTGCTGAGCTTTTGCGGTTCGAGTCGTCATTTTTTTTTTTTTTGTCCCAACTAGTTTACAAGAACAGTATTGTTCACATTTGAACAGTGTTTTCGGATTACACAATCACAAAATGAATTTTTTGCTGATAATTAAGGGTAACTGGAGAGCTGACCTATCACTATGCTACATTCTCGATTCACCAAACTACAACCAAGTTACTTAGTGTCACAACTAAGTAATGTTTGCTCAAGTATTTATGCTCATTCATAAAACACTGAGATGAAAGCAGTACACGAACACTGCATTACAGAGCTGCTGTCAAGTCGATATAGATTGCACTCCTTCACTACTTCACTACGGCCTTACTTTCTACGCTACAAAATGTAACTAATGCTGGTATTTGGCTTGCTAATGAGAATCACTTATTTATATGGCTACCAGCTGCACAAATTTGTTGGTAATTTAGGTGTAGCGTGTATACATGCTTATACATTCTGCCTCCCATTTCCCTCAATCATTTCTCTATTTTATCATTTATGAATAAACGATTGATAGAAGTAAAGGCTACGTAGTGAAATCATGAAATGTTTTATTTATAAATACTAAAATTTTTGGTTGGTTTTTTTAATGTAAAATAAAACGTAAATAATAAAGCACCATTTTTGTAACCTTTTTGCTATGGATTTTTGAAACATTTGAGGAACCAAAAATTCTTATTAACAGCCATACAGATGTATTAGTCACTTTTTATTTATTATTATTTTTAATAATAATTTTATTATTATCATTTTGTTAAAACCGGGCCTGACTGTAAGAAGCCAACTAATAGCCCAAGGGTATCATTATAAAAACTTATTATTTCATTATATATAATCAGGCAGGCAACTTTACCTGCGCCAATGACATCATTTCCTGTTACAAGCAAACTAGTCATCTTTCCTCAAACAACAATGAATGTGTCTGAGGCATATTAGTCATCTATCATAATCCAAAATGTATTTTTAATGATGGATTAATACTGTAGCCTTTGCTCCAATTCTTAAATAATATTATATAATACTTTGACTAGAAAATACTTAAAAAACTGTTTTAGGATGACTGGCAGTTGAAATATTTTTAGGAAGTTACATTAAAACATAAACACAGAGTAAGCGACTTTCGTACAAACGTAAGTGCTATCATTTTTTTGCCAGTTGCAATGTATATTATAGACGACCATCTTGCCAGCAGCATATGTAATTCATTGTCTAGCGTGTGTCTATGCTATTTCTAGGTCTTTGTATTTATATAGCCATGTCTGGTGCGTTCTACGTATATGTAGAAGTCATCGACAAATGAGTATATAATGAGTGACATATAAATGCTGCCAAAAGCTATTGAGAGCCCACGGCAGCATTCTTGATTGCTATCATATTGTGCCTACGGCCATGATTATTACAAGGGTTGGCAAACAAAATTACCTTGTCAATAGCAATCATTGCTTGCAACTACGAACATGTTTATTATAAATAAATGAATTTGGATGGCAGGGGAGGTAGGGAAGTTGGATGGGTGTGGGAGCAGAGAGTCGGTCTGTCACAACAGAGGGCAAAGGTTCAATCCTATTGCACCCCATGGGAAAAAATAATGTTGCAGTGTTATTCATAGAGAATGAGGGTGGAGTGACCATAGAACTGTCTCCTCTTCTAAAGCTCTAACTAATCGTAGCTCTTGATGGCTTTAGATCCATTCTATTTCAACTACGATTAGTTTTCTAGAAGGGGAGACAATTCTATAGGTGTGACTTCAATGAAATTTGTTGAGATATACATAAATGACAAGAAAGCTCAGAAAGGGAAGGAGATTCTAATCTACAAGAGTGAGTGCCTCTCGAGGAAGTGGCATCAAATAAACAAAAGGTGCAACTGTAATTTTGATGCTTGTTAACTCCGTTAGTGACTGTGTTAGTTTACTTGTAGTAATTACTGCTGCCAGCAGCGTATCTGAGATTATTTAGTGAAAATCGCCACACATGCTGTACTAGCTAAACCCTAATCAGCCACATCAGTGCAAAATGTAGATACATCAACTTTACCATTCTACAAAGAACAATTGGATTCCCTCTGCAGGGTTCCTTGGTGATGGATTTTCCATGATGCGACCGCTATAGCTAGGAAGGTCTTGTAACCAATGTGCCGTAAGCCTCTAACCACAATTTATTTTTTTACGTAAATGAATGAGACAAGAGCATGTTGTCCAGACCAGAGCTGTCAAAAACATTTGCTGTTTGCTTGGAGTATTCTACAAACTGGCGATAATTAATGCTGCCAGGACATGAGAGTTATTGTTTATATTTAGGGCATGATTAGTACTTCATTAGAGGTCCGCAGTGGTCCATAGTACATATTCACTAAGCGTAGGCCATTACCAGCTTCCTCGACTAATTTATGCAGCGCTCAGTTGCTGCAGGCATTTTCAAAGTTCATCTTATCGTGATAGATATTTAAATGCGTTACGTCAGACGGGGTAACAACCTTATTGTTAAATAATTAATATGAAAGGGCGAGTGACACAATTTCTTTATCTGCTTAACAATTTGCAACACTTTGTTATCACCCAACAAACCTGACAATAGATTAGCATTATTCGTCATAGACTTGTAAAGAGTTCAATGATATGGTGGAAGATGGTCCTAGGGCTATTTTGAAAATTTATTTATCGCCGTTCATTTATATAACCATAGCCTCGCATGAACAATTTTTCACTCCTGTAACGTAACAATTGGAGCAAAATTTTAAAATTGGGCCGAAACAATTTTGGAAAAAAATTGCTTTCCGGACCAAAATTATAGCATGCCATCGGCGCCATGCTGCTTTTTTCATTTACTTTAACCCACTCACTTTGCGTACATAGCCTCATATTGCACCAATTAGCCCTAGGCAACTCTTTTTGTACGCGCAAGGCTGTTTGCTTGTCTACCTGGACAATCATCATATATTTCTTGAGTGTGACGAGTTTGCAATACTTTGAAACTGCTAATAGAAGTCATTGAACCCAAGTAGCAGTTGTGAAGAAAATACATTAATATATTAAACAGCGCTGACTTTTCACAATATTCTGAAGTGAAATATCAAACAATGCTGCTGAAAGATACCTGCTCTACATCTATACATCATAAAGATAGAATTTCCTCCAGCGATCTGCAAAGTGTTTGATGTCTGCATTATATTACAGACCATTAATATAGATAAAAGGCTATCAATAAATTATTTGTTGGTTATTAATATGTCGGCCATTTTGGATACAAATGCATTATATTAATACTAGTGTTTACTCTCTCCAATCAAAGGTATATTGCTGTGACTCATTCTATGGATAATTTTGGAGAACTTTGAGTCACTCTATGAACTGCTCCTAAGAAAATTATATAACTCTATGTATTTAGATGTCTATGTTATCTGTTGTAGGGGGTTGTTTGGCAAGCAAGGGCTACAATGTCAAGGTAAATAATTCTTTGTTTTATAGGCTGATTAATAAAAAACAAACTCGGACTACTTTTTCTAGAACTCTACTTTGTAATCAAATCAAAAATTATATTTACAAAAAACTTAAATATTTAATATAAACAAAAATTGTTTATTTAACGCTAAATATAAGAAATTTTAAGTGAGGCTTCTCTAGCAAGCAGTAGCAGATTGTTGCTGTCTGTTGCTGCCAGTGTTTCATGATTGGTCCCAGGAGTTTAGACTCAGAATGTCAGTTAACCCCCTAAGGCTCCAGAGCGAGCTTGACAATAACCCCATGATGCTTGATGTTCCCGGAACTCTCTTGGATGCAGCAGCGTTGTACTTTGAGATGATTGTGGTGTTAAACGTGCAGATGCACAGCCCACTCTCACCCAGGGTGCACTTTGGTGGGTGACGTACATTCACCTTCTCAGAAATGCGCAAATACAAAAAATTTTTACTTGTAAGAATATCATTTGCTGCGCTGACAAGTAGCTTTTTCTTTCGGCAGCGGATCAATAAATTTTACTGTACCGAGTTAAAAATACTTACATCATGAGGTATTGTACCTGAGCACCATTTCTTGCAAAAGTCCCTCCGGATAATTTCACAATAAAATTTTTCCTGAATTTCAATTTGACAAAAAAACATTTTTGTTGAAATAGGAAATGATTTGCTATTCACATGGGGTGATATGGTCGATCCATGAATGTTACCTTTATAGCTAGCATGTCATTTCTCTAAATGTCATAGCCAACTCTTCCACTGCTGTAACTTCATGAGGCCTTGATGATTGTGTTACAGAACGTCTTGAGGCAGTAAACTTGGCAACCTTTACGCAGCAGCAACGCTGTCAGTAGGAATCAAAAAATGTCTAATGTACAACTCACTATTTCTGTGATCAAACTATTTAGCAGTGGGAAAAGTTTAATTTTAAAGAAAGCTACAGTAAAAGTTTTGTTGATGGCAGTTTAGTATATAGTGATTATCGGTCAGCTGTGGGGCTTGAACCTGGAGTTTTGCTAGAATATGTTGAAGGAAGACTGGAAACTCAACAACCTGCGCCATCAAGAACAACCCGTAATGTGTCACTACAAATATTACATGGTTTTGAGAGGTTTCTGCGAAAATGTTTAATAAAATTTTGATTGTCTTGCAGCTTGTCTCTTCACTGTTCACCGGCGTTGCCATGAGTTTGTTAGTTTCAACTGTCCAGGAACAGACCAAGGCGCCGATTCTGATGTAAGTAACAGTGAAAATAATAAGTAAGAATTACAACGTAGTTGACTAAAAGAAGTTGTTGTGAATAGTCCGTCATCTCAAGAAGTGATTCCTTCAACCACAAGACCATCTCCTCACAGCTCATTCTACTACGAAGCTATAAATAGCAAAAATTAATTATTGATTGAAAGGCAACAACCCAAGCAAGTTTGAAACTTCAAACAAAGCTTGCATATGCATTACGCAAGCAAAACAGATATTCAGTTGCAAGTTGCATAGAATTTTTAGTCTGAAAGTCGTGATGATTAGATTATTCCAATACAATGCTCTTTGGCTTGAGAATCAATTTTTTATCTCCCGGGATGAAGCATTGTTTTATAGTAAGAGATTGCGAGACGCTTTGAAAATTAGAAAGAATGCATCGTATTAATAACAGTTTGGTATCGCATGCATAATAGATAGTTATGTTGTATGCTTTCTACCTGATCCATTCCAATGGGAAACAGCTAATGCTTATTAATAACTGAAACAAACATGTAGTTTTTGTCTCTGCTTCAGTGGTGTGATTTCTCCTTATCTACTGCCAGTAAGTTAACTACAATCATAATAAATTATTGAGTAATAATCTCTGCATGTTTATTTTCTACTGACAGCTATTCCGTTTGGTAAGTTAACTTTCTTACCTCCATTTTTACATTTTTTAATAAACCTCTTCCTGTGTATACCACCATAGACCTCTAGGTCTATGTATACCACTGAGAAGTGTCCGACATCAGCAATTATCACCATTTGACATCTATGGCTGCTGAGATAATTGCATAAACTAAAAATGTCAACAATTATTCCTGTTGTTTAATAAATGAAACAAAGCATGGAGCATTGTATTTTTTATTAGAAGTTGTATGCTCTTTGTTGAGAAAAGACAACTACCATTGGGTTTTCTTAATCATGCATCATCCATGAATTACAACCTCAAATGAATCCAGACCTCAAAAACATTCCACGATATCATCACTAGATATGAGATGGTCCTTTGCATGTGACCAAAATTTACTTTTCCTAATTTTTGCAGTGATACAAAGAGATATAATACGCCGCATATAACTTTTTACTCTTGTAGTATGTAAACCCGCACAAGTTTAAAGAACATACATATTCAAGTCCGACTTTCTGTAATCAATGCGGCTCTCTGCTGGCCGGACTGGTGCACCAAGGATTGAAATGTAGCGGTGAGTGAAAGAATAATTGTAGTGGAAGCTCATGTAGCACAATATGAATCGGCCATCTTACTAGCTAAGCATCACTTCTACTTTTAGCGTGTGAACTAAACATTCATAAGCGTTGTAAAATGCTGGTGCCAAGTCTATGTGGTGTTGATCATACAGAACAGCGTGGGAGAATAAATCTCAAAATTACCCACACATCTAATGAGGTAACCGTCTTAGGTAAGTAAATGCTTGTTCTACTACTGCTACTACTATTACGACTATTACTACTGCTACTATTGCTGCTACTACTACTACTGCTGCTACTACTACTGCTGCTACTACTACTGCTGCTACTTCTGCTGCTGCTGCTACTACTACCACTACTACTACTTCTACTACTACTACTACTGCTACTACTGCTACTGCTGCTGCTGCTGCAACTGCTGCTGCTACTACTGCTGCTACTACTGCTGCTTCTACTGCTGCTGCTGCTGCTACTGCTGCTACTACTGCTGCTACTACTGCTGCTACTACTGCTGCTACTACTGCTGCTACTACTGGTTCTACTACTGCTGCTACTACTGCTGCTACTACTGCTACTACTACTGCTGCTGCTACTACTGCTGCTACTACTGCTGCTGCTACTACTGCTGCTACTACTTCTACTACTGCTACTACTGCTGCTACTACTACTGCTGCTACTACTACTACTACTGCTGCTACTACTAACTGATGGCTATTATTACTATTACGACCACTGCTACCTACTGCTACTACTATTACTGCTGCCACTACTAATAAATACCAACAACTACTACTACTACCGCTGCTACTACTGCTGCTACTACCGCTACTACTACTACTGCTGCTACTACTACTACCTACTACAACTACTACTGCTACTACTACCGCTACTACTACTACTACCGCTGCTATTACCGCTACTACTACTGCTGCTACCACTAATAGATAGCTACTACTACTTTTGGCATTGTTACCTCAGTAAAAGGTTCTACATCTTGTTTAGTACGATCAGCAAGGAATCTCACTCCTATGGATCCTAACGGATTGGCTGATCCGTATGCGAAAATAAAATTGCTGAATTCAAGTGACAATCACAGCAATGGAAACAACAGCAAGTATGACAAAGGGAAGTTTAAATCTAAAACAGTCAAAGCTTCACTTAATCCGGAATGGAACGAAAGTTTTGTACTGTACGTAAGAAATTATACTGTTCTCATATCTGCCTATATCTGGTTTCCTTAACTCAAGAGACGATGGTTTTGTTGTTGAAGCATTGTATTTGATTTTTTTGAACCTTTAGTCATGTAACTGAGGCTAACATGTCACAGAGGCTATCAGTTGAAGTATGGGACTGGGATAGGACCTCCCGCAACGATTTCATGGGCTCCCTGTCATTTGGTATCAGTGAAATAATGGATAGTACAGAGGCTATGGACAGCTGGTACAAGTTACTGAACCAGGAGGAAGGTCAGTTCGCTTAATTTGAAACTAGCAACCAGCGATTGACAATCAGCAACTAGCAGATAGCAATCAACAACTAGCAATTGACAACAAACAAATTACAATTAGCAATCAACAACTAGCAATTAGCAACAAGCAATCAACTATAATCAGCAATGTGATAAAATTGTTTGTAGATGCCTTGGACGGCATGAATTCTTTGTTTTTATGTTGAACAGGCCAGTTTTACAATGCTCCTGTACCAGAAGATGTGGCAGCAAGCATGGCTGAGCTTAGAAAAAAGTTTGAGGTATAAAATCACTAGAGATTACAAGTCCTATGAGCAATTAAAATAGTAACAACTTATGATATTCTCTCATTTGTAAAAAAATTGTAGAACCAGAAAATTTCCCACACTCGTCATGTCCCAGAGAGAGATAGGGAGGCGAGACCACACAACATCCCAACTCTTGATGACTTTCGTTTCATAAAAGTCCTTGGAAAAGGCAGCTTTGGCAAGGTAACATTATATATATATAGGGATGTGTGATCTCTATTGCAAACTGTAGCATATATGTCAGAGTTGTGCTCTCTCACCTTAATATAAATACTCATTGCAGTCTTTGTAAATATCTTTCCTTCTTATATCAATATATATTCACAATAGAGGAAAACGCGCAGCCTGAGAAAGTTTTCAAACAGTGGGGAAACCCCAATTAATTACGGGTATTTCCAAATTTTGTCCATTGTTTTATATAAGCCCGCAATGATCATTTTTTGGGTTTCCCCAGTAATAACACTTTTGCAAAGGTTGCGCGTTTTTCTCTATTGACTGATTTATAAAATTATTTTTTGCAAGAAATGAATTTTTTTCTTTTGATTATTTGTTACAAACCGTTCTTTTCCATACCATTCTTGAACTCTGTTTCAGGTATTCTTAGCCGAGCACAACCCCTCAGGTAAAATGTTTGCAGTGAAAGTCCTAAAGAAAGATGTTGCTGTAGAGAACGAAGATATTTCTTGTGTAATGATAGAGAAGAGAGTGCTCGCTCTACCCGATAAGTCACCGTTTTTAGTCGACCTCCATTCCTGTTTCCAAACCTCAGTAAGTTGGCACTTTGCCAACTATCAGAAAGCTTTTTCTATCTTAGCTAATATAACTATGGACAAACATGATTACAACCATTGCAGAGTTATGCTACATGTACATATAGTGATCGTTTGGCGATTTTTCTTAGTGATAGCCAAAACTCCTAAAGAAACATTGCCCAAGTTTCTACTCTAATTCATTCTTCAGTGATTCCAGTCTAACTCGTTGCTAATAAGTAGAGCTTACAATTAATATATGATCGTCGATAGATTGGAGCGATGCACATGATGAGTCACTGTTGAAGACGATAATAAAGCATTTGTGCTCTGTGATTGGTTGATCAAGGAATCGTCTAGTGATTTTTTGATCTGCATCAAAACCTGGGGATAACCTTAAATAAACCGCTTGCGATTACTTAGCGATTTCTCCAGTAACCGAAGTTGTAAGCTTTTGCAATCATTAAGTAAATGGCAAAGCTATTGCTGTATGTACATGTGGATACATGAGTGAATGGCTGATGTACATGTGGTTACATGAGTAAATGGCTGTATGTACATGTGGTTACATGAGTGAATGGCTGTATGTACATGTGGTTACATGAGTAAATGGCTGTATGTACGTGTGGTTACATGAGTGAATGGCTGTATGTACATGTGGTTACATGAGTGAATGGCTGTATGTACATGTGGTTACATGAGTGAATGGCTGTATGTATGTGTGGTTACATGAGTGAATGGCTGTATGTACATGTGGTTACATGAGTGAATGGCTGTATGTACATGTGATTACATGAGTAAATGGCTGTATGTACATGTGGTTAAAAGATAATAAAATAAAAGTCTAGTATCATTGGTTATCAATTGATAATTTTAACAAAAGCGATTAGAAAGCTAACCTCAGCTGCTTCAAGCCTTTTTACAAGAGTATAGCTCAACTTTATTGCAGGAAAGGCTATTCTACGTGATGGAATACTTGACTGGTGGAGACCTCATGTTTAGAATACAAAAAGAAGGAAAGTTCAAAGAACCAATTGTAGTTTTCTATGCAGCAGAGATAATTCTAGGCCTGTTATATCTCCATTCTAATGGCATCATATACAGGTACTCTAGACATCAATGTGTCTTACTTGTACCGTAGAGCTCTATGTATCTACTTCTATTCTCTAGATATCAATGCATCTATATTCTGTGCTGTAGAGATCTAAAATTAGACAATGTGCTGTTAGATGAAAAAGGCCATGTCAAAATTGCTGATTTTGGAATGTGCAAAGATCGGGTGATGAATGACAACTCCACGACACAAACTTTTTGTGGGACTCCGGACTATATAGCCCCAGAGGTGAGTAACTCTACAAAGTAGCGCATACCGTAGACAATATAGGTGGATGATTTACCACAAATTGTACAAACACATGTCTATGTGTGACAGATTCTGCGCCTGCAGCCGTATGGTAGAATGGTGGACTGGTGGACTCTGGGAGTTCTTATCTATGAAATGTTGGTTGGTTTGCCGCCATTTGATGGAGAAGATGAGGAAGATCTATATAACTGTATCAAGGGCCAACACCCACCCTATCCCAGATCTCTGAGCAAGGAATCCCACAGTGTGATGAAAGCAGTCAGTGACATGTATACTCTATGTCTATGCCTGTACCGGTGTCTATTCCTTTACAAATATCATTAGTTTATTGTTGGATATTACAGCTGCTTTGCAAGGATCCTAACAAAAGGCTGGGTGTAGTAAGGGGGGACCTACTAGAGCACATCTTCTTCAGACACATAGACTGGGATAAACTGGCTAAAAGAGAAACACAACCTCCATACAAGCCACCAGTTGTAAGTTGAGTTGTTGGCTTTTTTTCATTTAAACTACAAAAGCTGTTTTATAAGACATCAAAACGGAGAAAGCAAATCAAAAAGTGTAAATTAAGAAATGGATGCAGCAAATGAAGGACATAATGCTGGAATTGGAAAAAAACAATAACTTTGTAGCTATTTCATGGGTACCTAAAGTGATAGATGATTTTAAGACCGGAGTTGTCTTCTTTATACTGACGCTCTACAAAATGGGAGTTATCAATACTAAAAAAGAAGTTGCCCTGTTTTCGTAACATAATCGCGCCAAAAGCGTATATGACCTTTATTAGGTGACCTTGGTTGGATAACCTTGTTGTTGTAAAACTTGTTTCAGAAGGGATTTTTAGATTATGAGAGCCCATTTTTGGCAAAGAGCCAATTAAACCAGTGCTGATGACATCATTTTCATTTTATAGCCATTTCGCGTTTTTAGTGAAACAAACATTATTGTTACAATTTTAGTCAAACGGAAAAGAAGCAGAAAACTTTGACACAATCTACACAAAGCAAAGAGTGTTCTTGACGCCCCCCGACCCCATGGTGATGCTCAACATGGATAATGATGAGTTCTATGGCTTTTCTTACAAGAACCCCGACTATAGCTAGTTAGATCAGCGCTACTAGAACTTTATAGTGTAACTACACAGTAGGTAACCAGTGAATCAATACTGCGACTAGTGTGAAAATAATAAAAGACTTGCCTTGAAACTAACTTACATGCGACCTAGTGATAATCGATTTACCTGCGGGAGAGTTGTCACCCCTTGTGCTGATAAAAGATTACTTCGATAACTACATGGATCGCAACTCCCAAGCTAGCTAATTGATCATTTACTTACTTTTGTCGATGGATATTGTAGAACATTTTCCAAAGTATACAGCTCGTCAACCGATTACATGAATGCTACTACTACAAGGACTTGTTCAGCAATTACTTTTTGGAGTTGTCCAATCAGCTAAAAAAGTTAATTTATGGAAACAGACACTTAGTAAGTGTGCGAGCAGTATTGTATAGGTTATATACACAGCAAGTGCCATGTTGATACATTCAACGTTGTCTCTGCGAGTCAACTACTTACAGCAATGCAGCTTGTGATGCTGGCTCTACCTTCCAACGCAAGGAAAGAATTTCCTAGACTACGCCGCTATATAGTGACCTTATCACCCGCAATCTGTTTTGTACCACCTAGCAAAATATTTGTTATATTCTCATTTAGAATTAAAACCTTCAAAGAATCCTTACACTATGTTTAGTATTTATTATTATTGTTTGTAAACCAGAGTTTCGGCTTTTTGTGCAGACAACATTTTAAGCTCTAGTGACTCGCTCGGTGATTGTTTGATTTCATTTAATAGTTAAAAAATATTTTTTCTTGTGAATCTGTTTATCACGCTATATAGATCTCCCTGTATATGCATTACCATATCATGTATGTATGTTTTGTAAGCTTCGCTTTGATTGGTCGTGCTTCTGCTTTTTTTCTTCTTACATCACAAATATATACCCACCTTTTCATGTCCGCTCATAAACATACGTATTTATTTTTTATTTGCATTGAGAAAGAACATACAACTGGAGCCCATCATGTCATGAAAAACCTGAAATAAGGAATTTGTTGGTATCACTCATTTTGCTTATAATTTGCAAAACTTGTTTTGATGTGGAAAACATTCCTTTCAACTGAGAAAAACTATTTACATATAAATGATGGAAACTTGAAAACAAACGTGCAGTTGTCTTTCCAATTTTGAGAGATGATAACTCCTATTTTAAGGAAAAATTGAGGCTGTTTACTACATTTTAGTAAAACCAAACACATTTGTATGCACAAAATAAAATGATGAAATAACAGAGGAAAACTGCTAAAACTGTTCTTTTCAATAAAAAAAATTTCATAAATTAAAAATTTTCAAGTTAAGACAACGAAAAAGCCGTTTTACGTTACGAAAAACAGAACGAGTCGAGTGCAGACGTATCTCTAAACTTCTATATTCAAGATTTCATTTCTTTGCGCAGAAAGATTGGGGTGCTTACGATATGACCAGTTCAATGGAAAGCCTAAATGATAAAATAAAAACACGCGTAGAGTTAAGCTTTGAGGATTTGGCTGTAGCAAAAAGGTGTGAGGTGTTGACTGTACAAGCCAGACCAGTCATTGATTTGATTAGAGTGGACTCCATTGATAACGTGAGCAATTACCTCAAGCATTCACACATCATTTCAATTATGAGTATTTATCAATGGTAAAGGGCATGAAATGTAGTCAGTTGTCTCGCCTGCACTATCGGAGGATACTTGCACAGCGCAGCTACTTAGATATTTACTGCAGTACCGCACTTGTTTGTGCCTGAAACAATACCATTTAGTATTATCGTACAAATCACAACTGTACAGTTATCTATTTCACTGATCAAACATTGTTGACAGTGAAATACAAATAGACTGAGGGCAATTGAGTGATAACCTTCAACCGCTACTGGCATTCTCGATATCAACAAGTGTGTGGAATACTTCAATATTTATAACTGCTCGTGAATAATACTGCAACTGGCAACGGAGTTCGATAACGTTTTAGGTAAGTAATTCTTCCACATTTCCTTACACGCAATAGAAATTTTAAACATTTTTTGAATTGCTTTGTCTTGAAAGAAATAATGTAAATCTGTACAATATAATGAAAGTTTTAGTCATTAGTTAATGAATGGGGACAGCAGGTGCTTGTTTTACCACAGCAGCCACCTGCAGTACCTGTCATAGGGAGACCACCATCACACAAACATGTGATCCAGCTGTAGATGCTAATATTTACATGTAATAAACTACATACATCGTTGTTGTAGATGAGCTTTTCAAAACATTCTTACAATATTGTCATAAAGTTGCCAGTATTTTATGACTTAATCCATTAGAGTTACTTTTAGCTTCCTACCGACTAAATTGCATAAAAACATGACATAAAAATTGACACACCACACAAAAAGTATTGCGTGAATTTCATCACCACTCAGAGCATCTGTTGTAGACAGGCAATATAAGTGGCCCTTGTATGGAAACAGAGAAGCCATTTAGTCGAGGAAAACAAAAGGCGTTTGTTTTAATTGAAATAACTGTAGCAAATCAAATTTTACGCACATGTTGCTACTTTGAACACTTGCTCGATGATAAATACACCTGTGCGTGCACTTACCTCTAAAAGGCGTAGCAATTACCCCTACATCCAGTGGTGTAGTTACTAGCCTTTTCTCCTTGACTGCCGACTGGCTACATGCATTCAATAGCGATAA
This sequence comes from Cryptosula pallasiana, assembly GCA_945261195.1. Lineage (NCBI taxonomy): Eukaryota > Metazoa > Bryozoa > Gymnolaemata > Cheilostomatida > Cryptosulidae > Cryptosula > Cryptosula pallasiana. Next base: position 13,463,364 of record OX183137.1, on the reverse strand, counting down.
GGTTCCAAAACATTCCTTACATACCAACTTTTGCTTTAAGCCAAAAAGCTAAAAGCTTTTGAAAAAAATGTAAATAGTTTGTGTGATGAGAGATGATTAGGTTTAGAAATAACAAGTTGACAACTACTAGCTGGGATAGCTAATTGCTTACTAAGTTAATTTGGTGTCGACATTAATTCTTTCAAAGAGATATTCATAGATGTAAACATTATGTAGAGCGAATGCTAATTTCAACCGAAGAGCGTCCTCATGACAAGTAAATCTTCATATCTCGGTTTTTAACAGCATTTGATTAACTTGACACACTAGAACGTGTCAAGGGCAAATATTTAAAGATAATTATTCAGACAGCGATTATTTTTGTTCTCGATTTGAAGCGAAACTTGAATGAACGCCGATAATTGAAAGTATACAAGCCGCCATTTTAATAGATATTTAGTTAATTAACCGACTTCATAATTAGTCATCGCTGCCTTTGTTATTATTTTACTCACGCTGCTACGCTGATGCATAAGTCTATTTATGTGCCGCAACATCCAATACAATCATATTTCTATTGATTTTGCAGCTTTGTATGTTAAAGCTAAGCTAATTAGCAGCGTGACATCTTTTTCTGTGAGTTTATTGTTATGTCATCAACGGTAGACAGCGGGTAGTATAAAGCTGAGGCAGCGTGATAGGGATGACTCAAGTATAATAGCTGCCAGGTGGTTTGCTCACCCGCAATTTTTAACCAGTTTCACTCTATCTTCAACCACAAGATGCGTAGCCAAAGTAGTTATAGTTCCTTTGTTAGATACAGGCCAAGCCTCTTATTAATATTTTGACGAAATTGTCATTTTATAGTTGCATATAACTCTAATTTTTATTATTATTACAGCAAGCAAGCTTGAAGGATATAACCAGAGATGGCTGCGATCTCAACGGAGATAATCTCGCGGATTACATTAATATTTCTGCTCATTCATGTCTCTGTAAGTATGTGATTATACATTTTTATGAATGGTTAATATTCGGAATCTTACCCTAGATTTGTTTGAGCGAAACATTAGTTTCATCTCGTTGACTTTTCATTTCGATGACTGGGAAACAATCTACAGTCATGACAAAGTTACGCTGAATAAATTTCACATTTTGTAAGGTCTAAATTTTTGTGAAAGGTTAGTTGATTTTTAAACTATGATTGATAAAGTAGAAAGCCGAAACTTCCGATTTTTAAACAATATGCAATACCTCTTCTATTTAGAAAGCTTCTAAGCGGTAGCAACTGTTATTGTAAAAAAAACTTTTTCAACCTGTATAGCCATTATCATACCCGATTGAACTGAAGTATTATCACTAGCTCGTTCAGGTCAGCGAACATTTGTACTTGGCGTTGATATATACGCAGTGCAGGGGTTTAAATAAACAAACAGTCTCGTGCTTTACATAGTAAATTCAAGCTTTCTATGCATTAAATTTTTCCTTCTTTGTTTACATAACATAAATAATACATACTTGGACATTGCACAGTCAACTTCTTAAACTGCAGAGTTGGCTGCTGGTGTATAACCTTTACGTATTCGAAAAAATACTACACGTAGAATCGAATCTCTGAGCGCAAAGGCGATTGGCGCCAATATAAGGTGCTTCCTGTTAACAGCCCTAAGGCGCGTCAACTGCCTTATTTCATTGTAATATATTTATATATACATGCGACTGGTTGTTTTAGAATCTTGTATCAGCCAATACAATAGGGCTTGCCTTCACATGTATCTCTGTTATTTATTTATTTATGCATGCCTCTAACTTGTGTTGCAGGAGCAGGGAAGACCGAGCACAAACAAACTAAAAGACAAACCATCGAACAGAAAATACAGCAAATGGAAAAGTTGGTCACCATGTCCACCCGCGTGCCGTTTTAGCTGTTACTCCAACTGTGTACAAATTAGATATAAAACATGCATTAGACCTGAGGTGTGTCAATCAAATGTGTTGAAAGACGAAAGAACGTGCGGTAGATGTGAGTCGTCTCCGGCTGCTATCTTCTCTCCGACTGATGTAGCGGTTGAACCGACTAACTTCCCCGCGATCAAAGCTCAATTGAGCAGTAATCTGGTACAGCTGACCACGCATTGTCTACCAGATTACCATTTCTCTAACTGGGGTGAGTGGAGCGAATGCATTGATGTCTGCCGTAAAGTGAGGTTTAGACAGTGCACCACTTCTTTATGCATTGAACGAGTGCCCCACATGGAGGATGCCGCCGTCAAACAGGAAGAGTGGTGTGTTCCGGAGAAAAAAGACGGTGAGAAGTCAGAGATGAACTGTGAACAATATCTGAGCTTTAACGGAATTATCAACAGCAAACAGGCGCCTTTCATGGACTTGAGGCAATGTGAAGCTGCTCTTCGCAGACAAAACAACAAGAGAACAGAAAAACCAGACAAAGAACCAAAACGTAAGTTTTTAATTTCAACGTACGCGTATAAGAGAAAACTAAAAGAATGGTGCTTACCGTTGTTGGGAAAAATCCATATTATATGACCTGGGAATTCCCGGTTCAGCAATTGAAAGGACAACTTGCAATAACACCTTTCCTTTCATCTAAAATCAACTAGTTTTGTTTGTAAGTAAAATCGTTGTCGGTTTTGACTTGATAAGAAAATGGAGTTGATACGTCACTATTTGTTATTGAGGATGAAACTTTCCGTTACATGGCCATATTGTACGTCTGCGGTTTTAACAGCGAAATAAAATGCACCATCTGGCCTAAGTAATACCATGTAAAACGGGTAAATATGGCCTTTTACCAACAAATTTTCTTTATAATGTTTTTTTCCGCGGAACTTAATAGTCACATGACCAATAAAGGTGAGAAAAAATTAATTAAGTGACAAGTTTTACGATTAATAAAACAAAAACAGTAGATTACTAGTCTTGTCTTATCTGGGAACCTGTTAAAAATCATTATTTCCAGGGTGCTTTTTTTTAATTTAGATAGCAATTAATAATAGTTGGTCTGATAATATCTATTAGTGGGGGCGATGCTAGCCGGTACGGCGTCTCCAAACCACCACCAAGTTGTATAATGGAGAAAGAGTTTTAGTCTATTTGCTACTGCACACAGCAAGGAACAAATGTATTTCAACCCTATGAAATTTGAAAACTAAATTCACCGCAGTAAAAATGAATGACATTGCATAAGACTCAAAATTTAATTATTACCAAAAAATTATTTATTACCTAATTCTTTATGGCTTTGCGGAAGTAATACACGATGTTGCAATTGTGATCTTTTGAAGCAATTTCTAAAGAGAGAAATAGTTTGTGGTCAAATCATCAAAATTTGCTAAGATATCACAGGAAGGTTAAACAAACGTTAAATATCTGTGGCATTGTCACCATTAGCCTTTAACAGCATGATCTGTTATTGATGAATGGTGTGGTTATGAATAAATGAAATCCAATCAATTCTATGAAGCTTAATCTACAATAAATAGCTTTTTATATTGCTTGCTGTCTCCAGAAAGTTTCTTCGCTATAGATCTAAATACTCTCTCATAGCTTACACAAACAACAGCGCAGTAAAAAGAGTGCCAAGCATCCTGGTGAACAGACAAAAACATGTTTTCATCCCTAACAAGTCTCACCGCTGTGCAACTATCCACTTTTGATGTCCCATACTCAGAAGTGAAGCATGTTTTGCGGCAGATTATGAATTGTGAAATTATTTTGCTAGTACCTAAGCTCAATCCATTGGTTGTGATTCACAGACTAAATCTGCAGAACCGGCAATGCAAAACCTGACCGAAACTTGGAAAACGATGTTTTGTTGTCGGCTTTGATAACGGGTCTTTACAAAGGAAATTAACAGAAAATTCACATAAAGCTGGAGAGGAGTTGGTTTTGTAAGGAATACGTTGAAAAATGAAGATGGATAAACTCAAGGGAGAGGGTGTAATGGACACGGCCCAATCTAAAAATAAACAAATAAATAAATTGCTCATTGATGACCGGATACGTTTGACAAACACAATAGTTTCACCGGAAATGAAACTCACTTAATCAATTATCGCACATTTTTAAGCCTCAAAATCTTTGCTACAACAGAAAAAAATTGACACAATCTGGACTATTTAATTCCGATTGCGAAAATATGTTGCTAAGAAAATTGTACTCATAATTAAAATAATTGAAAGGTTTAAGATTGCGCATGCCGCCAATATAGCTACTTCATGGAACTAGTGAGATAGATAGCCCAACAACTTTGACCACAGAAGCAAAATAAAACATTCCCACCCCGCCAATTTGCATTGGTGTCCACCAGAGTGGTTCTGATTCTTTCAACTCCCATTACGGTTTATATTATATATGCCAATGTTTGACTGTTGCAGGTACCTCAGAAATGCCAGAGGGTTCCGTCTTAGACTTGGGGGTTTCCTGTGGCTTGCGAAATTTGCAACAAAGAAATTTGAAAATAATCGGTGGTAAAGCCGCTAAAAAAGGGCACTGGCCTTGGCAGGTGAGTGAAGCAGTCGGTGGGTCTCACAATCAATAACTAATCAGCCCAGACATAATACTGTAGTACAATTTAGCAGAACACTTTTGTCTTGGCACAAATATAGATTGGACTGTTTAGAAAAAAGTCTAACAGCGATTTTATGTAACATAATTAATGTTTGCAAATTGATAACATATCTTTGAAGTATAACTGTTTCACATAAGCACTATGTGTGGAATATAATCCAGTATTGTTTCGGCTCAAAATCCCCTAATTGCCTTTTTAAGCTGTAGTGCATTATTGGTTGGCTTGCAGATGCAAGTCTGTAATTGCGTTTGCTACATTTGTGTTATTTAATTGTTTCAGTTGCGCTGCCAGAAGAACATATGTTCATCATTTCACTTGGCAGCGATATTTATTTACTACTGAAGCTATGCAGAGCTCCCATTACAACTTTTTCTACCATTACAGGTAGCAATAATGATCGACAAAAAGAAAAACGACTTTAGCGATTTTCCTAGACAACAACACCAATTCAATGCTAGGCAGTTCTTCAACTACACAGACAACCCGAGTTACGTGCAATATTGCGGGGGAACCTTAATAAACAATGAATGGGTATTAACAGCAGCCCACTGCGTGAAACAAAGAGAAACAGGTCTACGGAAACCCAATATGGTGGTGATGGTGGGAGAAACTGATATGAGAGTAATGAAAAACGAAGACGATTCGTGGCAGAACAACATTTACAAGATATCCAAAGTGATTGACCACAGCCGATTTGAGTGGGAATCAGTAAACAACGACATTGCGCTACTAAAGCTAGAGAAACCGGTACCAAACACTCCAAACATTGGGTTCAGCTGCGTGCCTGATGAGGACTTGGAGGTGAGTCCTGGCACTGAATGCATGGCAGTTGGATGGGGTAAACACAAGAAGTACCCCAAACAGAGAGCTAGTAAGAGATTGAAAGAGGCGGCACTACCCCTTGTATCCAGACCCCAGTGTAAAGATGCCTTTAATTTTACAATCACAAAGAACCAGATGTGCGCCGGGTATGAAGACGGACGCAGTGATTCATGTGATGGCGACTCGGGAGGACCATTGTTATGCCTGACAAATACACCGAGTGGACCTAGATGGGTAATATATGGAATCACAAGCTTTGGTTCCAACGATGGCTGCGGTATAGCCGGTAAATATGGAGTCTATACCAAAGTAAATAACTATTCCCAATGGATTAAATACGCCATGGAAACCGGTAAACAAATACACGAGTCTCAGCAGGCGCAGGAATCACGAAGACGACGACATCGCAAACAGAGTCGAAAGAAGGACAAGTATAGGTCATCGGAAAATACTGACTATATTACTACAACTTCTGTAAATCTTCCAGATTCTTTAGAACCAACAATATCACAGGAAGGCCGAACGCTAAGGTTATAGCTAGAAAGCAGTCAACACAACAGCGAAGGTTCTGTAAGATTTGTCTATAGCTTTTTTATAATGTTATTAAATCATAATCTTCATCACAACCAATGATGTAACAAGCTTTCGAAAACAATAATATTCTGTGCAATTCAATTTTAGCGAGTCAGACTTTGACGTAAGTCGATTCGACTACTAGTTCTATTTTTCATTTTTTTTTATCAACATAACCAAATATCTCACTACTATTGGAGAAGTTATAACAGTATCTGATTGGATACAATCCCCAGTAAAATCTTCCATTCCGTCCAATGACACCCAAGCTCAATCCCTCCGCTCTAACCTAAATAACTCGTTTGCTCTATGAGTAACATATACGCTCTAGCTTTATGATGTGCTCCGCATATTATATTTTATTAGCTATATTATTTTTGTATCAAACACAGAATTGTACATAGCAAATTTTTTTAATTCTGATCAATATAAAAATATAAAATAGCACGACATTGATTACTGCTGACGTATCAAGAATCTGTACATTTAAAGTTAGATAGGCATATCACAATTAGTATACATGAATGTAAAAATAAATGAAATGGAAGCAAAAAGTCAAGGAATCAATTAGACATAATAAATAAATCAAACAGATCTAGATTGAACAAAGCATTGAGTGGTCGAGATATGTAATTAAGTGTGTTGTCTGGGTAAATGGGAGGTCAACCCAAAAGATAAGACACAACAGGTCATTAGTATGTAGATTGTTTGCTCCTTGGCTTGTTATGTAATGATCAATCAGCAGTTTGATTGATTGTTGGTTTAGCAATAGACTGGTGGAGACCCCACAATTAGACTAATGACGAATTAGACATCTGACAGACTGGTCAGCTGGTAGATTGGTCACTTGATAGAATGGTCACTTGATAGTTTGGTCACATGACAGTTTGCTCAAATGACATACTGCTCACTTGACAGTTTAGTCACATGACATATTGGTCACTTGACAGTTTAGTCACATGACATATTGGTCACTTGACAGATTGGTCACTTGACATATTGGTCACTTGACAAATTGGTCAATTGACAGATTGGTCACTTGACATAAAGGTCACTTGACATAAAGGTCACTTGACATATGTATCTCTTAAAAACTTGTCAAGTGACCTTTAGGCCACCCAATGACTGGTTAACCGATGCCCCACCAAATAAATAATCTGATATTGATAATTAAAACCAGCTGAATACGTCAGTCAAATTGTAAGACGCTACGCAGTATCAAGTTCAGATCTCCAAATGAAATATAGTATAATATAGTGATACATAATAATGAATAATACTGTAAACATACACAAAGTCATTTGAGCATTCTGGATTTTGCAAAAAAATTATGATGATGTCATTACCAAATACCCAAGAAGAGTCAATGACATATCATTGACCTCTAACCTTTGCTGACTGCTGACACCAACTCCGACCTACAATAAATAAAGCAATCATAAATTGATTATAGTCATGAATTACCAAAACAATCACATCGCTATTAGCTACCGACTAGACATTTTGAACTGTTGACTATTAGCAAATTGTTTTTTTTATTCTTCAGTCATCGTTGAGCAGGTCATTTTAATCAATAAACAATTTATGACAGTTCAGTTATGAACAATATGATTCACCAAACGGTAACCTTTTTTAGGTAGTTTCTAGAGGAGGTATTACCTGGCATTGCCTACCTGGTGCCTTCAAGTGAAATAAATAATATGACAAGGGGGGATGGGGGGTAATTGTTGTAACCAAATGACTTTGCATGGGTAATTTGAATGTGTTAGGAATACCCACACACGAGAGCTGTAGGGAATAAAGGTAACTTGCATTGTTTGTGCGATGTGATATAAGACAGATATGCACTGCACTAACCTCTAATATACGAGGACCGCCCCTGACTGTCGCGCTCCGTGGGAACTTCTGAGAGCGGTCACTGCAACGCGTGACTCCTTCTGCAAAAAATCATGTCACCGAGTGAGCGTCAGTGTCTGGGTATTCAAATTGGCAAATGTTCTACATAATTGCAATATCTCATGATTTGCAAACGATAGGAAAACGACAAAATTAAAAATAATAATAATGACAGTAAAATCATAATTATACAAAAACAAATAGGTGACTCGCAAACTGGAGTTATGTTTTATTGTTTATGAAAGAAGAAACATGGTGTATTAAAAAATATGGCTGATTTCATTGGTTTTTAAACTTTTCTCAAAAAAACGCTTGCAACTTATTAAAACATAAACTTTATTTTTTCATCAACCTGGCAAAAACCTTTAATTGCCTATGGATGTGTCTTCGATGGCGACTAAAAATAAACCTCAAACAGTCTCAGCTTAAAAAAAATAGCCAAAAGGAAAACTTGTCTAACTATAAATGACCAATGCTGTCCCACAGTTTCCCTACGATGTCACAATCAACAACAATTTATGGGTTCTATTGGTCACCAACTTCTAACGTAATGCGATGATGAAATGACCAGTTACCAATTACCTTTTACCAATTACCAATTACCTTAATACTGGCTGGGAAGATGAAATATTTTAGAAAAACAACATGGTATTAAAGAAATTACAAAGACTTAATGTTTTGAAGTTCAAACCCACCTATGGGTAAGATATGATACATGGTCAGGGTCTCAGTCTCAAAACCTGACCAAAGCTCAGACTCTGAGGTTTGGTGTTACACCACCACACCAACATAAATTATACAATACAAAACCTTTATACACAGAGCGATGACCTGGCCAAAACAATAGCAGGAAATGAACCATCAATGGTTTCTCCTATGGCGCCATCGTTGCCAGTGAGTGAATAGAAACTCAGACAAAAACAGGTAGTACAAGAAATCTGACAGCGGGCAATCAATATACACCTGTTGCTGACTAATAGGCAGCTTTTGATCTTAAAAATAGTTGTATTTCAACGAGTAAATATTAAGAGAACAACATCTGACAAGTTGTAAATTAGCTGTGAGTTGCAACAGCGGAAATGTCAGCAGTTTATTTCAGAAACCTCCGGAACATTATTTTATTTATATAAACAGAAGAAAAGCCCTAATAGCACGCTTGAAAGCGTTTTTTATTTCAACTTACAAAAAATTTAACACGGAAAACTTTTGGTTTAATTAAAAACTCTTGAATTTCATACAAACTTTAGGTAGTTTTTTGGCAACATTTTCATGATATTTATTATTTACAAAAACAGCCGAGGGATGTGTGGTCTTTTATTTCTATGAGAATGCAGAGATGAATTCTGAAATATCAAATGTAAAACCAAATGCAATGGCACGGGAATCTCCTCACATTTAATAATTAAAAATGTCAATGTTTGGCAAGCCTGTAAAAATAACCTCAATTGTATAATTACTTTTGCTGAATTTCAACGTTACAAAAATATTTAACCACAGCGAATAACAAGAATTTTGCTCATCAATTCAAAATTTTGATTGCCAAAATAATTCTCAGAATAAATCGTTGTCACATTTTCATTTGATGAACTAATCTGAAAAATAATCAGTTTTAAATAAATAATCGTGTATTACAAAATATCAACTAGCACTTTTTTATTAATAAATTATTATTAGCGTCATCAACAACTATTAGTAATAAAAACATACCAATAATGCGTAATAGGACTGTACAACTTGATTGACATTAGCGAGCTAGAAGAACGAAAATAGAATTATCGTACAAGATTTATAATTTTATTAGTCATGCTGATGTACGGTAGGAGCAACACTTTGTGTTCATCTCATAATCTTGAATGATGCGCGTGTATTGTTTCACCAAACCAAGATTATCTGTCTTGTGAGACATTTTCTACTCTCTCTGTTTCTCTCTATGACTCACAAACGACTTGTGTTGAACAAAGCAAGATATATGTTCAGATATTTCACCACTAATTTCCCAATTAATGTTAGTGTTGTGTATGAACTAAGGAATGGACCCGCTGACACACACTGTGAAATGGTTGGGCAGGTAAATATAAGCAGCGGTTAACACCTCGGCAGCAGCTATTGCCAGCTGGATTGTTCCTCTGATCTTGGTCAATTGCGGAAAGCTACTACGCCATTATCAGCAAACATTGCTGGAATTCTCATCAGAAATAAATGGATAAAAAATGAGATTGCAACAGATTTAGAGCTAAGTTCTTAGTTTGGCACGTGTGAAGGTTTACTCTAGGTAGAAATAAGGCATGTATGATATTGTACAAGGTCAAACCAATGCTACAGTCACTTCACCAATCAGATGGAATGTGAAACACCAAATACTGTCTCCTAAGTCTATGCATATACTTTAATTGCTCTATCACCTTGTACTGATACCTGTATTTTTTATGTTTCTTCCTTCACATAAATCACCAAACGAACTCATTTTTTGCTATTAAATGAGAAGGTGATAAAAAACCACAAAAAGAAATAGATACAATGATTGATGAGCCAACCAAACAGTTGCTATTATTTGCCTCAACCAATAGATCTACCAACTGTACATACACCCATAGATCTATCTACTTTACATATATCCATAGATCTATCTACTGTACATACATCCATAGATCTATCTACCATACATACATCCATATATCTATCTACTGTACATACATCCATAGATCTATCGACTGTACACACATCCATAGATCTATCTACTGTACATACATCCATATATCTATCTACTGTACATACATCCATAGATCTATCGACTGTACACACATCCATAGATCTATCTACTGTACATACATCCATATATCTATCTACTGTACATACATCCATAGATCTATCGACTGTACACACATCCATAGATTTATCTACTGTACACACATACATAGATTTATCTACTGTACATACATCCATAGATCTATCTACTGTACATACATCCATAGATATATCGACTGTACACACATCCATAGATTTATCTACTGTACATACATCCATAGATCTATTTACTGCACATCATCCATGGATCTTCACATACATCAATAGATCTATCTAATGTACACACATACATAGATCTATCCACTGTGATGTTCCACAAAATGAACATTATATGATGTTTTAAAAGTTTGATTTCTCTTTGTAATAGAGATTACAAATAAGTAAAAATATGTTCTGTATTACACTACTAGGCCATATCAATAAATTTGAGTCCAATAAAAATCACCACAAACACACTTTTGATAAGTCGTCAAGACAAACAGACATCTCGCTGACTATTGTACTACGTGACTGATTGAGCAGTCACCTTGATGAAGCTATTTTACTAACCTTGAAACTAGATACAGCCATTCGCCCTCCAACATGTGCCTTGTTCTCTCTCCAACCCAGCGTCTTAGCAGCCTAACAAACAGAGCAGTCAAGAGTTATCCCCTCATGAGATAGACAACTCCAAATAACAAACCAATAGAAATACAGTAAATGCCCGAAAAGCTACACAACTTTCAGTACTGTTATACTACATGGATTTATCCAGAGATTAGAGTAAATCTAGTGATTAGTGAAGTACACGGATTAATGACATGATGTTGTAACACTTTTGAGGAATTTCTATTTTTGAGGTGTCAGATAGATATTGTTATGCACTGCGGTAGGAGTGAGTGCCAAGTCTTTCATTAGTGGTTGTACCGCGGACAGTTACAAGCAATGGTTGCCATGCCATAGTACCAGAGTTTGTGTATTACACAATATTGTATAAAATACAAGGAAGGCCATCAAGTACATGCATACATTGTCACTTCCACCAACACTACAATCCATTTCTAGTCAGGTATATAGTTATTGTATGCCAACTGTATTCCAAATTTCAATACTATTTATTATTAAAATTTAGTTTGTTTGCATAATAATTAAATAAAAAGTCTTTTCTAAGAAATTGAATACTAACATAAATTATTATTAATATTAAGAGATTTATTGCATGTGAACTGGTAAAGATTTTAAAATTTTTTATTTTAGTAAATTGTAATCGGGTACCAGCAAATAAAGGCTTGGAAATAATTAATTTTTCACACACAAAGAAAAAAAAACCTGCACTCAAATTTCCTGCGCTTTACCAAAATCCAGTGCCAAGACATCCTTTAAATAACACCAACTTCATTTTTTTTATCAAACAGGGATAAACGTCGGTGTTAATACAAGGCGCAGTGAGTGCGTGTGGATAGGTCAACAGTGTACCAATGTGTCAATTACTCCAGGGTAATACCATCGCAGATAATAACAATTCATGTTGGTAGAAAGTGATGTGGCAAGATGGCGCCAGATATCCTGACAAGACAATGTGACATCGGTGGATATTAATTAGCGTACAGACCAGTAAATCATCGTATCAAATGTTATATAATAGGTGGAGAGGGTATAGGAAACCTTTGCATGGTTGTCATACCACCAGATGAACGTAGAGAAAACGCGGAATATGCGAAGAAAAACAATTGGTCTATTGATTTTATTTATTGCAAGCAGTTACAAGTACAATTGATATATAAATAGTGGATATGAACTTGATAATGGCAAGGCACTCGGCTGAAATGTCTGTAAGCTATATATTATGTCTCTAAGGATGTTTTACATCGCGTTTAAATAAAAAAATACGTGTCAAGGTTAACAGGAAAGTCTAACGCGATCGACATTGAAAAAATTCTAAAAATAAAAAAAAAGTTTGGAGTTTGACGTAAAAAATTCTAGCGGAAAGGAAATGCAGTTATTTATGACTTAGCAAACGCCCACCCATAGCCTGAACTCGGCAAAAAAATTTACATATTGAAAGCTGTTGATAGAACAGCTTTAACTGAGAACTAAGGCTATTGAACTATAAGATAGTCCCAAAGGGTCACCGCCCCAACACATCAAATATTCTTGTGAACATTAACAGTTTGTGTCAAATCAATGATATATACATAGATGGCAAGTCATTTGTTCAAAAGTAAAAATAACTTTGACAATGAATAGAATGCTTGCTGGATAAATAAATAGGTTGAAGGGAGAAAACTCCGAATTTGACAAAGCAGATAAACAGACATGTAGAATCACACCTGCGTTAGTTTTACAGACTTGTCTTCTCATGTCAAAACAATTTTTCAAAAAAGTTATGTCTGCCTTTGAAATGTTGTTGCTGAACAAAGATTCCCATGCTCATAATTAAAAAACCTGTGGTTATCGTGTTTACCTTTTGCGGGGAGAAAAGCTTATGTTCTCAGACTGATCTTATTGCTGAAGCAACAAAATATAATTTTTTTTCAAACCGCTGCAACGTTATAAAAGTTGGAAACCACCAACACAAAAAAGCCATAGCTTTTCTTATATAGTTTTATTTTTCTCAGAATTTCACAAAAAGTTGAGTGCAAAGCAAACAGCAATTGGCAACTTGCCAAAAACAAGATAATCACTAGAATAACAAAAGTACAAATGGCCTCCATTATCATAAACAACTTCCCCAAGAGAGGACAACTCTTTCAAAGTCAAAATTTTAAGCTTCGTCTTCGAGCTTTGACTGTCCACAAAAGACAACTACAGCTAAAAGAACTAATCACATTTTTTTCAGGATTGAGTGCAGAAAATGATTCAAAGGAAATTTTCCAGACGCTAGCCAGACATTATTTAAAATAAAAAATCTATAAATACAATAAATCTAAAATAAATACGAATAATTTTGTAATTCATCAAATCAACGAGTGTGATTGAGTGCATTTTTTTCTTGCCGTCACAAACATAACACGCAGGATTGGTTACGCAAGAGATAAAATAAAATATAGGTGACATGTCGTTAAACCAACACTTGCCTACATTGTCAACCTACATTGTCCACCGACACTCTGCACTCAGTAGTAGGATTATTTATTATTTTTATTAACGTTAGAAATAAATTAACTAATTACCACTGTGGATGTGCAGGGTACTATTGCACTGTCTCTACACACACTGACACTGATATCTTCTGTCGGAAATGACGTCTGCAATCCGAATATTGAGACAAGACCTTGTTCAGCTAAAACAGAGAAAAATTGACACAATAGAAATACCCGAGATTTGACAGCAACTCCTTACCCACCAGCCAGACACACTAACCATTTCACCGAGTAGGCACACCTAGACACGGAGCCTTGCCAATGAATGGTACCCGTCTCTTAAACCTCTGGATACAACACTCTCACCAACAACCCCCTAGCTGCTATATACGTGTTTGCAACTTGTTTTATATCATTAACTTTTTGTTTTTAAAAAAAATTTAGCAAATATTTTCATTGAATATTTTAACAAAAGAAAAAAATACAATGTTTAAATGTGTAAGTTTAAATAACGCGATTTAATTCATCTCTGGAAGCTAGAAACACTGCCACAGTCTAAAACTAACAATTAACAACTAACAATTATAAACATGTGAAAATTTTTTGTAAAAATGCCACATATCCATATTTGGAATTAATCAGACAAAGTGCTGAAGAAGTGAACCCCAGACCCTCAGCTCAACAGTTCAGCGCCCCAACCACTTCAGCCATCACATCCTTGAGTGACACGGAGAGAATAACAACGAGACGTTCTGACACGGGCACTTGAAGTTGCAGCAGACGGATGATGGAAACAAGTAAGTGACAATTGGCCTGACGCCACAAGATTATTCATGTATATATATTACATAATTTATGGCAGATAACTGAGTAAAAATATTAATAACAAAAATTCATAAATAAAGATTAGATATAATGGGGAGCAGACGATGACAATAAGAGGCTTATCAGCTGAGGCCATGTTTGTCGATGGAGCTACGCTAGTGCGCAGAGGTAACGCTATTTCTACTTACATGTATTTGGTTTTTATCAGAAAAATCTTAAATTTCAGTAAAACCATATACAGTCGTTGGCCACGTATTGGTTGGATTATGAATCAGCAATTCCGCCCTGGTAAACAGGTATAGCTTTGAAACCACAAAATAGTCAATGTGTTGGTTAGGGACTTCTGAACACCTCCCCATCCAATATCAAAGTTCCACTTAAATAAATCTACATATAAAACAGTGCCAATGTATTGCTGGATGTTACAAAAAAGTCTTCTTTGAAGTTGAATGAAATAAACAAATTACATGACGTAATACTTGAACATAAATAATAGACCATTATAGGTTCTGTGACAGATCAAAACTGATACTTTGTAAGCGCTCTTTCCCAAAGTGCGTGTACAATAATCTGTGACACTCAAAATACACGAAGATAAGTTATATAAAATCTAGCAAAGTAACTTCAACTCTGCTCAGTGGGACCAATGCAAAGTAACACGAGATAGATACAAAGAAAGATGTGCAGAAAGAGGAAAAATGGAATATAAAGAAAAGGCTCACTAACCTCCCTCCAACACTTCTGTAATGTCATTTGTGTAGTGTGGAGCTGAGGCTATCAACTCGTCCCTACCATCCGTGTCCAAATCTATGAACTAAGGCAAACCGATAGAGTTAAACATAGACCTACACACTCTGTATAGATCCTACATATAATGTATGGCAGTACATGCCCTCTCTGTATGCATATTCATTACACACTCGATAAATTATCATAAAATTTTCATCATTCAATGACGTAATAACTAAAAGAATGGAGTTGTCCACACATTATTGATATCACTTTAAGAGAAGACAACTTCTTATATAGACCAAGAATCAATGCAAATCCACAGAGAGGTAGTCAACGAAGCAATACCAACCTTTACTACAGAACCAAACATAGAGAACTGTCTCTCTCCGTAAAGAATGCTGCCAGGCTGGTCTTCTTGTGACGCAGGATGTAGAGCGGAGAGGTTCCACAATGCAACAGCTCCAGTCTGTTTCAGAGTTACATTGACATCCAATATAGACCCATTGACATCTGCAGATCAAGTCATATACTATAGGGTTTATATCAAGGATTAGCTGAAGAGATACTTGTCATAGAGAGAGCAATTTCAAAGAAATACCTGCACTGTCCATGCCTACGGCGAGTACACCGGGTCCATTTATACCGTAGGGATATCCAACGGCGAGGCTACTGCCCAGGTGCAGGTGCTCCTGAGTGCCATTGATTGCTCGGAGAAGTTTGAGATCAGGTAGACTCCATATTGTGACCTGACCGGCCGACTGCATATCGTTGGTACTGAACTTACAATCAGGCCTGTGGAAACACATTTTAGACTTACATAGAACAAAGTCTATACTTACATAGAACACAGTCTATACTTACATATAACAGTCTACGCCTACATAGAACACAGTCTATGCTCACAGAGAACACAGTCTAAACCTACATAGAACACAGTCTATGCTCACAGAGAACACAGTCCAGACTTACATAGAACACAGTCTATACTTACATATAACAATCTACGCCTACATAGAACACAGTCTATGCTCACAGAGAACACAGTCTAAACCTACATAGAACACAGTCTATGCTCACAGAGAACACAGTCTAGACTTACATAGAACACAGTCTACACCTACATAGAACACAGTCTATACCTAAATGAAACACAGTCTACGCTCACAGAAAACACATTCTAAACTTACATAGAACACAGTCTATATAGAGGAGAGCTGGCTATAAGCACACGACCAAAATCAGGAATGATGGCCACAACCACAGAGCTACCAAACCAGCTGGTGTTGGCACCGGGCTACAAAGACAATAAATTTAAGCTCAAAGACACAAAGTTATAAAAATGAGACACCTCCAACTGACACCACACAATACAATCTACTTACCCCAGGCCCATATATACACTGCCAAGTATCAAACTTAAAGTCTTTGGTGCTTTTGATGAGGCACAGCTTGCCAGACTGGGGTCCGGCTGGACCCGGAGTGTAAGGAAAGCCCACAATCAGGTCTGCATGGCGATCATTATCAACATCTTCGGTAAATAGGTGAACGCCTTCATTGTTGTATCTGGGCTATATATAACAGTAGAAAATAATAGATAATAGTACAATACAATGTAATACAACAAATACTATATATATTAGATCATGTATTCGTGAGTTTACAAAGAGAATACGTACTGCATTGTGATCAGTGTGTACGAGTGAAGGCTCAATACCAAACCTACCACTAGCGTTACCAAACCACACCGCCAGAGCTCCCTGAAACACATACTTCATATTATGTAATACAGAGTATCTCACAACAATGTACATAACAAGATATAGTGATTGTGATCGATGGATTTATTTTACAATAAACTATATTATTTATACATACAGGAAGTTAACTTGCTAAATTTTAGTTAATGACATACATCCGCAAAAATTACATCAATTTTAGGCAGTAATAAAAAAAGAAGACAACTCAGTTGATACACAATAAAGCATTAATTTACATTATGAAATAGAGCGAACAAAACATATGTCTAACAATACACAATAATCAACGCACAATGAGTATATACTTAAAAGCTGGTAATAATTAAAATGGTGAAGGAAATGTTACAACCATGACAACATATTGTTATGGTTGGATGGCTGAGCCTCAGTAACATAACAAAGTCTGAGAACAAACTCTTGGGAAATACCAATAACTATGGTGACTCAGAACGTTTCGTATTTTGCGTTTTAAAACGTCTGAACGTTTCTTACAAAGTCCAAAATTTGCAAACTTTTTGAATGCTTTGTGAAATCGTTTATATGCTTTGAAATCCGAGCCGATTTGCTGGTCCGCTCTGTTGATAATAGATCTTCAGACCATTACAACTGATCTTTTTTTAAATTGTCAAATTTATTGAAATAAATAAAAAAGAAATAGTTTTTATTACCTATTTCATATTACCCTAAATATTATATAAGAAAAATATTATATAAGAAAAAAAACTCGACTTGTGTCGGTTTATTGTGCAGGATTTTGTAGCGGTGTGTGCGATTCACCAGGTAGCAGGCACCTGCACCTCCCTCAGTACTCGACTAGACTGCAGGCCTCAGTTCAGTAGCCTAGGCAGGCACTACAAGTTAGTAGCGCCGGCCGGAATCGCTGGACTGCTTGCTGGCCTAGGTGCTGGATCGCTTGCTTCTGTAAGCTTGTAATTATTGCAAGGCTTCTGTTATTGCAACAAGTATTGCTATCTTCATGTAAGCAATAAGAGAGAGCGAGTGTGTGTGTGTGAGAGTAGTATAGCTTCTTGTATTCTTCTGTCTGTGCTCCTCCAACTACTCTGAGTTGTGAAGCAGCAGCAGCCAATATTTATACAAAAGGTTACATAATATTCTTTGTTTACAGGTAGCCCAATAATATATATAAAAGGTAGGTGGGCTAGCATAGGGTATTGTAAACGAGTAGCACAATAGCCTTAGTGGCATAACAAGTGGCTAGTGAAAGAAAAGATAAGATACAAATGTCATGTACACAAGTTTTGTATGGTTAGCTACACAGAGCAGTGTTTGTTGCTTTTGATATTCCTCCTGTAGGCCTCTATCTGGGAGTTGTCTTCTTAGGAGAGAGTTATGCAGTGCCTTGGTTAGATTCGAGCCAATTCCTGTACATTATTTCTCAAAACAACCTGTTAGCTCAAGTTTACTAATGTATCCTTAAGTTGTGTTCAAATGCAATTTTAGACTAGGGCAACGACACACCCACCCTGTCTGAGCATCCCAGTGATGGGGAAGAACCTCAGACTTTACCACAATGATAGCGGACCTGGGGTTGCATAAAATAGACAGAAAACTCCAGAATGATATCTAACTTTTACATTCACTCGTGTTTCCGATAGCAAACAAAAGTATGAATTGGGTAAACCTACAATTATGAGAAAATGCGGCTTGATGCAATGCTACTCTATATATTAACTTGGTGATGATGGAAACGGTTCAGTAAGAAACTAGTTAGTACCAAAAGTGTCTGATAAAAAATGGGCTAGTAAGAAACGGGCTAGTAAGAAATGGACCAGTAAGAAATGGACCAGTAAGAAATGGGTTAGTAAAAAACGGGTTAGTAAGAAACAGGCAAGTAAGAAACGGGCTAGTTAGAAACGGGCTAGTTACAAACGGGCTAGTTAGAAACGGGCTAGTTAGAAACGGGCTAGAAAGAAATGGGCCAGTAAGAAATGGGCTAGTAAGAAATGGACTGGTAAAAAAGAAACCGTCTAGTAAGAAACGGGCTAGCAAGAAATGATTACTTGCATTATATATATATACATAGGAGTACTTACATTATATGTAAGGTTCTGCCAGCCGTAGTTAGGTGAGCTGACCACAATGTCGTTATATCCATCAAGGTTAACATCCAGAACAGCTACGTCACCACCAAACCTCCCCGACTACAGCAAACAGGAAGATAGAACGCTCAGAACCAGGTATGCCAACAATAGGAGGTATCAGACTGTCAGTAATCAATAGGGCTAGTATAAATTGACTTACAGATTGAGGGGGGCCAGCTAAGGTAACATTGGCTAGCTCTTCTACATCAAATTCACCCTTAGGGAAACCGCTTCCTGAATCTGGAAGTGGAGCAAGTAGTAGTCAGTGTGAGAACTTCTCACAGAGAGTGGTGTACAATGTGGTGAATAATTCCTGATTGGTGGTGAAAACAAGGGACTTGTGAAAGACCAAGTGCAAATGTATGAGAAAACATATCGATATAGCAAATATAGAGCAAAGATAGAGCAGGGATAGAGTAGAGATAGAGCAGGGATATAGTAGAGATAGAGTAGAGATAGAGCAGAGATATAGTAGAGATAGAGCAGAGACAGAGCAGGGACAGAGCAGGGATAGAGCAGGGATAAAGTAGAGATAGAGCAGGGATAAAGCAGAGATAGAGTAGAGATAGAGTATAGATGTAACAGATAGATATCAAAAATGCAATAGAGCTATAGCAGAGATACAATAGAGATAACATACCATAGACAACAAATACACGACCATTGTATCCAGTGACATCACCAGTGGAGTACATGGGTGCAGATATCACCAAGTCCTCTAAACCATCGTTGTTGACATCAGAAAGTGAGATGGATCTGTGGGGAAGGAATATCACAACATGTGTATATCATACAGAGTGTACACTTATTTATAGACTGTATCTGTATCGCACCCACCCATGTATACACTACACCCCCTGTACACACTACACCCCTGTACACACTACACCCCCTGTACACACTACACCCCCGTACACACTACACCCCCGTACACACTACACTCCCGTACACACTACACCCCTGTACACACTACACCCCTGTACACACTACACCCCCGTACACCCCTGTACACACTACACCACTGTACCCACTACACCCCCTATACACACTACATCCCCGTACACACTACATCCCTGTACACACTACACCCCGTACACACTACACCCCTATACACACTACACCCCCTGTACACACTACACCCCTGTACACACTACACCCCCGTACACACTACACCCCCGTACACACTACACCCCCGTACACACTACACCCCCGTACACACTACACCCCCGTACACACTACACCCCCGTACACACTACACCCCCGTACACATTACACCCCTGTACACACTACACCCCCCGTACACACTACACCCCTGTACACACTACACCCCTGTACACACTACACCCCTGTACACACTACACCCCTGTACACACTACACCCCTGTACACACTACACCCCTGTACACACTACACCCCTGTACACACTACACCCCTGTACACACTACACCCCTGTACACACTACACCCCCGTACACACTACACCCCTGTACACACTACACCCCCGTACACATTACACCCCCGTACACACTACACCCCCGTACACACTACATCCCTGTACACACTACACCCCTGTACACACTACACCCCCGTACACTCTACACCCCTGTACACACTACACCCCCGTACACTCTACACCCCTGTACACACTACACCCCTGTACACACTACACCCCTGTACACACTACACCCCTGTACACACTACACCCCTGTACACACTACACCCCTGTACACACTACACCCCTGTACACACTACACCCCTGTACACTCTACACCCTTGTACACACTACACTCCTGTACACACTACACCCCCGTACACACTACACCCCCGTACACACTACACCCCTGTACACACTACACCCATGTACACACTACACCCATGTACACACTACACCCCTGTACACACTACATCCCTGTACACACTACACCCCCGTACACACTACATCCCTGTACACACTACACCCCCGTACACCCCTGTACACACTACACCACTGTACACACTACACCTCTGTACACACTACACCCCCGTACACACTACACCCCCGTACACACTACACCCCCGTACACACTACACCCCCGTACACACTACACCCCCGTACACACTACACCCCTGTACACTCTACACCCCTGTACACACTACACCCCCGTACACACTACACCCCTGTACACACTACACCCCCGTACACCCCTGTACACACTACACCCCTGTACACACTACACCCCTGTACACACTACACCCCTGTACACACTACACCCCTGTACACACTACACCCCCGTACACCCCTGTACACACTACACCACTGTACACACTACACCTCTGTACACACTACACCCCCGTACACACTACACCCCCGTACACACTACACCCCCGTACACACTACACCCCCGTACACACTACACCCCCGTACACACTACACCCCCGTACACACTACACCCCTGTACACACTACACCCCCGTACACACTACACCCCTGTACACACTACACCCCTGTACACACTACACCCCCGTACACACTACACCCCCCGTACACACTACACCCCTGTACATACTACACCCCCGTACACACTACACCCCTGTACACACTACACCCCTGTACACACTACACCCCCGTACACACTACACCCCTGTACACACTACACTCCTGTACACACTACACCCCTGTACACTCTACACCCCTGTACACACTACACCCCCGTACACACTACACCTCTGTACACACTACACCCCTGTACACACTACACCCCCGTACACACTACACCTCTGTACACAATACACCCCCGTACACACTACACCCCTGTACACTCTACACCCCTGTACACACTACACCCCCGTACACACTACACCCCTGTACACACTACACCCCTGTACACACTACACCCCCGTACACACTACACCTCTGTACACAATACACCCCCGTACACACTACACCCCCGTACACACTACACCCCTGTACACACTACACCCCCGTACACACTACACCCCTGTACACTCTACACCCCTGTACACACTACACCCCCGTACACACTACACCCCTGTACACACTACACCTCCGTACACACTACACCCCCGTACACACTACACCCCTGTACACAATACACCCCTGTACACACTACACCCCTGTACACACTACACCTCCGTACACACTACACCCCTGTACACACTACACCCCCGTACACACTACACCCCTGTACACACTACACCCCTGTACACACTACACCCCCGTACACACTACACCCCCCGTACACACTACACCCCTGTACACACTACACCCCCGTACACACTACACCCCCGTACACACTACACCCCCGTACACACTACACCCCTGTACACACTACACCCCTGTACACACTACACCCCTGTACATACTACACCCCTGTACACACTACACCCCTGTACACACTACACCCCCCGTACACACTACACCCCTGTACATACTACACCCCTGTACACACTACACCCCTGTACACACTACACCCCTGTACACACTACACCCCTGTACACACTACACCCCTGTACACACTACACTCCTGTACACACTACACCCCTGTACACTCTACACCCCTGTACACACTACACCCCTGTACACAATACACCCCTGTACACACTACACCCCTGTACACACTACACCTCCGTACACACTACACCCCTGTACACACTACACCCCCGTACACACTACACCCCAGTACACACTACACCCCCGTACACACTACACCCCTGTACACACTACACCCCTGTACACACTACACCCTGTACACACTACACCACTGTACACACTACACCCCCGTACACACTACACCCCTGTACATACTACACCCCTGTACACACTACACCCCTGTACACACTACACCCCCGTACACTCTACACCCCTGTATACTTACTCTCCCAACCGACTGTATGGTCTGCTGGTAGACAAGATGGTAACTGGCTGTGAAACTTCTCTGCTCTGATACTTCTTGTCCACTTTTTCATTCTTCATCGATGTTGATGGCTTCTACAGTTGTATTGATATAACAGGGTATAATAATGCTTTGTGTATTGTATTGTGCAGCAACAGTAAGCCATAGCACAAGTATAAACAATTCTAGTCTAAAACACTCACAGTTTATCATCTAAGTCACTTACCTGCAGCTCAGCTGATCTAAGCACCATACCATATTCTGTCTTCTGTATAGCCACCTTCTCTTTGCTAATGGAGCGTTTATACAATGCCCGCAGTGCATTAGGAGAGGGAGAAGGAACACGGGCTACTGCAGCCGATCTCTCTGACTCACCATTACATCTGATGTAGAGTGGGTTCTCAGGTGTTGTACAGTGCCCACTGCAGATTATATAACAGTAAAACTATTTACATAGCACTCAGGCTGCGGAGTTAAATGAACAATTCTCTGTGATAATAACCATGGGCTGCAAAAGAATCTTTTTATGAGTTGTCTCGTCTTTAAAATTAATGAAAATATTCCTACTAAATTAGAAAATGTTATCTATTGTCCTTGCAGCCAATTGTTTTCTAGACAAGACACTTCCCTCTCGTTAGACAAAGCTGTATTCTATCAACAACATGCTAAACTGTTTGCATTTAATATATAAAAGCGAGAAGTTCCTGTAACTTACATGTTACTAAACACAGCGCAGGGTAGTCATACAACACTCCCAGCTGAAATAAATAAAGTCAACACGACACAAACAAGTAAACTGAACTAGAGATGAATCTGACCTAAATCCATTCTCCAGTATGTAGATGACGTTGTCCCATATACTGGTACTCCATAGAGCCATATCGTACATGCCACCCAGGAAGAATGAGTCGAGGTTTTGGGTGATGAATGGACTTTTTTCCGCAGTAGCAATGTAGTCCTGTAGTACATATACATGGATGACTGAGAGCTACATTGATGGTAGTATTAGTTATGTATATAGTAGATAGGGCTTGTGTTAACGTACCTTACCCAGCGCCAGTGTCTCACCCATTCTAAAATATATGCAAGTAAACTGTAACATAACATACTTTGTTGTATAACACCGACAATGTTATGTAACATGCATACACTGTTACATAACATGCACTGTTACATGCCCCACAAAAACTGTTACATGACACAATCGTACATAATGCACACAATGGTACATAACGCACGTACACTGGTACTTAACTTACACTGTTACATAACACAAACTGTTATGTAACACACACACAATATTTCATAACACGCATGATTAAATATCACGCATAATTGTTACATAATATCTTGTTACATTAGACACTTACACTATTACATAACATACAATGTTACATAAGACACTTACACTATTACATAACATACAATGTTACATAAGACACTTACACTGTTACATAACATACAATGTTACATTAGACACCTACACTATTACATAACATACAATGTTACATAAGACACCTACACTGTTACATAACATACAATGTTACATAAGACACTTACACCGCGAGGTAAATGAGAGTTGTGCACTCCTCAATCACATTCAGAGGCATCTGTACACCACCGTAGTACAACTGGTAGATCTTGTACAGATGCTGTGTGGGAATGTACCTGCACAGGAAACAAACGAATGTATAAATAAAACAGAGTACACACAAAAACCACTTAGCTTCTTAGATAATTGTACATAAAACACACACAAAGTTTGTAGTGGTACAAACCATTGAGAGAAGTGAACGTAGGAATAGTCTCCCGTGAATGCATTGATGACATCACCACCCAAGTCTGCAGCACTGTGTGAGGTATCATAGACCCCGTGGAAGTCTACCTGTAGTATAAACCATTATGTACGATAGAGAACTGCACCAATATGTCCCGGCACCATAACACAAAGTCTAGCTATAGGGAACAGACGTACAGCAGCCATTGTTCTGATGAATCCTTGTCTAATACCCAGAGAGTGCCACGTTATATCCGCCACTTGATGGGAGACAAATCCAAGCATAAACACCACCAACTTCTCTGTTTCCTGCACATACAACAAATTGGTACCATTTAGTGCTAGCCATAGTGACAAAAAAGGCTAATTTTTCTACATGTGTCACTAGACTTGAGAGGGTGCTGGGACGTTGTACAATATTTTATTAGCTTATAAATTTATGGATCGTGGAAGTCTCGGAGCTCAGGAAGGTTGTAGATGTCATGGAAAAATTACTCCAAGCTTTTTCACAAATTACCACAACATCCCTTTTATGTGACAAAAGTGTTTTTACATTATAACAACAAAAAGGATGCGCACCCTTGAATTGTTTAATACAACAATTATTTATTATTTCGTCCAATGAGGTTACATATTATTTTTATAGGAGAAAAGGTTGCAATTTATAACATTTTTCTAACATATTTTGCATGAACCACTAGACAATGTACCACTGTAAATGTGACTAAAAATATAAGCTGTTTGTGGCCCATTTATTCAGGGTTCAAAAATGCAAAGATATTCCATGATCACCGAGAGCGGGCAACTCCAAAATAGGTTTGGTACTTGCAAGATAAATGCACTATCTCTACATGTTATGATATCACCAAGGCAACGGTGAGCAGACCACAGAATGAACCAACCTCGGACCAAGGTGGAGGGAAGTTATCCCTGAGATATTGAACAGTGACATTAGTAAAAGGCGTCCAATGGGTGTCTTCTGATATCTGATGGTATTGCCCTGAAATATCCATGTCTATGTACAACCTGAGTCAAACTTGATAGCATTACCCACCAATCAACTACACCCACTACAAAACATCGTACCTTTGAAGCAAAGACTGGTGAAGTATGTATCTGGATATGTATTTCCTGCTTGGAATGCATCTTGGTGTTTTACAATAAGCTATAAAATATTAATGCTATATTGTGAGATAGTATGTTAGCCTGTACTCCTGATTTTCTTGTAATACAGATACGGTAATGATTAATAAGTAATTTACCTGCTTGTAGCTTAGGCTATGGCTGGTATCATCGAATATGGCTGCAGCCATGTGAGCTAAAATTCAAACACAAAAAATTAAGATCTAACTAAATTTTATACATCTATACGTTGATAATAACAGAAGATTTGCAGGTGTTGTGTCATGTTGTGTTTGAATAAATAACTGGTAATTGTAATGAGAGCAAAAATTCTGCAACAAATCTGGAAGCCTTCTGCAGCTAACTCTGGCATAGTTGCAAAGGTGCATTTGTTGAGGTGGGGATCAACATTCTGGTGTAAAGTACCAGTCTAGGAAATTATCAAATTTAGTTAAAATTTCTTGTGTCAAGTATCAACTATTTTTTCTTAATACGGTAGGCAGGGAGACTGTGAGATCCACAGTCTTCCTTTGCCATTACGGTAGGGGAACGCGCCCTGATAGTCCCACTACAACTACATCACTGGCTCAACAAATACCTATTGTACTCACTGCAGAGAATATTCATTAATTGGACGTTAAATGAGTTATTAGCAAAAAAAACAGACAAGAATGTTTGCTGACAGTAATGATTGTCAACAGAGACGAGTACAAACAAACCAGGTGCAGTCATAGACACCTAGAATGAACGCCAACAAATATGGCGAACATCGGTTATGCTATGAAGAAAAATATTTTGACGTACTTTCGACAAATTTGTTCCTGCGGAAGTCTAAAAATACTTTTACAACATTTATTCTATTAGTGTCGACATTCCCAGTTTGACAACAATGTAGACAACTCCTGGAACGAATATCGAAGTGACATTTTATATGTTACCTGGAATGAACGTCCACCTTTTCATACCTGCCATGTGGGTGAAAGCGGTCACTACTGGCTTTGATGCAAAGTTTAACAAAATTAATTTTTAGTAAGTTTAAAAAGCAATTTTTGAATTAAAGGATGTAAACATGAGAATGGGTAGAAAAACTAACTAAAGAGAACAATCTAAAACCATGTATACAAGGATAATGTGAAAACAATGTACTTGCTGAGCGATCTCCAAGTCTGGATTTCATTTGGTAAAAAAGAATGAAGCTAGGAAGGAATGCAGTAGCTTTTAAGGAGAAAATTAAATTTCCAGGAATTTTCAGAATGTTCAGAAATATTCAGGATATAAAAAAATTATACCAAAATTCTAGGATGGTCCATGACAAACCAAAAGATCTGACAAGGTATGGACAAGATATGACAAGGTATGGACAAGATAGGACAAGGTATGGACAAGATAGGACAAGGTATGGACAAGATATGACAAGGTATGGACAAGATAGGACAAGGTATGGACAAAATACGACAAGGTATGGACATAAAACAACAAGGTATGGACCATTTATAAAAGGAATGCCACTCCATAGAGGAAGTCAACTTCAGGCTTGTCAATGTTCTTTTTTAGTCTCTATACATTTATCCAAAACTGCTGGGTGTTGTATCTGTTGACGTTTACTTGTGTGATATAATGAAGTAATGGTAGTACTCACCACACTGACAAGTCAGTGTAACTACAGGCAATAATTGGAGATTTATCCAGTAGTAGTAGTGGTAAATTTTTCCAGTTTTTTTATGCTCTATCTGCACTTCGGTGACTAATTTAGTCTAAACCATGCATTCTAAGCTTCAGAAGCAAAAGTAATATCATCATGTAAATATAATATCAATAATGACCAGGCAGGAGTTACTTCTCAGTTTCTAGTGCAACTGGTTATAAAAAAATTCATTACATCCACCATTCATTTTATTATTTTTGTCGAGTGTAAATTCAATACTACTTCACTTGTAGTTATTGTTTTTTCACAAAGTAATATATATATGATATATAATAATAATAATAGTAAAATCAACAGTTGAACAAATTCTGTTTTTATTAAACATTAATTTGTTATATGATTTATCATTATTGTGCAGGATTTTTGTATAACTAGCACGTAGTTATCTCGGTAGCCACCCACACGGTCTTACTACCTCTAGGCAAAGAGTTATCTGTCAGTCCCGACAGCCTGTTGGTCAGCGAGCCTATCGGTGTCCACCCTTCAGCATGATTGCTGTGGGACGAGCACTTTGGTTATCGTCTGCCTACAGGCCTGTCGTTATCGTCGTCGTCTTTTATCAAATAACACTGAATGCTTGTTCGGACCTATAAGGTCGTTTAAGCTGTTATCATATAGCAATGTAGTCGTCTGTTAGGATATCAAGTAATAAGCTTGATTGAGTGTAGGCTGTATATATTTCTTAACAGAAAAATACCCAGTGAGTCTCCTCAGTAACACTGACTTGTGAGGAGCAATGCTTGACTTTATATACTGGAGAGGCGGTGCTTAATAATAATAAAAATAGCCTCGTTGAAAAAGAGTATAAAATAATAATAACAGTGTCGAGGTTACAACTCTCGATCGCACACGTGATTGCAAATAAAGAAAGTAAATAGAACTGCTGTTGTTGTCCATCGTCAGTATGGTTCGATGTTTTCCGGTACACAGCCCCCCCCCATTGGTCGTCGTAGGGGACCAATGAGAAGGTACAAAACGAGAATGCCATAGAAAAAGGGAAAGCTGCATGACAACAGTATAATAATAAAATATTTGTAAGCACAAGCGTAGTAGAAAATACAGTGTACATAGAAACAGGTAGTAATAGGCGGATATGGTATATAATTGTGTAATGATTGCAAGGCAATGTGTGACTAATGTCGTAAGTTACATGTTTGTTTAGGCGGCTTGATTCTCCAGATCCTTAATCTGCTCCTTTACGTCTTGGGCTTGTCGTAATAGTCTATAGGCATCTTCGGTTAATTTATTGAGCTCGGCTCTCTTGCGTTCAAGTCTACGTCCCCTTTCTCTCTGCTCTCTACGCCTCCCGTCGTCCCTCGGAGGCGAGGTATGTACGACTCTACATCTGAGTGCTATCGGGGAGGTTTCTCTGGGGCGTCGGGCTGTGGCAGCTTTCTCTGCCTGGCGATGCGTCTCCCGACGCTTCTCCGTCTGGTCGTTTAATTGTTTAGTCAGCATCACTGTTCTGCGCACTTGTTCTGCAGTAGTCTCTACCTTCTTTGGTTTATATAGGGGTGATACCTCACGTGGCAGCTTTTTGATTGGACTACTGCTGTGTTTGGGGGCTCCCAGTCTATCTTGAATGGACGGGGCTCGTTTGTGTGCTGGAGTGATGTTCTCCTTTTTCTCGGATACTGGTTGCGGGTGTCCAAATGGCGGCGGGTGCGGCCAAGTCATGAATTTTGTGAATTCTGGGTATGAGTCAGCATCTACCTCGTATAGCGGTGCTTGCGGTCCACCATGAGCCGTAGCTTTATTCTGTTTGGTGATATGTTTTCGCAATGCATCTCGGGAGGCAGACTTCTTCCCGCACGTGCAGAAGTAATAGACAAAGTGCTGGTGCGTATGATAGATGACGCGCTTGCGGCCATTGGTGTAGCTGCAATGGTTACATTCCCACTCATCGTCTGTCCCTTCCACCTTGGCCACCATCTCTTTCAGTGCTGTGATGGTATTGACTGACAGCCACGTAGTACGATTGCTCGTATTTTCGCTCAGCTGTCGGGAGGGGAGTGAAACTTTATTAATGTGTATTACCTCTCGTCCTAGCTGTGATTGTTCTCTGCTATGTATTTCTTCCTTTGTTGCCACTCGATTTGTGCAGGGAGCTTGTCTAGTTTCCAGTTCACTCGCTACTTGCATGATGTATTCCTCCCCGACGATTTGCTCGGCTATGGAGGCATCCTCTTCTAACGACAAGTCCATCTGCTTTCTCTGCCTCATTTTTTCGAGTGCTGTCGTAGCAATTATAATTAATTCTTTTGTAGAGAGTAGTGCTAAATCGTGTGTGCTGCCTGAAACCTTGCTGCCAAGTGACAGCTCTCCGTTTTGTTGTGAGCAAGCTTGCCGCTGTGCTGCTTGAGCTGTTGGTTGATTGGTGGATTCACCCTTGACGTCACTCAACCACGTGGTCAACTCTCCTACGTCATTGCTCAGTAACTTAGCCGCGGGGCTTTGTACTGTCACCGATCTATCATGTATAGAGCTATCGTTTTTTATGTTATCAGTAGAGTTGTGTTGAGTGTTGTT
Organism: Cryptosula pallasiana; assembly: GCA_945261195.1. Classification (NCBI taxonomy): domain Eukaryota; kingdom Metazoa; phylum Bryozoa; class Gymnolaemata; order Cheilostomatida; family Cryptosulidae; genus Cryptosula; species Cryptosula pallasiana. Next base: position 13,433,197 of record OX183137.1, on the reverse strand, counting down.
TCCTCCTGACACTTGCTCGCCGCCGCGAGTCAAGCTCTTTTCGTGAGAGGTAAGTTTATAATTTAATAATTCATTTTGTTGTGCAGCTAATTGTTTCCAATAATTTTTTGCACTTTCTAATGAATCTGGCAACGCCTTATCCTCGGAGCACTGTTTTAATGCCAATAGTATATTTTTTTGGCTGTCACAGTGCTCGGAGGGTTCTAGGTGTTGCTTTATTACTGCTGGCAGCAATAAATTGTTGTTTTGATGTGCTACTTCTTCGTCGGCCATTTGATGGCACTGATAATCAGCTAATTTCGACGGCGGCCTAGTTGTTCTCTTAGGCCTGCCTGTCTCGGTTGGCTCTTCATTGGTAGCTTGTTCCTCTCCTGCGTCCTGGTGAGTTTCTACTGCAGTCTCTTCTAGTGGCTCTGCTGCTTGGCCACCGGCGTTGCTTTCTACCGCAATGGGAATTTGAGGGGGGGTGTCGTCAGCTGCCTCATTGGTTGGCAATGCTGGCCACTCCCTGTCCCTTTCCCATTGCTCGTGTCGGCTCTGTCTTGGTGGTGGGTTTGGTACTGTCTCCCAGCCTCTGTCTTGAGCGTGCTGGGGGTTGGTTTGTCTAGCGGCCTGTTCCATTAGGGCAGGTAGTTGGGAGAGCTGGCGCTCCAGGACTTGCAGGTTCGTCTGGGTGGTTTCTCTGGCCTCTAGATGGCTGGTTGGTGGTGCGCCCGGGTCTGGGGTTTGTCTGATACTGGGTCCACGGGGTCGGCCCCTCCCTCTGATTGCGCCCCTCATGTTTGGGCGCAGGGCGGCCTCTCTGTTGGTGGGGGCTCTCCCCACGGGTTCGTGGCAGGGGCGGTACTCTTTTAGTCGCCGCTCGTTCTGTATGGATGTTTGGCCGTCCTTCTCTATCTTGTATGTGTGGTTTGGGTAGGCCTCCACTACTCGGTACGGCCCCACAAAACTGGGTTGCAGCTTGGGGTTGCTACCCTTTACCCGCCTCTTGTTTTCTAGTACCACCAAGTCGTTGGATACGTAGAGTAAGGGCTCTTCTGTGTCGTCTTGTCGGACTTCTATCTGTTGCTCCCGGAGCAGGTCGTGAGCCGCCTGTAGGTCTTCCTGCATCTGGAGCGCATACTCGGTCACCAGTTGTCGATCCATGTCTGCGGGCCTGCCATCTAACTGGTCGGGTAGTCTGACCTCTCTACCCAACATGAGGTAGTTCGGTGTTTCTCCGGTTGCGGAGTGTGGGGTGCCGCGAAACGCCCGCATTATCTGGGGGAGCAGCAGGTCCCACTCTTCTTGCCCGCGTCTCAGCAGGAGCGTTCGCAAGGAGTCACCCAACGTCCGGTTCTGCCTTTCCACTACCCCGTTGCCCTGTGGGTGGTAGGGTGTGGTGCGTGTTTTATCGACATTCCATAGGACCCAGAGCTCAGCCATGAGTCGTGACTCGAACTGGGCCCCTTGGTCAGTGTGGAGCTCCTCTGGTAGTCCCCAGTAACAAAATACTCTCTCATCAAGGGCGGTGGCGACTGTGGGGGCGGTGGCATCCGGGATGGCGATAGCATCGTGCCACCGCGTGAAGTGATCCGATAGCACCAGGGCCCACTTATTTTTCCGCCTGGTCTCTGGGAGAGGTCCCACCAAGTCCACGGCTACTTTCTGAAAAGGTCTGCCGGCAAACAACCTCTGTCTCCCCTGGACCGGCTGCACTCCACCTCTCTTGGCCACTTGACAGACTTCGCAGGACTTGACTAGCCTTCGTACTTCAGCGGACATTCCTGGCCAGTACCAGTTGAGTTGGATTCGGTTCCTGGTGCGGTTTACACCAGCATGGGACAGCCCATGCGTATCCCAGATTACCTGTCGGCGTCGGGATGACAGACAGACTGCACACAGTCTGGTTCGACCCTTGGGGGCTATTTGCATAGTAAGGGTACCATCGGGTTGTACTGCCATGGCCTCCCTGCGGCTGTAGAGTGCCCGCAGCTCCCTACTCCCCTCTTCCAACTCTCTCTTGGTGACTGGCTGGCCGCCGCTGATCTCTCGGTACATTCTAGCCACCGGGTTTTGCCCCGTGCGCTGTTGTTCGACCAGTTCTACGCTGGTGACCACGCGTAGCGCTGGCGTGTCTGTTTCTCTCCCTGGGCTCTGCGTTGGTGCAGGATTGTCTTGCCGGTTTCTTGGTAGCACGTCCTTTGAGATAGGAGGCCTCGCTAACTGGAGTTCTGGTCCAGGGGTCCTGGCAAGTTCAGCGTGGGTTGGCCCACCATCACGCTGTTCTATGGCACTGCACTGACGGCAGTCCACACAAGGTTCGCGTCGGCTCAAACCATCAGCGTTCCCATGCTGTTTGCCAGCCCTGTGCTCGAGTCTGTATACAAACTCGGCTAGAATCTCCAGCCACCTCGCAATCTGATTGGACGGCTCCTTCCGCCGGCACAGCCACCTTAAGGATGCGTGATCGGTGCGGAGCTTGAACTCTCGGCCGTAGAGGTACGGTCGAAAGTGTTTGACCGCTTTAACGACAGCCAGTAGCTCGCGCCGAGTCACGCAGTAATTCCGTTCGGCAGGTGCCAGGGTCTTACTATAGTAGGCAATGACCCTTTCCTGTCCGTTCTGTACCTGCGACAGCACTGCCCCTAATCCAACGGCGCTCGCGTCCGTGTCCAGGATGTAGGTCTTGGCAGGGTCGGGGTAGCCTAGCACTGGTGCTTGTATGAGTCCCTGCTTCAGGCGTTCAAAGGCCACTTGTTCTTCCTCTCCCCACTTCCAGGGGGTGTCCTTGCTGGTCAGGACTGTTAGAGGCTTAGCCGTGGTGGCGTACCCTGGCAGATATTGCCTGTAGTACCCTGCTGTGCCGAGAAAGGCCTGCAGTCCTTTGATGTCTCTGGGGGGTGTCCATTCGGCCACGGCCTGTACCTTTTCCGGGTCAGTGGCGACGCCCTCCGCACTCACTACATGCCCCAGGTACTTGACCCGTTGCTGCAGTAGCTCGCACTTGGATGGCTTGACCTTAAGGTTGGCCCGCTGTAGCCTACTCAGCACCTCTCCCAGCCTTTGCAGATGTGTCTCGAAGTCGGGTGCGATTACAATCACATCATCCAGGTAGAGCAGCAGCGTCTTCCAGTGCAGCCCTTGCAGCACTCGTTCCATCAAACGTTGGAACGTGGCAGGGGCAGAGGTCAGCCCGAAGGGGAGCACCTTCCAACGCCAGAGTCCACTCCTGGTGATAAATGCCGACTTTTCTTTGGCGTCTGCATCCAACGGCACCTGCCAGTATCCACTGGTCAGGTCCAGCGTGCTAAAGTACTTGCTGCCAGCTAGGGCGTCAAGGGATTCGTCTATCCTAGGTATAGGATAGGCGTCCTGCCTAGTGACATCGTTTAGCCTTCGGTAGTCGATGCAGAACCGCCACGTGCTGTCTTTCTTGCGTACCAGCACCACCGGGGAACTCCATGCCCCGCCCGCGGGTTCAATCAACCCTTTCTCCAGCAGGTCTTTCACTTGTCGTTCAGCTTCGGCCTCCTTCTCAGGTCCCAGCCTGTGAGGAGGCAACCGAACCGGTCTGGTGCCCTCGGCAACTGGAATGGCATGCTCTACAAGGTCAGTACGGCCGATGTCTCCGCTATTTTTGCTAAACACGGCCTCGTACTTCCTAAGCAATCCCCTCAACTGTTCCATCTGTTGCTCGTCCTTGCACCCTCTGCTCGCCTGCTCGTACAGTTCCACCAAGTGGTCAGGTACTGGCACACCTGTCGAGTCCGACCCGATTGGGCCCCCGGGAGTGGTCTGCTGTACCTCATCGGCCGCTACCCCCGTGAACGTTCCGATAACCTCGCCGGCTGGCAGGCTTATCACGTTCGGGGTAGGGTTGAGGCATCGGACCAACACCCGTCCTTGTTCATCCGGCGAGTTTACGCTCGTAGCCAAAGGTAGGCTCCCTGGTAAACTCTGGATCACGCCCTGTGGACAGTAGCTCCGTGCGGCAAGGTGACACGGTATGGTAGCCTCTGTCTGTGGGGGGATCTCAGTTTTCCGAAGTACCTGGACTTTGGAGATCAGTGCCCGCCCATAACGGTCGGTGCACACCAGTTCCTTGTCCTGCATGAACAGTACTGGCTGATCAAAACCCATACGGCACTTCTGGTTGGCCAAGAACGGCATCCCAAGGATGACGTCCTCGCTGATCTGCGTGACGACAAATGTCTCTGTGTAGGCCACAGATCGGACTCGTCCTGTCACCTTGAGTAAACCGTAGAACGGCAGCTTGGTGCCATCTGCCATCAGCCCGTGAGAGTCGTATTCCTGCAGGGTGGCCTTCCGGTGATCTGGCAACCTGTCATACACACTTTTTGCGAGCAAGTTGGTGTTACAGCCGGTGTCCACCAGGTAGGTCACCGTCTTCCCTTCCACTTTGCCTGGCAGGTAGTAGCTTGACTTGTGTGGCCTTTCCATCGGGTTGACACAGGAGGTAAGAGGGGTGGTCTCTGCTGGCAGTCTGGGTGACACTCGAGGCTCTCTCCTGCCTTCGGTAGGAGTCTGCACTCGTCCGTGCCACTGCCTTCTCGTCTTCTCCCTCTGGGCGTGTGTAACCAGTGGTGATGGCCCTTCGTCGTCAGATAGGTCGTCCTCCAGGGCGGATAGGTGATCGAACCTATTCTGTGTTGGGACTGAAACTGGCTGGGGCATGGGTGTACTGCGAACCGGTCGTCTTGCTTCTTGCCACCCATCTGGGGTCTGTCCTCCAGACCCGACTTGTCTGTTGGTTCTCGTGGCCCATTTGCAGCCAATAGGTCTCCCTATTGCTGCGGGCCGGTTGCGTTTCCCTGGTTGGGGGACCAGGCCTCTTGGCGGCACTCCCTCTGGGTGTGCCCCAGCTGTTGACACCTCCAGCATTTGACTACCTTTTTTGGTGGTCTAGCTGGGGGGCCGTTTGGCTGGGCAGTCTTGAGGGCGGCCACTTCTTGTGTTAGTGCGCTGAGCGCCTTGGCCAGTGTCTCCAGGTGCGTTTCCACTTTAGGTGCTGTCCCTGCAGCCTTTACTTGTTGACACTCTTGTTCCTCCTCTATCTCCACGGCCCTGATCTTGGGGCCCGTATATGCCGGCTGTATCTGCAGGTATTCATTTCCTGCCTTTACTGCTGCTTCTAAAGAGGTCGGCTGGATTGCCAAGAGGTGTCTTTGGAGATATGCGTTCCCCAGTGTATTTTGGAAGTGTTCCAGCGCATATTCATTCCTCTGCATCCGAGGGGAGTCGTCGTGGGCCGTCTCCACTAATGCCTCGATGGCGAGGGCATGTTCTCTGAGTGAGTGTCGTGGCTCCTTTCGGTAGCCAGACAGCCTTGCTCTTGCTTCCCGGCGGGTGAGCCCAAAGCTCGCCTTTAGGGAGTCCATGATCGCCCATATCGTTTCCCCTCGTCCACACTGTTGCGCCTTCCCTTGTAATGCCTGCCTCAGATGGATGATGGCGGTGGCCGGCGCCCAGTCGTTGGCTTCTGAGACTTCCTGGAAACGTTGTAGAAAGTACTGTACGTCTCCGGAGCCGTCGTAGACTGGTGCCTTGAAGGGTGATGCCTTGGGAGGAGCGTCTGTCAGCTTCTCCAGTATGTTGGTCAATTGACCCATGATCCTAGTGGTTGGATCCCTGTCCACGCTCATGGCTCGTCTGTTAGCCATGGTCTGTCCTTTCTTCTCTGTCTCCTAGAGGTCTTTCTCTGTCAGGGGATTCGTACAGATCCCACTGCTGCCACCAATGTGCAGGATTTTTGTATAACTAGCACGTAGTTATCTCGGTAGCCACCCACACGGTCTTACTACCTCTAGGCAAAGAGTTATCTGTCAGTCCCGACAGCCTGTTGGTCAGCGAGCCTATCGGTGTCCACCCTTCAGCATGATTGCTGTGGGACGAGCACTTTGGTTATCGTCTGCCTACAGGCCTGTCGTTATCGTCGTCGTCTTTTATCAAATAACACTGAATGCTTGTTCGGACCTATAAGGTCGTTTAAGCTGTTATCATATAGCAATGTAGTCGTCTGTTAGGATATCAAGTAATAAGCTTGATTGAGTGTAGGCTGTATATATTTCTTAACAGAAAAATACCCAGTGAGTCTCCTCAGTAACACTGACTTGTGAGGAGCAATGCTTGACTTTATATACTGGAGAGGCGGTGCTTAATAATAATAAAAATAGCCTCGTTGAAAAAGAGTATAAAATAATAATAACAGTGTCGAGGTTACAACTCTCGATCGCACACGTGATTGCAAATAAAGAAAGTAAATAGAACTGCTGTTGTTGTCCATCGTCAGTATGGTTCGATGTTTTCCGGTACATTATTATACTAATAATAAATAGTAAAGTAGTGAGTAATAATAAATAAATAGTAATTGTTATTTTTTTTATTCATTATTATTATAATAATAATTCTAATAATAATAATAATAGTAGTAGTAATCATTATTATTTTGAAAATTTTTTGGTTTTTGTGAATGAAAAAACAAACTTCACTTACCTATCTCAACATGTGTACCAATGCCACAAGACTGGGTAAACGGAGCAATAAAAGCTAAAACAACAAGGAGGTTGCATAACAATGGTTGCAAAGGTAACATTGTCAAAGTTACAATAGCAGTTATAAAATTAATGATCATCATGGTACATAAAATCTTGTGGTTTGCAGTAGTAACCTTTAGATGCTTCTCTATAGTAAGACTCTTTCGTGTAGACATTGATTCGTCTACGCAGTTTTCATAATCTAATTGGTGTTTGCCAATAGCTGAAAACCAATAAGATGTCGAGGATGAATTGACTAATTAGCGTCTGCGCGAGAAAATCTTCCCACGTGAAAATTCTCCAATTCATTTTTTTTCTGGTACATCTAATAATTTATGAAATTCAAAATAATATAATATTTACCAGATGAAAAGTTGCAATATATTGAATATTGTTCTTTATGCAATATTTTTGAAGGATAATATGACCATGTTAACATGCAAATGAATAATATGGTCATACAATTAATTTTGTGATACATACATTCATACATACATGCCAATAAAAATGATGATAAATAATAAATAATATTATTATTAATAATAATTATAATGATAATTAATGAATAAATTTAATAAATACTAATAATAATAATATATTATAATAATGATATTAATAATGAGTATTATTTATGTAATAATGTTTGTTGTAACAAACAAACAACAACAAACCAACAACAACAACTACTACTACTACTTACTGCTGCAGCTACTACTACTCTACTACTAGTACTACTACTGTAACTATTGCTACCACTGCTGTTACTACTACTACTGCTGCTGCTACTACGACTGTCACTACCACTACGACTGTCGCTACCACTACTACTGTTGCTACTACTCTGCTGCTGCTATTACTACTGCTGTTGCTGCTGCCACCGCTGCTGCTACTACGGCTGTTACTGCCACTACTACTACTACTCTATTGCTGCTATTACTACTACTACTGCTGCTATTACTACTACTACTGCTGCAGCTTCTACTGCTGCTGCTGCCGCTACTACTACTGCTGTTGCTGCTACTACCGCCGCCGCTGCTGTTACTACAACTGCTGTCACTACAACTGCTGTTGATATTACTGCTGCTATTAGTACTGCTGCTTCTACTACTGCGGCTACTACTAATACTGCTACTACTACTACTGCTGCTACTACTACTAATACTGCTACTACTGTTATTACTACCACTATCTACTACTACTTCTGCCAGCCAGCCACTACTATTACTTACACTGCTACTACTACTGACACTGCTACAGCTATTACTACCACCAACTACAACTACTGCTCCCTATTATTACCTACCAAGTCTACTATACATACAACAGCTGTGCCTTGAAACACACTGCTGTTGTTTTTATAATAAGATTATGATCATAATAATCTTATTATAAAAACATCCATAGCACTTTGTTATGATCATTATTATTGTTGCTTAATTATGCCATGATAATCTAATGACAATGTCATAGCTCAAGAAATGTCTAACAAAGCCAGTGCCTGTGAGGATTGATGGAGTAGTTTTAATATTGTTACCAAAAACAGAGGTTTGTTATCGTTCATTTATCCTACACCAACAACAACAATTTGCTCAGCTGAACTATAATAACCATACTTGTCATGTTGGCGCTTGTGAAAAAGGGGAGAATCTAGGACCTGATTCTTATGGTGGCAGCAGCTGGGTTTGCCGGGATAACAGTGGTGTCTGTGAATTGTTTTGAAATCACTTAATAAATAATTTGTTTATATAGATATACATATATGTTCAGAAAATCAATCACGATACAAAAAGCTGCCGTGTATAACAAACCAAAACTAACATGAAGACAATAATAAACTGAAAACAATGTACACCTTGGCGGGTAATCTCTAAGTCTGGTTTTTTGCTCCATGAAAATGTAAAAATTTAGTTTGCAAGAGCTTTTAGGGAAGTCAATATAATTTCAGGAGTTTTCAGGGAGTTCAGCAGTTTTCAGTAGTAAAGAAATTTTGTACTTAATTCCAGGAGGTTTCCTGTCCAGGTAGGAAACATGACAGATAGGGGCCGAACAAAAATGATTGTGACGACAGTCCATCAGCCTTCCAGAAACACCACTCATTCTAGTTTATGTACTACTGCATCGCACGGCTTTCAATCTGGGTGAGAATAAAGCTCGCCGGCATATTTGAATATGATAGGTAATAGTGCTAGTAGATATTATAAATCTTTGAACTTTTATTTTACTCACTACCTTCTCATAAGATAATCCACAACTATATAAATTTACTCTGACGACACGTGGAAGTATGATAACATAACTGTTGAAATTTTTGAGGTGGCGTATGTAAACCTTTGTACATGTATAAAACTGATGCATGAAGAATTTCATTGTTGACGTTAGGTAGGTAGAACTACATTCTCACTTGCCTTTTGTTTTCTTTCAACAAGGACCTGTATTATTTTCTCATTTGATTTTGTACCGAACTAATATTTTGAATGTACGACTATTTTTTTTTACTGTGACATGGCTGTCATGTTCATTCAGGGCATCCTTATGAGGTTTTTTCATAAATCTTTAGGATGTTTGTTTGTTGACAAAGAAATGCATGTTTTAGCGTGTACAGAACTCATGCCAGTCTAGTATTCGTTAAGACAAAGCATCTATATATAATTTCGTCCCGCACGGTTTTTTAATTTTTCAAATATTCCTTCAGGACTAACTCTTCAATAACTTTGGGCCAGAAGCTGCTAGAAACAAAATTTACAAAAGTTTGAAGAGGAAACAATATTCCACCTTGGCTTAGCCAATCATTGCATTGCCTACATAGTTGTGGAAGCAAAAACATTTGATTTGACAATGCACTGTAAATCTGCAATTTCCTATTTTTCCATGGCCCTTAAGATTTCGGTATATGTTATTCAATTTTTTTGATATTTTACCGACCCAGTGGTATACTATTTATCATAAAGCAATCACATTGTGTAACCAAAAAAATGACTTTCCTAGAGAGCCATTTCCAAATGAATAAAGTCACTTGATATGTCTTACCATTAGCTAGCTTCCACGGCCTTATTGTACACATCGTCATACAATGGAACCACTGATTGGTACCACTGATCTGATTTCGCATCACTGATTTCTCTTCACTATAACAACACTATTGTCAGCAAGGTTCGACAGTGAGACCTCAAACATTTTCTTAATTATTTTTATGAGGCAACCACTGGTGTGACCCAACAATTTTTGCACCAATGGATGGACAACGAATTGATTTAAAAGCTGATGCTCTATTTGAGACCAACTTGTCTATTTAAAAGTTACACTTGTGCTAGCTACAAGTTTATTATTCCGACTAATTTATTTATTATTGTGTTTTTAAATTACTGTAATTATATATTTATAATATTTATAATAACATAATTACAATATAATTATGTTATACTACTTATAATTATTATCCATAGAATTTAAACTCTGATTAGCCGATTTTTTATAGCTGATGCTGATATTGATATGTGCTATATAGCGCCGTGCAGTTGTCTGCTCATGGTTGTTTGTTACCAATACAAACAATAATGAGATAAAGTATAGATACATTACCATGAATAGATAGCTACCAGCTCACTTGGCTGGTAACCCTTGTCAGCGTAGGCAGCATTGTGTATATCTTAGACATACTGCGCTGTTTGTAATAATGATTATACTAAATGTGGTGCTTCTGTGCATGCTTGGAGTTGTCTTCTGTCATGATGTGCCAACTGGTACATTTACTGCCACCTCCAACGGAGCTCTAGAATTTTCTGTTGCTGGTATGACTGAGAGCAATTTATTTTTTACTTCTAAATTTTTACTATTTACTGTCTTTCAGATCAAGTAATCCACTATTGATATGTCATAATATTTAATGTTTGCTTAGCTTTGATTTCTCAGCTTGTTATAACACGCACCTCCTTGGATTCTTGTAGACTACCTCGGAACACATACTATACACTTGCACTATAACATCAACAAACCACTGCCTGGCGTTTCTGCCGCTGATTATAATCCTGACATCACTGAAAAGTCAGCAGGTTCGCTAAACTATAATTGTTTGGTTGTCATTTGAATTGGATGTTTTATGGTTTTGTGTTATATTGTTTCAGAGTTAGTATTAATCGTATTAAAAATTTATGCTCTAGCAAAAAAGTGTATATCTTTAAAAAATTACTATATTGGTTCAGGGTCATACCTAAACGAAAACTTCTTGCCTCTTTAAATCAAAGATTATTGTTATTATGGCTATGGGAATGCTCACTTGTGCTACGAGAACAATCTCTAAATGGAAATGACTATATCATGTATAAAACAGCTAAACTAACTTTGAAGATACACGGGTGTAAATAGTCTTGTAGATTTCGTTAAAGTTTGTAAATGTAAAACCATTCTTTTCCCTAATTCTACTCTCAGCAAACTACATTTGGTAATTGAACAAATCCTAAAAAGGCTCGAGCGGAGAAAATGTAAAATATTGAGGATGCAAAATAGTAATAGGGAGTTTGCGAAAATCCCTGACTAACGAGTACGTTAACGTAGGGTACGCGCCAATTGGCCAAATTATTAAGTTCTGGGATAAGCTCACCAAGTACGTTGCGACAATCTCGCCGAGCGAGCCAATTCCCTGACTGCAAATAATTTCCGTTTTCACAGCGATAGCATTTACACCTTTTGTGTTTTTATTTTACTAATAATGGCCTCCCAAACAAAGTTGTAAGTTACTATTAACACACAGCTGTATTTATTTATTATGAATGGTGGTGGCTTCCTGTACATGGATTACTGGCCTAACTGATGTTTATTCAAATGTGTATACGCCAGTGAGTGATTGTAATTTTCATGTTTTTTTATGGTGTTTAGTCAACAATGATAAAAATAATAAATAATAAAAAAATTTGCGATGGCGGTAACAAAATTCCCTCCAGTGTAAAAGAGGCGCCTCACGTAGCAAATATTCCCTTCCGTCAAAACAGTAAATTGACGTAAAAAATCTCACGTTTACGAGTGGTACTACGTGGGACGAGACAGCTAATCACCGATAATCCGCTCTAATGGTACCACGTGACCTCTCTCACGTACTCGTTAACGGCCTCGTTGGGCTTTCGCAAACTCCCTAATAACAAGCAAGTGTTTTAGCAGTCATATCGCTATGGCAACTGATTCAACCATCAGCTGAACCTGAGGTTATAGCTATTTAATAAATAGTCTTTTGGCACAAAACATTTACTTTGCACTCATTCAAGATTAATATCAAGTCTTGGTATCTCTTGACTTTTGTAATGCAGTGTGATTAGGCTTCAATGCCTACAAGGGTGGACAGATAAACATTCACAACTCTGTATCATGTATTAGTATATAGTAATATTTTATACATTTTGTCATGTGTTAGTTACAATTTATACATATGCTCAACACATGAATGCAATAATAATATTGTACAGATGGCACATGGAAACACATAAATGACAAGGTCAGCGTGAAGCCTGGAGATGAAATCAATTACTGGATATTGTTTGAAACCGTCCACGGCGGCTTCCAGAAAACTGATCTACACAGTAAAATACCTGGTGAGTTTACCTGCATGTAACATATTGTACCTGTGAGCCGCTCCATTCCTTGGCAATATTATAATCAATTTGCTAGACAGTATTTAATAAAAAAGTTGCTACTAAACTTTAATTTCAAGGTCATTGCTTCCTAGGGCATCTAAATGCTGTCTGTATTTTAAGTAAAAAGTAGTTATTAATTAACAACACTTACTTGAGTTTTTCATCTTCTCTACTAAAAGTTAGAATAAAAATTTATAAAAAAAATATTGACTATAACTTGCGAACAAGACATAAAACAGCAAATTACAAGAATTTATTTGGTTTATTCAGATAACTTGCTGCAGGAACAGTTGAAAATCAGGAAGCTAAAAACCGCCAGGAGGCATATACGGTTATTGTTATCTATTTCAATCTTTACAGTTTTTATGCTGGCTCTCTACATAGTTAGCAAAGATTTTGTGTATGTTTGGTTTGTGTACGAATGGGACAAACTGTGTTTCTTTTAAAATTTTCCCCGATTTGGTTAGTTAAGCACCCTGAGATTATCAAAGTATTGGCAGAGCTTCTGTTGTTGTTAGCCATTAAGTTGATTCATATTATTATTGATGAAAATCAATGTTACATACTTTATAATAATAATAGTAATGAAATATTATGGTTATAATTTATGAATATTAGGTATAAACTATTTAATTATTTTTTTGGGTATGGTATCATTTATTATTATTGTTGATATTATTACAAGAGTGACTGTAGCTGAAAACTGGATACGAGTTACTGGTGAATAAACAAAGCCTTGCGAGTGCCTCGATAGTTATCTGCTGGGGGCCAAGATTTAGGTATATCCTCTGTCATTGGCTGCCAGCTGGTTCCTAGGCTAGCTTTACCATGTAGCTCTACTTCTATAGCCTGCACTTCCCGCATAAGTGATTACTCTATTGTCATGTTGATGTATACTTACATTGTATTGTACATCTGTTGTTTTAGCTCCAACAACCACCACAACAACAACAACAACACAGACAACTCCACCTACCAACCACACAACCACCCCGCACCCTCACTCTAATGTGACCACCACACCCACCCCTCCCGGACCTACCCCACCCCGTCCCACTCCGGCCCCACATCCAGGTACTATTCTCTCTCATTACATACAAAGTCTGTACATCTGTATTGGTCTAAGCCGCTATTACTTATAACTTTTGTGTTGGAGGTAATAACAATCTCTCTGTAGATCAGTGCACCAAGTACCCGTGTGTGATATTTGAGGATGAATTTGATACGCTGGACTTTAAGACCTGGCAGCATGAGCTGACTGCAAGTGGTGAGGGGGTAAGTCAAACATATAAATGGTTTGTTTGGAAATAATTATTTTATTATCTTTGAATTTCCAAAGATAAGCGAGTTGTTTGTAGCAGTTTGATTGGTTGATTACGTGTCATTTGTTTTTGTACTACCACTGAACCCTTGACACATGCACCTATATATGCTTGACACATGCACCTGTATATGCTTGGCACATGCACCTGTATATGCTTGACACATGCACCCGTATATGCTTGACACATGCACCTGTATATGCTTGACACATGCATCTATATATGCTTGGCACATGCACCTGTATATGCTTGGCACATGCACCTGTATATGCTTGACACATGCACCTGTATATGCTTGACACATGCACCTGTATATGCTTGGCACATGCACCTGTATATGCTTGACACATGCACCTGTATATGCTTGGCACATCACCTGTATATGCTTGACACGTGCACCTGTATATGCTTGGCACATGCACCTGTATATGCTTGGCACATGCACCTGTATATGCGTCTAAGTGTTTGTTGCTCATATTGTTTGTAGATCTAGTCTAAGGTCTACCTGACCTGAGCAATGTCTATGTTGACATGGAGTTACCGTTGCTATTATAGATTAATGCTCACTTGAGCGCTTACTAAATATTATTGTTTATTATTAAAAGTGGCCTAGAAACTGCTCCGATGGACAGATTAGCTGAGCTGGTTCCGTGTTATAAATTTATAATATTTAAATGGAAATGTATACGTTGTTATCTCGCTATGACAAAATTTATGAAAACTCCTGGACTGCGTACAGTAAGCACTGTTGTTTTAGCTATTAATTAGAATGAGGTTGAAGCTACTCGGAATAGATAGTAGATACACAAGATAACCCATATAAATAAAGTGAGTTTTTCCCTAAGAGAGAACAACTCCAAACACATTACATAGATTTTTGTAGGGATGACCACTCTGATAAAATCAATTTTAATGCTATATGTATGATATCAAGCTGCCACAATGAAATAAAAAAGTCCCCCCCCCCCCTTACAGCAAATTTCAAGACAAATGTTTTAATTTTTGATCCCATAATTCATCAACCTCGTCCAAATTTTGTATGTGTTATAATCGGACAAAATTAAGGTATTGTATTTTTTTTCATAAAGCCATCGTGGTCAGCCAACATTTTTCAGAACCAAACGGCATTTAAAAGGGGGGGGGGGGCGGTCTAAGTCCCCATTAGTAGGAATAAGAACTAATGTAACAGTTGTCTTCTTTTAATTCCCAGTTTTGTTTAAGGCCTGTTAGCTCTATTGTAGTTGCTTCAACCATAAAAGTATATATAGAGGGGTAGGTCAACCATAGAGGTATAGATAGAGGCATATGTCAACCATAGAGGTATAGATAGAGGCGTAGGTCAAGCATAGAGGTATAGATGGAGGCATAGGTCAACCATAGAGGTATAGATAGAGGCGTAGGTCAACCATAGAGGTATAGATAGAGGCGTAGGTCAACCATAGAGGTATAGATAGAGGCATAGGTCAACCATAGAGGTATATATAGAGGCATAGGTCAACCATAGAGGTATAGATAGAGGCATAGGTCAACCATAGAGGTATAGATAGAGGCATAGATCAACCACAAAGGTATAGATAGAGGAGTAGGTCAACCATAGAGATATATATAGAGGCATAGGTCAACCATAGAGGTATAGATAGAGGCATAGGTCAACCATAGAGGTATAGATAGAGGCATAGGTCAACCATAGAGGTATAGATAGAGGCATAGGTCAACCATAGAGGTATAGATAGAGGTGTAGATCAACCATAGAGGTATAGAGAGAGGTATAGGTCAACCATAGAGGTATAGATAGAGGCGTAGGTCAACCATAGAGGTATAGATAGAGGGTAGGTCAACCATAGAGGTATAGATAGAGGCATAGGTCAACCATAGAGGTATAGATAGAGGCATAGGTCAACCATAGAGGTATAAATAGAGACGTAGGTCAACCATAGAGGTATAGATAGAGGCATAGGTCAACCATAGAGGTATAGCTAGAGGGTAGGTCAACCATAGAGGTATAGATAGAGGCGTATGTCGACCATAGAGGTATAGATAGAGGCATAGGTCAACCATAGAGGTATAGATACAGGCATAGGTCAACCATAGAGGTATAGATAGAGGCGTATGTCGACCATAGAGGTATAGATAGAGGCATAGGTCGACCATAGAGGTATAGATAGAGGCATAGGTCAACCATAGAGGTATAGATAGAGGCGTAGGTCAACCATAGAGGTATAGATAGAGGCATACGTCAACCACAGAGGTATAGATAGAGGCATAGGTCAACCATAGAGGTATAGATAGAGGCATAGGTCAACCATAGAGGTATAAATAGAGGCGTAGGTCAACCATAGAGGTATAGATAGAGGCGTAGATCAACCACAGAGGTATAGATAGAGGAGTAGGTCAACCATAGAGATATATATAGAGGCATAGGTCAACCATAGAGGTATAAATAGAGGCGTAGGTCAACCATAGAGGTATAGATGGAGGCGTAGATCAACCACAGGGGTATAGATAGAGGAGTAGGTCAACCATAGAGGTATAGATAGAGGCGTAGGTCGACCATAGAGGTATAGATAAAGGTGTAGGTCAACCATAGAGGTATAGATAGAGGCGTAGATCAACCACAGAGGTATAGATAGAGGAGTAGGTCAACCATAGAGATATATATAGAGGTATAGGTCAACCATAGAGGTATAGATATAGGCGTATGTCAACCATAGAGGTATAGATAGAGGCGTAGGTCAACCATAGAGGTATATATAGAGGCATAGGTCAACCATAGAGGTATAGATAGAGGCATAGGTCAACCATAGAAGTATGCCAGAATTACTCCTCCATTTATACCTCCTGGTTTCAAGTAATACGCATCCATTTTCCTTTTTGAAAAATTAGAAATGGAATAACTACGATAGCATCAATGAGCTCTATTTTATAGAACTAGGAGTTTGAGGTCTATGTGAACAATAGAAGTAACTCTTGGGTAAACAACAGCAAACTACATATCCGTCCAGTAAGTATCCTTTTTTCTTCCAGTAGATGTGTATGAAGTAACTTGTGTATCATTCGCTGACCTGTATTACCACATTGACAGACGCTGACAGCAGACATCTATGGAGAGCAGTTTCTATCATCTGGGCTCTTAGACATCTGGGGTAACACTCCTGCCTCAGCCTGCACAGCCAACCATTTCTATGGCTGTTTGAGAGCAGGCACCGCCACCAACTACATCAATCCTGTTCAGTCTGCAAGAATTCGATCTGTTCACAGCTTCTCCTTCAGGTATGGTAGAGTAGAGGTGGAAGCAAAGATGCCCAAAGGAGATTGGCTGTGGCCAGGTAAGACAGATGTAAAACTATGTGTTATTGGTTGTAGCCAGGTAAGACAGATGTAAAACTATGTGTTATTGGTTGTAGCCAGGTAAGACAGATGTAAAACTATGTGTTATTGGTTGTGGCCAGGTAAGACAGATGTAACACTATTTGTTATTGGTTGTGGTCAGGTAAGACAGATGTAACACTATTTGTTATTGGTTGTGGCCAGGTAAGACAGATGTAAAACTATTTGTTATTGGTTGTAGCCAGGTAAGACAGATGTAACACTATGTGTTATTGGTTGTGGCCAGGTAAGGCAGATGTAAAACTATGTGTTATTGGTTGTAGCCAGGTAAGACAGATGTAAAACTATTTGTTATTGGCTGTGGCCAGGTAAGACAGATGTAAAACTATTTGTTATTGGTTGTGGCCAGGTAAGACAGATGTAAAACTATGTGTTATTGGTTGTAGCCAGGTAAGACAGATGTAAAACTATGTGTTATTGGCTGTGGCTAGGTAAGACAGATGTAAAACTATGTGTTATTGGTTGTGGCCAGGTAAGACAGATGTAAAACTATTTGTTATTGGTTGTAGCCAGGTAAGACAGATGTAAAACTATTTGTTATTGGCTGTGGCCAGGTAAGACAGATGTAAAACCATGTGTTATTGGCTGTGGCCAGGTAAGACAGATGTAAAACTATTTGTTATTGGTTGTGGCCAGGTAAGACATGTAAAACTATTTGTTATTGGTTGTAGCCAGGTAAGACAGATGTAAAACTATTTGTTATTGGCTGTGGCCCAGGTAAGACAGATATAACACTATTTGTTATTGGCTGTGGCCAGGTAAGACAGATGTAAAACTATGTGTTATTGGCTGTGGCCAGGTAAGACAGATGTAAAACTATTTGTTATTGGCTGTGGCCAGGTAAGACAGATGTAAAACTATGTGTTATTGGTTGTGGCCAGGTAAGACAGATGTAAAACTATGTGTTATTGGTTGTGGCCAGGTAAGACAGATGTAAAACTATTTGTTATTGGTTGTAGCCAGGTAAGACAGATGTAAAACTATTTGTTATTGGCTGTGGCCCAGGTAAGACAGATATAACACTATTTGTTATTGGCTGTGGCCAGGTAAGACAGATGTAAAACTATGTGTTATTGGCTGTGGCCAGGTAAGACAGATGTAAAACTATTTGTTATTGGCTGTGGCCAGGTAAGACAGATGTAAAACTATGTGTTATTGGTTGTGGCCAGGTAAGACAGATGTAAAACTATGTGTTATTGGTTGTGGCCAGGTAAGACAGATGTAAAACTGTTTGTTATTGGTTGTGGCCAGGTAAGACAGATGTAAAACTATGTGTTATTGGTTGTGACCAGGTAAGACAGGTGTAAAACTATGTGTTATTGGCTGTGGCCCAGGTAAGACAGATGTAAAACTATGTGTTATTGGCTGTGGCCCAGGTAAGACAGATGTAAAACTAATTGTTATTGGTTATAGCCAGGTGAAACAGATGTAACACTATGTGTTATTGGTTGTAGCCAGGTAAGACAGATGTAAAACTATGTGTTATTGGTTGTGGCCAGGTAAGACAGATGTAAAACTATTTGTTATTGGCTGTGGCCAGGTAAGACAGATGTAAAATTATGTGTTATTGGTTGTGGCCAGGTAAGACAGATGTAAAACTATGTGTTATTGGTTGTAGCCAGGTAAGACAGATGTAAAACTATTTGTTATTGGTCGTGGCCAGGTAAGACAGGTGTAAAACTATGTGTTATTGGTTGTAGCCAGGTAAGACAGATGTAAAACCATGTGTTATTGGTTGTAGCCAGGTTAGACAGATGTAAAACCATGTGTTATTGGTTGTAGCCAGGTTAGACAGATGTAAAATTATTTTTTATTTTTTGGTGAAATTTCAACTTAAATAAAAATTTGGAGAATCGTTCAGTAACTTGTGTGTGTACTTCTCTCTCACTCGGTGCATTTTATCAAATTTCAAATGTGGGTTTGGTATCCAAGATTACAGAAGTCGTCTTTCCTCCATAACAAAAGAAACTTGTTGGTCTCTAAATAGAAATGTAGAAGCTGACAATAAAAGTAAACTAGAATATTTGAGTGGCCTGCAAGAGCCTCTGTTTAGTTGGTTACGTACGATGTATTATTTATTTGAAAGCTGGCAGTTGTGGAATACGGCGTTAAATGATGTTTCTGGTGGAGTTATCTTCTTTATACTCCACCAGGAGTTTTTGTATATTTGGAGTTATCTATGCTAGAAAATACTCCTTTTCTCCGGTATGAAGTTTTACCACAAGCTAATGCCTCTCTGTACAATTGTACTTGCATCTAGCCCAAAACTGTATTTCGCTTGCATTGGTAAGAAATAGTTGGTACACCGTTGGGGATTTGTACCAAAAGCTTTCACATATATTTGCCCATCAGGGAGCGAAAAAATTGTTAAGATCCGCAGTTGTATGAACCATAGACAACTCACAGTCAAATAAAGTGGTCGATCACACAAGCGTGTGCTACATGTTATATACATGAACCTTTAATAATGCATGGTCGCATGGCTATTTATCAATAAACGAAAGTTCAATGGTAGTTGTCTGCCCCGATAGTACTTATCATTGTAAAAGTCTCTGGAGTTTGTTTCACTTAGCACACTAAAACAAATATGAAATAAATACTGTTCATACCATCTCGATATAAAATCATTTTGTGAAAATGTTTTACGTTGAGATTCGCTCGCTGAGAAATGCATGCGCTAAATCTACTCACATACCTTCGTTTATCTTAACTTTGCCCTACCTGCTGCATTCAACTTGTGTAAACAAAAAATGGCACTTTGACAAGGTAAAGATATTACTGGTCATAATTGTTGTTTAATCTTAACAGAGATATGGTTTTGTATGGGAATGTCATCGTAACTGCTTGCTATGCATTCCATCGGGTTTCTCTTCAATATTTGATTTGTCGTGGGATTCAGCAGCGACGAATTTGGTGGCTCCTGGGGAGAGTTCACTGCTGCAGTTCTGGTCACAAGATAATACGAGTCTCAATAATCATACTAGGAACTCGTGCTAATTGTACCATACTAGGAACTCATGCTAATTGTACCATACTAGGAACTCATGCTAATTGTACCATACTAGGAACTCATGCTAATTGTACCATACTAGGAACTCAGGCTAATTGTACCATACTAGGAACTCATGCTAATTGTACCATACTAGGAACTCAGGCTAATTGTACCATACTAGGATCTCATGCTAATTGTACCATACTAGGAACTCATGCTAATTGTACCATACTAGGAACTCATGCTAATTGTACCATACTAGGAACTCATGCTAATTGTACCATACTAGGAACTCATGCTAATTGTACCATACTAGGAACTCATGCTAATTGTACCATACTAGGAACTCATGCTAATTGTACCATACTAGGAACTCATGCTAATTGTACCATACTAGGAACTCATGCTAATTGTACCATACTAGGAACTCATGCTAATTGTACCATACTAGGAACTTATGCTAATTGTCTGTTTCTGATTTTTTTTCTTATCCTCGTTTCACAGTTTAACCATTTCAAGAAAATTTTAGTAAATAGGAACTATTGCTTTTTAGTTTTTAAAGTGAATTTTTATCAAAAATTTATTTTTTGTCAACCGCTGTTTCTACACTGATATAGCACTACAGCTGCCGTGTGTCTGACAGCAGTGGCACGTTTTGTTGTATATAAAGGTATGTAGTTGTTGTATTGTGTTATATATAAAGGTATGTAGTTGTTGTATTGTGTTATATAATTTGTAGAACTGGCAACTTTGCTGATGGATTCCACAAGTACGCAGTAGAATGGGATGAAGATTCCATTACGTAAGTGAAATCTATTATACCAACGATGATTATCTATTGTATTGTAAGAGATTACCGTGTTTCCTTTTTAACTATTTTACGACTATATTACGGTGGGAGGCCTCTACTACTTACAGGAAATGATTTAGTTGGTGTAATTTTCCTAATTTACAAGTTTCAGATCACTTGACCAACTTTCGAGTAACTCTACCTCAACCAACCACCATCTCACTTCACCAACCAATACCAAAAGTAAACATTGGCAACCAGCCAGACATACAATGTCAGATGTGAAGTCAATCAAATTTTTAATGGTTCACAATTGAAAATGCTGATTAAGTAATTACTAGTCCATCTAACTCCAGATTTAGACTGTATGGTTTGAGCCCCACTTAGAGAGTAAGCGTATGGTTGACCTGAAGTTCTGATTGGTTACTTGTAAGCAGGTGCATTATAACCATAAAGTCCATCATTGAGGGGCCAGCTTGTGGAGGTCTGTTGTTGACTGCATTGGGTACATCTGCACTCTAGTTGAAACTCCAGTCCTTTTGAGTAGATATATCAGGAGTTGCGTTTCTCTTCAGTAAGGGTAAATAATTCTTGTGAAATCAGAAGGTAGAATTGATAGAAAGCTGGGGATTGTTTGCGTCATGTTGGAGGAATTAAACTCACAGTGAAAGGAGGGGGGGTTTGAAGGCAATTTGAGGTCAGGGAAATTAGGGTCTGGGATCTGGGGCTCGATGAATGCGGTATTCTGGGCCTTATTTGTGCAGATAACTCTGGTTGCAGAGGGAAAAAGTATTTATCAAGCACCATGACACTTGTAGACGTGGGGCCAGGGACGTCTGCGATGGGGAGGGCCAGGTTATGGAAAAGGAGTGGATAGAGAGCAACAGTTCATCAGTTCATTTAATTCTTCTATTACAGTATTATAAGAAATTCGCAAATATATATGAGGTAAACACGCCCACTTTCTGCTTGACATTTCATTTTTTCCTCTGGCAGGTATGTATATTTTACATCAGTAAAATGTTTTCACTTATCAATATTTTATCTGTTATTTTATAAAATAATTGATTGTGAAATAAAATATTAAGTTGTTACATCCAGTTATAAATGATAGCAGCCAATGACATGCAGAAAGTGGGCGTGGCCTACTCTACAATATCCATGACTCTGGTGTCATTGAGTGCCATAGTACATATAAACCTTGATTATGTTACACATTATACACTGTTGTATGATAGATGTATATACCGGATAGCTTCATGTATTGTTTTATAGCTTTCTAGCTGATGGTTCACATTTGGGTTCCTCTTCCATAGCTGTATTATCACAGATTGCTTTACCTCGTGTTCTTATGTTATAGATTCTTTCTCGATGATAAAGAAACGATGAAGGTTGCACCAGGTAAAGGTGGTTTCTGGGAGTTTGGAGAGTTTAGTAAAACTGATTCCAAGATGTTTAACCCTTGGGCTAGTGACGGAGGAAAACTGGCTCCATTTGACAGAGAGGTGAGTCCTTGCCTTAGTAGATACATTCTTGAACAGCCGAAAATCTGGAAAAAAAACTTTGTATTTGCGCTAGAGTGCTTATTATATTTTTATCAGTGTTTAAAATTCACATTATTATGAAGACCTGCATTCTGTAGTGAAACTGGTGTGGTCTGGTTTGTATGTTTAGCCATGTTGGAGTTATCACACCCTGTAATTTGACTTCAGTTTATAAATAATACAGCTAGTAGACTGAGGTTGTAGCATCAGCTTTTTGTGACTGTCGAGCGTCATGAAAGTTTATTATTTGTCACTCAGTATCACTTTACTATACTTTAAGAACAAAAAATATTATTTGTTTCACTCGTAGATTTCCTCAGCTATGTCACATCCTGTTAACGTTTGCAGTTTTACCTCATCATAGACTTAGCTGTTGGTGGAACTGGAGGATTCTTTCCAGACGATGCAGTAAATTCTGGAGCAGCCAAACCTTGGAGTGACAAGTCTGATACAGCTTACAGAGATTTCTGGTTGGCCCACAATCAGTGGTACCCGACGTGGAAATATCCAGATGATACCCTGAAAGTCAACTACATCCGTGTCACTAAACTGAAACCTGACCCGACTCCTTAGTAACCAAGGTCAAACCTGACCCGACTCCTTAGCAACCAAGGTCAATCCTGACCCGACTCCTTAGCAACCAATGTCAAACCTGACCTGACTCCTTAGCAACCAAGGTCAAACCTGACCCGACTCCTTAGCAACCAAGGTCAATCCTGACCCGACTCCTTAGCAACCAATGTCAAACCTGACCTGACTCCTTAGCAACCAAGGTCAATCCTGACCCGACTCCTTAGCAACCAAGGTCAATCCTGACCCGACTCCTTAGTAACCAAGGTCAATCCTGACCCGACTCCTTAGCAACCAAGGTCAAACCTGACCCAACTCCTTAGCAACCAAGGTCAAACCTGACCCGACTCCTTAGCAACCAAGGTCAAACCTGACCCGACTCCTTAGCAACCAAGGTCAAACCTGACCCAACTCCTTAGCAACCAATGTCAAACCTGACCCGACTCCTTAGCAACCAAGGACAAACTCTATGCCATTGATCAACGCTAACTCAATCATCAACTTGTGTACTGTCTTAGATATTGTTCTAGTATTTTCTCTTCTGCTGTGAATTACATACTTTCCTTTCTTCTTTTGTCACTGCGGCAAAAATCCAGCATGCTTCTCGGCTCACAAGTTTTATACGTCCATTTTGTTTCCATTATTATCAACACAAATAAAAGAAACTTGCATTTGTGAGTTGTTCTCTCTTGTTCGTGTGTCCAGTTTATAGATTTAAGCCTCTGCTCTATGCTGAAATTTTAAGCTTTTCAAAATTTCCAGGATTAAATAAAAGTTGGTACAGAGATATCGTGTTGAGTATCTGCTCCGGAAATTGTGATAACAACAGTTTGATACTGTGTTGGGAAACTTATTTCCTAAAGATTACAAACTGAAGATTACCAACAGGTCACTCTATACAGCTAATGAGTTTTCCATACGCTTGGCTAGCATCCAGCCTTTGTGGTCAAAACAAACACACAACCAAGAACTGAGGTGACTTCAAAGTCATAAAAAGGTTGTCATAATGACAGCACTGGCTCAGTGTTTGCATGTGAGTTGACAATCCTACCCTAGTCAGGGCAAATACTTGCACTATGATTATAAATTATTGTGAGGACAACATCTTGCTGTTAACATTCTTTTGAATATTTGTTATTTCATTTCCTATGACGTAAAATGAGCAAAGAAACAGGAAGGATCAGCCAACCTCTGCATCACTTCATAAAAATAATACAATAATGAACTCTGTTCGCTGTTTTCAGATGCGCTGCTAGATGGTTACAAATGAGTTTGCCGTGTGCAAGTCACATTTTTGCTGTTCTGTTAGATTCATTGCTCAGACTGTTGTATCACTCACTTGGTATGATATAGCTCTAGCACAGCACAACCACCTCCCAGTGTGGTCTCTCCAAAAGTCCCTTCAGCTTCCTAATCCCCTCTAGCTATTCATAATCCTCTAGCTACCCTTAACCTTGCACTAACCCAACAGCTACACTATGCACGTATATAACAATAGGTAAAATTTATAAACAGGTATAGCTCATTCAGCAAGATTTTAGCAGTAGTGGGTGGCGTGAGCGCGAATGGCGTGAGTGGAAATACGGATTTTTCAAGGGTAAACAACTTCTCTAATAGACTTAAAATTATTGGAATAGCTACACAAACCCAGAAAAAAACAGCGTTTTGCCTATCTAATGAAAACAATACAAAGTAACAATTTTAAAAATAATATCTAACTATGGAGTCAAATACTTTTAAATGAACTAATACTAATATATTCCTTTAAAAAGTTGCAAACTCAGGGCCGTATATTTAGAGGCTTTGTCATCTACACATCACAAATTATGCTCTAGAATCAAGTAAGTACATGTACATATGTTATGTTATGTCAGGGTTAGAATTACATGCAAGCTCTGTGGGAGGTAACAGGTGTGACAAACAAGGTGGTTATAAACTATACCTTATCATAGGGTATAGCATACTTGGGTGGTCTTATCTCTACTGAGTGCTTTAGGAGTGATAAGTTATGGAATATAACAGGCAAGTAATGCATGAGTGTGCGAAATGTGACAGAGATAAGTAACCTAGCCTAAAATTATGTAGTCAGCTCGCTTACTCACTCCCTCCCCCTCCCATTCAGAGGTGTTGGATACTCTACTATGTTAGCTTTGTACATTGTTTACATGACCATCCACCATGAATTTTAAAATTTTACTGGAACTCAGTCTATAGTGTTTATCATTTTATTACATAGCCTGGGAGCTCAAGACATAGGTAGGGGGTTACATACAGTATAGTTATTAGATAATGCCCACACACACTGTCAGCTATCACCATACCAGTTTATGTATCTGACTTGTCAGTACTTTATTAACTGACTCAGCTAGTTCTCTCAGTTTATAGTACTAAACTAGAGTATATCACTATAACTTGTACTTACATCTAGTACTTACATCTCTACTGCGTTATATACCTACAGGTAAGTGAGTTCATATAAAACGCAACACTGAAATATTTTGTGATTGTCGATTAAAATTGAGCCGTCTGAAAATGAGCACAATGCGTAACGGACAAGCTTCATTTTAGTAAAAAACAAACTTAACTAATTCAATGCTGTGTGATTTACAAGTAATCATTTCAATTTTGTGTTTTGAATGAAAAATCCTTACAAGTCTCTAAAAACACGATTGTTTTGTTATTACTGTTATTGTTTTATTTGTCAACAACCAGGCAGCTGATGCTGTAAAGAGTATTTTCAAAAGTTAGTTCGACACACGACTAGCACTCAGTTTTACAAGTAATTATTATTATACGTTCTTTGGTGTTTATTAACAAACAGTTACTATTATGTAACTATTAGTAATACCAAGTCAGTGAGCCAACTTTTAGAAAAAAAGAACATGCAGTCTTAGCAAAGACTGAACTTGGAAATGCCATTTTATAAAAAAATAAATGATTTTTACCTCATAAAACGCATGTTATTGTTACTCATACAATTAACTGCTCTATCTATGATAATTATTATTCATAGAGTAATGAATCAAACACCTAGTTATATCTTATGTAATAACCAACTACATACTTACAGGTATACAGTTCACTTCACCCCTTGACTACGCTGTCGAGGGGTGTAGTGTTTATACAAACATGGCTGACTACGCAGAAGAACTAGCTCATAAATACTTGGCTGATGGAGAGCAATCTAGGGACTGGAAAGATTACCTCAAGGTAAGTTCGATACACGCTCCACATCAAACCCAGTAATTGGTTTTATTCAAATAAAGTATGGCTGTACTTTGGTCTAGACAATTTCATATTTGTATCGTGTCAAGTTCATATTCATTTTAACTCCTTGTCCAGCAGCTTTCAGTGAAAATGGTTTGAAAGATATTGTCTTTGCTAGACACAGACAGGCTTTATATTTTACTGGAACAAGTCTTGTTGTATAGCGATACTGGAGTGAATATATTTGTATGTAGTTCAAGTAATGGCTGGTATTTGGGTTTCAAGATCTGAGTTTTATAGTCCAAGTACCGAGACGTTTAGCTCGAAAGTGAAATAATCATAAAATCCTACAGCCTTGAGTGTTGATATGTTTTGGTAGTAAAAAGAAAATAAAATCTTCACAGTTTATTGTCAGAGACACAAAAAGACAACAATAAAAGAGTCTAGTGTACACAAACCAAAAACTACTAGTAGCAGTAATAGTTAGAGCTGCACGGTATTCCGGTGCCAGTCGATGTAGTCACAACTTTGCGTTCGGTTTTTTATTCGGTGTTGTGCTCCCATGCACCTAAAACAACCGGTCACACAGGTCGATTAGAAAACCGACTAAATTCAGTGCACACAACAACGGTTAATCGAGGCGACTGCAATGGCTTGACTGACTTATGGAGGGGAGATAATTCTATGGACTGGCCGAGTGTTTCATTCTTTCATGTACCGGATATGCTGGGTCAGCCATGTTTTTTTTTATAAATTGGTGTGGTGATCTTTCGGTGTGTGCGTGTTCTCTCCAAACCCCAGGGTGTTTTCAATGATTACAAATGTAATAATAATATTGCAAATCAAACTACAGTATTGCTGATTGGCTACGAAAAATATGATGTCTTACCTCGAATTATTTTTCATAGAAATAATAGTAAATAATAAATGTTAATTATTATTATTTATTTTTTTTATAATAATAATTAATTAATAGTAATAAACAAGCCTTTCAATCAATAATAATAATAATAACACCATTGTTTTGTTGCAACAGCAGTAGTAGTAATTATTAATTATTATAAATAAAATATAATAATATTAATATTATTCATCAAGTATAATAATAGTAGCTAGCGCCAGCCTCTCAACTGTTACTGTTCCTAATGTTATGTAATATTATAATATATCAGAAATAATAATTGCAATGAATTGAATAATTAGGCTTTTTATTTATAATAATAATTTATATTAATAATATAATAAGAATATTAATAATGGCATAACTAATAAATAGCATCATGCATCAAATGGGCTGCCAGTGAATGTTATTACTTCGTTATTATTATTTTTTATTCGTCCTAGAAAAATTGATTGCTAAATAATATATAGAATAATAATCAATAAGAAGTACAAAGTAATAATGAATAATAATAGTAAGTACTGATCTGACACATCCATTATTATTATTATTAAATAATCGCAAAGAAAATACACAACAAGAATGATTTTATAAACAAGCCTTTCAATCAATAATAATAATAATAACAACATTGTTTTGTTGCAACAGCAGTAGTAGTAATTATTAATTATTATAAATAAAATATAATAATATTAATATTATTCATCAAGTATAATAATAGTAGCTAGCGCCAGCCTCTCGACTGTTACTGTTCCTAATGTTATGTAAATTATAATATATCAGAAATAATAATTGCAATGAATTGAATAATTAGGCTTTTTATTTATAATAATAATTTATATTAATAATATAATAAGAATATTAATAATGGCATAACTAATAAATAGCATCATGCATCAAATGGGCTGCCAGTGAATGTTATTACTTCGTTATTATTATTATTCTATATATTATTTAGCAATCAATTTTTCTAGGACGAATAAAAAATAATCAATAAGAAGTACAAAGTAATAATGAATAATAATAGTAAGTACTGATCTGACACATCCATTATTATTATTATTAAATAATCGCAAAGAAAATACGCAACAAGAATGATTTTATATACGATGAATGATGATGAAATCAATTAAATTCATAGTTAAAGAAATGTGCGGGTGTTGAACTGAACGACAATTAATGAATGTTGCAATGATTCTGCAATAGGCCTATTTATTATAATTATATAATTAATTAACAGCATTTTTGATTGTATGAAATGTTATTTAGTCAGTTTGTGAACATATGTAGTTCTTGATGTCTATTTCTATTATAAAATATAAACAGGACACTACAGAACTACATCATCATAATAAGCAGATTATGTTTTTATTATTTACTAAACAGATGGAATATTTATTAACGATTTATTTTTACTTTGAATAAGTGTTACACATCATTCGTTGTTTGTTGTCAGTTGTTGCAGTTAATAATTAAAGTTATTGTCAATTTATTTAATAGCATAAACATAATTTTAAAGAAATTTGACAATAACTATTACTAATAATTATTATTACATTTCAAAGTTATTAGTAAGTAATAATTAATTGATAATAAATAATATTGTTATGAATAATTGTTGAAGAAGTTGAGTTGAGATCAACATCATCATGTGGCGGAGCAATAGTAATAGTTTTGATCATAGTCCTAATGGTAGTGTTAGTGGAGCTCGGCAATTCAGATAATGATTCTGACCATGACCATAGTATTTCTCGTTCACAGGTAAGTAAGTAGCAGTGATGATGATTGAATGATAATTATGAATAAAAGACCTGCTTGAAACAAATGTGTGAGTTCAAGGTTTTTAGCTCTTCACAGCACCATTGCTGTTGTTATTTCTTGCTGTGTGTTTTTTATTCACAGAGCCAGACCAGTAGCCAAATTAGCACATCATCAACATCTGGAATCAGCAGCTCTTCCAAAAGATCTTTTATAGTGAAATAGGTCCACACAACAGATCTTCCTTACTACAGGCAGTATGGCCTATTATGGTATAATTGGCAAGTATCCTTGTACAGCCACAAGTAAGTGTAAAATTCAAGCTGATAGATGGAGTCAGTAATATTATGGCAATAGTTTAAGGTAAACCTAAGCCATGGTCGTCAACCTATCTCTTGTACCTATCAACAATGTTTTATGTATTTATAGCTGGATTTCTTGTTGACCAAGGAATGTAACTCTGAAATGGAGGTGATAGATTGGTGGGCTGCCCGCGCTAAAGAATTCCCCTACTTGTCAATGGTTGCAAAAGAATTGTTTTGTGTCAATGCCTCTAGTGTTGCTTCAGAAAGACTTTTTAGCTTGTCAGGGCACATTGTAAGCAAAAAGAGAACAAGCCTACGCCCAGCTATGGTTAATATGCTGATAGTGCTGGCATTTAGCTACAAATGTTTCTCTTGTTATAAAATTCAGTCACCTTGTTTTCTTATTTGTTGTGAAAACCAGCACATCTCTAACTTCTCGGGTAACGTTTGCTTCAATCATTCCCGAGAGTGACGTACTATCAACCTTGTATTTGTGTGTAATCAATTTCTTCTTGCAAAGTTTACAATTACCTTGTTTTTAATTTACTGTTTCAACATGTGAACTAAGGCTTTTTTCTAAGTTCTAATTAGAATTACCTAGTTGCAACTTTTAGTTCAAATAAAATGTGAAAATTTTAGACTTTGTATATTTGTGGGAGATGGTGTTTATTTGCTGTCAATTATAAGACAAAAATGTGCATGGATCATTTTTGTGATTGGATAAAATCAGGATCATTAACTTTTTTACTAAATCAGGATCTAATGTCAGAAAACTTATTTGAGTTTGATCCTGGTACAATTTTCTCACAAAGTAATTTAGTTCTATCCACATTCAGTTGAAAAAGAAAGGAATTATTTGGGTTTGGTTTGGTCAATTAAAATAAAACATCCATGCGCAACTCTGGTAAATAACACCTATTATGTCATTGCTATTTCCTACAATTAACTTGAGTGTTTGGTTTAGAGATGGATAGTTCTAGTTGATTTGCTGTCTACATCCGAGAACAAAATGTAATTCCAGAAATAATGCCTTCAAATGTTGTCACTGATTACACTAAATGAACATTTTATTCGTGGTCATTCATTTGCGTCAAATATATATAATATGATATAAAATTGCGTGGTACTTGATGCTCTTAACTCTGCTTCGGGTCTTCACTTGCAATATAAGGCCATGCATTGTTGACAAACCAGTTGCCTACAGCTGAGAGAAAACACCAGGAGCGTGCTAGTTATACTACTGGCGCAACGGGTAATGCCATATTGCTTTATGAAAATTTAGTTGGAGTTGTCTTCCCATTCAGCTTTAACGTTGAGGGTGGGCAACCCCCCAAAAAGCTACCGGTTAATCGATATAATTGAGACAAAGGCTCACCGGAAAACACCGTAAATGTGTCGTCACTGCAACCGGTTTTAATCGGTTTTTTGGGTTTTCCAGGTTGGGAAACCGAATTAGCATGGGGAGAATAACCTTACAGCTCTAGTAATAGTTAAGTATCTCTTGTGTGGACAGGAGTCTCTCTGTGTACCGTCTGAGGAATTGTTCCATTGTAGCATTAGAGGATGCAGTCATTGCCCGCTTGATACAAGATGGCTTCTATGGCACCTTCTTTAGAATAGAAAGTGGTCCACGTATTGTGTGCGTGCGCGCCGCATGTGCATGCGTGTTTGTGCGTGTGTGTCCGTGTGTGTGTGTTGAGAAGTCCCCGTTTGGTTTTGTATCAACTTGTGGTTTCACAGTACAAACCCTCAACCTATTAGTAAATAGTGGAACCTGTGCTATGTCATTGTAGCTCATCTAGAACAACTGGTAAACTTGTTATCAGGTTCTACAGTGGCATAAAAAGTTCTTTTTGTGAAAACAAGAGAACTATACATTGGCATAGCAATATGGTAGTTTGTCTAGAGCGATAAACCAGTTAATGTTTTTATCTGATTAAGTGGGGGGGGGGGGGGGAAGGAAAAGCAGATAAAACCAACCTCTGTAAATATACAAAAAATATATCAGATATAGTCACAGCTTTTAACTGCTACTCAGTGCCCAGTTGATTCAATGCTTATAATAACCAATGAGACAATCAATAACCAATAAGAACAATAGGTAATGTCAATTGATAGTTTTTATTGAATACTGAAATAATAATAAGAATCTGGAGTCAGTCTGCTACAGGCTCCATTTGGCAAACATAGAAGAAGAGTCAGTGATAAATATTGGGTTACCCTATATTGGTCCAGCTTTCTACTAGTACACTCATTCATGTTACTTGTTTCATTCCTTGAGTACTGCTACCTAATGGATATCCACTGCTTCTGTTGGCATGTCAGTTGTATAATTGTTAGTTGTCTCCTCTATGTAAGTAAAGACAACTACCAAGTGATGCAACTAATTTCACAACCGTATAAGTTTGCACTTTGCCCTAGCCCGAGTCCTGTACAGACTTGTCAATCATCTAACACTTACTGTGATATTTACAGACTTGCTATCTATCTACTATAAGTTAGTTTATACGTCTGATGTTACAGGCACACGGACTAGCTAATTACTGTGTAGTAGTAGACTCTACACCAGAGAGATGTAGATTGGTGTATGATATAGAAGTCAGCTGGTATAAAGGTAACCATCCAATCAGCTATGAAGGTCATCAACAACTAACCAATCAACACAGGCAGCTGCTCACACAGTACAGAAAAAAGATCAAGGATTCGTTTAAACCGTTGGATGAGCTTGGGTTGAAACTGGATGCAGAAGACATGTACGGTGAACAAAACATGACTAACTCTAGCAAGTTCTGTGATAAAATGTTTGCTTTGAGTAGAACATGCAGTGACGAGTTTGTGAGTGTCACCAGAAACATCATGAAATCTAGCGTTGACTTACTGAGTCGTATCAAACAATCTGCGCCATGTGCCTTCGCTGTCATTGGACTAGGATCTGTTGCCAAAGGGGAAGCAACTCCGTATTCTGACGTGGAATATGCGTTTATCACGGCGCAAGATGATAAAAACTATTTCGAGATGCTGGCCATGGACAGCTACTTCAGAATAGG
The DNA here is from genome assembly GCA_945261195.1 of Cryptosula pallasiana. Lineage (NCBI taxonomy): Eukaryota > Metazoa > Bryozoa > Gymnolaemata > Cheilostomatida > Cryptosulidae > Cryptosula > Cryptosula pallasiana. The sequence continues at coordinate 13,401,217 of OX183137.1, read as the reverse complement.
CAATCTAGGAGAGTCACCCCTTAAGTGTTTCAACATCAAAGAGCTGAAAGTAGACAAACCTTCTCCACCAGTTATTGCTGACCTCAAGACTGTTGGTTTCAGAATAGACGGCATCAGCAAAAGCGCTGGCAACATTCCAACAGGCAACGGCCTTGAGACAGGTCAACCGCTAACATTTACTGTCGACAGTTTGATGAGGTTGTATGAGCAGGAGGCGGAGTCTCCGTTCACAGGAATGGCTGGAGATAAGTCAGACATGTTATCGTCTACGGTTGTTATCTACACCAATGAAGGGAAGAAGTCACTGCTGCACAAAGAGTTCATTGAAAGGAGGATGTCCTACGAGCTGAATGTAGCACAAAGCAGTGCTGCTGTCAAGGAGAAAAGGCTTCAATCATTTCTGACAGACGTCAAAAAGTTTACATTTCCCCCTTCATTCGTAAAGTACCAGCCACCCCAAAACACGAACATTAAGGTGAAGGATGACATCTTCAGATATCCTACTTTGTTAGCCAACAACATCAAAATGTTTATGGGTTGGGACCTGCGCTTCCCTTGGCAGATATTTTCCATGATGCATTCCAACAGAAAGATGTCTGAAGAAACCTTCCAATATATAAACACTGTATTGGCTCTGTCGGTATACATGAGAACTACAGCCTACCTCCATCAAAAGTCTCAAACAGAATACGTTTCGCTCGCTCCACAACAGAAAGGATCCCTAAAGGAGCTGTACCAAGTACCGAGTTCTCTGTTTGTGATCTTGGGTTGTCTGCTCGTGCCTCTCAAGCGCTCAGTAAAGGCTTTTGTAGAAATTGCAGCATCGTGTATAGACAACTCCTCCCTGGCCGATACAATGCATTCAGTGATGCAGAACATGGACTTTGACAAAACTGATCACATGACCAAAGTTGAAGTCTGTCACTTTGCTGGAGAATACCAACAGGCAGGGAGAGAACTGGAAAAGGTTATTGAAGCTCCAATAACAACAGCAGCTGCCTCCGAGGTTCTAGATAAGATTCAGAAAATGACAGACAACTCCGACCAAGTAAGAAAGTACATGGAGCTTTGCTGTTACATTCTGTACTACACCCGCTCTCACAGAGCTGCAGCAGACTACTTCAGCTGGCTTATAGACAATGGACATGGTAACATTGGCTTTTGGTATCTTCTCTCTGCTTGCTGTAAGAAGGAGATGGGTGACTACAAGGCTACAAGACAACTCCTAAATGAGGTAAGAGTTTTGTGTATTATAGAAGTCAGTTGTGGATGCTATAGATGTCTGTGCAAATGGGCTTACAGGCATTTCCAACAACATGAGAGCTACATAAAATGTCCTTAGAAACAGAATTGAGACCGAGCGTAACCAACCAGATAATTCTCCGATTTATCTGTATTTACCAAAGTCCGTTTTTATACCAGTAATAGTTTATTTGGAGATATTTTAATTAACTATGCTCGCAGTCATATTTTTAAAACTAAGTTACTGACATCGGTTACTGACTGTCACTCTGGAATAATGACTCAACGAACTATATAAACTATGGAATGAAATAGTACAACATCTACTGACTGTATGTAGTACTGACTGTATGTAGTACTGGCTGTATGTAGTACTGACTGTATGTAGTACTGACTGTATGTAGTACTGACTGTGTGTAGTACTGACTATATGTAGTACTGACTGTATGTAGTACTGACTGTATGCAGTACTTACTGTATGTAGTACTGACTGTATCTAGTACTGATTGTATGTAGTACTGACTGTATGTAGTACTGACTCGACTGTATGTAATACTGACTGTATGTAGTACTGGCTGTATGTAGTACTGACTGTATGTAGTACTGACTGTATGTAGTACTGACTGTGTGTAGTACTTACTGTATGTAGTACTGACTGTATGTAGTACTGACTGTATGTAGTACTGACTGTATGTAGTACTGACTCGACTGTATGTAGTACTGACTGTATGTAGTACTGACTGTATGTAGTACTGACTGTATGTAGTACTGACTGTATGTAGTACTGGCTGTATGTAGTACTGACTGTAGGTAGTAATGACTGTGTGTAGTGCTGGCTGTATGTAGTACTGACTGTATGTAGTACTGACTGTATGTAGTACTGACTGTGTGTAGTACTGGCTGTGTGTAGTACTGACTGTATGTAGTACTGACTGTATGTAGTACTGACTGTATGTAGTACTGACTGTATGTAGTACTGACTGTATGTAGTACTGACTATATGTAGTACTGACTGTGTGTAGTACTGACTGTGTGTAGTACTGACTGTATGTAGTACTGACTGTATGTAGAACAGACTGTATGTAGTACTGACTGTATGTAATACTGACTGTATGCAGTACTGGCTGTATGTAATACTGACTGTATGTAGTACTGACTGTGCACATGTAGGATATATTCTGGGTGGTCTTTGTTGTTCACAAGTTTATAGTTGTAACACTACCTACTATATATAGCTAGTATACAGAGATACAGGGATAGGCAGAAATGTAATAAACTACTATTTGATCTTTAAACTGTAGTTTCATTTCGTGACGGAGTCGCCTTACTGGCGAGAGGGCAACTCCAGTGAAGTTTTTGATCGCACTACCGCCTCAAAATTTGGTTCCTGATTAAGCCCTTCATGTTTCAAAGTTAGAAAAATCGGGGATTTGAACTGAAAATTAATTTTGCATGTTGACAACTACAAGTACATGGAGTTGAATTTTTACTTGAATTTGGATATGGGCAACCACAAATGTTTTAATTTTTATTTGAGATTTATGAAATGTAAATCAGGGTATTTGAGTTTTGTTTGATAGTTTTATTGTCCTATCCCTGCTACCAAGTGACAGTTACACATTTGTATTAGCCTGAGAGTAGTTGGTTGTCTAGTGGTTGTGTCCTTGACCTTGTTTTGTTGATTTATTAGTCTCTAGTATTGACTTTGTTTGCACTCTTACCTGCTGTTGGTATTAACCAATTATATTGCTGAAGCAATCTTGGTAATAAAGTGTATTTTGGTTGACAATACTGCTAGAAATTTTATTTGTTCCATTAAAATTTGGTGGGGTTGCTCTGTAGAGTTGTCGCCCCTTACTTCTCCTAGCGCTCCTTGTAATAACATGAAAGAGCTTTTCCATGCACATAGCCTGAGTTCAGCATCATTCAATAATGGCAAAAAACAATTCCCTATTAGGCAGTAGTGAATATAATTGATATTGAGTGAGCTCAAACTATTTGTATTTACTACAAACTTTCTATCAGGGACTGAGGCTAATGCTGCCAGGGTTTGACAACATTTTCTGTGATCCACAATCCTCTTCAAAACTTATTACGGCATGTGGTGAGATGTATACTTATTGTATACAGCAATGTGTATTGTCGGCAAAGAAGCTTCTAGAACATGCCAGTGGTTCCTACAATGACAGCTCAAAGCAATCCATGCATGCAGCAGATACCACCCATAGGGATATCTCAGTTAGCTACAATGACATTGGGTGTGTCTATTATGATATGGGTGAATATGAGGAGGCTAAGAGATATCACAATCAGGCACTAGAGATGGATATAGCCATGTTTGGTGAAACTGTACATCCTGACATAGCTGCAGATTACAATAGTATTGGTTGTGCCTACAATGGACTTGGTGAGTACACACCTGCTTTAGAATATCACATCAAATCAATGGAGATGAAGAAAGCTATATACGGTGCAGACACTAACCACCCTGCTATAGCTAACAGTTACAATAACATTGCTAATGTATATAACCACCGTGGTGAGTACTCATCTGCACTGGAATATTACATCAAATCAATGGAGATGAGGAAAGCTATATACGGTGCAAACACTAACCACCCTAATATAGCTACCAGTTACAATAACATTGCTCGTGTATATAACAGCCGTGGTGAGTACTCATCAGCACTGGAATATTACATCAAATCAATGGAGATGAAGAAAGCTCTATACGGTGCAGACACTAACCACCCTGCTATAGCTACCAGTTACAATAACATTGCTAGTGTATATAACAGCCGTGGTGAGTACTCATCAGCACTGGAATATTACATCAAATCAATGGAGATGAAGAAAGCTATATACGGTGCAGACACTAACCACCCTGCTTTAGCTTCCAGTTACAATAACATTGCTAATGTATATAACAACCGTGGTGAGAACTCATCAGCACTGGAATATTACATCAAATCAATAAAGATGAAGAAAGCTATATATGGTGCAGGCACTAACCACCCTGATATAGCTGACAGTTACAATAACATTGCTCGTGTATATAACCGCCGTGGTGAGTACTCATCAGCACTGGAATATTGCATCAAATCAATGAAGATGAAGAAAGCTATATACGGTGCAGACACTAACCACCCTGTTATAGCTGCCAGTTACAATAACATTGCTAATGTATATAGCAGCCGTGGTGAGTACTCATCAGCACTGGAATATTACATCAAATCAATAAAGATGAAGAAAGCTATATACGGTGCAAACACTAACCACCCTAATATAGCTACCAGTTACAATAACATTGCTAGTGTATATAACAGCCGTGGTGAGTACTCATCAGCACTGGAATATTACATCAAATCAATGGAGATGAAGAAAGCTCTATACGGTGCAGACACTAACCACCCTGATATAGCTACCAGTTACAATAACATTGCTAATGTATATAACAACCGTGGTGAGAACTCATCAGCACTGGAATATTACATCAAATCAATGAAAATGAGGAAAGCTATATACGGTGCAGACACTAACCACCCTGCTTTAGCTTCCAGTTACAATAACATTGCTAATGTATATAACAACCGTGGTGAGAACTCATCAGCACTGGAATATTACATCAAATCAATGGAGATGAGGAAAGCAATATACGGTGCAGACACTAACCACCCTGATATAGCTACCAGTTACAATAACATTGCTAGTGTATATTACAACCGTGGTGAGTACTCATCAGCACTGGAATATTACATCAAATCGTTGGAGATGATGAAAGCTATCTACGGTGCAGACAGCAACCATCCACACATATCTATATGCAAAAAAAACATGGCCGCCACACATCGACGAATGACAAACAACTAAAACAGACCAAAACCAAACCAATGACAGCTGCTCTAGTACATGACATACTTAAGGAGTTGGTGCTCTACGATTGCAGGCTGCAGTTGTTTGCCAGTTTTATAGACATCAGCCATGAAAATGTAGATATACATCTACTTCTATCCATAATATTTATTATGTTTATGTTAGAAGGCAGACCACTTGGGTAGATAATTGTAGCTCATGTAGGAGGGGAACTTGATTTACAAAAAAAACAAAATATCTATCAAATGGTTGGTTATTATGACTAAAATAGATGAGCTGATGTCGTTGATTATTTATCATCGATTCTTTATTTAGTAATAAAATTGTATTTAATTCTGTCTGTTTGTCTATTTTTTTAGAATTATACATGCATGTGTTGGGTTGTAAGGGAACAATGTTACTTGCATTCAAATCATATACGGGGTGTTACCAAATAAATGGCTGAAGTAGAATGATAATTTGGTAAATGAACAGGGCTGGTGGAAAAAATGAAACAAGAGATAGAGTAGATTGAATCCTGAAGGTCAGAGTTAGGGAAGACAACTGCTGAAAATAGAAAAAGGCAGCTCAATGTATGCTTAATTGGCTACTCTATTATAGGTAAATAGAACTCATTGAACATTCATTATGTACATATTTTGGTGAAATTCAATGCCTCAGCTTTGTTATATAAATATAAAAATTTAATGTAATATGATTGTTCTAGAACTTTAACAATAACGGAAGTTCTTTGACAAAAAAATTGATAAAAAAATTCACACACTTTTAAAAATAAGGTAAAAAAGCGAAAAAATGTTACTTACATACAGTAACCCATTCGTCAAACTCACATTTGTCACAAACGACGTAACAACACCAGTGGAATTGACAGTTACATTTCTCTACTCGACGAACCTTTTTAGTAAAATAACCTCTGCCACAGCACAAGGCAGCACAACTGTCTCTATCAGTACTGGTGCTGTTACAGACTCTTCCTGTTGTACCTGCTACGTTTAGTTCTGGTATAGAATCACAATATGTTGGTCATCGTTTTGTGTAAACCATCTTTTTATTGAGATTTCCTCCTCTTTCATTAGATCTAGTGTTAGTTTTCTGCCTTGCCGGGACTAGCTCTCCTTCCAGGGCTCTTTCTTCATCGATCTATCAATGAGTAATTTATATTTATGTCAAGTTTCAAACGCATTCATGCAATCATAGCTGCGTTTTTAATGATTGTTTAGCTGTCATAGCTTGAGATCCAGTTTTTTTATACTTACCAGAACCGATCTGTCATGTAAAGTCTTCAAACGGGTACCTACAGCCTAAAAACCTGGGGTAGAGATCCAACAGGTTTTTATTTCACAGCTTGAAGACATCCCATGGCATTTACATTTAGTGCTCTTCTGCTCCTTGACTGCTAGCCAGGGTGGCCGCCCACCCTCATAAACCCCGCCTCTTGAGAGCCGCCCCGGCTGCATGATTGCCTGCAATGTATGAGGAGTTGTTTTCTCTTTCATATAGAGGACAACCTCATACACAATGTTTAGATTTACACTAAAAACTTTTACTGACAGTCAAAGAATTTCATTTATCTCACCTTTCGACCAATTTTGCTGTTTTGCGATTGTAACACGGAATAAATATCTTCTCCTGACTTTGTAAGAATCTTCTAGAAAACTTGGCTCCAAATCCTAAGTCATGGCTGCAACCCTGCCACTCAAAGTCGGTTATATAGGACTCCCTCTCACAAGCACATGCAGATATTTTACCAAGAGTACAGGCTCTAGCTAGTTGGTGTAATACTCCTGCAGCCACTATAGCCTGGGTAAATGAACTCTCCTTATAACCTGCAATAAGACATTTTACCTGCGGGAGCCATGTTTTATATACACCAGGATTTATTTGTGAGAACTAAAGAGTAAACAGTAAACAGGCACCTTACATCACCTGTCACTGTCAATATATGCTACCATTTAGGTGCGTTGTGACTTTTATATGATGTCAATAACCCTTTTTCACATGAATGTCACATTTTATATGCAAATTTTCAGCTGGTGGCATCTGACATGGGCTGTATGATTCAAGCGTCTAAACTATCATGTACACAACAACCAATAAAATATTGGTTATGTACGAACTGTCATTAAAAGGTTTAAAATTTATATTCTTTGGTTTTGCACAAATTTCGTTGCATTCTCATAATTTTTAATTGGATAAACAGAAATTGCAAGTTTTTTAAGTGAATTAAATATTTGTTTTTCATTTGCTCACAATTTTAATTCGAGCTGCACATTTTGACATACCTTGAGTCAACATTCCATGGTCACCGACGATTCTTTCATCTAAATTTGAACAATTCCAACGATGGCCAGCAAACTGTCTCTTGCATTCATGGATAGATAACTCCACACCTACAGAGGACAATTATACATGACTAGTGTGTAGGTTTTTGTCAGCGATTTTATGTAACATAATTAATGTTTGCAAATTGATAACATATCTTTGAAGTATAACTGTTTTGCATAAGCACTATGTGTGGAATATAATCCAGTATTGTTTTGGCTCAAAATCTCCTAATTGCCTTTTTAAGCTGTAGTGCATTATTGGTTGGCTTGCAGATGCAAGTCTGTAATTGCGTTTGCTACATTTGTGTTATTTAATTGTTTCAGTTGCGCTGCCAGAAGAACATATGTTCATCATTTCACTTGGCAGCGATATTTATTTACTACTGAAGCTATGCAGAGCTCCCATTACAATTTTTTATACCATTACAGATAGCAATAATGATCGACAAAAAGAAAAATGACTCCAGCGATTTTCCTAGCCAACAACACCAATTCAATGCTAGGCAGTTCTTCAACTACACAGACAACCCGAGTTAGGTGCAGTATTGCGGGGGAACTTTAACAAACAATGAATGGGTATTAACAGCAGCCCACTGCGTGAAACAAAGAGAAACAGGTCTACTGAAACCCAATATGGTGGTGATGGTGGGAGAAACTGATATGAGAGTAATGAAAAAGGAAGACGATTCGTGGCAGAACAACATTTACAAGATATCCAAAGTGATTGACCACAGCCGATTTGAGTGGCAATCAGTAAACAATGACATTGCGCTACTAAAGCTAGAGAAACCGGTACCAAACACTCCAAACATTGGGTTCAGCTGCGTGTCTGATGAGGACTTGGAGGTAAGTCCTGGCACTGAATGCATGGCAGTTGGATGGGGTAAACACAAGAAGTACCCCAAACAGAGAGCTAGTAAGAGATTGAAAGAGGCGGTACTACCCCTTGTATCCAGACCGCAGTGTAAAGATGCCTTTAATTTTACAATCACAAAGAACCAGATGTGCGCCGGCTATGAAGACGGACGCAGTGATTCATGTGATGGCGACTCGGGAGGACCATTGTTATGCCTGACAAATACACCGAGTGGACCTAGATGGGTAATATATGGAATCACAAGCTTTGGTTCCAACGATGGCTGCGGTATAGCCGGTAATATGGAGTCTATACCAAAGTAAATAACTATTCCCAATGGATTAAATACGCCATGGAAACCGGTAAACAAATACACGAGTCTCAGCAGGCGCAGGAATCACGAAGACGACGACATCGCAAACAGAGTCGAAAGAAGGACAAGTATAGGTCATCGGAAAATACTGACTATATTACTACAACTTCTGTAAATCTTCCAGATTCTTTAGAACCAACAATATCACAGGAAGGCCGAACGCTAAGGTTATAGCTAGAAAGCAGTCAACACAATAGCGAAGGTTCTTGTAAGATTTGTCTATAGCTTTTTTATAATGTTATTAAATCATAATCTTCATCACAACCAATGATGTAACAAGCTTTCGAAAACAATAATATTCTGTGCAATTCAATTTTAGCGAGTCAGACTTTGACGTAAGTCGCTTCGACTACTAGTTCTATTTTTCATTTTTTTTATCAACATAACCAAATATGTCACTACTATTGGAGAAGTTATAACAGTATCTGATTGGATACAATCCCCATTAAAATCTTCCATTCCGTCCAATGACACCCAAGCTCAATCCCTCCGCTCTAACCTAAACAACTCGTTTGCTCTATGAGTAACATATACGCTCTAGCTTTATGATGTGCTCCGCATATTATATTTTATTAGCTATATTATTTTTGTATCAAACACAGAATTGTACATCGCAAATTTTTTTAATTCCGATCAATATAAAAATATGAAATAGTACAACATTGATTACTGCTGATGTATCAAGAATCTGTACATTTAAATTTAGATAGGCATATCACAATTAGTATACATGAATATAAAAATAAATGAAATGGAAGCAGAAAGTCAAGGAATCAATTAGACATAATAAATAAATCAGAGAGATCTAGATGGAACAAAGCATTGAGTGGTCGAGATATGTAATTAAGTGTGTTGTCTGGGTAAATGGGAGGTCAACCCAAAAGATAAGACACAACAGGTCATTAGTATGTACATTGTTTGCTCCTTGGCTTGTTATGTAATCATCAATCAGCAGCTTGATTGATTGTTGGTTTAGCAATAGACTGGTGGAGACCCCACAATTAGACTAATGACAAATTAGCCATCGGACAGACTGGTCAGCTGGTAGATTGGTCACTTGACAGATTGGTCACTTGATAGCTTGGTCACTTGATAGCTTGGTCACATGACAGTTTGCTCAAATGACATACTGCTCACTTGACAGTTTAGTCACATGACATACTGGTCACTTGACAGATTGGTCACATGACATATTGGTCACTTGACAGATTGGTCACAGGACATATTGGTCACTTGACAAATTGCTCAATTGACAGATTGGTCACTTGACATAAAGGTCACTTGACATATGTATCTCTTAAAAACTTGTCAAGTGACCTTTAGGCCACCCAATGACTGGTCAACCGATGCCCCACCAAATAAATAATCTGATATTGATAATTAAAACCAGCTGAATACGTCAGTCAAATTGTAAGACGCTTCGCAGTATCAAGTTCAGATCTCCAAATGAAATATAGTATAATATAGTGATACATAATAATGAATAATACTGTAAACATACAGAGATTCATTTGAGCATTCTGGATTTTGCAAAAAAATTATGATGATGTCATTACCCAATACCCAAGAAGAGTCAATGACATATCATTGACCTCTAACCTTTGCTGACTGCTGACACCAACTCCAACCTACAATAAATAAAGCAATCATAAATAGATTATAGTCATGAATTACCAAAACAATCGAATCGCTATTAGCTACCGACTAGACATTTTGAACTGTTGACTATTAGCAAATTGTTTTTTTATTCTTCAGTCATCGTTGAGCAGGTCAATTTAATCAATAAACGATTTATGACAGTTCAGTTATGAACAATATGGTTCACCAAACGGTAACCTTTTTCAGGTAGTTTCTAGAGGAGGTATTACCTGGCATTGCCTACCTGGTGCCTTCAAGAACAGTGAAATAAATAATATGACAAGGGGGGGGGGGGAGAGCTGTAGGGAATAAAGGTAACTTTTATTGTTTGTGCGATGTGATATAAGACAGATATGCACTGCACTAACCTCTAATATACGAGGACCGCCCCTGACTGTAGCGCTCCGTGGGAACTTCTGAGAGCGGTCACTGCAACGCGTGCCTCCTTCTGCAAAAAGTCATGTCACCGAGTGAGCGTCAGTGTCTGGGTATTCAAATTGGCAAATGTTCTACATAATTGCAATATCTCATGATTTGCAAACGATAGGAAAACGACAAAATTAAAAATAATAATAAATGACAGTAAAACCATAATTATATAAAAACAAATAGGTGACTCGCAAACTGGAGTTATGTTTTGTTGTTCATGAAAGAAGAAACACGGTGTATTAACAAATATGGCTGATTTCATTGGTTTTTAAACTTTTCTCGAAACGACGCTTGCAACTTATTTACACATAAACTTTATTTTTTCATCAACCTGGCAAAAACCTTTAATTGCCTATGGATGTGTCTTCGATGGCGACTAAAAATTAAAAAAAAACCTCAAACAGTCTAAGCTTAAAAAAAATAGCCAAAAAGAAAATTTGTCTAACTATAAATGACCAATGCTGTCCCACAGTTTCCCTACGATGTCACAATCAACAACAATTTATGGCTTCTATTGGTCACCAACTTCTAACGTAATGCGATGATGAAATGACCAGTTACCAATTACCTTTTACCAATTACCTTAATACTGGCTGGAAAGGTGAAATATTTTAGAAAAACAACATGGTATTAAAGAAATTACAAAGACTTAATGTTTTGAAGTTCAAACCCAACTATGGGTAAGATATGATACATGGTCAGGGTCTCAGTCTCAAAACCTGACCAAAGCTCAGACTCTGAGGTTTGGCGTTACACCACCACACCAACATAAATTATACAATACAAAACATTTATACACAGAGCGATGACCTGGCCAACACAATAGCAGGAAATGAACCATCAATGGTTTCTCCTATGGCGCCATCGTTGCCAAGTGAGTGAATAAAAACTCAGACAAAAACAGGTAGTACAAGAAATCTGACAGCGGGCAATCAATATACACCTGTTGCTGACTAATAGGCGGCTTTTGATCTTAAAAATAGTTGTATTTCAACGAGTAAATATTAAGAGAACAATATCTGACAAGTTGTAAATTAGTTGTGAGTTGCAACAGCGGAAATGCCAACAGTTCATTCTAGAAAACTCCGGAACAATATTTTATTTATATAAACAGAAGCAAAGCCCTAATAGCACGCTCGGAAGCGTGTTTTATTTCAACTTACAAATAACTAACATAGAAAACTTTTCGTTTAATTAAAAACTCTTGAATTTCATAAAAAATTTAGGACGTTTTGTGACAACATTTTTGTGACATTTATTATTTATAAAAACGGCCGAGGGATGCGTGGTCTTTTATTTCTATGAGAATGCAGAGATGAATTCTGAAATGTTAAATGTAAAACCAAATGCAATGGGATGGGAATCTCCTCATATTTAATAATTAAAAATGTCAATGTTTGGCAAGCCTGTAAAAATAACCTCAATTGTATAATTACTTCTGCTGAATTTCAACGTTACAAAAATATTTAACCACAGCGAATAGCAAGAATTTTGCTTATCAATTCAAAATTTTGATTGTGAAAATAATTCTTAGAATAAATCGTTGTCATATTTTCATTTGTTGAACTAATCTGAAAAAAAAAATCAGTTTTAAATAAATAATCGTGTATTAAAAGATATCAACTATCACTTTTTTACCAATAAATTATTATTAGCGTCATCAACAACTATTGGTAATAAAAACATACCAATAATGCGTAATAGGACTGTACAACTTGATTGACATTAGCGAGCTAGAAGAAGGAACATAGAATTATCGTACAAGATTTATAATTTTATTAGTCATGCAGATGTACGGTAGGAGCAACACTTTGTGTTTATCTCATTATCTTGAATGATGCGCGTGTATTGTTTCACCAAACCAAGATTATCTGTCTTGTGAGACATTTTCTACTCTATCCGTTTCTCTCTATGACTCACAAACGATTTGTGTTGAACAAAGCAAGATATATGTTCAGATATTTCACCACTAATTTCCCAATTAATGTTAGTGTTGTGTATGAACTACGGAATGGACCCACTGACACACACTGTGAAATGGTTGGGCAGGTAAACATAAGCAGCGGTTAACACCTCGGCAGCAGCTATTGCCAGCTGGATTGTTCCTCTGATCTTGGTCAATTGCGGAAAGCTACTACGCCATTATCAGCAAACATTGCTGGAATTCTCATCAGAAATAAATGGATAAAAAATGAGATTGCAACAGATTTAGAGCTCAGTTCTTAGTTTGGCACGTGTGAAGGTCTACTCTAGGTAGAAATAGGGCATGTATGATATTGTACAAGGTCAAACCAATGCTACAGTCACTTCACCAATCAGATGGAATGTGAAACACCAAATACTGTCTCCTAAGTCTATGCATATACTTTAATTGCTCTATCACCTTGTACTGATACCTGTATTTTTTGTGTTTCTTCCTTCACATAAATCACCAAACGAACTCATTTTTTGCTATCAAATGAGAAGGTGATAAAAAACCACAAAAAGAAATAGATACAATGATTGATGAGCCAACCAAACAGTTGCTATAAAAATAATGTGGTCGCCTCAACCAATAGATCTACCAACTGTACATACATCCATAGATCTATCTACCATACATACACCCATAGATCTATCTACTTTACATATATCCATAGATCTATCCACTGTACATACACCCATAGATCTATCACCTGTACATACAACCATAAATCTATTCACTGTACATACATCCATAGATCTATCCACTGAACATACATCAATAGATCTATCCACTGTACATACATCCATAGATCTATCCACTGTACATACATCAATAGATCTATCCACTGTACATACACCCATAGATCTATCCACTGTACATACATCCATAGATCTATCCACTGTACACACGTCCATAGATCTATCTACTGTACAAACATCCATAAATCTATCTACTGTACATACATTCATTGATTTATCGACTGCAAATACCTCCATAGATCTATCTACTGCGTATACATCCATAGATCTATCTACTGCGTATACATCCATAGACCTTTACATACATCATTAGATCTATCTACTGTACATACATCCATAGATCTATCAACTGTTTGTTTCAGCTGTGCCTTGTGGGCAACCCTGAAAACAGGTCTCATAAGCTTGGAGCTTGTGTGAGCAGCACACTATACACATGCCCGCCGTTACACCGGCTACTCTTCCGAAAAAGCAGAAGGGGATTTTTTACTATAGCATGACTCCATAGTTATTATGGAGAGTGCAATCAAACTAGCGACCACATTATTTTTATGCCCATATCCGACCAGGCAGATAACCGTGCTGGGAATCGAACCCCAGATCCAGGATTGAAGTGCAAGCACTCTAACCACTAGACCACACGTGCCTCCACATCCATAGATCTATCTACTGTACATGCATCATTAGATCTATCTACTGTACATACATCCATAGATCTATCTACTGCACATCATCCATGGATCTTCACATACACCAATAGATCTATCTACTGTACACACATACATAGATCTATCCACTGTGATGTTCCATTACATGAACATTACGTGATGTTTCAAAATTTTGATTTCTCTTTGTAATAGAGATTACAAATAAGTAAAAATATGTTCTGTATTACACTACCGGGCCATATCAATATTTTCTAGATTTTAGTCCAATAAAAATCACCACAAACACACTTTTGATAAGTCCTCAAGACAAACAGACATCTTGTTGACTATTGTACTATGTGACTAATTGAGCAGTCACCTTTATGAAGCTATTTACTAACCTTGAAACTAGATACAGCCATTCGCCCTCCAACATGTGCCTTATTCTCTCTCCAACCCAGCACCTTAGCAGCCTAACAAACAAAACAGTCAAGAGTTATCTCCTCATGAGATAGACAACTCCAAATAATAAGCCAATAAAAATACAGTAAATGTCCGAAAAGCTACACAACTTTCAGTACTGTTATACTACATGGATTTATCCAGAGATTAGAGTAAATCTAGTGATTAGTGAAGTACACGGATTAATGACATGATGTTGTAACACTTTTGAGGAATTTCTATTTTTGAGGTGTCAGATAGATATTGTTATGCACTGCGGTAGGAGTAAGCGCCAAGTCTTTCATTAGTGGTTGTACCGCGGACAGTTACAAGCAATGGTTGCCATGCCATAGTACCAGAGTTTGTGTATTACACAATATTGTATAAAATACAAGGAAGGCCATCAAGTATTAATTAGCGTACAGACCAGTAAATCATCATATCAAATGTTATATAATAGGTGGAGAGGGTAGAGGAAACCTTTGCATGGTTGTCATACCACCAGATGAGCGTAGAGAAAACGCAGAATATGCAGAGGAAAACAATTGGTCTATTGATTTTATTTATTGCAAGCAGATACAAGTACAATTGATATATAAATAGCGGATATGAACTTGATAATGCCAAGGCACTCGGCTGAAATGTCTGTAAGCTATATATTATGTCTCTAAGGATGTTTTACATCGCGTTTAAATAAATAGGTTGAAGGGAGAAAACTCCAAACTTGACAAAGCAGATAAACAGACATGTAGAATCACACCCGCGTTAGTTTTACAGACTTGTCTTCTCATGTCAAAACAATTTTTCAAAAAAGTTATGTCTGCCTTTGAAATGTTGTTGCTGAACAAAAATTCCCATGCTCATAAGTAGAAAACCTGTGGTTATCGTGTTTACATTTTGCGGGGAGAAAAGCTTATGTTCTCAGACTGATCTTATTGCTGAAGCAACAAAATATAACTTTTTTTCAAACCGCTGCAACGTTATAAAAGTTGGAAACCACCAACACAAAAAAGCCATAGCTTTTCTTATATAGTTTTATTTTTCTCAGAATTTCACAAAAAGTTGAGTGCAAAGCAAACAGCAATTGGCAACTTGCCAAAAACAAGATAATCATTAGAATAACAAAAGTACAAATGGCCTTTATTATCATAAACAACTTCCTCAAGAAAGGACAACTCTTTCAAAGTCAAAATTTTTAACTTAGTCTTCGAGCTTTGACTGTCCACAAAAGACAACTACAGCTAAAAGAACTAATCACATTTTTTCAGGATTGAGTGCAGAAAATGATTCAAAGGGAATTTTCCAGACGCTAGCCAGACATTATTTAAAATAAAAAATCTATAAATACAATAAATCTAAAATAAATATGAATAATTTTGTAATTCATCAAATCAACGAGTGTGATTGAGTGCACTTTTTCCTTGCCGTCACAAACATAACAGGCAGGATTGGTTACGCAAGAGATAAAATAAAATATAGGTGACGTGTCGTTAAACCAACACTTGCCTACATTGTCAACCTACATTGTCCACCGACACTCTGCACTCAGTAGTAGGATTATTTATTATTTTCATTAACGTTAGAAATAAATTAACTAATTACCACTGTGGATGTGCAGGGTACTATTGCACTGTCTCTACACACACTGACACTGATATCTTCTGTCGGAAATGACGTCTGCAATCCGAATATTGAGACAAGACCTTGTTCAGCTAAAACAGAGAAAAATTGACAAGATAGAAATACTCAAATTTGTCTAATTGATATTTTCACCGGACTGACAAAAGTTTTACTGCAAAAAAGTTTTTGCAGTCATTCCAACATATTTTTTCACTGCTGCAAAAAAAAGCACCACAAAACTGGTCGAGGTTTGAACCCGAGATTCGACAGCAACTGCTTACCCAC
Source organism: Cryptosula pallasiana (assembly GCA_945261195.1). NCBI lineage: Eukaryota > Metazoa > Bryozoa > Gymnolaemata > Cheilostomatida > Cryptosulidae > Cryptosula > Cryptosula pallasiana. The sequence continues at coordinate 13,384,768 of OX183137.1, read as the reverse complement.
CAGCCAGACACACTAACCACTTCACCGAGTAGGCACACCTAGACACAAAGCTTCGCCAAAGAATGGTACCCGTCTCTTAAACCTCTGGATACAACACTCTCACCAACAACCCCCTAGCTGCTAAATACGTGTTTGCAATCTTTTTATATTATGCATTTTTTTGTTTTCAAAATAATTTAACAAATATTTTCATTGAATATTTAAACAAAAAAAGAAAATACAATGTTTAAATGTGTACGTTTAAATAACGTGATTTAATTTATCTCTGGGAGCTAGGAACACTACCACAGTCTACAACTAACAATTATAATCATGTGAAAATTTTTTGTAAAAATGCCACATATCCATATTTGGAATTAATCAGGCAAAGTGCTGAAGAAGTGAACCCCAGAACCTCAGCTCAACAGTTCAGCGCCCCAACCACTTCAGCCATCACATCCTTGAGTGACAAGGAGAGAATAACAACGAGACGTTTTGACACGGGCACTTGAAGTTGCAGCAGACAGATGCTGGAAACAAGTGAGTGACAATTGGCCTGACGCCACAAGATTATTCATGTATATATATTACATAATTTATGGCAGATAACTGAGTAAAAATATTAATAACTAAAATTCATAAATAAAGATTAGATATAATGGGGAGCAGACGATGACAATAAGAAGCTTATCAGCTGAGGCCATGTTTGTCGATGGAGCTACGCTAGTGCGCAGAGGTAACGCTATTTCTACTTACATGTATTTAGTTTTTATCAGAAAAATCTTAAATTTCAGTAAAAACATACAGTCGTTGGCCACGTATTGGTTGGATTATGAATCAGCAATTCCGCCCTGGTAAACAGGTATAGCTTTGAAACCACAAAACAGTCAATGAATTGGCTAGGAACTTCTGAACACCCCCGTCCAATATCAAAGTTCCACTTAAATAAATCTACGTATAAAACAGTGCCAATGTATTGCTGGATGTTACAAAAAAGTTTCCTTTGAAGTTGAATGAAATAAACAAATTACATAACGTAATACTTGAACATAAATAATAGACCATTATAGGTTCTGTGACAGAACAAAACTGATACTTTGTAAGCTCTCTTTCGCAAAGTGCGTGTACAATAATCTATGACACTCAAAATACACGAAGATAAGTTATATAAATTCTATCCAAGTAACTACAACTCTGCTCAGTGGGACCGATGCAGAGTAACACCAGAGAGATACAAAGAAGAAAGATGTGCAGAAAGAGGAAAAATGGAATAAAAAAAAGAATAAGAAAAGAGCTAGATACAGAAAGAAAAGGCTCACTAACCTCCCTCCAACACTTCCGTAATATCATTTGTGTAGTGTGGAGCTGAGGCTATCAACTCGTCCCTACCATCCGTGTCCAAATCTATGAACTAAGGCAAACCAATAGAGTTAAACATAGAGCTACACACACTGGATAGACCCTACTATAATGTATAGCAGTACATGCCCTCTCTGTATGCATATTCATTACACACTCGGTAAATTATCATAAAATTTTCATCATTCGATGATGTAAACACCAAAAGAATGGAGTTGTCCACACATTATTGATATCACTAAAAGAGAAGACAACTTCTGATATAGACCAAGAATCAATACCAATCCACAGAGAGGTAGTCAACGAAGCAATACCAACCTTTACTACAGAACCAAACATAGAGAACTGTCTCTCTCCGTAAAGAATGCTGCCAGGCTGGTCTTCTTGTGACGCAGGATGTAGAGCGGAGAGGTTCCACAATGCAACAGCTCCAGTCTGTTTCAGTGTTACATTGACATCCAATATAGACCCATTGACATCTGCAGATCAAGTCATATACTGTAGTGTTTATATCAAGGATTACCTGAAGAGATACTTGTCATAGAGAGAGCAACTTCAAAGAAATACCTGCACTGTCCATGCCTACGGCGAGTACACCGGGTCCATTTATACCGTAGGGATATCCAACGGCGAGGCTACTGCCCAGGTGCTGATGCTCCCGAGTGCCATTGATTGCTCGGAGAAGTTTGAGATCAGGTAGACTCCATATTGTGACCTGACCGGCCGACTGTACATCGTTGGTACTGAACTTACAACCAGGCCTGTGGAAACACATTCTAGACTTACATAGAACAAAGTCTATACTTACAAAGAACACAGTCTAAACTTACATAGAACACAGTCTATACTCACAGAGAACACAGTCTAAACTTACATAGAACACAGTCTATATAGAGGAGAGCTGGCTATAAGCACGCGACCAAAATCAGGAATGATGGCCACAACTACAGAGCTACCAAACCAGCTGGTTGGCACCGGGCTACAAAGACAACAAATTTAGGGTGCTTCCGGATACCCTATGCATAGGGCAGTCGTTGAACACTCGTTGAGGGCTCAACGATGACTGTCGTTTAACGGAAGTTGTTTGAGCATCAACCATAGACATACTTATTTTCATCGACGTCTATGAAAACTGTATAGCTGGAGCGAGCCCACTTTAGTTTATTTACAAAAAAAATGAATTACGATGATTTTATCGTCTGATGTATTTTCTATATACATTATAATGCATTGTCACGACTTGAAACGGGGAGGAACAGTGATTGATAAAAGTTGACTCGTTAAAACTGTTTGTTAGGTGGAGTCAAGGTCAGTCAACGACGCTACCTTCCTCGCTTGTCACTTCCATCGTTGAGCCCAAATTGCCCATTGCCGCCATGTTTTTTCTGCCCTCAACGACGGGGTTTCCGAATGGTCTCGTTTAATCCCATCGTTAAGCCCTACGTGTAGGGTATCCGAAAGCACCCTTAAGCACAAAGTTAGAAAAAGGAGATAACTCCAACTGACACCACACAGTACAATCTACTTACCCCAGGCCCGTATATACACTTCCAAGTATCAAACTTAAAGTCTTTGGTGCTTTTGATGAGGCACAGTTTGCCAGACTGGGGTCCGGCTGGACCCGGAGAATAAGGAAAGCCCACAATCAGGTCTGCATGGCGATCATTATCAACATCTTCAGTAAATAGGTGAGCGCCTTCATTGTTGTACCTGGGCTATATATAACAATAGAAAATAATAAATAATAGTACAATACAATGTAATACAACAAATACTATACATATCAGATCATGTATTCGTGAGTGTACAAAGAGAATACGTACTGCATTGTGATCAGCGTGTACGAGTGAAGGCTCAATACCAAACCTACCACTAGCGTTACCAAACCACACCGCCAGAGCTCCCTGAAACACAAACTTCATATTATGTAATACAGAGTATCTCACAACAATGTACATAACAAGATACAGTGATTGTCATCGATGGACTTATTTTACAATAAACTATATTATTCATACAAACAGGAAGTTAACTCGCTAAATTTTAGTTAATGACATACATCTGCAAAAATTACATCAATTTTAGGCAGTAATAAAAAAAGAAGACAACTCAGTTGATACACAATAAAATATTAATTTACATTATGAAATAGAGCGAACAAAACATATGTCTAACAATACACAATAATCAATGCGCAATGAGTATATACTTAAAAGCTGGTAATAATTAAAATGGTGAAGGAAATGTTACAACCATGACAACATATTGTTATGGTTGGATGGCTGAGCCTCAGTAACATAACAAAGTCTGAGAACAAACTCTTGGGAAATACCAATAACTATGGTGACTCAGAACGTTTTGTACATTGAATTTTAAAATGTTTGAACGTTTCTTACAAAGTCCAAAATTTGCAAACATTTTGAATGTTTTGTGAAATCGTTCATACGCTTTGAAATCTGAGCCGATTTGCAGATCTTCAGACCATTACGACTGATCTTTATCTAAATTGTGAAATTTATTGAAATAAATAAAAAAGAAATCATTTTTTTTACCTATTTCATATTACTATAAATAATAAATAAAAAGATAACTCGACTTGCGTCGGGTTAGTTCTCAAAGCACCTGTAGATCAAGTTTACCAATGTATCCTTAAGTTGTGTTCAAATGCAGTTTTAGACTAGAGCAACAACACACCCACCCTGTCTGAGCATCCCAGTGATGGGGAAGAACCTCAGACTATACCACAATGATAGCGGACCTGGGGTTGCATAAAATAGACAGACAACTCCAGAATGATATCTAACTTTTACATTCACTCGTGTTTCCGATAGCAAACAAAAGTATGAATTGGGTAAATCTACAATTATGAGAAAATGCGGCTTGATGCAATGCTACTCTATATATTGACTTGGTGATGATGGAAACGGTTTAGTAAGAAACGGGTTAGTAACAAAAGTGTCTGATAAAAAATGGGCTAGTAGTAAGAAATGGGCTAGTAAGAAATGGGCTAGTAAGAAACGGGCTAGTAAGAAACAGGCTGGTAAGAAATGGACCAGTAAGAAATGGGTTAGTAAAAAACGGGTTAGTACGAAACAGGCTAGTAAGAAACGGACTAGTTAGAAACGGGCTAGTTAGAAACGGGCTAGAAAAAGATGGGCCAGTAAGAAATGGGCTAGTAAGAAATGGACTCGTATAAAAGAAACCGTCTAGTAAGAAACGGACTAGCAAGAAACGGGCTAGCAAGAAATGGGCTAGCAAGAAATGGGCTAGCAAGAAATGATTACTTGCATCATATATATATATACATAGGAGGACTTACATTATATGTAAGGTTCTGCCAGCCGTAGTTAGGTGAACTGACCACAATGTCGTTATATCCATCGAGGTTAACATCCAGCACAGCTACGTCACCACCAAACCTCCCCGACTACAGCAAACAGGAAGATAGAACGCTCAGAACCAGGTATGCCAACAATAGGAGGTATCAGACTGTCAGTAATCAATAGGGCTAGTATAAAGTGACTTACAGATTGAGGTGGGCCAGCTAAGGTAACATTGGCTAGCTCTTCTACATCAAAGTCACCCTTAGGGAAACCGCTTCCTGAATCTGGAAGTGGAGCAAGTAGTAGTCAGTGTGAGAACTTCTCACAGAGAGTGTTGTACAATGTGGCGAATAATTCCTGGTTGTTGGTGAAAATACAAGTGGGTGAAAACAAGGGACAAGATAGAGCAGGGATAGGGTAGAGATAGAGCAGGGATAGAGCAGAGATAGAAAAGAGATATAGTAGAGATAGAGCAGAGATAAAGTAGAGATAGAGCAGAAATAAAGTAGAGATAGAGCAGAGATATAGTAGAGATAGAATATAGATATAGCAGAAATAGCAAAGATACAATAGAGATAACATACCATAGACAACAAAAACACGACCATTGTATCCAGTGACATCACCAGTGGAGTACATGGGTGCAGATATCACCAAGTCCTCTAAACCATCGTTGTTGACATCAGAAAATGAGATGGATCTGTGGGGAAGGAATATCACAATATGTGTATATCATACAGAGTGTACACTTATTTATAGACTGTATCTGTATCGTATCCACCCCTGTACACACTACACCCCTGTACACACTACACCCCTGTACACACTACATCCCTGTACACACTACACCCCCGTACACACTACACCCCTGTATGCACTACACCCCTATACACACTACACCCCCGTACACACTACACCCCCGTACACACTACACCCCCGTACACACTACACCCCCGTACACACTACACCCTCGTACACACTACACCCCCGTACACACTACACCCCCGTACACACTACATCCCTGTACACACCACACCCCTGTACACACTACATCCCCGTACACTCTACACACCTGTACACATCACACCCCTGTACACACTACACCCCCGTACACACTACACCCCCGTACACACTACACACCTGTACACACTACACCCCCGTACACACTACACCCCTGTACACACTACACCCCCGCACACACTACAACCCGGTACACACTACACCCCTGTACACACTACACCCCCGTACACACTACACCTCCGTACACAATACACCCCTGTACACACTACACCCTGTACACACTACACCCCCGCACACACTACACCCCTGTACACACTACACCCCTGTACACACTACACCCCCGTACACAGTACACCCCCGTACACACTACACCCCCGTACACACTACACCCCCGTACACACTACACCCCCGTACACACTACACCCCCGTACACACTACACCCCCGTACACACTACACCCCTGTATGCACTACACCCCTATACACACTACACCCCCGTACACACTACACCCCCGTACACACTACACCCCCGTACACACTACACCCCCGTACACACTACACCCTCGTACACACTACACCCCCGTACACACTACACCCCCGTACACACTACATCCCTGTACACACCACACCCCTGTACACACTACATCCCCGTACACTCTACACACCTGTACACATAACACCCCTGTACACACTACACCCCCGTACACACTACACCCCCGTACACACTACACACCTGTACACACTACACCCCCGTACACACTACACCCCTGTACACACTACACCCCCGCACACACTACAACCCTGTACACACTACACCCCTGTACACACTACACCCCCGTACACACTACACCTCCGTACACAATACACCCCTGTACACACTACACCCTGTACACACTACACCCCCGTACACACTACACCCCTGTACACACTACACCCCTGTACACACTACACCCCCGTACACAGTACACCCCCGTACACACTACACCCCCGTACACACTACACCCCCGTACACACTACACCCCCGTACACACTACACCCCCGTACACACTACACCCCCGTACACACTACACCCCCGTACACACTACACCCCCGTACACACTACACCCCCGTACACACTACACCCCCGTACACACTACACCCCCGTACACACTACACCCCCGTACACACTACACCCTCGTACACACTACACCCCCGTACACACTACACCCCCGTACACACTACATCCCTGTACACACCACACCCCTGTACACACTACATCCCCGTACACTCTACACACCTGTACACATAACACCCCTGTACACACTACACCCCCGTACACACTACACCCCCGTACACACTACACACCTGTACACACTACACCCCCGTACACACTACACCCCTGTACACACTACACCCCCGCACACACTACAACCCTGTACACACTACACCCCTGTACACACTACACCCCCGTACACACTACACCTCCGTACACAATACACCCCTGTACACACTACACCCTGTACACACTACACCCCCGTACACACTACACCCCTGTACACACTACACCCCTGTACACACTACACCCCCGTACACAGTACACCCCCGTACACACTACACCCCCGTACACACTACACCCCCGTACACACTACACCCCCGTACACACTACACCCCCGTACACACTACACCCCCGTACACACTACACCCCCGTACACACTACACCCCCGTACACACTACACCCCCGTACACACTACACCCCCGTACACACTACACCCCCGTACACACTACACCCCCGTACACACTACACCCCCGTACACACTACACCCCCGTACACACTACACCCCCGTACACACTACACCCCCGTACACACTACACCCCTGTACACACTACACCCCCGTACACACTACATCCCTGTACACACTACACCCCCGTACACACTACACCCCCGTACACACTACACCCTCGTACACACTACACCCCCGTACACACTACACCCCCGTACACACTACACCCCTGTACACACTACACCCCCGTACACACTACATCCCTGTACGCACTACACCCCTGTACACACTACACCCCAGTACACTCTACACCCCTGTACACACTACATCCCTGTACACACTACACCCCGGTACACTTACTCTCCCAACCGACTGTATGGTCTGCCGGTAGACAAGATGGTAACTGGCTGTGAAACTTCTCTGCTCTGATACTTCTTGTCCACTTTTTCATTCTTCATCGATGTTGATGGTTTCTACAATTGTATTGATATAACAGGGTATAATAATGCTTTGTGTATTGTATTGTGCAGCAACAGTAAGCTATAGCACAAGTACAAACAATTCTAGTCTAAAACACTCACAGTATATCATCTAAGTCACTTACCTGCAGCTCAGCTGATCTAAGCACCAAACCATATTCAGTCTTCTGTACAACCACCTTCTCTTTGCTAATGGAGCGTTTATACAACGCCCGCAGTGCATTAGGAGAGGGAGAAGGAACACGGGCTACTGCAGCAGATCTCTCTGACTCACCATTACATCTGATGTAGAGTGGGTTCTCGGGTGTTGTACACTGCCCACTGCAGATTAAATAACACCAAAACTATTTACATAGCACTCAGGCTGCGGAGTTAAATGAACAATTCTCTGTGATAATAACATTGACTGCAAAAGAATCTTTTTATGAGTTGTCTCGCCTTCAAAATTAATAAAAATATTCTTACTAAATTAGGAAATGTTATCTATTGTCCTTGCAGTCAATTGTTTTCTATACAAGGCACTTCCTCTCGTTAGACAAAGCTGTATTCTATCAACAACATGCTAAACTGTTTGCATTTAATATATAAAAGAGAGAAGTCCCTGTAACTTACATGTTACTAAACACAGCGCAGGGTAGTTAGTCATACAACACTACCAGCTGAAACAAATAAATTCAACACGACACAAACAAGTAAAATGAACTAGAGATGAATCTGACCTAAATCCATTCTCCAGTATGTAGATGACGTTATCCCATACACTGGTACTCCATAGAGCCATATCGTACATGCCACCCAGGAAGAACGAGTCAAGGTTTTGGGTGATGAATGGACTTTTTTCCGCAGTAGCAATGTAGTCCTGTAGTACATATACATGGATGACTGAGAGCTACAGTGATGGTAGTATTAGTTATGTATATAGTAGATAGGGCTTGTGTTAACGTACCTTACCTAGTGCCAGTGTCTCACCCATTCTAAAATATATGCAAAGTATGCCGTAACATAACATACTTTTTTATATAACACAGACAATGTTATGTAACACGCATACACTGTTACATAACATGCACTGTTACATGCCCCACAAAAACTGTTACATGACACACTCGTACATAATACACACAATGGTACATAACACACATACACTGTTACTTAACTTACACTGTTACATAACACAGACTGTTATGTAACACAATACAATGTTTCACAACTTGCATGATTACATAACACGTGTAAAATGCTACATACCACACAATGTTACATAAGACACTTACACTGTCACATAACAGACAATGTTACATAAGACACTTACACTATTACATAACATACAATGTTACATAAGACACCTACACTGTTACATAACATACAATGTTACATAAGAAACTTACACCGCGAGGTAAATGAGAGTTGTGCACTCCTCAATTACATTCAGAGGCATCTGTACACCACCGTAGTACAACTGGTAGATCTTGTACAGATGCTGTGTGGGAATGTACCTGCACAGGAAACAAACGAATGTATAAATAAAACACAAGTGCGCACAAAAACCAACTAGCTTCTTAGATAATTGTACATAAAACACACACACAAAGTTTGTAGTGGTACAAACCATTGAGAGAAGTGAACATAGGAATAGTCTCCCCTGAATGCATTGATGACATCACCACCCAAGTCTGCAGCACTGTGTGAGGTATCATAGACCCCGTGGAAGTCTACCTGTAGTATAAGCCAGTATGTAGGATAGAGAACTGCACCAATACGTACCGGCACCATAACACAAAGTCTAGCAATAGGAAACATGCGTACAGCCGCCATTGTTCTGATGAATCCTTGTCTAATACCCAGAGAGTGCCATGTTATATCTGCCACTTGATGGGAGACAAATCCAAGCATAAACACAACCAACTTCTCTGTTTCCTGCACATACAACAAATGGGTACCATTTAGTGCTAGCCATAGTGACAACAAAGGCTAATTTTTCTACATGTGTCACTGGACTTGAGAAGGTTCTGGGACGTGGTACAATATTTTATTAGCTTATAAATATATGGACCGTGGAAGTCTCGGAGCTCGGGAAGGTTGTAGATGTCATGGGAAAACTACGTCAAGCTTTTTCGCGACATACCACAACATACCTTTTAGGTGACAAAAGTGTTTTTACTTTATAACAACAAAAACCCTTGAATCGTTTAGTATAAAAATTATTTATTATTTTGCGCAATGAGGTTACATATTTTTTTTATGAGAAAAGGTTGCAATTTATAACATTTTTCCAACATTTTTGCATGAACCTTAGACAATGCAAATGTGACTAAAAATATAAGCTGTTTGTGGCCCATTTATTCAGGGTTCAACAATGCAAAGATATTCCATGATCACCGAGAGTGGGCAACTCCAAAATAGGTTTGGTACTTGCAAGATAAATGCACTATCTCCACTTGTTATGATATCACCAAGGCAACGGCGAGCAGACAACAGAATGAACCAACCTCAGACCAAGGTGGAGGGAAGTTATCCCTGAGATATTGAATAGTGACATTAGTAAAAGGTGTCCAATGGATGTCTTCTGATATCTGATGGTATTGCCCTGAAATATCCATGTCTATGTACAACCTGAGTCAAACTTGATAGCATTACCCACCGATCAACTACATCCATAACAAAACATCGTACCTTTGAAGCAAAGACTGGTGAAGTATGTATCTGGATATGTATTTCCTGCTTGGAATGCATCTTGGTGTTTTACAATAAGCTATAAAATATTGAGACTATATTGTGAGATATTATGTTAGCCTGTACTCCTGATTTTCTTGTAATACAGATACGGTAATGATTAATAAGTAATTTACCTGCTTGTAGCTTAGGCTATGGGTGGTATCATCGAATATGGCTGCAGCTATGTGAGCTAAAATGCAAACACAAAGAATTAGGATCTAACTAAATTTTATACATTTATACGTTGATAATAACAGAAGATTTTCAGGTATTGTGTCATGTTGTGTTTGAATAAATAACTGGCAATTGTAATGAGAGCAAACATTCTGCAACAAATCTGGAAGCCTTCAGCAGCTAACTCTGGCATAGTTGCAAAGGTGCATTTGTTGACGTGGGGATCGAGATTTTGGTGCAAAGACCCAGTCTAAGAAATTATCAAATTTAATTAAAAAGTGTTTTCTTGTGGCTTTAATGCGCATGTGCCAAGTATCAGCTACTCTTTCTTAATACGATAGGCAGGAAGACTGAAATCCACAGTCTCCCTTTGTCATTACGGTAGGGGAATGCGCCCTGACAGTCTCACTACAACTACATCACTGGCTCAACAAATGCCACTGTACTTATTGCAGAGAAAATTGTGTAGATTTTGGTGAATGTTCACAGTAAACTGGGAGTTTGCTCCATCATTTCTCCACTCAGTGCGCTGGCAATGTACCTACAGCCATCAGTGAGATGCTGTGCAAGCCATATTGTGCCGGTAGCACAGTATACAGGGCCGGTAGTGACCTCTACAGGGTCGGTAGTGACCTCTACAGGGCCGGTATGATGACTCAGGGCTGGCATAAGATGGCTGCATAGCTGAGGATTTCCGAAACCAGCTAGGACTTTCCACCAAGCCAGGAACCGAAGCTACCTACCTTAACATCTGCGGTAACCAGGACTACAAGCTAACCAGAGCTTTGGGACCCTTTAGAACAGTCCGATTGGACAATAGGAAACAGGACTCCGCCCTTAGCCACTTAACGCCTTATTTATTTAACCCTTGCTGATTGTATGATTGGTTAGTTATTTATATAATTCATTGCATTGGTCAGACAACTTCCTGTGCTATTATTGTTATATGTTTTATGCTAATTAAGTTCCGGTGAGCTCTCCTATAAAAGGAGAGACTCTCACTCTAATCTTTGCATTCATTATCATGTCTTGCCGCAAACACCCTCGAGGAATCATTACCCTCTAGGACTTTGTCTTGAGAATATAGCCACTTACACAAGGACTACGCTGTATTGTTTGTCTGAGCCATGGGCTCTTGCCATACCAGGTAATTCGGTTGCCTGAACACAGTTGTCACTGTCAATCAGCACTGTGTCCCCTCTGGAGAGAGGCATAATACTCGAGACTAGTGGATGTCCGTGGTAAACAGACCGGAATCCATTACAATATTCATTAATTGCACATTGAATATGTTATTAGTAAAAAAAACAGACCAGAATGTTTGCTGAAAGTAATGACTGTCGACAAGGACGAGTACAAACAGACCAGGTGCAGCCCTAGACATCTAGAATGAACGCCAACAAATATGGCGAACATCAGTTACGCTATGAAGAGGAATATTTTGACGCACTTTTGAAAGTATAAAAATACTTTTACAACATTTATTCCATTAGTGTCGACATTCCCAGTTTGACAACAATGTAGACAACTCCTGCAACGAATATCGAAATGACATTTTATATGTTACCCGGAATGAATGGCCACCTTTTCATACCTGCCATGTTGGTAAAAGCAGAAAGGGAGATATATAGGACCAGTTGCTTCCACTGATTGCAACTGGTTTTGATGCAGTTTACCAAAATTAATTTTTAGTAAGCTTAAACAAACAGTTTTTGAAGTAAAAGATGTAAGCATGAGAATGGGTAATAAAATAACTAAAGAGAACAATCTAAAGCCATGTATACAAGGATAATGTGAAAAAAATGTACTTGCTGAGCAATTTCCAGGTCTGGCTTCCATTTGGTAAAAAAAATGAAGTTAGGAATGCAGTAGCTTTTAAGGAGAAAGTTAAATTTCCAGGAACTTTCAGAGAGCTCAGAAATATTCAGGAGATGAAAAAAAATTGTACCAAAATTCAAGGATGGTCTATGACAAGCCACAAGATACGACAAGATATGGACCCTTTAAAAAAGGAAAGTCGAATAATTATTTTTTACTCCACAGAGGAAATTAACTTCAGGTTTGTCAATGTTCTTTTTCAGTCTCCATACATTTATCCAAAACTGCTGGGTGTTGTATCTGTTGACATTTCCTGGTGGAAGTCTTGTCTGTGGTATAACCTCAAATATGCTTTTAGTTTGTTATTATGTTTTATATTTGCTTACGGCTTGGAGGTTACCCAGAGGGGCCTTCGTTTCCGCTTAGAAAATACCAACGTGATAAACATGAAACCCATACATTTAATATGAATGTACAGGCATTACAACACATGGTGGCAGCAGTTTTGTAGTTAATAAGTATGGGGGATCAAGAAGAGAATGGGCAACCAGCGGCAGCGAAAATTGTTAAGCCTATGCAAATACATATGCCTATGCATAGAGTGAACCCCCCAACTGAGTTGTTATCTGACAATAATAAGGAGGCCAATTTTAGATCTTTTAAAGCAAAGTGGCGGCCATATTATGTTTTGCTAAGGTTAAATGGAGAGGAATTGGAGTACCAAAGGGAGCTATTATCGTATACGGCTGGTACTGAAGCTGCCAGGATTGTAGAATCTTCTGCTAGATACACGGATGCTGCAGATGAGGGGAAAACCTGTGACTTAATATTGAAAGTATTGGAACAATTTTGCATAGGTGAATGAAACATAATACATGACAGGTTTAAGTTTCATACTCGATCGCAGCTCCCAGGAGAGTAGTTTGATTCATTCTATTCAGATTTGAGGACACTAGCAGGCAGATGTCAATTTAACTACCATGCTGCAACTGGAGCTGTAGATGTCGATAGTCCAATGGATGAAATATTACGTGACAGGGTGGTGATAGGTATATGAGAAGATGAGCCACGAAAGAAACTCATTTCACAAGGTAACCATTTAACTCTTGCAATAGCTTTGGGGTTATGTAGGCCACATGAGGTCACGTCTAGCACTATGCGATCGATGACTGGCGGGTCAAGTGTACCAATAGTGAACGCTGTTAGAACAAAGAGAGGTTCTGAGCAGCTTAAGTTGAGTACTAAACAAAAACCCCAGGCCAGCAGTCGATCTCAGAAGTGTGGGGGATGTGGAAAGTTTCCTAGTCACGCCAATGAACATTGCACAGCCAAGGACACGGACTATTACAAATGTGGTAAAAGGGGACATTACTCCCGCGTATGTAGATCTAAACAAGTTCAAGAAGTGACGTAAGAGAGTGATGGTGATGACTTCCTGTTTACTGGAGAGCTAGTCATTGGAGAGGTGGAGTGTTGGCAGGCAAACATAGATGTCAATGCATTTCATACGCTTTTTGAGCTTGACACCGGAGCAGATGGCACAGTCGTCAGTTACCATGAACCATGGGTTGGTCAGATTGAATTATTCCCACCTGATACCATATTACATTGTCCTGGGGGTAAGGAGTTAGAGGTAGTCGGAATATTTGAGGCTCAAATGTCTTACAAAGGGTTAAAACATAACGAAAAAGCCTATGTAATTAAAAACCAAAAAACATCGCTTTTGAATAGAAAAGCGTGTGCTGCATTAAAGTTAGTGACTTGTAATGTAAATGAGACTTGTAACCTCGGCTATGACATGTGCTCAGAATTCCCAAAACTCTTCAAAGGACTAGGACTTCTTAGAGGTTACACTTACAAGATAGCTTTGAGAGAGGATGCAACTCCCACCTGCATTTACACTCCACGGAAGATACCCCACCCGCTACGTGAGAAAGCTAAGTTACAGGAGATGATCACCTCAGGGGTGATATCACCAGTAACTGAAGCAACAGAATGGTGCAGTGGATTAGTCAATATTCCAAAAACTTCAGGCTCAGTGCGCCTATGTGTTGCACTGACTGGTCTAAATGCAGCGGTCAAAAGGGAGATCCATCCTATGGCGACTGTGGAGGAGAGTTTGTCAAAGTTGGGGGAAAGCTCAGTGTTCAGCAAGCTAGATGCCAACAGTGGCTTTTGGCAGATAAATCTTGACGAGGAGTCTAGGAGGCTAACGACATTTTTATCTCCTTTCGGACGATTTTGTTTCAATAGGCTTCTATTTGGTGTTGCCAGTGCACCAGAGATCTTCCACAGAGCAATGTCCAGAGTGTTGGAGAGCATTGCTGGTGTTATTTGCCATATGGACGATATCCTCATTCATGATAAGGATCAACAAACTCATGGCGAGAGATTACAGGAAGAAGTGCTCGGAGTTCTCCAGAACTCTGGTTTGACGCTAAATGTCCAGAGGTGTGAGTTCAGAAAAAGCTCGTTGACATTCCTGGGACATGCCATCAATCAGGATGGGGTAAATACAGACCCTGCAAAAGTAGCAGCCATCCAGGACTTTCCTTCTCCTACTTGCAAGACGGAGCTAGGGCGCATCAATGGGATGCTAAACCAAATGGCAAAGTTTATCCAAATTTGGCTAGTCTAAATGCTACTATGAGAGAGTTGCTAAAAGAGAAAAGAGAGTGGGTTTGGGGACAGCCTCAAAAGAGGAGGAATTTTCAACAACGACGACGACAACAATAATAATAGTAATAATAATAAATAAATAGTAATAAGCAATAAAAATAATAATTGTTGTTGTTTGTTATTAATGATTTTCTTCTATTCATTATTATTATTATTTATTAATTATTATTAATTTAAATTATTATTATTATGATTATTATTATTATAACTATTATTTTGTTTTTGGTAAATAAATAAATGAATGAAAAAACGAAACAACCTACTTCACTTACCTATCTCAACATGTGTACCAATGCCACAAGACTGGGTAAACGGAGCAATAAAAACTATAACAACAAGGAGGTTGCATAACAACAATGGGTGCAAAGGTAACATTAGTTACAGTAACAATAGTTAGTAGCAGTAATAAATTTTTTCTTGCCGTAATAACCTTCAGATGTTTCTCTAATAGTAAGACTCTTTTGTGTACACATTGATTCGTCTACGCATTTTTCGCAATCTCTAATTGGCGTTTGCTGATAGCTGAAAACCAATAAAATATCGATGATAAATCGGCGATCGCTCTATGTTCCGACGTGCCTAAGTTCCGACGCTTCTATGTTCCGACAATTTCGGCTCTATGTTCCGATGCCAAAAAAATCATAAAACAAAGCTTCTATGGAGCCTTATAGACTCTGGAGTGTAGTAGCTAAAAACCACATCAAGTAATCACGCCGAATAGGTACTATGCCGTAACTTACTGTAATATATATGCTTCCTGTTTTGGAATTATAATTTATGATTTATGATTTATAGCTATAATAATATTATAATAATAGTAGTAATGATGATGATCACAGTCACAGTGGCAACAACAACAATGATGATGATCTGATGATGATGGTGATCATGTTGACGTGTATTATTATTATTAATTATAGCTATTATTATGTATCAAAATAGTTATAAAAATGATAATTTATATCCATCTATTATTTATTAATAATATATTATTATATATGTACATATATGTTTGTTGATTGTTGATGAAAATACATTTTACATGGAATACAAATCTCATGGAGTACTCCATGGATTGGATAATAATGATGTAGTACTGGGGCACAGTGATCACTGCAAATACTTGGGAGTGATACTACAGTCAGATCTAAAGTTCACCAATCATATAGCTGACAATATCTGCAATGTCAGAAAACACATTGGAATGATTAGGAGAGCTCGCTACTGGGCACCCGAGAAAGCTAAGTTGATCGAATACAAATCTCTCTGCTGCCCTCACCTAAAATATACCACTTGTGCGGGGGATCCTTCAACGAGTAGACACATCGAGGCACTGGAGATGGTGCAAAACCAAGGTGTTAGAATGATCAGTGGTTTAAATGGAAGGAGAGGTGTCACAGAGGCTAAAGAGAAACTCCAATCGCTGGACATCTGTCACGAAAGAACTCTTAGGTAAATCTTCTGTTGAAAATACGTTGAGAGGAAGAAGCCCATCCTGCTCTCTGCTCATCCTATGATGTGATCATGAACAAATCAGAGGCAACAGTGCAAACTAGATTACAGTCTAGGGACCAACCGCAATCTATCGCAACAAACGGTAACTGTTTTTATAACAAATTTTTCTACCCCTTACGGTACGGGACCTAAAGAAGAGTGACTAGAAACAGAGAGCAAACAAAGCTGATGCTGAGCTGACCTACTGGATGGGTCTTTGTACCCGCTCTGTACCAAAATGTCCTACCCATGGGATGGTATTCTGCAACAATGTCCTTATGTTACAATTTGTCCAAAAATTGAGGCGCGCCCCCTTCGCCCTCCTAGGCGGTCTTGCGTGACGTTTTCCTTGATGTAAGTTGATGTAGCAATTATTATTAAAATATATCATAATAATCAATGACTATCATCATTATTATCAATGAGTTTATTATTAATTGAAAATAATTGAAAACATGTATATTTGTTATTATGACAGCATCAATTATTGTTATTGTAATAATAATTATTAAAGAAATGCATAACATAAAAACAACAATTGAAATATGATTAATACATAAAATCTAATAATAAGATGATGAATAACTAATTAACTATTATTAAATAAATGTTTATTTATTATCATCACCTATCACCATCACCATTAATCGACATACATGAATTACGTATTTTTTGTTTTGACTTGCTGTCGTAATCTTTGAACGAGCCGTGAAACAGTAGTTTGTAAGTTATCAGGAATGAATGTCGACTGTTCGCTCTACAGCATAGCCAACAATGATTCATTTCAAGTCTTTAGACATGCATTCCAGTAGGTGTCTATGCTCATTTCATCCTACGTCTGCATTTATCAATCCTGTCAGTCCATATGGTGGGTTAGGACGTTTTGTGTTTTAAATTGTTTGAATGTTTTGAACAAGCCTGAATTTTTGCAAATCTTCTGAACACTTTGTGTACTCATTCATATGCTTTGAAAATCTGAGCCAATTTACTGGTACACTCTATCGATCATAGATGTCCAATCGACTTGCGACTGATATTTTTTTTTACTAAAAATTTAACAGTAAAATTTAGAATTGGACAAAAACATAGTTTCTACGAACAAACAAAATAAATCAAGTTCTTTTGATTAAAACCGGTTTTTATGATTTAAATTGGTTTTTATGGTTTAAATGGTTTGAGCGCAGTCAATGCTACATTTGGTGTGTGGAGCGGCTAAAGCGATGGAGTTTATAAGTAGCAATTAGCTTGTAGCTTGTGAGCGATGTTTAATGCTTATTTCCAAACAAGACTGGTGTGTGGTGCAGCATTTCAATAATATTTAAATATATTACTGATTGTACAACAGAACTACATAAAATAGAATACATGCACATGCAAACTGTAACAACTGCATGGTATCACCATAGCAGGACTATATTTAACAATCGATTATATACTTACAAAAATATGTATAATCGATTGTTGAATATAGTCTTTAAAGTTAATTTTTGACAAATAATGTATTTTTGACAAACGATTTTCTCCATATCTATGGAACCATGTCTATGTTGGATAACATGTATAGAGGCTATAGATAAAATCATTGCAATCATTTTTGGTTTGAAAGCCATGTGCTTTGCAAATCTTTAAAGTAGTTCAGATCATCTTAAACCGATCATTTTAAATAGTTCATATTAGGGCTGTCAAAGATTGAGAACTTTTAATCTTAATCTTTTCCATTAATCTTAAATTAATCTTATTTCTTAATCTTATGTACTCATGATATATAAATGCAATGATGGGGCAGTAAAGTCATCATCCATCTACCTGCATGCTTGTAGAATGAAATTAGCAAACCTCAATTTGGATTTGCCAGTCCAGGAACCAATAACAAATAAAATATCACAATAGTATAATATCACAATGATAACCAAATATGTATGTATGTATTTATGTATTTAACTGTGAACAAAACTTTTTTTGAATGCAGAACTGAAAGGGAAGAAAACAAACTAAAACTAGTTGCTATTTAAAATTTTGATATTTACAGTACATGTTCAGGTAGGTAAAAAGTGTAGGCACACATGATTGAAAGAAAATAAGATTGTCGGATACACAAATTAACGGAAACTTGAATATCGAATGTGAACAAAGAATATACATTTATCTTTGGCATATATTAATATAACATAGAAAAGTATTATTTTTTATTTTCTCACAAACTGCTACTCTCCAAAACCTCTATGGGGAAAAAGAGAAAACCCTTGGATATACCAGGATAGATAATAAAAACATCACAATTGAACATGCTTTAGGTATTTTTGAGAACCTGATTAATTGATCGTGATATATTTTGGCGGTGTAGCTCAATAGTTTATAGATAAATAAATAGCTTTGATAGAATACTAAATAACTAAAACCGCGAAATCTAGTAACAAATAATTGTTTATTGTTATTACTCAATATCATTGTTATAATTAATAGATACTACACGAAAAAAATGATATGCCCAGTAAGTTTCAATTTTTAAATAATAATTATAATATGTTATCAATTAATTGTATTGTTTGTGCTGAATAATAACAACAATAACAATAAAACAACAGTTTAATCAAAAAATATAATTGTTTATTATTAGAATGAATAAAGACAGTAATATGAAAATTGTTTTAAAGTATAAACCATATTACATCGTATTACATGTTATTATTATATAAGATACTTTGTTAACTATTATTATTGGTCACTTTTACATATCGATTATAGTTTCTTTTATTATTATTATTATTACCAACAATCATCATTTTATTAGGAAGCTTGAATTATTGTTTATTTATTACATTCCAGGTGTTTTATAAGCATTTCTGAGCAGAAAACTTTCTATTGGATGGAAGATAATGAGATTTATCGTAGCAAAATGTGTACCAGAGGAATGATGACAATCTGGATCCCTAAAATAAAACAGATCCCGAAACTAGTCTAGTTTAGACTCATAACAACATTCAAGGTCTCTCCATTGCACTCCAATCGACAGAAAAATAATAGCCTGAGAACTAGTGATAGTTAACTCGTTTTGCAACAACACTCACCGACAATCGTCTTGATTCACATCAAGTTAAATTAACTTGTTCAAAGATACAAGATGTACATTTTCATGATTTTTCTTCAGGATAGCATGATTGAAATTTAGTGACAAAGGTAAGGTTATGTGACGAAATACTCAAAAATGCATTTCCCTCTTCATGTAGACAAACTGATAGATGAGTTCAGCATAATAAACAGTATTATAGTGACGTAACTGGGGTTTCTTTTTATCAGATTAACTGAGTCATAAAAGGTTAACTTTTTGATCTTAAAAATCAATTAATCTGGTTAATCTTTAAAATGACTCGATTAATTGACAGCCTTAGTTCATATTATTTCGAAAGCGTTCTTACGGTTTGTACTTTTCTAAATCATCTGAGTCATTTCTAAACCGTCTAGATCATTTCAAAACAGCTATAGGCTTTGTAAAATTTAATGGTTGTTGGACAGGAAATGCAGTTTTGTTGCATGATATTCTGCAATTGTTTATGCAGGTAATTTGTTTATTATGATCACCAAGCCCGTTTTTAGGTACAGTTTCCTATGCTATTTTGCTTCATTTACTCAATTATTTTTCCATGTAAAGGACACTTTGTAAACCATTTGAACTATTCTAAAGCCGTTTATATTTTTTGTAAACGAAACCAACTAATGTTATGAGCTACTATGTTTCCACGCTCGTTACTGTCTACATTCATTCCAATATTCTAAATATCGTATTGCTTGCTTTTGTTGATTTTGCAATCACATCATCGTCTCAGAGTTCAGATAAGATCAATGTAATGTTAACATCAATGGGGTATGTGCTGGTAAGAGTAAAGGCGCAAGGAGTAGCTAGAGTTTTCAGAACCAAATGATTTGAGCAACATGGTTATCTTCCCAGAAAAGGATAACTCTGCTAAAATGGTTGCTTCCACCGTAATTATAACATATAGGCGTTTTAGTGGAAAGTCTTAAAAATTATCAACAACTCTTGGGTAGTAAAATGTTTATTTTTTTTTATATCGCAAAAAATATGCAGTTGGCATCTGAGATGAGTGTTTCAACTTCCTTTTTATAATTTTTTTTATATGTTTCAACGACAACTGCAGCTATCTATTGTAATAAAACCTAACCAACATTATGTATGTATGTTTGATAGCTCTACCGAACTTCCCGAGCTCTTTTCAGGACCAAATGACATTTAAGAAAGATTATCGCAGTCCCCTTGATAACTAACTCATTCTAAAACGCATTGTGGTTGTTCCCACGTATTTGTATACTCCTTTGTATGCCTTAGTGGAAATATCCCCTATCCTATTATGTAAGATTACTGATTGATTTTCTAAATATCATGTTTTTACTGTTAATAATGAATGCTAGCAATTCTGAGTGAGCCCAAACCTTGTTTTCTTTATTAGATGAACCAAAAATTGTTTGCTTTTCTTTGTATCACCTTATATTCTCTTGTTTTTCATTGTTTATTGCTTTGCCTCAGGAATATAGCAACGCTGTTCATTTATTTTAGGTGATCTGTGAACCATCTGATGAAGGTGTTGGTAGTTAAATGAATTACAATGCAGAAAATGGGACTCTCTCCCAATCAGATTTTGGCTTTCAAACTTTGCTTCACTGATTTGAGAAGCTCACAGCCTCTCTTATAAGGTGCGTCACTCTTGGTTGTTCAAAAACTATACTCTGAAATTATATCATTTTTAATAATTTTGGGATAGTTTTTATTATTTTAGTATTTTCTATCGTGGCTCAGAACAACGAAGCTTTTGCTTTCAACAGTTTCGTACCAGTTTGTATATAATCCAAATCTTTTTATATTGAGAATAACTGGATTAATACAGTGAAGAGCCTGATGAAATGCATCTCAAAACAAGCGAAGTGAATGAAATAAATACTGACCTTGATGTTTGCCAAATCTCGTACAATAAAACTGTATTTCCTGTGTAACAACGGTGAAAGTTTTTCGATCCGTGTTTACAAATTTTGTTTGTCCGTTAGTTGTATCATGTGATAGTTAGCTAAGAAAGCTGGTTTAACAAAAATCATAGTTACAAGGAGGACAGCGGCAATAAGCATATTTGGGAACTGTTCAAGGTTGAACTGGTGCAAAAATGCACGCGTACATTTTACAAATGCATTCATTGCTGAACGTCCGGCACAGCATTTTTGTAAAATATTACTATTATTAGTAGTAATAGCGTTCTGCTATTCTGTTGGGAGATATGTACCTTTATGCAATTTCATGAGGATTAATTCCATACACAACTCACTCGCCAGAGTTGTCTTTCCTTAGTGTCAGAAAGGTTAACCAAATTACTAAAAACTATCATAATTCAGAAACCAGTTTATATTTATTTTTTATTGTCTTTGAAAATGATGATTCATTTACATTTTATGTTGTTGCCTGATTTTCCCAGTCAAATAACGTATAATTCAGGTTTGAAAATTGTTGTTGTTGTTGATTACAATGACGAAGCCGAAATTGCAAATCTAACATTTTTTGGTCTCAAATGTATTCTTATTTATGATATCTCAAATTTGTATATATTTTTTAATATTATCAAATTTTTTCAACTGTGACATTGCTTTAGTTCGTGAGATATTGGCCATACAATAGATCATGTGGGCCCCATTGTGTGTATGGACACATTATGGTCAACAGTTATAAATATCTTATGATTGTTGTTATGATAGTAGTAAGAAATGGTAACGGTCTCACAAGTAGGTACATCGCATTCATACTAGAATGTGTTTGCATTTTTCTCATTCAACATTAATCCACCCAGGGACGCTCTAAATCCTTTTCGTTTATTTCTGCAATTTCAGCTAATTTATTTATCAGTTTTGATTAAAATATTTGTGCGTTGAATTTTAATTTGAACATCTTTCAATTTCTAAACAAGCCTAATAGGTTGTATCAGTGATTGTGCTGTGCAAATATTTACTTTGTTCAGCAGCTGTATGATGTATTAATATGTATTTGCAGACGAGAGACCTTGCAGCCACAACTAGTGATGTAAAAGCTCTTACTTGACGATGTGCTACAGCCGAAAGGATGCCTATGACAAATATCACCGTTATTCACCATTTTTTTCCTCCAGATTGAACTCAAGCTGATGAATGGTTCAAAAATGATAGACTTTCTCACATGCTATTGACAAACTGAAGGAAATTTGTCCTTTCATATATCGAAGCAAGTTATAGTTACTGTCTCTGTGCAGCCAAGGAGTTTGATCAGTTCTAAACAAACTCCTTGGTTCAGCCTTCACATTCATCTTTCAATCATCAGCTTTATTTGTAACACATTCTAGAAGTGTTATAGCTAATACTATTTATATTCATTTTGTTCCAAATGCTGTCGTTTGAGGCTTTCAGATACATTTTTTATATTTGTTATCTGCATTGAATCATTGAGTACACAACAGCGCATTGCATTGACAGTACCATCCAACATAGTCTTTGTGTATTGTTTTACTGGGTGACAAGTATGAGTAACACCTTCACAGGTATTATTGGCAGTTTTTTATTTCATCATGAGGAAGCAAATTATACTACAAGATCTGAAATAAAAAGTCTTGGTTTTTAAAGTTGTTTCTTTTCATTGAATGATATATATGGTGGTTTAATTACATCAAGAGCTAGCACTATTTGTATACATGTGTATATCGTGTCATGCAATTAAATCTTACTATATATAGCAGTTTATTTATTTCCACTGATATAAAAACCATTGAACCAAAAACTTAGCACAATGATGCCAGGTAGACAAAAATGAAGTTGTCCCCACAAAAAAATAGGAAATGCGGCGAAGTAATGTTGACAATAGCATGAGTCAGGTTCGTACCTACCCCGTACCTAAGAGTAAAACAGGTCTAGCGAAATGTCTCTGAGAAAATACATAAAACATGGAGTTGTCTGCACATAGATATAATTGTAACATCAATCATTGTAATGCCTCGTGTACATATAGCGATGATGGTAGCGATTTTCCTTAGCGATAGGGGAATCCCTTCCAAATTTGCTCAACGTTTTACTAATATCCATTCTTCAGCGATTCTGCTCCAACTCGCTGTTACAAAGTATAGCCTGCAACTTATTATATGATCATTGATAAATCGGAGCAACGCAGAGGACTAGACACTATAGCAAACAAGGATAAAACATTTGTGCGTTGTGATTGGCTGAAAAATGAATCGGCTAGCAACTTTTTGATCTCGACCAAAATCTGGCAATAACCTCAAATAAAATGCTAGCAATTACTTGGCGATTTCTCCGTAAACAGAAGTTACAAAATTTAGCAATCGCTTAGTGATCACTATATGTACATGCGGTTTTAATACAGACATAAATAGCCTAGACCATGCATAATTCATGATGTGTGAAATGACTCGTCAATTTGCTCAAAAAAGATGAATAATCAGAATATACGTTTATTCTGTTGCATCAAAGATACACCTTGGTTGCAATAAGTAAAAAATAAAGACAGCTAGCAATTTCGTAAGTCGTATTAGAAACATTTTCTTGTATGTTTGATTATGCATAAAGGAAGCATTGAGAAGAAATTTTCCGTTGCATCTTCCTATTATTTACATTTTTCGCTATACTTAAGATCAACCATGAACATTGTACACCCTTTCATGATGCCAGGGCATTTATGAAGATGAGCTCTTACATATCTTTTATATTATCGATTCTTATATATTCCGCTGTATAAACATCAAACAGGCTGAGTAGCCTCAGCAGGCTGTACAGTAACATGGTTGTAGAGAGCCACAGCAATGGCAGGACTAGAGCAATCCGCCACCCTCCACTATTGTAGCAGCCATTGTGTACTGATTCCATGGGAGAAATCTCTTCATGATCTTTTCTCCAGTCTTAACATTCAGTGTTTCTCCTCTGAACATCATATAGTCATTATTTGGCGTGATAAATAGGAGAAGGGAAGTGGCAATGATCAATTGGTTCATGAATGCATGTGTTCAACACTACAATGCCTACCGTTATCTTTGGTAGGGACCTACCTACAGCATATTATTTTGAAACTGTACATAAAAGTTGTTGTTATGATGATCCTTAGAGGTTCTGCGTCACAAATATTTGACCGAATTTAGATTCATTTATCTATTTCAAGCAGTTTTATGCCAAAATCTTTTTTGCAGATTTGTGCTCTTTTTAGTCCTATCATTAGTATAAACGCAATAGGTGTCGACTTGCATGCAACTTTTGTATAAGGCCATAAAGCGGAGTTGCGAAAATTTGGCCCTTTTGCATAGAAGGAGGTCATCCCAGTCATTGTGCACATACTTTTAAGAGCGTAAAAACTAGATTTTTTGGACGCGCTTTAGCTGCGGCAAAATATTAAATTTACTTTTGTTCAATCTGCTATTATGTACACATTAGCGTCAACGTGATATATTGCATTGCTAATATCTCTAAAACCAAAGCAATATTGCAATTAAAATTATTATCGTGCACGAAAAACTATTTATCATGCGTTACACGGACCCATGTTGTGTGAGTATTTGAATGCATAACTCTTGTATGCCAAAACCTATTTCATTATAATTATGTAACCATTCCTGTAATTATTTTTGTAAACAAGCCCTTGACGCAGCTTTTCATGTGCTCACAGCAATTATATTTGTCACATAATGATGTGTTACATAACTTTTTGTGTATATAAGCAGGGTTGCATCTCCTCCCTATTCGGAGTAGTAGGAGAGATGCAGCCTGAGGTTTAAAGTAATAAACTCTAGAAGAAACTTCTCTCTCTCAGACTTCGTTCTTGGACAAGTAAGCAACAGGGGACTTTACGAGCATATATTTTTGCCTACAAGTAGAAACAAAGTCGTACAAGTGAGAGGCAGTTGGCCTTCAGCCGACCTACAGCCAGATCCTAAATCCGGCTCAGCTGACCAGCTATCAGACTTGGCAGCAATGTCAACTCCTTCGTATTGTCTGTAGCCAGCCAGATGTTGGGTGACAGCTGGTAGGGAGGAATCCTACAGTGTAAAGTCAGACTAACTGAGGGCAAAGAAGGTGATTGACCACTACCAAAATAATTTCAAGCTACCCAGACAAAATCCTGCACATTATTTTCAAATGAAAAAATATAAAATGATTAAAATTAACATAATTGAGTCAACTTTGCATTTTTCGACCATCATTGTTGAAATCAACAGCAGTAAAATTTTAAAAATCCAAGTTACATTACACCCCAGTAAACTGAAAAAAATTTAAGAAATGTAAGATAAATAGTGAATTGGAAAAACACAAAAAAAAAAAAAATATGAGCTAGTTTATGACTATTTTTAGTAATTTAGTTGATACTAATCAGCGCTCTGATACACAAGAGAAAATACAAATCTGGTTGGTGAACTGTGTGTCGTGGGTGACAGTGCACCTTTAATAAATAAATCATAAATGATTTGAGTAAGGTATTACTTGTCCGTTTATGGGGTAGATAGATGCCATAAATTTCACACAATCTCATTTCTGTTTTAGTGGATTTATTGATATATTTATGTTGTTTAAAACTACATACATTACAGAATAAGTGTAATAGTATTACTTTGTGCTGGTTATTTGCAGAAATATACAAAGTAACCTAGTACACTTGGAAAAGACTTTTTGCGCTCGTTATTACTAATGTGTGCCAAAATTGTACTTACGCAATCTCACACCATTATTATCGGGCTGGATGCTTGCAACTTGACGCTTCTATATGTCATACTATTTCCCTTTCATCATTTTGCTCTAAAGGTTATTGCCTTTTTGGATGATGAACAGCAATTTCATGCTGGGCAATGTTGCGCATAAGGATTGACAGCTAAATTTATGAACACTGCTTGGACTTTTCTTAAATATTAATTAAAACTTGATGTTCATAGATGGTGTTTTCGTAAGGATTTTGCTTGTGATTTTACTAACTATTTATATTTGTTACTCTGCCCATATCATATGCAGCTTAATGTACTTATCAACATCCTGACTTGTTTGCCATATAGTTTTACTGATATTATTAAAATGCAATGCACCGGTGAAGGTAAAGAACATTTGCTCATTATTGGTGAGCCTACCTGCTAGTTGCATAGTCAAATGGTTTGCGATATTACAATACACCCACAACTCCAACCAAATAACTATGTATGTATGTTTGAAAACATCAGTGACAGCACTAGCAAGAAGAATACCAAAAAATCCACATACACACACATTTACATTATGTGGTAAAATTGATTGTTTTACAGGTTACAAATGCAGGCCTTAACTGAAAATTATTTTCCATACAAAATCATGGTTTGGTTTAAAGTTATGATATCCATCAAATGACGTATAGCAATTTTCTTGTATAAAATTAGCAAAAGAATAATTTTTAAATAAATATCTTCAGTCTGTAGCCAGTTGAATGTGAAAAGTTAGCAGTTGTCTTTTCTGTTTGGTAAGTAAAGATGACTTATTGTGCAGGCAACTCCAAATTGCACAGTGTATTTTGTACTTGAACAAGGCATTTAGTGGCTTGCGAAAGTTGTAACCAGACCAATTACAAATAATTTGCTTTGTGTGAACCATGTGTCATACATGTGTAAGAGACCGATTTTGAGTGTGTTTCATGTATATTCGCATATATGAGTGTATAATTGAATGCAGAAATAAATCCATAAATAACTTATATAGATAAATTGATACAAGCAGCACTGCTCTTTTAGAATCTTGCCAAGTTATTTTATGGTTTGCAATTCTCATGTCAAATTAATCTTTTTTGTACAAAATCACATGGGATACAGGCAGCCATCTTGTGCTGGCCGAGTACCAGCATACCGCCATAGCAAGGGTTAATACTGGCCCTGCAGGTTGTTCTACCGGCACAGCACCTTGTGTAGGGCTGGAGGTAGCATTTCAGCGCACTTCTGACTGGTGTTTCAGTAGCAAGGGTGGTTTTTACCAGTGGTATTCACCAAAATCTACCACAATGTGTACATATATGTTTGCTGTATAAAGTATACTATACAGTAAATGTATGGATACTGTATATGGATATGTGTAGTTTTAATTTCAATTATGATTATGAACAACACTCCATGCCATCAAAATTGGATAATATCCATTTAATCACGTTAATTAATTTTCAACAAACATACAATTCAACTACATTCATGCTTGATGAGTTTTCTGCTAAATATTTTTGTTCAGCTATCAGTAATTGTTATTTGTGGCTTTCAACCAGGTCATTAATTATTTCTTTGCAACTTTCAAACAATGTATGAAATTAAAAGTAGTGTGTATTCATCACCATACCACCTTTTTATGACTACAGACTAATACTGCGGTGAATTTGCACCATGTTACAAGGTCTCGCCCTCATCCTATTACTAGACACTCCGACCCACTATTACCCAAGAGATATGCCCACCTGCAGATGCTCCCCACCCCCAGTAGTGGATATATCAACCCCTACAAGGTGATTGCTATCATAAATTCTACACTTTGGCACCCTCCACACTCCCAACTTTTTCCCAAAAACTCTCTTTACCTGTCTAGCAAGTTTGTGATTTCTCCCTTAAACCAAACACACTTCAGGTCCCTCTCCTGTAAAGGTGACCCATAATCGGTTGATTCTACAAAGTGTGAGTTGTCTTCTCACTTTCAGGGTTTTTAAAGTGAATCTTAAACCCGGATTGTCATAGATTGTTATTTGATTATATCAGTGGTTATGATGACATTACAGTGGTTAGAGTAACAGGATGTTTTTCATGTATTGATCAGTCTATACCTGAGTGCTGACAAATAAAGACGGCTTAGAACATCTCTTATACAAAGCAAATTCATTACATGGCGTCGTAGGCAGGATCGAATGAGACAATATACAAGCAGCAGTGAGAGACCTAAGCTAAAAATCACAACACTGCGTGCAAGGATAATACGATACCAATATGGCAGCTTCGTCATTCAGAACACCAAATGAGTTAGACTTTAGCAAGTCGCAGGAATTGTGGCCAGATTGGGAAAAGAGATTTGAGAGGTATAGACAAGCCAGTGGACTTATTGACAAGTCAGCTAAAAGGCAAGTTAATGCCTTAATTTATATAATGGGGGAGGAAGCCGAAAAGGTTTTTGAACAGCTGACGATAACTGAGCCGACAACAACTGAAGAAACAGAAAATCCGCATCTATATTACGAACGCACAGTAAAAGCATTCACAGACTACTTCAACCCACAGAGCAACACTTTACATTATTCTATAATGCTCAGCAGTCGTGAACAGAAGCCAGGAGAAAGTAATGAAGAGTTCATACGAAGTCTTTATGAGCTCACAGCTAAGTGCGGTTTCGAGCCAGCTCAGACTCAACAGATGCTAAAGATGAGATTATTGGCAGGCATGAAAGACAAAGCCCTGTCGAGAGAACTGCAATTAGACCCAGATGTTAATGTGGAAACCATCAAAACCAAAATGAGGGCTAAGGAGACAATTATGAGAAACCAGAAAGCCGAAATAGATGGAGAGAAGAGCGTCGCAGCTGTAAGACATCATCGAGGTTACAAACCTCAAGTAAGAAGTAGCCCGACTGCCCTAAAGTCCCAGGGTAGGGGTTCTGCAAGGGTGAAGAAGATGATACCACAAGAGGAAAGCCAAGAACAGTGGCAGAGACCTAAAGCACCTAATGACAATAAAGGAGATTTCATAAAGGACTGTAAATTTTGTGGCACAAGTCATGCCAAACGTAGATGTCCCGCTTACAGTAAGAGGTGCAACAACTGTAAACAATTCAACCACTTTGCGAAAGTATGTAAGTCCAAAAAAGCTTATGCTGTAGAAAACGAATTTTCAGATGAAACAGGTGACATGTATTTTGACCTTGATATAGTGCAATGCAAGGAACACAATAGTGAAATTGTAAATGTTTTTGAGGTCAAAAATAGCTCTGCGAGTAAATGGCTCATTGATGTAAAAATGAACGACCAAATCTTTGAGGCTAAGGTAGATACGGGAGCGGAAGTTTCAGTAATTTCTAAGAGTAAGTTGAGAAGTCTGGGGGTGAAGCGCTTGCAGCGAACAAAAGCTAGTCTATCAGGCTATGCAGGTCGCCCAATTTCTGTGCTGGGTAAGGTCCACCTAAACATTGCTGTTTCACATTCAGGCACACAGAAAGAGTGCACAGAGTTTTTCTATGTAGTTGATCAAGATTCAGAAACCTTGCTAGGAATGCCTGCTATACGAGCATTAAAGCTAATTCATAGCATTGAGCAGGTAAGTGCTGATGTAAGTTCATGTGAGGAGATACTACGAGAACATAAGAAAGTGTTCAGTGGGCTAGGTAAGTACCATACACCAGTCAAGTTGCAACTGAAAGCAGGTGCACTGCCAAAAGCCATGACACCCAGGTTAGTGCCGGAGAATGTTAGAGATAAACTTAGGTTGGAGCTTGAGCGTTTAGAAAGTGAGCAAATTATTGTCAGAGATACCGAGCCATCAGAATGGCTGAGCCCTCCAGTAATTGTAAATAAGCCCAACGGAGCTATTAGACTGTGTTTGGATCCCCGGTATTTAAATTCACAGTTGGTCAGAACTCAATGTAAACTTGCTACGTCTACTGAGATATTCTCAAAAATTCGAGGGTCTAAATACTTTTCATGCCTAGACGGAAAACAGGGTTTTCATCAATTACTGTTAGATCATGAATCTTCAAGAATGACATGCTTTGTAGTTTGTCACCCCATTTGGTAAATTTCGATACCTTAGGCTCCCGATGGGAATAACAAACGCGCCGGAAATCTTTCACCAGTTGATGGTAGACCTTCTAGATGGTATACCAGGTGTCGAGTGTTATATTGACGATGTCTTAGTACATGCTACAACAGAGACAGAGCATAATCGCAGGCTTACTTTAGTTCTTGGTAGATTTTTGGATGCGGGTATAACCTTGAACAAAGAGAAAAGCGTGTTTTGCAAAACAAAAGTTCAATTTCTGGGACATGAGCTGTCAGGAGAGGGTGTAAGCCCACATTCAGCAAAAGTAAATGCATTGCGGGAAATGGTTGTTCCACATGACAAAAGGCGTTGCAATCATTCCTGGGGTTTGTGGGTTATTTGTCGAAGTTCATACCAAAGTTGCCTGACCTAACAGCACCACTGAGACAAGTGTGTAAGAAAAATGTTGTTTTTGCTTGGGAAAAACCACAACAGCAGGCCTTTGACACAATCAAGCGTGCAATCTCTAATGCTCCCACACTTGCATTCTTTGACTCAAATAAGCCTATTGTATTATCAGCAGACGCTAGCGCACATAGTTTAGGAGCTGTGTTGTTGCAGGATAGTAGGCCAATCGAGTTTGCTGCCAAATCATTAACAGAAACTCAACAGAGATACTCACAGATAGAAAAAGAGCTGTTAGCCATTGTGTTTGCATGCCAAAAGTTCAAGTATTTTGTATGGGGTAGGGATGCAGTAATTGTTGAAACTGACCACAAGCCTTTGGTAAGGTTGTTACAGAAGCCAATCAGTGAACTGTCCCCCAGGTTAGCACAAATGCGTTTACAGTTGCTTTCATACCCAGTAAATTTAGAGTATAGACCAGGCAAGGAGATGATATTAGCAGATGTGATGTCTAGGTCTTGTCCAGCTGGTACAGATGAATTCGAAGACTTGGGTTCTGATCCACTTTTACAAGTGTGCCAATTAGTTATTAAGTCTGATCCTGTGATGAGCAAGTACAAAGCAGCAACTGCAGCTGATGAGGAGCTTGTTGTAGTTCTAAAGTATATTAGGAATGGATGGCCTGTTGACAAAAAATCGTGTGCAAGCAGAGCATTGTCATACTTTAGCATGAGAAGTGCCTTGTCTGAGGTTGATGGTGTGGTCATGTATGGGTCACGAATTGTTATTCCAACAGCATTGCGATCAGATGTCATTGATTCACTACATAAAGCACACCAGGGTGTGAGCAAAACATTACAAAGAGCGCAATATAGTGTGTTTTGGCCAGGAATTAGGAGACGCATAGAGGACAAGTGTTTGTCTTGCGAAACATGTCTGAAAGCAGAGAGGTGGAATAAAAAAGAGCCATTGTTGCCATATCCTGTGCCAGATTTTCCTTTCCAGAGAATAGGGATTGATATTTTTACTATTGAGAGTCAGAACTACCTCATGGTGGTGGATTATTTGACCAAGTGGCCGGTAGTGAAGTCTTTGAAACAGGTGACTAGCAATGCAGTAATACGGGCAATGGAAGTTGTGTTTATGGATTTTGGCACTCCTGAATGTATAGTGAGTGATAATGGAGCACAATTTTGTGGCAGTCAGTTCAGGGATTTTTGTACGGAGAGACGTGTTGAACACTTGACGAGTTCCCCTTTACATTCAGCAGCTAATGGGCAGGTGGAGAGAACAATTGGTACAGTAAAACTCATGATGAAAAAATGCCAACAGCAGGGTGCTAATTGGTGGGAAGGTTTACTTGCTATACGTAATACTCCTGTGGCTGATGGTTTATTGTCGCCAGCACAGCTGTTACAGGGTAGGGTTTTGCGTGATAAGTTACCTATGAATAAGGAAAGATATAAAGTGCATGCATATGATTTAGAGGGGTATAGGGCTAGCCTTGGTGTGATTAAATCGCAGAATAAGTATTATCATGACAATCATGCTTCAGTAGAAAAATCGAGGCTGGAAGTAGGACAGCATTGTTATTTCAAGACAGCCAAACGAGGCTGGATTCCAGGTAAGATAAATAGCCATGCGAGTGATAGATCTTATAGAGTAGAAACATCAGACGGTGCTACTTACAGAAGAAACAGATTGCACATCAAGCCCAGTAATTTAGCACTGCCTAGGTCAGAGGTGAGTAATAGTTGTGCATTTAGAGCAGAGACGCGACCATTGAATAGAGAAACAGAACAGGTAGGAGTAGTATGTGAAATGGGTGTTCTGGACCAGTTTTTTCGCCCTTGGATATTTGCCCCGAGTTGTCTTCTCTTAGCAGTATTAAATTTCTAAAAGTTTGCTGAAAAGTCGTATTTTCCAAAGTTTACGCTTTGGAAAATAATGATGAATGAGATGGCACTAAACGCTTTGGGGGTTTGGTGTATACGGCTGTCATATGACACGCGACTACAGGACAATGTGCTGGTCACGCTTGCTTGTTGTAAAACACCGCTCCTTTATTATATACAACGAATTCTTTAACTATCAATCGGGGTCAAAAGCTAGGTCTTGAATATACAGATAGTTAAAGGTTTTAATATAATAAAGATGGATAGAATTAATGAGAAGACACTGGAAAGTGTCAGAGGGCTCTTTCGAGAGCCAAAACATACCGAGACGGATCCGTCCCAGGTAAGAAACTTATTTGGGGAAGGGAGCACGAGCTGGCTTCGACAAGATGCCAAGCGAAAGGGAATGCGCGGGTACAGCAAGATGAGTAGAGCCGAACTCCAACATCGTATGACTGGTGACAAATCAAATATCATCGGTCACACCACCACTGGTAGACCTATAATGGTAACAGGAAGATTTACGCCCAAGCCATCTGATCCAGTAGACAGCGTGAGAAATCTATACGAACCATCAACAGCTTGGATGCGTCAAGATGCTAAGCGACGAAGGTTTGGGAATTATGCAAAACTCACTAAATCCGAGCTTCAAGATATAACTCGAGGAAACCGGCGTCTTACGCTATCGGATATGAGTATGAAAGAATTAAAATCATTGGCTAGAAGTAGAGGTGTGGCATTTAGATATAATACGAGAAAATCTGACTTGGTAGATCGACTACGCGGCGATGCTGATGATACACCACGTGTAGAGATAATACCCACTTTTACTAATAATTTGGTTGACAAATCTACGGTGGAGGTTTCCAGTTATCAGTCTGCGGACATTGAATTTTTGTGGAATCAAGCCACACCCGATATGATTAGTAGAATTCAAAACACATTTGATGGTACTAAAAAGATACGTGTGAGTGCCGAGTGTATATTTGTCCATAAAGAGCGCGAGGATTTAACGACTAGATTTTGGGGTAATCCAAGAGGTGGTCCGGTAGAAATTATGCCATCCACTGATTTCGATAAAGTGTTTGAAAGACAGTTATCGCATATAATAGTCAAGATTGATGAGTTTACTCAAAATGGATCTTCATGGAATTTGATGCTTGTGCCAAGGTTTTATCTGGAGATATACCGATAGGAGCCATTAAGAGGTGGTACCTATGTGCCAACACCCAAAGCCCTAGCTAGTAAAAAAGCTGTCATCAATGTCGACAACAGCGGCACTAAGACCATGACTGAAATGAAAGAGATTGCCAAGTCGTTGGAGATAAAATTTACTAGCAAGACGAAAAAATCTGAACTAGCTGAGGAAATACAAAAGGCGGATCCAGATGTATTGGAAGACCACAAATGCTTTTTGTGGTCTGTACTGTCATATTTATTTCCAGCATCGGACCATGTAGATCGGCTAGCCAACTACAAAAATTTTGAAAACAAGCTGCACACTAAGATGCTAGAGTACCCAGTAAAAATAAATCAGATCCAAAGGTTTGCTGACAAGAACAACCTACTGGTAAATGTATTCGAATGGAAGGGCGAAAAAAGTCAACTAGAGATTATTCACACGGACAATCGATTGTACAAGGAAGATCTACCGGAAGTGAACCTGCTTTTATACAAAAACCACTACATGTGGATAAAGAGCATGTCGGCCCTGATGTATACTCAGACTGATCACAATACTGGTGGTAAGTTTACGTGTCTCCGATGCCTTCACCACGCTACATGCGAGCGAACTTTTCGAGATCACATTGAAAAGTGTTTGACGGTCCATGATGGTACATGCGTGCCAAAGATGCCAGAGCCGGGAAGTGTGATGGAATTTAAGAATATCAAAAATATGGAAAAAGCGCCATACACGGTCTATGCCGACTTTGAATCAATCATAGACAAAGAGACCAAGGTACACATAGCGTGTGGGTACGGTGTACACCTTGTAAATGGCTTGGGTGAGTCACTACATTTTGAGACTTATAGAGGTGAAGATTGCATGGAGCGCTTTTTTGAGGAACTAGATGAGGTAGAAGAGTTGGTCGACAGCATCCCAATAGCCAAAATGATCATCACTGTGGAGCAAGAGCGAGAGTTTAAAGCTGCAACTAAGTGTTACATGTGTGGTCGTGAGCCTACACCCAAAGACTGGTTAGTAAAAGACCACGACCATTTGTCAGGATATTATAGAGGACCAGCGCATAACATTTGTAATCTCAAGCATAGGCAAACAAAAAATATCAAGGTGATTTTTCACAACCTCCGAGGTTATGATTCTCACCTCATTGTGAAAGCCTATGAAGGATTTGTAGATGAGAAAACTGGTCAGTATAAAGGGGGAATAGATGTTATTGCCAACACGGATGAAAAGTACATGTCTATGCGGATGGGTCGCTTTGAGTTTATGGACAGCATGCAGCATCTTAACAGCTCGCTAGCCAAGTTAGTGGAGGGTCTGGATGATTATCCTCACTTGAAACACGAATTTCCCAAACACGCCAACCTACTAGCTCGAAAAGGAGTGTATCCGTACGAGCACATGGATTCACATGATAGATTCCAAGAAACGAGGCTACCGAAGCAAAAAGACTTTGCTTCATCACTCGACAATTATGCGGGTATAAGCGATGCTGACTACAAACACGCTCACAACGTATGGAAAAGACTGGATTGTAAGACCTTGGGAGACTACCACGACCTATACCTCAAGACGGATGTATTGCTTTTGACCGATGTTTTTGAGAGGTACAGAACAACAGCAATGAATGAGTATGGCCTCGATCCGTGTCACTACATCTCAGCACCATCACTATCTTGGGACGCATTGCTCAATATGACGGGACAATCATTGGAGCTCATATCCGATTTGGATATGTATAATTTTTTGTAGAGAGTGGCATCAGAGGTGGTGTGTCTACCTGCGGGGGTCTGCGATATGCCAAAGCCAACAATCCGTACATCAAGGGATATGATCCGAAAAAGAAGACCACCTATATCATGTACTTGGACATGAATAACCTGTACGGATGGGCAATGTCACAAAAATTGCCGACCGGTGGGTTCAAATGGATAGAGTGCAAAGATGATATGACATTGGGTGACATTAACCTCGATGACGTTGAAGGGTACATAGCAGAGGTGGACTTGGAATATCCGGAAGAGCTGCATGATGAGCACAATGACTATCCACTAGCACCCGAATCCATCAAGCCGGATCAGTGGTCAGAGTACATGAGTTCAGTAGGAGAACTAAACAAGGGTGGACCGTGTTATGCCAAAGTTAATAAGTTGGTGCCAAACCTAAAAAACAAGTGTAAGTACATTGTCCATCATGAGATCTTGAAGTATTACCTAAATAAGGGACTGCGTGTGACCAAGGTACATCGAGTCCTAAAGTTTAAAGAGGAAGCCTGGATGGAGCCGTATATTCGACTGAACACCGAGCTGAGGAAATTGGCCAGGACAGACTTTGAAAAGGACTTTTTCAAGCTACTGAACAATTCGGTGTTTGGTAAATCGATGGAAAACGTTCGCAACCGGATCGATGTAGAACTAACCGTAGACGAGAGTCGAAAGCAGAAGCTTCAAAACCGGTATCGATTTAAATCTACCAAAGAGTTTAATGAGCATCTGACAGCAGTACTCATGAATAAGGTTACAGTGCAACTGAACAAGCCCATATACGTTGACCAGGCCATTTTGGATCTCTCCAAGAAGCTCATGTACGAGTATTTTTATGATGACATCCGAAAACGGTATCCCGGGGCCCGATTGATGTACACGGACACGGACAGTTTTGTTCTGCTCATCGAGACGGAAGATTTTTACAAGGAGATGCCATTAGACAAGTATGACACCAGTAATTACCCCGAGGACCACCCGTGCTACAGCGATAAGAATAAAAAGGTGATTGGTTTGCCCAAGGACGAAGGTGGTGGTCAGTCGATATCAGAATTTGTAGCTCTGCGAGCCAAATCATACTGTGTAGAAGGTGTGGGGTTTGGGATGAAAAAGTGCAAGGGAGTTAAAAAGTGTGTTACCAAAAAATTAACTTTTGAAACGTACAAGCAATGTCTGGATACAGGAAATCAAGCTCCAAAGGCGTGGATGACAACGCTCCAATCGAGAAAACACTTGATTCAGACTTACACTTTTAGCAAGAAGACCCTATCAGCCTTTGATGACAAAAGGTATTACCTAAACTCTATAGACAGTCTGGCACACGGACATTATAAAATCAAAGAGTGTAAGTAAATGGCTAAAGAAATCAAAGAGTGTAAGTAAATGGCTAAAGAAATACCCAAGCATATATTAGAATTTTTTGATCGTATACACCCTCCAGTCTACGACAAATACAAAGAAAGTACACAAGAACTGGTACATTCATACTACAATGGACCAACTCGCAAAATTTCCAAATCTGAGCAACTGCGGATGGATGCGCCAGCTGATCAAAAGTGGTTGTATGAAATGAGTCTCAAAGATTTGAGGATCTGTGCCAAAAAACGCGGTATCAAGGGATGTAGTAGTAAGAGAAAAGCCGAATTGCGCGACGTACTTGCCAAAAAAGAATGAGGCATTTTATAGTCCAAAGGCTTTAAATATCTTAAGACATCACAATGTACGCAACACCAGCGGCTACAATACTTCCACCGATCAACGTATTGGTAGCCCCATGAACATCACGCTCCGACCTATCCAATAGCACAGGTGTCGGAGCTGGCTGTATAACTGGCTTTGGAGCAGAAGGTGCCGGTGCTGCCTGTATAACTAGCTTTGGAGCAGAAGGTGCCGGTGCTGCCCGTACAACTAGCTTTGGTGTCGGTGCTGGGTGTACAACTAGCTTTGGAGCAGGCGCTGCCACAGTTACCACAGGAGGTGTCGGTGCTGGGTGTACAACTGGCTTTGGAGGAGGAGGAGGAGGAGGTTTAATGCCTATTGTATCAAAACTCTTGGCTACCCTGATCTCATCGTTGAAACCTTTTACGCTTTTTCCTAGCTTGTTTAGATTCATGTCAGAGGGAATCATGTACAATCCCTTGGCAATGTTATAATCAATGATGCCCCGAGTCTTACTTAGAGCATCTTCAAAGTTTTTGATAGACTCTTCTAAAGACTGTTTTTTGGCAATCAGATCGTTGACCAAGACTAAAAACTGCTGTTGACTTTCTAGAGAAGAGCCCGCCTGTCTGGCTTGTACCTGAGCACCGAGTAGACAGTATACGTATCCCCTGATAGATTCATTTAGTCGTACTATGCCGGGGTTTGTAAAGCTTTTAGAGTGATCCATAACGAGTCGATTAAAGTCAAAAGGGTCTTGGTTTACGGCTATCATCTCTACGCCGACATT
This sequence comes from Cryptosula pallasiana, assembly GCA_945261195.1. Classification (NCBI taxonomy): domain Eukaryota; kingdom Metazoa; phylum Bryozoa; class Gymnolaemata; order Cheilostomatida; family Cryptosulidae; genus Cryptosula; species Cryptosula pallasiana. The sequence continues at coordinate 13,346,524 of OX183137.1, read as the reverse complement.
TTTGTTCCAAGGTTTAAACTGGTAGTAAGTACCCCAATCACCGCCCTTGGGTTTAATGTCCTCGTAGGCATTTGGTTTTCCGGTGGCTGGGAAGGTCGGCAGTTTCTCACCGAGATCTTTGGCTATCGAAGTCATTTTCAAAGTTCCAATAGACCTCTGTATGTAACCCAATCCGCCTGCCGGTTGATCTATGATGGGTATACCCATCGGAACGACGCCAAATTCATTTAAGAGTTTTTGATATTCAGTCTTGTTGTAAGGATTGTTGTGCGGATTAAAATCTTTATCGTTAGGATTTCTAACCTCCATTTGAGCCAAAATCTTCTTAGTCTGGAATAGCACGTGAAAATTCATTATGGATCTCGTAAGTGGTAGACCTCTGGTGAGATGATCTTTACTCACTCCACAAAGCGTTGACGCGCAGTACAGGGCAAACTTGTACTGCTCGGTGTAATAACTGATTCTCTCGTTATACCACCTATCTACATCGTCAAAGTTATCGACGGACAATGGTTTCGGTGTAATGTCTACAAACGTTTTACTAAATCCGTATTTGGTTTTGTTTTTTCGATCTACGGAAACTACAATATCTAGTCCGTAAAAGTCGATAGGATAAGCGCTATATAACTTTGCCATTTATTAATAAATGACAACACATACTATAACAAAAACTGGAAGGATTGAGCTCGATGCTCCGGTATACGCAACCGCTATCAGCCTAAAGTCTATGTCATTGTACATGAATATATATAATTTGACAGAGAAAACCATCTACCAAGAACGTGGCCACCCATCCGTTGAACTCCCTCCGGGGTATTATACGTATGACGATATCACCCGAAAACTACCAAGGGCAATAACAGTCGAGTCGAATACGTTGAAAGTGGAATTGGGGAAAGGAACCATTCATGGTGGGTTGAGTAAGCTGATAAAAAACGGATATCTGTACCTGACCCCACTATGCCTGTACTTGTACGTCCACGGTATTGACACATCAAAAAACTTTTTGAATGGAAAACGCAGCGACTTGTTGGCAGCGATTCACGTAGACAATACGGATGTTGGCGATGTAGTACATTACCAGCCGATAAACAATTGCAAGCGCATGCATAACGGCGAGATTAACGAGTTGCTAGTAACGATACAAGATGATAGGGGTAATGATTACCCAGGGGAATTTGTGGCTGAATTGTCGATACAATAAATGTTTGGAGTAAAATCGTATCATCGTCAACGAAGGATACACAATGTAAAAGCGAATGTGTCTAGCAAGCCTTCGCCGACAGAGTTAATGTTTACGTTTTCATTGCCCAGCAACTCTGTGATCCAAGAAATCATATGCTACTCACCTGATAATGTGGATAACGGACGAATCGAGTTTGCTATCGATGGAGATGTATTTTCATATGGAAATGTGTCATCGCACCAAGCCAATTCTATAGATTTAGTTATAGACCGAGGAGGGGTAATCTTATGCAAAGTGTCTGGTATCACGTGCCGTCAGATTTTAGTGTATTACGAATCATAGAATAAATGTTTGGTAGAAAAAGTTTTCAGAGAACAGTGCACACGATCAAAGTAGAACGACTACCCGCAGACTTGCCAACGGATAACTGCGTGTTTGCCCCAGTATTTCCCACCAACTCGCGTATAAGGGACATCATGATTTACAAACCGTACATACCGGGTAGAAATCTCACGATAAAGTTTTACAATGATGAATCAGTGGTCATACTGACAAAAACAGGACTCGCAATCAACAAGCTGCATTCAATAGATTTGTCTGTCACCGGAATGGTGCCAATCGAGGTTGAGTCTACCAGTGCACCTCACTTGGTCATAGTTTACGAGGCTTAATAAATGGCAACTATAGCGATGATGGTAGCAGGGGCAGTAGTAAATGCCGTGGCTTTCACTGGAGGCAATTACTTGTTTTCCATGATTGATAAAAACGGAGCGAAGTCCGAGGTTCAGCGGCACAACGCGGCGATGGAAAAACTCAGTCAGGAGCAAGCTGACTACAACACGAAACAAGCCAAAAATCAAGACTGGCTGCAGACTCAGATATCTAGAAAACAAGATGCAACCAATGAGTTGTATTCGGTCAACTCGGCTTTTGATACCTATAAAAACCTGTTCGGGCAAGACCCACAATTGCCACATCCCAATCTGAGAGAACCGACTCTCGACTATACACCGAGCGATGAGCAGAAAAAATACGAAAAGATATTCGTGGGAGCCGGAACGTTGGCTAGTGTTGGTGGTACTATAGCATACTTTAATTAATTTAATACGACGTTGTATTAAATTACTTTTTGTTATATTCGTATTAAATTACTTTTTGTTATATTCGTATATAGCCAGTGCTATTAAAGGAGCAATCATTATCCATATGTTATCTTCTAGAAACTCGACGGTGTTTTCCATCATATGCCAAAACGCTTTGGTAGCACCTGTGGAATTTAGAGCCATGTCGCGAAAATACGCTGCCAGTTCTTCCAATTTCTTCTTGACAATCTTTCCTATACCGCTGCCAGCAATGTCAGCTGGACTAGTCGATTTCGGAATCAAGTCTTTGGCACCTTCCGAACCCAGAGCGTTTGCGACGGCCTCAAATATAGCAGCTAAAATACCCCCCACTGTGGTCACACCGGCAATACCCAATATGATATTTCGCTGTTTGCGCATCTTTTCAACCTCTTCTCCATAATCCCCCTTCAGGCTTTTTAAAACCTCATTGTGAGCATCAAGCTCGTCACGTAATCGTTGCAACTGTAATAGGTCACCTTCCGTTTTGTCTTCTTTAGCATCCAATATGCTTATTTTTTCCATCGTATCAGCTGCTTTTGATGCTGCTACTTGAATCTGTCCTTCGAGAGTTTGAAATCGCTGGTCTATAGCCACCAGTTCACGTTCTGGCAATCTACCCTCTTGCGTATCAAGTGCTGTCATTTCCAAATTTTCTCCCACATCGCAGTAGTTGAACTCTGCTGATGCCCTACTAATTTTGAGTCGATCAACGAAGCCACTTACAGTGTTTTTTACTCCTGTACTTTGTGAAGACAGCCAGTCTTTAAAACTAGATAATGGGCTTTGAGCAACATCAAGATCCCTATCGGCGGGTTCGACTACTTCCTGGTTGTTTTTTGCAAGCCTGCGTTGAAACTCTTCTTTATCAATACCAAACAGACTTTGATACTCAGCCTTGGGAATACCTGGATCTCGGTAAAACAATTGTGGATTTCTTACCTGAGTCAACATCTTACTACCTTTGCTGGTTTGGACAGCCAGATTGTTGTCCAAGAAAACAAATTTGCTGTGGTCAAACCCTGTATATATGTCTAGACGAGATAAAACTACACCAATCTTGTTTTGGGTGTGTTGATCGACACCAGGTGTATCACTGGATGTCTCGGGTGCTTGCTGAATGTCGTTTATCACGTCTCTAGAAAGAAAGTTTTCTTTGACGTACTTATCATAGTCACCGCCATTCTTAGCATAATCTATAGCGAGCTTTATCACGCCGTTTAATTCAGTTTCATTTGCGGGTTTTTTATCCGCTATTGTAGCTGCCAGCAACTTCTTAAACTCTACGGTTGTTTCACCCATAACCTTTGTACTAATAATTGTGTCAATGTCGGGCAATCCTCTTTCTAGGAGAATGCTATTGGCATTACTGATGGGATCATTATGAACATTGATTGACTGCTGTATGGAAGGGTCAACCCCTCCTGAAGCTTGTTCGATGAAACTGGTCTCATCTATGTCACCATTAGTAGCGCTATCATTGTCGTGACCAAAATTTTTTCCTTCGACTTCCATTTATTAGTATATAATAAATGGCTTATAACGGAGAACTAAATCACACCTTGTCAAAGAGATATCGACAGGGTCTCAAAGAGAATAAGGTGCACGCTAGAGTTAATCACAACCCATCTGATGCCAGTCCAGGTGATGAGCTGGTGGTCAAGATGCCAAAATTGGCTCCTACTACGGTGCTGTACCCGAATTCCCTAAACCTCACTTATAACTACAAACTAAATTCTGGAAAGGACGAGAGCGACATCCCTGATCACCTGACTTCGGCTATCGTAGAGAGTTTCAAGATGACCATCAAGGGCACTACTGTGTTTGACATTAACAACTATAAGCACCTGGCAATTTTTCGAGAGTTGTGGCACTCCAAGTACAAGTACGAGAAGGAGATGACTCATAGAGGCATCCAATCTGAGGCTACAAAGAAAAAGAGACATGGTATAACTGGTGCAGCTGAAGACGTCCTGGCTTCGATACACAAAGAGAGGTACTCTTTTTACTTGGGATCTTTCCTGACGGACGCCGCATTTACTCCTCAGGCCTTACACAACACCGTCGAGTTTCACATCAAACTGGCTAGCGGAGAGTACACTCTCAAAAACATCTGCCTTGAGTATGACTACGTGCAAGAACCGACGATCGCCAGCAGCATCTCTCAAAAGTACTCCAATCACGTTCACTACATCAACGACTACAAGACCCACACCACAAAAGAGGTGTCGGCTGCAGAGTCTGACTTTGAGATAAACATCAAAGCCACTTATGAGAGCCTGCGTTCCATCTTGGTCTTCTTTAAGGCTGACAACAAGGCCAGTATTGAATACAAGTTTCCAAACATCACCAACGTCAAAGTGGACATTGACGGTGCCACCAACCAGCTGTTTACATCTGACTACCTGCCGGTGTACTCTTACACGGATGCCAAAAAATACTTTCAGATCGAAAAGATGGGAGAGTCGAACATGAATCAAGAGACTTTTTATACAGACAAGTACTGTCTGAATATTGACCTGAGAACGATCGCCGATGAAGAGTCTAGCGGCGTGGGCAGAGAGATTAAAGATTACATCAAGCTCAAAATTAGCAAGGGAGCTTCTGACGCTTGCAAGGCTTTTGTGTTTTTAGTCAGTGACAAAGCCGTATCATTTTTAAACAACGAACTTGGAACTATAGAACAATAAATGGACGATTTACTACCAAAACACCCCCACAACGCCCTAATATGTGGGCGTACAAACTCGGGCAAGACATATCACACGCTAAACATTATAGACAGGTATTACTCGGGACACTTTGATCACGTGTTTATAATCTGCCCGACATTTCACGACAATAAGACTTACGACGACATCAAACACCCTTTTTTAAAAACATGTCATGTATACTCCAACGGAGACTTGATGAACACGCTCAATCATCTCATTAAAATACACTCCAAGGGAGGTAAACTGTCCGGTAAAAATTCGCTAATCATTATTGACGACTGCAGCGCCGAAAAAGATCTAAACAAGCATCGAACGTCGCTGAGCAAGATCGCTTTTAGTGGTCGACACTCGAACCTCACAACCTGGTTCATAACACAGAGATACGTATCGGCTCCCAAAGATTTTAGAGACAATGTACACTGGGTACTGATTACTAAAAATACGTGCAAAAAATCTTTCGAGACTCTCACTAGCGAAAACGACATTATACCTTCCGAGCATCACTACGAGATAAAAAAATGGTTGGTAAATACATTTATGCTGTTTGTCAACACCGACAAGGGAAAATTTCTGATATTAAAAAAATGATTGAACAAATATTCTACTTTACCGGATCAGTCTTCTTCTTTCTATGCTGCATAATAATCCTCAAGTGTTACTTGACAACGCGGAGGTATAATAAAATGGAGTCGATTATTGCAATCCCGAAACAGTCCGATGGTAATGTCAGTACGTATCGCGAGAGGTTGGTCAAGGCCCGGGTAAATACGGAGGAAGACATTAGTAAAATGTCAGACGACCAAGTCAAAAAAATATACCTAAAACACGAGCAGGGGATAGTGGATGGTGTGGGTGATCAAGTTTGCAAGTTTTTTGCCAAGGGGTGGGTAAAGGCGATTGCTAGGTTTGCACCACTTACCAACGAGGAAGAGTTTGAACAAACAATAGGTAACGACGTTTTTGTGAACGCCGCTTTTAAAAATTATTTCCCCTCCATATATTATGATTGGGGCGGTTACCTAGCTCCGTTGTCGATATTGGCTACTACTGTGACCAGCATAGATTATGGTACAATAAATGTCAGATCCAAAGATAACCAAGAACCCGAAGAGGACGAAAGTTGCAACAACTCAGGAGATGGAAGCGAAACCACTCAGTAAGGGTCTCGAAGAAAATTTCAGCGATGAACTAACTCAAACACCAGAGATGCCTAAACAGCAGCTGGTAAAAAAGGATGTAGAAAAGAAATCAGGTATTTGGAAGTACATGCTCGGAGGGAGCTTTGTTCTCGGTATCGTGTACCTGGTTATAAAAAGGGAGGATCCTAAGATCACAAGAATATCTGTACCCACATCGCAGTCACAAGCACAACCACAGCCGCCACAATTACCACAGGCAAATTCCAACAAAAAAAATAGAAAATTTTAGTATAATAAATGGCAAGCGGTAATATAAAAGATATCGGTAACGCGCTGTACAACGGCGCTCTGATGGCAGTGGGAGTAATCGCCACTAAAATGGGACTAAAGGCGATGGGTTTCAAGGATAGACCTCTAGATATGAAACCAGCTAGCGTTGGTATGCTAGCCGGGGAGATTGGTGTTGCAAACTACGCCGTGCAAAAATTGAAAGACGCCAAAGTCTTGCCGGCCACCATCTTTACATAATTTTATACATCTAGATGTATAAAATTACATCTTGTCATAGTCCACCAGTTTCTGTCTGATTTTATTGTATTCATCTACAATTTCATCAAACTCGTCCTCATCTATAAAATTATCAACTAAATGGCGAGATAGTTTTTGGTCTATCTCACTCATACCAACGCGCAATATCGTGTGTTTCTCTTCGTGTTTCAACTTTTTCTTGTTGTATTGCTTGGTAATTGGGGTAAGAGTTAGGGATATCAGTCCAGACACCGCCCCTAAAACAGTCAACACGGTACCTATTGGCATACCTACGACTGCAAAAGTAGTCACTACTCCAGTTGTCGATTGTATCACAGCTAGCGATGAAAATACCGTCGACACGTTTTCTAAATTGCTCACAGCCTTGCCATATTTTCTACAATATTCTTCTCTCTTGACAATTAACGATGAAATATCAGTTCTCATGTCTTTTACCCTCTTATATCTTTGCACACCACCATCGGGTGGGGTTGGAGGATCTTTTTCCATTTATTGTAGTTTTAAACCTTCCGTATCCAGTGGTACTACCTGAAGCTGCTCCTTCGTAAACGTTCTCTCTTCAATACCCTGAAGCGTGTACAGAGAAGGTTGATTCTCCCACGAATGTATCTCGTCAATGTCATACACATCTACCGACCAAATGGGGTCAGTGGCCCTATACCTATTGTCTCCAGCTTCTTCTCCAGGCTTGTACAGATAGCGTACCAAAGTATCTATAGGGTAAGGCTCAGATACATCATTGTACTCTGGCTGTTTGACGCTTTCGAGTTTTATTGCCTCCGCGGGCTTCATACCAATCATTTTTGTTTCTTCGCCATTTATCGCGGTCACAACGCCAGACAATCTGCTCACCCATTCGCGGTTGGTCTTTTTATCTTTAATCTCTTTATCGTACTGATGCGCAAACAAACGCTCCGCCAACGTTTTATTAAAACGTTCGACAAAGGCTACCTTTTTCTTATTTAGAGACCTTACAATTTTTACATCATGCTTCTTCATCAACTCTGTAAACACACCCATAAATTCACGACCCTTGTCACTCATTATCTCTTTGGGATAGTCAAGTGGTGACCTCTCGTATATATGTTGGATGGCATTGGCAGTGTCAACAGCAGTTTTACTTTTTAATGGCTCGGCCTCTTTATACCTAGAAGCAATGTCTACGACAGTCAACGCATACTTGTATTTGCTATCGACCGGCAGGCTTAAAAGATCGATCCGGTGCGTGTGGTTGGGCTGGTCTTGAGTGTAGTGAGGAAATTTTATGCGCTTACGTTTTGGTTTATAAATCTGGTAAACTGGTTGACGATCGAGCCAATGTTGAATTTCTTGTTTGGTAAGCTCAGGAACTTTCTTTTTTAATTTTCCAGCAGCCATTGTACCCCTCTGGTAACCAGCTGGAGAATAGTATATTTCCTTTAGTTTCTCCATTTATTGGTTGACGGTTTTTAAAATAGGTCGACGGATTTTTTATTCGGTTAACTGATTATTTATTCGGTCGACGGAATTTTTATTCGGTCGACGGATTATTTATTCGGTCGACGGATTATTTATTTGGTCGACGGATTTTTTATTTGGTCGACGGATTTTTTATTTGGTCGATGGATTTTTTATTCGGTTAACTGATTTTGTTTGGATGATGGATTTTATAATCAACAAATTGGTTATAAAATATAATGTCAGTTAGGCCCATTTAACATCGTGGTAGGAATGTCCACCACCATCACTCTTTTTTACGAGTCCGCAGTAAATAAACTGTTTACCCGGCAATGCACATTCAAACACGTACTTGGGAAGGTAAACCTTACATTCTTCATTGGTATTCTCATTAACAACAGTAGCTACAAAGCTTCCATATCTAGTAGGCTTTGGATCCGAGGTTTTGTACATGTGTGGCACTAGCTGTGGCAATTCGCTTAGTTTTTGCACAGCTGCGGGTTGAGCTGCTCCAAAAGTGATTCCATTGATTGTGTGTGGCATTATTTATTATACAAACCTTTAAGCCTCGATAATTAAAAGTGAGATCGGCATGTTTATTGTCTCGCTAAAATGTTTATAATGTAATCCCACCAAGACGGACGCTTATAAAATTCAGCCATGTCATGCCAGCCTCGATCTCGTATCCAATCTCCGGCTATTTCTCTTAAAGAGTTTGTCGCTACGGTTATTATTTCGTCGCGTTCATGAGGTTTGTATGAGCACAGGTGGTCTGCCAACGCCAAAGCTCCTACGACTCTACCCCAGGTAATTCCAGTATCGAACAACGCGCCGTATATGTTTGGTATACCTTCAGCGACGTTTTCAAACATTACATGGCCAAAGCTGTTGAAATATTTGGTGTTGAACTCTGCAATTAGCCGGTCTACCACCGGCCTCAGTTTACAAGGTAATTTGTAAACTCCGTTGGCCACATCCATATTTATTGGTTATTTTTTAGCCCGAAGGCTAAAAAAATACCAATTTTTAAATTATTCAAAGTCTGAACCAATATCAACATCTGTTTCTACAACTGTATATTCAAGACCTAGCTTTTGACCCCGATTGATAGTTAAAGAATTCGTTGTATATAATAAAGGAGCGGTGTTTTACAACAAGCAAGCGTGACCAGCACATTGTCCTGTAGTCGCGTGTCATATGACAGCCGTATACACCAAACCCCCAAAGCGTTTAGTGCCATCTCATTCATCATTATTTTCCAAAGCGTAAACTTTGGAAAATACGACTTTTCAGCAAACTTTTAGAAATTTAATACTGCTAAGAGAAGACAACTCGGGGCAAATATCCAAGGGCGAAAAAACTGGTCCAGAACACCCATTTCACATACTACTGGTAGGAGTTACACAGTCTGAATGTGAGCCAGCCGAGTGTGGACCAGTAGCGAGGGTTCTCCTGCACCAATGCTACGTCGCTCACAGCGAACAACCAGGCTTCCGGCTAAATACGATGATTTTGTAGTATATAAGTAGCCTCGTTTGGTCGTGTCATTTTGGCTGTGCTAAGTTTATTTTTTATTATTTGTTTACATACACAACTATTATTATTGTGTTTTATTCGTTTAGATATTAGCCATAGGGTAGTGTTAATTTCATGCCAGTTTTATCAGTCTAGCCTTAGTTGTTCATTTATATTTGTGCATTGGCAAAACACACAGCCTGAGCCTAACGTGTAACATTTTGTTATTATTTTTGTGAAAAAGGGAGATGTCATAGATTGTTATTTGATTATATCAGTGGTTATGATGACATTACAGTGGTTAGAGTAACAGGATGTTTTTCATGTATTGATCAGTCTATACCTGAGTGCTGACAAATAAAGACGGCTTAGAACATCTCTGATACAAAGCAAATTCATTACAGTCATCATCATAAATAATTATAATTAATAATTATTAATTATAATTGTTTACGATGATGACCATAAATAAATAATATATTAATAATAATAATTAATTTAATAATAATAACCAGTGAGTTTGTTCGCATCATTTCTGTTGCAATCGGTAGTTACTTGACAATTACCTGCCATTATTGATTGGGTGCACCCAATATCCACGAGTGGGTATGTATTGCAAGAACGTATAATATAAATAAGTTATGTATCGATACAAAACCACAACTAGAGCCAAATCTTCGTCACTAATCATTATGAATCCTCCATCTATTTACACATCACTAAACACGAGGGTGTATAGGTCAAGGCCAGATGGGTTCCCCAAGTTATTTCAGTAAAGTTTCCATAAATAGAACATCGTTGCGCCGTGGACTAGTGTGGCCACTCAAAAAACTTTTCGGCATTCATTTCAGGTGTCGTGTCGAGCTAGGAGTGACGCCGTAGCGTCACAACGCCGGTGCGTGAGGTATTTTTGTATCATTCGATGGAGAATCATTTGCTCTATGATTTTAAATTATCTTTAATGCATGGCCTAAGGCTAGTTTTGACATTTACAATCTTTTGTTTTTCCTTTAATTCCTTAGCAACCAGCAATGGCGCACAAGCTTTTTGGTGGATGCGGCTGCTTTTGTTTTTTGGAATTTTTATAGACAGATTAAAGCACCATGTTTTAAGCCTAGTGACCAATTTTGGTGAAATTTCGAGCACGGTAAGTCTAGTTTCTCACTTATTGTAGTAATAATTAATAATTATTTATTATTACCAAAATGATTGTCATTATTTTTTTCATTGTGAGTATTTTTATTATTCAAAATACTTTGCACAATTTATTTTAAAACGAAAGAAATACACAGCCTAGCGCTCATATTCACAAAGTTTCAGAACAATTGGACAATTTTTGGCTCACTTACGAATTTTTTTCAAGTTTTCGTTATTTTTAATAATTGTTACCGAGTTCAGAAGTATTTTCAGGGCTAATTTTTCCCTTCAAAACGGCCACTGCTGTCAAAATAAAGTTTATATTCAGAATCCCCATGGTCTGTTGATCAGTTACAGCAATTTCTGGGAATATCAAAATAGTGTACAGGATTTTAGGGTGGTGTGGTAGCTGTCACCTGTACAGCGGCCCACAGTAATGAGTGTATTCAGGCAGTGCAGCGTCTCGTCTCTAGCAAGCCCAAGGTCAGCAAGTTAGGCTGGCCGAACTCGATTTGCAGCGTTGCAAGCTCGTAAGCTATACACAGGGAGGAGTTGTCACAACTACCTCACTTTCCACTGATTTCTAGTTCGGCAGGATAACTGCGTAGGGTCGAATTAGCAGGTGGAACAATCGTTCCAGTATCACACGCCCGAAGGTAGTGTGCAGTGTAAGTTGATTCGACTGACCACTTTCTACTGACTATTGTTCGTTCTACTAATTGACTTGTCCAAGTAGCTGTTTGTCTTTGTAATTGCTCAAACTGTCTGTATGCAATACTTGCATGTGTTGCTGCTGCTGCAGTAATCTTTGTATGTGCTCTTTGTTAGTTCCACTTAGCTTGTCAGCTATTCTTTGTGTGTGCGCAAGGTGCTTATTGAAAGGATTCAAAGAAGCAGTGAGAGTGCCATTTTAACTCTGGTTTATTAAGTGATTTACACAAATATTTATACAGCAGGTATTGCATCATGTTTGCATCAGTCAGCATACAACAAAAGGTGGCTACGCCCACCTGGCCTAATTGGCCCATATGACAAAAGGGGGGGCAGCACTTCGTTACGACTGATTGAACAGATGCACATGTGTTTGTTTACTGAAGTGCTGCCTGCTACGCAATGCTATACAACATATAAGGTTAAAATATATGATACAAAATAGGCTGCTGCCGAATGTCAGTCACACTAATACTGGAATAGAAATAATGTAAATGTTAGTAGGCCGAAGCCGAATGAATGTTACATAGAACTGTTTTAGGGGTCGAAGTATCATCTGGTAGGATAGTCTGTATGCTTTCCCCAACACTCTCCTCCCCATTGGCGCTCGTAGGGCCAATATACCACGTTGGGGTGCCGGCTAGTAATTGTCTCTCTCCCTTTGTACGTTGAGTTTCAGCTCCTCCACTCTCTGAAGGTGTTTAAAGGCCTCTTTCGTAGCGTAGTAGATTTCCTCCTCGTACCTTTTTATCCTCCTATATCTTTCTTCTCGCCTTTCCTCCTCCATTTGTCTGTCTATTCTTCTTTCTCTACTAGGCGCTCTGTTAACAGCGGGTCGGTGTGTGACGCTTCGTTCTCGTGACCTCACTCTGGGCTTTATTTGCTCTAAGTCGACCTTTAAGATTTTTTGTGATGTCTCTCCAGCTCTGTCACCTAGTCTCCTCTTGATTGGCTGTCGGCTGGGACTTGCTGATTTTTCTTTAATGGGTGCGGGGGTGCCGAACAGAGGGGGGTTGGTCCAGTTGATGGCGCGGCTAAATTCATCGTATGATGCTCTGTCTACTTCGTATAGAGGGCGGTTGATACCCCCATGTTCGGCAGAGCCGTTCTGGTGCCGAATATGTTTCAGTACTGTGTCGCGGGAAGTGCTTTTGTGTCCGCACTTACAGTAAAAGAAAACATAGTGCTGCCGCACGTGGTAGCTGAGCCGTTTTTTATTTAGCTGTAGTTCACATACCCCACATTGCCATCGGTCCGTGTCCTCAGTTGGTTGTGTGTTCAGCTTGATGAGTTGGGTGGTCCGATCGCTCAACCACGTCTTTTTAGGTTGGTAATCATGCATTGTTGCAGGAGGTGTCGGTGGCTGTGGAGTTCGAACCCGACATCTGGCTGCTCCTTCCTCTTTTACACTAACCTTTCCGACTCTAACTGGAGGTTCTTGCTGCATCTCTTTGTGGGGAATCCTAACTCTCCTCCTAGGTGCTGCTGTGATGCTTGCCACGATGGCAGGATCTTCCTCCAAGGATAGATGTCCATCGTCGGCCATTGCTGTTATCTCTCTTTGTTTATTGCGGTAGTTTCCTTGCTGTTTGCTGAGTGTGCAATCTCGCTCTGCATCTATTTGTTTTGTATTACCGCGTGTTTCGGCAGTCCTTTGTTCTATTAGCCACGTGTTCTGACGTAGGTTGTCCATGCTCCTCCCCTTGTCGATCGCTGGTTTGTTGTTATGTCGCGTTGTTGTGGGAGTTGTGTATCCTTGGTTTTCATTTTCCCGTTCGGGTTTTCCTTTGGAAATCATCCACCCTTGTAGTTCTGTTTCTTGTTCTGTGGTCTCGGTGGGAGTTGTCTGTCCTTTGGCGGTTTTTGGATTTATCTGTTCCTCAGCTCGCCCTGATGGCACCCCTTGCCAGTTACCCCCACCGATCTTGGTGGTTACTTGTTTGTGTTGTTCTAATCCTAATTTGGCTCGTGTTTCTTCTGCATTTGCCCACGGTATGTAGACCATTTTCTCTACTCTTCCTCTTGGTCGGGGTGGTTGCTCGTTTACCTGCACTTGTGTATTACTATTGTTCTGGCTTTCCCTAGCCTGATAACACTGATAATCCGTGAACCGCACAGGGGGTCTTCGCTCTCTCATTGGTCGACCCCTTTCCGCTATTGGTTCGGCGTTAAGTGGTGGCCAGTGTTCTTCCCCTACCGGGGGGTTGGGAGGTGCCTCTCTAGTGGGCGTGTTCACTGGAGTAGGTGGAAGTTCGGCCACTGGCTCTGGCTGGTTTGGGGGTGGCGCTGGTAGTAGTAGTGGTGGTGCGGTCTCTGGAGGGGGTGCTTCAGGAGTTGGTGGTTCCTCTGGAACCCTTTCTCTTGGTACCTCGGGAAGTGGTTCCATGGCGTTCTCCTGGTGGTTGTGCACCCGCCTCTGGTAGGCTCCTCTCATGTTGGGTCGGAGTGCTGACTCTCGACTAGGTGGTGCCCTCCTTACTGGCTCTCTACAGGTTCGGTATGATTTCAACCGACGACCGTTTTGTGTAAAACCCTGTCCGTTTCTTTCCAGCCGATATGTATGATTCGGGTAGGTTTCGGTTATTGTGTACGGACCTACGTAACTTGGTTGTAGTTTCGGATTACTTCCTTTGGTTCGCCTTTTATTTTCTATTACCACCAACTCGTCCTTAGCGAAGCGGATGGGTTCTCCCGTCTCCTCTTGACGAATCCTGGCTTGTTGGCCTCGGATGTACTCATGCACAGGGCAATGAAGGTTACCTGATAAGGTGGTGTTCATTCATCACAACCCCATTGCTTATATATATGTACAAAGGCCCTCCACTTTGTGTAAAAGTTTAATGGCATAGGTGATAAGTTTTAGGTGTTCTGAATTCAAGAAAGTCTAATGAACTATAAACCAACAAAAAAAAATTTTTAATTACTTAATTTTGCTAAATTTTTCATGATAAAGCAAATTTCTCTGTTCAAATTGGCTAGCATAGGCCCTCCATTTTAATCAAGTTCTAATCATCTCAGAGATTCGCTAAAACAGCCACCCTGTAGCTTTTGTGTTCCTTCATTGTAAACCTCTCAAGTTTTTAAGGTTCTTTCTCTCTCTGCGCCAATATTTTCATGTTTATGCGTTAACATTCGCAGCAAACCGCCTGTGTTAATTAATGGGACATTTTTTAATCAAGCGACAACAGCTCTGCCATTCTCTACGCATCAATGCACAAGGTCAAATATGTTAGTATCACAGCTTGTGTGGCAGTGATAAGCTATGATAGGAGAGCAATGATTGTGATTACCAACTGCTATGACTGACACCTAGCATAGTGTGAGTGATGTACATAGGCTACATCGCAAATATATATTGAATGAGTAAACCCCTTGATTAAATGTCACCAACTTATGATTGTGTTAATTAACATGTCTCTTGCTTTCTTTGCAACTGTCGTTGATCTACCCAGAAACCAACATGTTTAGTTCACTCAAATGGAATTTCAAGCAATCTTTAAAATATATAGTTTTGAACAGAAGTGGTTGAGAATGCACTGCACAGAATGAGTTCTGATACTTGTGTATCTTAACTGTATCCTTGTAGCATAGACACCAGTTTGTAGGATTTATTGCCTTTACCGTACCATACTATTTTTTCACAGTTCTCATTACTTGATTTCTCAAATATCACAATACAAAGCTAAGCAGCAGTTGAGCAGTTGCTGCTACAGCCCGTTTATGTTTTGATGCAATCCATTCACAGGCAAAATAGAAGCCTCTCTTTCACATATCTTATGAAGAGCTTCTACTGGTAACAATTACACCGCTCTAGCACTACCTCCCTACGCTCTACTGCACACCAGGACTATTTCTATCACTTTTTCCCAGTTTTAGATTCATCAAATAAAACTATTATGTGGACCAATGAGTAAAAATTTTGTGACTCGTACAATTAGCAGAGCAAAAAAAAATTTTGTTTCCCTTCCACAGAACCAAAAGAGTCACATCTCTGCCACATAGCAACATTAAGAATTGTCTATTGAAAATCATGTTAATGTTGATGTCTATTATTATTGTAAGACAAACAAATGAAAAGCTATGCTTGTGATAATAACATGTTTCCCCACTGATGTTTTTTTGTGCTCAAACAGCAATCTTGTAGAGTCTCTTGCAAAGAACATAAAAACGAATGTATAAAAGCTACATCGGCTTATATTGTGGAGTCCATATTTCTACATGCAATGAAGCGTCAACGTTATATATATGACCAATAACTAAAAAGCTGGCTTATGCGCAGTACCGCTAGATGAATATAAACTGTCCGGTATAACAAACAATGAACATAACAAAGGCTAGTGAAGTACATGTAGCATTGAGTTGTACATTTCTGAAATGCCTGCGTACAGCATATACCTGCCCTATCAGAATTAGAAATGAGTTGGAGGTGTAATAAAATAACAACTAAAACCCAGCAAAGCAGCAGCAAAGGCAATATACTGTGGACATAAAATAATGGATAACATAAGATGACATTATCTTCCTCAGCAGCTCATATGCTATCAGTTGTACACAAAAAGGCAGCGATCGTTTAGCTGTGTATTGCTAGTGTACTCTAGGCTACAGCGGCATCATTGAAGTAAGACTGGCAGCATATATATTTCGTTCCAGTATGTTGTTGATTGCCATTTAATGGGTTTTTGTTGTTGATAGCAGTCGGTCAGACCTATCACTGCATTGTAGTGTCCAAGACAGCCAGTGCACTGTAAGAAGAACATCACACTTGTTATGCTTGACAAATTATCAAATTGCTACGAAATGAGCAGTTGGTTCCAACACATTACGCTTATGTACGACTCACTAAATCGGTGGTCAAAGAAATTTACAACACAAGCGTTTCATATGATCAGTTTCAAGCTAATCATTCGTTTATATGTTTTGTCTGGTGGTTGAAATAAAAGAAGTGGCTGTTCAGCACAGAAAACAAACTGTTGGGTGAAATCCATGGGAGAAAAACATCTACTATAGTAGCTCAATGCATATTAAAGGCTAAATTGACATATATACAAGAGTGTACCTATATTGCACAGACAGCCATATTCATACATCAGTACACAATCAATAAATTTTGCCAATTTTACTAAACTGACAAATTAAACGAAATAGCCAGCATTATTTCTTGATGCTATACACAACCAACAGGAAGTCCAAAACATCAACAGAAATTTAAAAAAAATTACCAGGCTTCAACAACAAACAAACTAACTAGACCATCACTTGACAATCAAACTTTATCTAAACAACACAGTAAGCAGAGTAAACTTCTTGACTATGATGCCGAGACATATTGTCAAATATTTAAATCAAAAAATTTATGAGGAAAACTATGTACTAGTACTACCACAAAAAAATTCACGCGACCAAATACCAGTCTAGCATTCATATATTTATACTTGGCCCAGTATAGCTACCCCAGATACCAAATATATACTACACTACTAGAGACAGTTAACCCTACCCGGTATAGCTACCCCGGATACCAAGTATATACTACACTACTAGAGACAGTTAACCCTACCCGGTATAGCTACCCCAGATACCAAATATATACTACACTACTAGAGACAGTTAACCCTACCCGGTATAACTACCCCGGATACTAATTATATACTACACTACTACAGACAGTTAACCCTACCCGGTATAGCTACCCCGGATACCAAATATATAGTACACTACTAAAGACAGTTAACCCTACCCGGTATAGCTATTCCGGATACCAAATCTATACTGCACTACTAGAGACAGTTAACCCTACCCGGTATAGCTACCCCGGATACCAAGTATATACTACACTACTAGAGACAGTTAACCCTACCCGGTATAGCTACCCCGGATACCAAGTATATACTACACCACTAGAGACAGTTAACCCTACCCGGTATAGCTACACCAGATACCAAATATATACTACACTACTAGAGACAGTTAACCCTACCCGGTATAGCTACCCCGGATACTAATTATATACTACACTACTAGAAACAGTTAACCCTACCCGGTATAGCTACCCCGGATACTAATTATATACTACACTACTAGAGACAGTTAACCCTAACCGGTATAGCTACCCTGGATCCTGCTTGAATACTAATGGAAATAGTTACAGCAATACAGTATAGCTACCTCAGTATATATATACACAGAAATTAGAAATTGCTTAGAAATTAGTAGTACATAGATAAACACAGTAGTACATAGACAAAGTAGTACATAGACATACTTGTATGGAGACATAGTAGTGCATAGGCATACTAGTGCATAGACATAGTAGTACAAGATGTAGTAGTGCATAGATGTAGTAGTGCATAGATGTAGTGCTGCATAGACACTGTAGTGCATGGACATAGTAGTACATAGATATACTTGTATGTAGACATAGTAGCGCATAGGCATACTAGCACATAGATGTAGTAGTACACAGACATAGTAGTACATAGACACAGTAGTAGGCTACATGGACACAGTAGTACATAGACACTGGGGGGCATATTTGTAGTAGGGCATAGGCATAGAATTACATGTAGTATGTAGACAATGGAGTAAAAAACATAGTAATACATACACATATAAGTACACGACAACAGTACATAAACATAAAACTACATAGACATTGCAGGCTACGTGCCATAGGAAACGATAAACAGGGTATTGCATGAACCTAGTTGTATATAGATCGAGTCGTACGTATACATAGAACAAGATTTTTCAGGCATATTGTGCAGTTCTTTTCGAGCATAAAGCGCCTGTAAGTTTCTTTCAAGGTTGCAAAGTCCTTGGACTACCAATCAATGCCATTACACAAAATGGACTTTTGTGGAATAGAAATGAGTTGACGATACTTCTGCTAGTTTTATAAAAGTCTTTTGCACAATAAAACAACTCACATAGTTCGTATATTGATACGTTAATAAAATAGTACTTACATTTCATGTTGCAAATATAACAGGAGATATTTGTGACCAATTTGAAGCCTCACAATCAACAGTACCTATCGGCATCTACAACTATACAAAAACCTGCATTAATTTGGGAAAATAAAGGTCAGGGATTGGCCAGTGACAGAATCAGCCGAACTAAATTCTTCCAAGTTTGGCATATTTAGTCAACCAAAAATAATTTCGGAGTCTTTCTACAGATGAATGTCAGTTTAATGTTTGCAAAAGATGTTGCTGGAAATCCAAAAACTTGATAGGTTTTGGTTCTTTACCTCAATACAAGAAAGTTGAAGGACAAGAGAGAAACAAAATATCAATGCATACAAGAAACTAATAAAGTAAGCACTGTGTATTTTGCCAAACGTTGAAAGTGAAAGTAAATAAAATTGCAGCTCCTAAGTTAAGAGCATATTATTATCAAGTGAACATTTTTGTACGTATTAACAAAACAAAGTCACAAATTTTCTGCTAGAAGTGTGGCACTAAATGCAATAATGTCTGTCTTTTTAAAATACTCAGATTTTCAATAAATCTAATACTTTGCCAGAAATTATCTACTCTTGTAGTCCATCACCTTTGCTGCAAATATACTATCAAAAATGGAAGTTGTGTTCTAACTTTCCTCAAATAGAGAGCACAACTTTGAAACCTCTTTCCAGTTATCATCTTTTTAGGAAGTTGCAAC
This sequence comes from Cryptosula pallasiana, assembly GCA_945261195.1. Lineage (NCBI taxonomy): Eukaryota > Metazoa > Bryozoa > Gymnolaemata > Cheilostomatida > Cryptosulidae > Cryptosula > Cryptosula pallasiana. The sequence goes on along the minus strand of OX183137.1, from coordinate 13,327,353 downwards.
TCCAATGGGAAGACAACCAACTGCTTTTTCTGTGCATTTTAGTAAAAGAAATACAAAGTTTTTTGTTTTGTACCTACCTTATAACAAAGGGGTGAAAGGGAAAACCGTCACAAGGTTCTTCTACAGCTGTTAGTACTGGTGTCAGTGAAAACCATTTTTGTTTTCTATAAAACAGAAACAAATAACTAATGATAATGATAAACAATCTGATAGTAGTTATTGGGTCTGAGAGTGAAGACTGGTGAACGTAATAAAAGAATTGGTTGAAACATACATCCTATACAAAATGAACAACACTTACTATCCAATCTATGGTTTTGATAGAATAAGCAATCCTTGTGCCATATAGCATGCTATTTAAGCTGGTCCAAACCACTATTTATTGAGTTTTTTTCCTACAAAAGACAAAAATGACAAAAAAAATAATGCATTTTTGTTCAAATGGAGTTCAAAAATTCCTAGTATTAATGCAAAGTAGCATAAATGACTATTTAAGCTACATTGCTGACTGACTCAATTGTCAGCATTATGAGTGTTATTGAGAATAACTATCTCTATTATGAGTAACAATATCAGTAGTTATAATAATTAGAATATTCGTTATTGGGCCAAATGAATAATCTTCAATCACCAATAGTATAATATTGAATGAATTGGTACTTGCAGAATGACAGGCTAACCTAGGGTCAGCGGTAAAAAAAAACGGAATTAGACAAAATGGAAAGACCTCAGGGATCCATTTAGGAGCAATCTAACCTGTTGCTTATTACTTTATGATAAGCAATCACAATTTTACCTCGAGATCACACAAGAAACGAAGTGTAAAGAAATGAAAATACTCAATGACACTTCATTGCCATGTCACTAAGAAAATGGATAAGCAGCACAAGAAAATGAAAAACTAAACTGCCAACATCTAAAAGAGAAGATCGTGGCAAATAATAATCATAATCAATATTTTTTTTATTACCAGCAGCTGTTTCGTGCTGCCTTTTTATATATGCAAAATAGTAATGAATAAATACATTGTGTAATATGAAAAATATTGTAGCAGACCAAATTGACAAGACTTGTTATCATTTTATCTATTATTGATAGTATATTGGATTGGTAACTACATAGATCTGCAAGGCAGCTACAGTTGCATGTGTCCAAGAGCTGCTAGCAGCAGTGAATTCTAACTATACATGTGTAACTTTTCCGTTTGCAACAATATATAAAGTCAGATGCTTATTGACCAGTGGAAACATTTTATATTTGCCAACTACACGCAGTTATTTCTAGCATTTTGCAGTGAATAAGTAGCAGGTAAACAGCCTAAGGTAACCCATAGCAAAGATACAGAAATAATTCTTACACATGGCAAATACATCTGTGGCCATCTGCACATGTATAACTTGTCCACTTTTAGCTCTACAGATGGATGGCGGATGCCAGCCAGACACAATTATTTTCTAACAATTGCCCTTTTGCGAATGTCTTGCAGGCAGTGAACAGACAACTACTTGTAGACACTTGCCAAAATCATCACTGAGAAAACTTACATTCCTTTTATTATTTATCTGATGATACGAGATGCACAGAAAAATCATTTGGATCAACGTTGTAGGTTAATATGGGCTAATACTTTATGGCTACTATGAAAACTGTCTGCTGTTGATAATATTATGATAGCAGTAGCCACAGGGGTTTGCAATATGCAACGTGGCCAATAATTATAATAAATACCATTATTATTAATAATAATGGTTGAAACACTAATAATTATCAATCATCACCATATCTACAGTTCAACATTGATTGACAATTAATGAACTATCTTTGTCAGCCAACAACCTCAAACAGTTCAGTAGACTTAACTAGTAATCCTGACAACTCTCAGGATGATGTGCTGTTGAGTTATTACTAAGTTCATAAAAAAAACAATAATACCAGCAACAAATGTAGAAACAATAAAAACAACAAACAATAAGAGTAGTTATATAGGCATTAATTAAGATGATTATTTATTGATATTTTTTTGTGTTCTCTTTGCTACTATTATTGTCAGCATTATTATTATTATGCTAAATATCAAAATTAAAAATAATATTAAAGAGGAAAAACAACAACTCACTAAAAACCACAGGATTAGTTGTTAATTAGAGTTATTATTACTTCTTGCATTTTTGGTATTTACCTTGCTATTAAGTATTCTTATTACTACTACTGTGATACTGATAATAAACAAATATCGCTGTTGAAAAAAGTACCAAGGAGGAAAAAACTAACTAACAACCAGAGGACTTGCTGGTAATTTATAACTGTTAATGATGGTAGTGTGGGGGTAGGGGCAGCATCATGATTATTAATACTATTCTACTCAATCAGATTCAATGATGAGTAGTGGTGAGTGATTATTATCATTATTATCATTGAATAAATAATGATGACGGTCACGATGTGTTGGATAATAATAATATCTTATTACTACTTACTGTTTGAATAGACGAACGAACACTAAAACTGTAGGTCTCGCTTTAAGGCAGTCTCACAGATACATAAACAGTAGATAAGGTTGTGGCAGTTCTTCACGAAGCAGCTGCCAGTGGTAGCTAATATTTGTAATAGTCGGAGAAGGCGAAGTACTAGTGCTAGTACTAGTAGTCACATACTTGAGTAACCACAAGCCAATGCTAATAGCAAGGCAGCAGTAAGTGACGAAAGCGGAGAGTGATTAGGCGTATGACAGCTATTACAGCATTCATCTGTTCACTCATGCGTGGGTTACTGATGAGTAAGCTAACAACAGTAACACACTTGGGTTTAAAATAATTAGTAAAATGCCCTGGATCAACTAGTGCAATGTGGAGTAGTGGTAGAGTGTTGAGCTTGCTACCGTAGGGGTTCGGGTTCGAATACAGTGTGGGATGGACTTTTCAACTATGCTCACAATCAATTGCTCGTGTTACCTTCATTTGCCTGTGTGTGCTACCGCCAGCTCCTCCTGTACGCGGAGGGTGTGTTCGGTGATGCTGCGGGGGTCGAGTGATGAGGGTGACCCGGTCAGCTGATCGGGAAGCCGTACTTCTCGTCCTATCATGAGTTAGTTGGGGGTCTCTCCAGTGGTTGAGTTGGGTGTAGCCCGGCAAGCACGCATGATTTGCGGGAGCAAGCCGTCCCACTCATCTTGTCCCTTGCCCAGTATCAGGGCTCGGAGGGCATCTCCCAGGGTTCTGTTCTGCCGCTCCACCATGTCATTGCCTTGGGGGTGGTACGGTGTAGTGCGTGTTTTCCGCACGCCCCATAATGCGCAGAGTTCCTCCAATATGGTAGACTCGAATTGGGCCCCTTGGTCTGAGTGCAGCTGCTCTGGGAGGCCCCAATAACTAAAGACTCTTTCATCCAGCGCTGTGGCCACAGTGGGGGCCGTAGCATCAGGCAGCGCGATGGCATCCTGCCAACGAGTAAAATGGTCAGTGAGCACTATTATCCACTTGTTTTTTCGTTTGGTGATGGGGAGGGGTCCCACCAGGTCAACGGCCAATTTCTGAAATGGTCGTCCTGCGAATAGTCTCTGCCCGTCGGGTGCTGTGGGTCGGTTACTCCGCTTAGCCACCTGGCACACCTCACAGCTCTTTATGAGTCTGCGTGTCAGTCCCGACATTCCAGGCCAGTACCAGTCTATTTGCAGTCGATGTCGGGTGCGGTTGATCCCGGCATGCGCCATCAGGTGAGTATCCCACACGACCTTATTCCTCCATGCTGGTGGGCATACTGCACAGATTCTGATCCGCCCCTGGTGTTCTGATCGCATGACCAGCGTTCCATTGGGTTGGATGCTCATCATCTCTATCCTGTCATGCAGTGTCCGTAACTCGGTGTCCCCTTCCTATAATTCTCTGGTGGGGAGCTGCCTCCCTGCTTGGACTGCTGCATAGATTTTGGCCACGGAGTGGTGTCCTTCTCGTTGGGCCTGTACCAACTCTTTGGCACTCTCCGTGGGGTTGGTGACTGTTACGTTCACCTGTCCCTTTTGCTCTGCATGCGTGGGTCCCCCATTCGTCCTGCCCTTTTGCTCTGCATGGGTGGGTCCCCCATTCGTCCTGCCCTTTTGCTCTGCATGGGTGGGTCCCCCATTCGTCCTTCCCTTTTGCTCTGCATGGGTGGGTCCCCCATTCGTCCTTCCCCTTTGCTCTGCTGGCCCTCCCAGGGTTAGCTCGGCATGGGTGGGTCCCCCATCTCTCTGCTCTATCGCCCGGCACTGCTTGCAGTCGATGCAGGGGTCCTGCCGACTGAGGCCGTCCGCATTGCCATGTTGCGATCCTGGTCGGTGTTCGAGCTTGAACTTGAACTCGGCTAGCGTCTCTAACCACCGCGCTATCTGGCAGGAGGGTTCCTTCCTCCTGCAGAGCCACCGGAGAGAAGCGTGGTCCGTGCGTAGCTTGAACTCCTTTCCGTAGAGATACGGCCGGAAGTGTTTAGCGGCTTTGATCACTGCCAGGAGTTCTCGTCGCGTTACACAGTAATTTCTCTCAGCGGGAGACAGAGTCTTACTATAGTAGGCGATCACCCGTTCTTGTCCTTTTTGGACCTGAGACAGTACTCCTCCTACTCCTACGGCGCTTGCGTCCGTATCCAGGATGTAGGGGAGCTTGGGGTCGGGGTATCCTAAGATGGGTGCTTGACTCAAACCCTTTTTCAACTGCTCGAACGCCGTCTGTTCCATGTCTCCCCATTTCCAGGGGATCTCTTTCCCAGTCATGACGGTGAGAGGCTTGGCCGTAGTGGCGTAATCAGGCAAGTATTGCCTGTAATAGCCAGCTGTCCCCAGGAATGCTTGCAACGCTTTCACATCTTGTGGAGCTTGCCAGTTCTTTACCGCTTCCACCTTGTCAGGGTCGGTGGCCACACCCTTCGCACTGACCACATGTCCGAGGTAACGTACTTGGGGACTCAGGAGTTCGCACTTAGAGGGCTTCACCTTAAGGTGGGCACTCTGGAGACGTTGTAGCACTTCCTCTAGCCTCTGGATGTGTGACGTGAAGTCGGGGGCAATGACTATCTTGTCGTCCAGATAGAGGAGTAACGTCTTCCAGTGGAGCCCTTTCAGTACTCGCTCCATGAGTCGCTGGAATGTGGCAGGGGCTGACGTTAGGCCGAATGGCAACACTTTCCATCGCGGGTTATGAAGGCGGCTTTGTCCTGGGCATCTTCGTCCAGCGGCACTTGCCAGTATCCGCTGGTCAAGTCTAAAGTACTGAAGTATCGGCTCCCTGCGAGAGCGTCCAGAGAGTCGTCGATCCGGGGTATGGGGTATGCATCCTGTTGTGTGACGTCATTCAACTTGCGGTAGTCCACACAGAACCGCCAGGAGTCATCCTTCTTTCTGACTAATACCACCGGGGAGCTCCATGCGCCCTCTGCAGGTTCGATGAGGTCTTTGGCTAGCAACTCTTTCACCTGTCTCTCGGCTTCCGCTTCCTTTTCCGCCCCTAGCCGATGTGGGGGCAGCCGAAGTGGTCGTGTACCAGGGGTTACGGGAATGGAGTGTTCGGTGAGCTGGGTGCGGCCGATATCCCCGTCATGTTGGCTGAACACCTCTTGGTACTGGACGAGTAGGTTTCGGAGCTGGCATTCCTCCCTGGTATTCTGACACCCTTTCCTGGCTTGAGCGAACAGTTGTGTGAGGTGGGGTGGCAGTTCCCCTCCTGTGGGTGCGGATCTTTCTGAGTGTTCTTGCACTGGCCGCACTTCCTCTGGTCCTATCCCCGTGAAGGTACCGATCACCTCTCCGGCAGGCACCATGATGCTGTCGTGGGAAGGGTTTAGACATCGGGCTAGTACTCGTCCGCGTTCGTCGGGGGAGTTGACACTGGTGGCCAACAGCAGACCTCCTCCTGTACTCTCTATTACTCCTTGGGCGCACGGCGTGCGGCTCGCCAGGTGGCAGGGTACTGTGGCCTCTGTCTGTGGGGGAATGTGTGTGTCTCGCTGTACCTGGACCTTGGACACTAGATCCCTCCCATGCCTGTCGGTGCAGGTGAGTTCCTTCCCTTGCACGCAGAGGACCGGTCGGTCAAAACCCATCTGACAGTTCTGTTTCGCCAAGAAGGGCATTCCCAAGATTACATCTTTGTTGATTTGACTGACAACGAATGTTTCCTCGTACTTTATGTGTCTTATGCGTCCCGTCAGTGTCAGCAGACCATAGAAGGGCAATCTAGTCCCGTCGGCCATTAGCCCGTGGGAGTCGTAGGATTGCAGGTTCTGTTGGTTCTGTGGGGTCAGCAGATTGAACACCCTTTTGGATAATAAGTTAGTATTACATCCGGTGTCGATTAAGTATGTAACTGGTCATCCCTCTACTCGCCCTGGTAGATAGTAACTGGACTTGTACGGCCTTTCCACCTGGTTTAGGTGGATTGTGATAGGCTTTCTTTTCGTCATTGTGGGGGGGGCTCTCTCTCTTCGAGCTCGCTCTTTCTGCCTCACGTCGGAGGGGGGTCGTTCTGGGGGAACTGTTTCCTCTACCGCCTCTTCCTCCTCTTCACTTTCTTCGTTGGTCAGCGGGCTGAACCTATTCCTTAGGGGAAAGGTTTCCAACCTTTCTGGATGCCGGCCGACCCGATTACCTTTTGAAACTTTGGCTGAGGAGGCCCTAGTGCAGCCAGTGGGGGTCCCTACTGCTGCGGGCCGTACTCGTTTCCCTGGCATGTCTGCCAGGGAGCTGTTTTGCATTGGCTTCGTACGTGGCCTGTGCGCTGGCAACCCCAGCAGCGGCGGGGAAGTGGCTTGGTGTTCTCCTCCTTCAAGCTGGCCACCTCCTTGCTCAGGTGCTCTATGGTTTTCAGCAGCTTGGCCAATGGATCTTCCACCTCCTGACACTTGAGAGTGGCTTCTGGGGCTGGGTTTCCTTCCTCTGGTCCCTCTTCTTGTACGGTGCGTACATTTGACTGCACTGGGGGCTGGTGTTGGACCTGGAGGAATTCGTTCCCCGCCTGTACAGCTTCCTCTAAGTTGGCTGGGCGTATGGCCAGCAGGTGCCGTTGCAGATATACGTGTCCGAGCGTGCTCTGGAACGTCTGCAAGGTGAGCTCTGTTCTGTTCCGGATGGGAAGGTCTCCATAGGCGGCTTCCACCAGCCGCTCCACCTGGAGTGCGTGTTCTCTTAGGCTTTCTCGGTGGGCCTTCCTATATGTGGTCAGCTTGTGCTGTACTTCAGTTCGGGTCAAGCCGAAGCTGGCTCTTAGTGCTTGAATGATAGCTGCGGTGTCCACTCCTCGTCCGCACTGTTCAGCTTTCCCCAGTAGCGCCTGTCGCAAGTGGATGGTGGATTCCTCGGGTAACCATCGATTCGCCCGAGCTACCTCCTCAAACCGCTGGATGAAGTAGCTTACGTCTCCTTCTCCGTTAAACTGGGGGACTCTGAATCTGTCTCGTCCGCTATTGGTTGACATCCGATCCAGAATGTCGGCCAGGGTACCCATAATTTTCAGGGGAGAGCCATCCCTATCTGAGCTGACCGCTCGGCGTCTACTCGCCATCTCGTCCTGTGCTGACTCTTGCCTGCGTCTACCGTTCCTGTGGGTCGTCTTGTGTGGGTCCTTCTCAATCCCACCGCTGCCACCAATGTACAGGATTTTAGGGTGGTGTGGTAGCTGTCACCTGTACAGCGACCCACAGTAATGAGTGTATTCAGGCAGTGCAGCGTCTCGTCTCTAGCAAGCCCAAGGTCAGCAAGTTAGGCTGGCCGAACTCGATTTGCAGCGTTGCAAGCTCGTAAGCTATACACAGGGAGGAGTTGTCACAACTACCTCACTTTCCACTGATTTCTAGTTTGGCAGGATAACTGCGTAGGGTCGAATTAGCAGGTGGAACAATCGTTCCAGTATCACACGCCCGAAGGTAGTGTGCAGTGTAAGTCGATTCGACTGACCACTTTCTACTGACTATTGTTCGTTCTACTAATTGACTTGTCCAAGTAGCTGCTTGTCTTTGTAATTGCTCAAACTGTCTGTATGCAATACTTGCATGTGTTGCTGCTGCTGCAGTAATCTTTGTATGTGCTCTTTGTTAGTTCCACTTAGCTTGTCAGCTATTCTTTGTGTGTGCGCAAGGTGCTTATTGAAAGGATTCAAAGAAGCAGTGAGAGTGCCATGTTAACTCTGGTTTATTAAGTGATTTACACAAATATTTATACAGCAGGTATTGCATCATGTTTGCATCAGTCAGCATACAACAAAAGGTGGCTACGCCCACCTGACCTAATTGGCCCATATGACAAAAGGGCCGGGGCAGCACTTTGTTACGACTGATTGAACGGATGCACATGTGTTTGTTTACTGAAGTGCTGCCTGCTACGCAATGCTATACAACATATAAGGTTAAAATATATGATACAAAATAGGCTGCTGCCGAATGTCAGTCACACTAATACTGGAATAGAAATAATGTAAATGTTAGTAGGCCGAAGCCGAATGAATATTACGGCTATTTTTTCCTTTCGAAATCTGTGTAATACACCTACCAGGCTATTTACTTGATCTGGACCTTGTAACAGGTGGTCATTTAAACTTGTGCCTTGAAACTTGGCGCTACAGTCAAAGACTACTCTAATTTTCTCAGGCTTTTTGGGGTGGTAAACTCCAAAGTGAGGAATGTACAATACCTCCCCTGCTCTTTGCTCGCTACCAGAAGGAACAGGTTCTGCATCACCTGACTCAATGATTGTGTTCATGAAAGTTACATAGAACTGTTTTCGGGGTGGAAGTATCACCTGGTAGGATAGTCTGTATGCTTTCCCCAACACTAGTATAAGGTTGTTAATTATTTATCAATAGTCGCCATTGTTTTTATTATTATTATTACCCACAACATCATTTTGGGACAAATAATTTAAGTATTTAGGAGAGTTCCATTGGCAAAGTAAAAAGTAAATTTGAAAGATAACCGCTGAAACATTATCTTAGCGGTCTTTTGTTGACTTTCAAGCATTAGAAGTATTTTTTTTCTCTAGTTCATAAAAACCAAATTGTAAGCCATTACCGATATTGTACAGGAAATACGTAGCACGGCGCCTGTAAATAAACATTATAGCGAGCCAATTTATATCATGTGTACTCTCACCATTTATACACTTATTTATTCACTTTTGTACCTTTGTGTTAAGGCAACGACTGTTTAGTGCCTTGACTGTATTATTGTGAGGGACGCCAGCACTCGCCACTATTTACTACTTACCCACTTATTGCTGTCTAAGCTTTTATCTCATTGTTTATCCACTTGTACATGAACTAAGCCTTTATCTCAGTAGTAACTCACTGTCTACGCAATGTCTACACATTATCTCAGTATTTACTCGCTACGCATTGTTTATGTCTTTGTCAGAGTTCTATTGTTTACCTGTGCCTACGCTACAAGAGTCTATTTAGTGATGTTCTATCATGTACCCAAACGACTATTTTAATTATTATATTATTATTTTCCACGAGTTACAAATTGCAACTTGGTGCTACGTTGTGAATACAAGGCGTGGCTTGTATATGTTTTTACCCACCATTTTTATATAAATATCCATGTTCATACAATAAAGTTCAGAGTTAGCCTGGCTCTCAGAAGATTCTTTCTCTCAAGAAGCAGCACAGCTAGAAGCAGCAAAATTACAAGCGCTGACCTGGTCGACCATTGGCAAGCACGAGGCTTGGCGGAAAGTGAGAACGGTTCGCCCTCTTACCGCGTATTCCTTCGCTACGGTGAGAAGTACGACGCAAAGCACCTGGTGCCCTAATAGTTTGGCTCACACTAAATTCGGACACTAGAGTTCGAGACAAGATAACACAACAATAATTCCAGTGCAATTATTGTCGATCTCGACTGAGTCGAAGTAGACAAACAATAATTACAGCACCATTATTGTCCAAGGCACAGTTCGCAACAAACTCTGAACTAAACAATAATTACAGCACAATTATTGTCGGACCTTGTAAGGTTCGGATGCAGCCAACAATTATAGCATAATTATTGTAAACTGCCAGCACTCATTCCGCAGCAGATTCGGCTGCACCCATAACTGCACAAACCAGTGAATGCTCTCCAGACAACAATAAAGCATATTATTGTACTTTGACTTGGGCAGAAGCAGAGCACGTCGGGAAAGTGTACCGGTAGCTACCACCCAGACACAAATTCTTGTACATTGGTGGCAGCAGTGGGATTGCAAGTGCCCACAGAAGATCTCAACCTCAAGAAACAAAAAACCAAAACCCAAGCGATGTCGTACAGACGGAGAGCGGTCAGCTCAGACCGAGAAGGTTCCTCCCTGCAGATTATGGGAACGCTAACCGACATTCTGGAGAGAATGACAACGTCGAACTCGAAAGGCAAATTCAAGGTTCCCCACTTCGATGGGGAAGGCGATGTGCATTACTTCGTCCAACGATTCGAAGAAGTGGCCGGAATGAACCGGTGGACACCAGAGGAAGCCACGGTCCATCTCCGCCATGCACTAACAGGGAAAGCGGAGCAGTGTGGGTGCGGACTGACCCAGCACGCCATAATAGAAGCCCTCAGGGCCAGCTTTGGGCTCACCCGAACGGAGGCCCAGAATAAACTGATGGGGTACCACAAACACCCAAGAGACACACTCCGAGAGCACGCTGTCAATGTAGAGAGACTAGTGGAGGCAGCCAATGAGGAACTCCCACAAAGGAATCGGACAGAACTAACGCTCCAGACGTTCCAAAGTACGTTGCAACGGCACCTGTTGGCTATCCGGCCCCCCAATCTGGAGGAGGCCATAAGGGCAGGTAACGACTACCTGCAAATTCAGCACCACCCACTTCCACACTCCAACGTTCGGACCGTCCATGAGGGACCCCCAGAGAACGCCATGGATCCAACCCCTAGCGAAATCTCCTGTCAAGAAGTAGAGGACCCCATCACTAAACTGTTAAAAATGGTGGAGGCACTGAGCAAAGATGTGGCCGACCTGAAGCAGAAACCTCAAGAAGGTCCACCCAAGCACTGTTGGGGTTGCCAATGGACAGGACACCTCCGCAGTCAATGCAGGACTGCCCCCTGGACTGCACGACAGGGAAACGGGCTCGGCCCGCAGTAGTAGGGCCTCCTACTAGCTGCATAAGGGCGACAAACCAGCACAAAACCCCCTACATCGACTCCCACAGTCAGAAGGCTACACAGCGACCAGACCATGCCCCCGTCGCACTGACCAACCGGTTCACCCCGTTGGCTAACAGAGAAGAAGGACCCCAACCCACAGAGGAAGATGAAGAGAAAGCCGAGAGTATGCCGAGACAGCAGAATCCAAAGCGAAGCCGACCAGAGACTAGCCACCCCAAAACGATACACCTCAACCAAGTTGAGAGACCATACAAGTCCAGTTATTATCTGCCTGGAAAGGTGGAGGGCCGAGCAGTCACGTACCTCGTTGACACGGGGTGCAATACAAACTTACTGGCCAAAAGGGTCTATGACAGCTCTCCCCCAAGATCCAGCAGTACTTGCAAAAATACGACTCCCACGGGTTGATGGCCGATGGCACGGGGCTACCATTCTACGGCCTGCTCACCCTCTCTGGACGAATTTGACACATTCGATACGAAGAGACCTTTGTAGTTAGTCAAATTAATGAAGACGTGATCCTCGGCATGCCCTTCCTCGCAAATCAGAATTGCCTAATGGGATTTGACCAGCCATTCCTAAAGGTCCATGGCAACGAACTCACCTGCACAGACAGGCATGGAAGAGATTTAGTGTCAAAAGTACAGGTTCAAAGGGACACCTACCTACCCCCCAAATGGAAACCACCATACTATGCCACCTCACCAGCAAGGACCCTTGTCTCCAAGGCATCATCGAAAGCATGGAAGGCGGTTTACTCCTAGCCACCAGCGTCAACACGCCAGATGACCAAGGAAGAGTTCTAGTGAGATGTCTCAACCCCTCCCCAGAAATCATCTGCATCCCAGCGGGGGAAGTGATCGTGACCTTTACGGGAGTGGGACCCGAGGAGATCCAACCAGCCTCGACGCTGCCAGTACCAGAAACCTCAGAAAGCCAAGACTTGCCCCTTCACTTGCAAGCCCTATATTCTCAAGCACGACAAGGTTGCAAAACTCCTCAAGAAGAGAGACAGCTCCACCCAGTACCAAACGGCGTTTAGCAGGGACGATGGAGATATCGGGCGCACACACCTAGCGGAGCATTCGATTCCTGTGGCGCCAGGGACGAGAGCCATACGTTGCCCCCCACACCGCCTAGGAGCAGAAAATGAAGCTGAAGCAGAACGACATGTCAAAGAACTGTTGGCCAGGGACCTGATCGAGCCAGCCGACGGCGCCTGGAGTTCGCCCGTCGTCCTGGTACGAAAAAAGGATTCATCCTGAAGATTTTTCGTGGACTACCGGAAATTGAATGATCTTACCCGCCAGGACGCATACCCTATCCTTAGGATAGATGACTCGCTGGATGCCTTGGCTGGCAGCCGATACTTCTCTACTCTGGATCTCATCAGTGGGTACTGGCAAAAACCGCTGGACCCAGACGCACAACAAAAGTCGGCTTTTATCATCAGGAGCGGTCTTTGGAGGTGGAAAGTCCTCCCATTTGGACTCACCTCGACACCAGCCACATTCGAACGCCTCATGGAGAGAGTGTTGAAGGGTTTGCATTGGAAGATGCTGTTACTATACTTAGACGATGTTATCATAATCGCTCCCGACTTCCAAACCCACCTACACAGACTCGGGGAGGTACTAAGCCGGCTACAACAGGCCGACCTGAAGATCAAACCATCCAAATGCGAGCTGCTAAGCCAGAGGGAAAGATATCTGGGACATGTCGTGAGCTCTGAAGGGGTAGCCACTGACCCCGGAAAGGTGGAGGATGTCAAGAAATGGGAGGAACCCAGAGACGTGAAAGCCCTCCAAGCATTCCTAGGCACAGCCGGATATTACCGTCAGTATATACCAGAGTACGCGACAATAGCCAAACCCCTGACCGTTCTGACCGGAAAGGGGGCCAGTTGGAAATGGGGAGACGAAGAACGAGGAGCCTTCCACGACCTCAAGTCACAGCTGAGCCAAGCCCCTATACTGGGATACCCTGATCCATCAATCACCTACATCCTGGACACGGACGCTAGCGCCGTGGGGATGGGAGCGGTACTCTCGCAAGAATAGGAAGGCAAAGAGCGAGTGATCGCATATTATAGTAAAACCCTGGCACCGACGGAAAGAAACTATTGTGTAACCAGAAGGGAACTCCTGGCCGTGGTAAAAGCTGTGAAACATTTCCGACCGTACCTGTACGGAAGGAAATTCCGCTTGAGGACAGACCACACCTCCCTCCGATGGCTGTGCCGCCAAAAGGAGCCCTCAAATCAGATCCCTAGCTGGTTAGAAAACTGGCCGAGTTCACTTACCAACTGGAGCATGGAGCGGGACCCCGCCATGCCAATGCGGACGGACTCAGTCGGCAAGACCAGTGTACAGACTGTAGGCAGTGTAACGCCATTGAACGGCGTGACGGAGGACCGTCCCACGCCGATCTCGCAGTGGAAAGAGAGCAGGCCCAGGTTCACCTAACCGTCACGGACCCCTCCCACAATACCAGAGAACTGGTCCAGGCTCAGAAGGAAGGCGGCCACCCCGTAAGCCGCATGTATAGGGCAGTCCGAGAACAGGAGCCCGTCCCACGCCAAGAGCTGGAAGAAGGCAGCACGGAACTGCGAGTTCTGTACGACCGAAGGGAGCACCTGTGTATAAGGCCCGACAGAGTACTGACCCTACGCTTAGAACACCAAGGAAAGACCAAGTACTGCACCGTCTGCCCCCCTTCGTGGCGTGAGAACACTATATGGGAGACCCATAAACTAGCCCACGCCGGCATCAACAGGACCAGAAACCGCGTCATGTTGGACTGGTACTGGCCCGGCACGTCCGCCATGGTACGCCGCCTAGTAAGGGACTGCGAAGTATGTCAAGTTGCTAAGAAAGGCAAGAAACCCGGCACCACTGAAGGACAAAGATTCTATGCCGGACGCCCATTCCAGAAGCTCGCTGTAGACTTGGTAGGGCCCTTACCACCCACCCGTCGAAAAAACAGGTGCATCTTAGTCCTCACAGATCACTTTACTCGCTGGCAAGATGCTATCGCAATACCTGACGCCACCGCCCCCACAATGGCCGCCACACTGGATGAGCGAGTATTCAGTTACTGGGGGCTCCATACCAGTTACCGAGCAACTCCATACCGACCAGGGTGCACAGTTTGAATCTACCCTGCTGGAAGAGTTGTGCACACTGTGGAGCGTGCGCAAAACGCTCACTACACCCTACCACCCCCAGGGAAATGGGATGGTGGAACGCCAAAACAGGACACTAGGCGATGCACTACGAACCCTGATCCTCACCAAACGGCAAGACGAGTGGGACAGCCTGTTACCCCAAATAACGCGGGCATGTAGGGCAACTCCCAATTCCACGACCGGAGAGACACCTAATCTACTTATGATGGGCAGAGAGGTGCGACTTCCTGATCAGCTCACAGGGAATGCACCCACCTTGGACCGGACCACCGTAACAGAGCACACCCTGCGTACCCAGGAGAACCTGGCAATCGCACATGAGTACTCGCGGAACTTACAATACAGAGTACGCCAGGAGGAGGGAGACGAACCTCTGAGGTTTGCAGAAGGGGACTTAGTCATGATAGAAAATAAGCGCCGCACGAAGGGGAGCAACCCAAAACTCCAGCCAAGCTACGTCGGGCCTTACACCATCACACAGACTTACCCCAACCACACATACCGCCTGGAGTGGGACGGGCAAGGGTTCACGCAGAACAGTCGGCGGCTAAAGCATTACCGATTGTGCCAAGAAACAATCAGGAGGGCACCGCCCAGCAGAGAGCAGGCAGTACGGCCCAACATGAGGGGAGCGTGTTTGGGGCGGCACCCACCAAGAAGAAACCCCGAGTCACTGGAACACCCACCACACGTAGAAGAACCAGCCACAGAAATGCCTGGAGAGGCCGAAAGAGAGATGAGAGAGGTTGACAGGCACCTACCACTGGTGCCCCCCGAAGAGCCGATACGGGACCCCCCACTACCCATAGAGTCACGAGAGAAGACACCCGAGCACAGGGCCCAGGCTCCTCCAGAAAATGCACTCACACCGCCAAATGCCGGAGGACATAACCCCGACACGAACGAGTGGCCACCTCTACCACCCAGACCAGAACCCAATGCTAACTATGACCGACCTAGAAGAGAAACAAAGAAACCAGTAAAATTCGCAGATTATCAATGCTATAGGACACAAGAAGTGGCCGAAAGTGACAAACACAACGAAAAAAGAACAAAAATAGAAGAAATAACTCACCAACCCTGGAGAAACGAGAAGGAAACAGCGAAAATCTTAGGTTTGCAAAGGAAAGACAACTCCGAAATAGCGTCACCCTCAGAAAAACCTCTAACTCCCAGCGAGGGGACAACTCCCAGGATAAGGCCACTCTCCGAAAACGTCTCCTTGTCGGTAAACCACGCCCGAAAGGACACGTGTTCGACAAGAACAATGAATAGGGCGGTACCAACAACAGAAGAGGGCATGCCCAACCAAGGGCGCTGCACAGATAAAGCTACTAGACCCCTCGAGTTTTCACCACACTACAGAACGCAGTGCTTACAAGCAATAACTGACTTCTTAAACAACATTGAAAACGACGGAGCTATTTCAGTAGAAGAGGACCCGACCTTCGCAGAAGAATTACTAGCCAGTGCTCATACCAGTCGGGTGAGAAAAAGAAATTATTCCTCTCCTGCCAGAATAAATACTATCGCTAGGGCTGAAGAAGGAGCAGCAAGATGTTGGGTACAAACACACCAGGCACCAGCACATCCTCCCCCGACACGGCATGCAAAGGAAAC
The DNA here is from genome assembly GCA_945261195.1 of Cryptosula pallasiana. Lineage (NCBI taxonomy): Eukaryota > Metazoa > Bryozoa > Gymnolaemata > Cheilostomatida > Cryptosulidae > Cryptosula > Cryptosula pallasiana. The sequence goes on along the minus strand of OX183137.1, from coordinate 13,311,425 downwards.
ATGGAAGGCAGATGAAACATCACAAGCTATCAAAAAAGCTATCTACCAGATAGAAGGAGACACCTGGGCCTGCAAAATATGCAGCCTACAGCTCAACAAAAAACGGATAATTTACCACGTACACCAAAACTTCACTTATTTCTTTTGTGCCTGTGGCAAAAAGAGTAGTTCACGGGACACTATATTAAAGCACATCAGAGGAAAGGGAGGCGAACAAGCACACGGTGGGGAGACCCGACCTCTCTACGAAGTCGACGAACAATCCTATGCCGAATTTTGCAAAACTATACAATGGATCAATCCAGCACCCTTTGGCACCCCGACGCCAATCATGGAACAGGAGAAAGTGTCGGTAAAGAAGAGACTGGGGGAGAAGGCAAACGACACACCAACCAAAGTAGCCAGAATCGAATTAGTAGACAGTAACAGTACAAAAAGGAAACCCCGGATACACCTAGGAGGAAAAGAAACCTCTTACTTGCGACACCTTGCATCGACCGAAAACATACCAATGGCACCAGCGGCAGAAAGGGACAGTAGAAAGCAGAGAGAGAGAGTAAACGAGGGGAGAAGGGAGGACAGATACAGAAGAATTAAACGCTTGGAAGAATAATTATATCACATCACCAGAGAGGCCTTCAAGCAGTTACAAAGGGCAGTGGACGTGAAAGCATCTATTCAAAGGGAACGGGACCTTCTCTAGGCACATAATGGACAGTGAGCATTACCATTATTACACTCTGTGCGCCCCTTGTTATTTATTGGCCCTATAGCTGCCAATGGGGGGGAGTGTGTGAGGGACGCCAGCACTCGCTGCTATTTTATTATTTACTCACTTATTACCGTCTAAGACATTATCTCATTGTTACCCATTTATACAAAGGCTAAGCTCTTATCTCAGTAGCAACTCCCTGTCTACTCACTGTCTACACATTATCTCAGTATTTACTCGCTACGCATTGTCTATGTCTTTGTTAGAGTTCTATTGTTTACCTGTGCCTACGCTACAAGAGTCTATTTAGTGCTGTTCTATCATGTACCCAAACGACTGTTTTAATTATTATATTATTATTTTTCGTGAGTTACAAGTTGCAACTACACAGATAGTCGATAGTGCAAGTCGTAGTCTGTAATTTGTACTCTTGCCTGTGCTATCCGCTGTAGTCAATGCAGTGGTTATCAACATCTGAGAGTCAGGGGAACTCTGCTTTATTTTATCTTTACAAACATTTAAATAGAAAAAGGAGACAAAGAAAACGTAAGTCCCGCCTTACTTGTTGCCAAACAATGTTACATGATTACTTCGCACGAACTAGATAAAATAAATAATTAGTAATTATAAAATATATAGTTGCTTATCTTAAAAATGTCTAGAGTATATGGTTCGATAAAAAGTACATATGTGAGTAACTGTACATGGGTGTTGCCTGGTAACGAGTGTTCGTAATGGCGTCCCCTACTTTATTACATAACACTTTACATAAATACAGCTGCTATGCCTCTCACTAGTCAGTGTACACCCCGAGGCATAGCTGGACAATTCTTATGAATAAAGATAGCTAACACTCAGTCAAGCTCTTATACTTAAATACTGCGCAATTTATACCTTATTGCTCTATAAGGCAACCAGCTCTGACGACCTACTAGGTCTGGCAGCACCAGTGTTGTACAACGAGTAGTAGGCTAGAGGCAGACTTGCATGACAAACTCCCGCCTATCACGGCCTACCTTCTAGCAGCTATGCAGAAGGGCGGACGCTGAGATGGCTGAGCTGGCAGCAAGCTTGTCTGGACAGACAGACAACTCTGCTACCTAGAGGTGGTGCAGGTGTGCTACCAGGGTGACTAGTGACGTCACAACAAAATCATGCACAATATCGGCGCAATGTCATTCTTGTGGTTTTGTGGTTTTTGATTGAGGTTTTGAGGTTGTTTTTTTTTCAAAGCCAAACCTAGCGAATAACAAATCATTTTATAAAAAAATTTTGCCAACTTTTCATTGCTGCAATTTTTTTGTGTCTTGGACATACATTTCTCGTGTAAAATGCAAATCCATACATCGACCTCCCCTCGGCCTCGCTTCGTGGTTACTCGCTATGTCGCAGTAAGGGCCCAAAAGGGTAGAGAGGGAATTTTTTTTTGGTTTTTTTCTGTGTCCATGATAATGCCCATATAACTTTTAAGCAGAATCTTTTCTTTCTTTTGGTATTTATTTCATTGCTGTAGCTGCGTCGAGTGGGCTGCTACAAAATAATGAAAATGAGCGAAAAATACGAAAACCACAGAAAGCCTCCAGTAATGAATGTGTTTTAAGGGTGCTTTCGGATACCCTAATCGTAGGGCTTAACGATGGAATTAAACGAGACCATTCGGAAACCCCATCGTTGAGGGCGAAAAAAAACATGGCGGCAATGGGCAATTTGGGCTCAACAATGGAAGAGACTAGCAAGGTAGGTAGCGTCGTTGAGGGCATAGATTTGTCTCCACCTAGCTGACAATTTTAAAGAGTCAACTGTTTCTCCCCGCTTCAAGTCGTGACAATCCATTATAACGTATATAAAAAATACATCTGATGATAACGTAATTAATTCGTGTTTGTAAAGAAACTAAAGTGGGCTCGCTTTAGCTATACAGTTTTCATAGACATCGATGGAAATAAAAAGGTCTGTGGTTTGAGCACAAACAACTTCCGTTAAACGACAGTCATCATTGAGCCCTCAACGAGTGTTCAGCTAGTGCCCTACGCGTAGGGTATCCGAAAGCACCCTTATCAAGAGCTAATTTAGTTTCTGTAGAACATAATTAGTGACAAATACAGTTAAACATACTTTTTAGGGCTTTACTCAACTGTAAACTTCTTTTTAGCCGAGTGTGCATTCACCTTGTAAAACTAGGCCTCGGCTTTGTCAAGGTTGAAAATTAAAAAAAGCTTTCCAAATCAAGGAACGGATTGGTTATGCAGCACTTGTTCAAATTGTTACTAGAGCTAACCTATGCGTTATTCGTAAATACTGGCTAGGTTTCAATGCAAAATGTGCATCCTATATCCAATGTAATGGAGTATGAAGACCGCACTGCAATGCACGCAGACTAGTCTGTGTCACTGGAAATCTCATTACCATTGCTGTATATTGTAAAACATTTGTATTGCACAAGCTCACTGGCAGCGTCTCAGAATAATCAGAATTGAGCGCATAACATTGGCTGATTGCCAAACCCTTCTAAACCCTTAGCAGGAGAAGATAAGTATTTAGCGATGTCCCTGCCCCAGAATAGTTTTTTGTATGTAGGCCACACAGCCTTCTTTATGAACCCTGTTCAACACTGCTAGATGTCTAAATGGTTAACACTGTGACATGCTGTTGGCAGGGCTCCCAGAGCAGGATTTCTTTTCGCATAACTATTGTCAGAAGGGAGGAGCCATGTTAGCATAAGTATATGTAGTAACAGGAGTGCATGTTGTATTGGCAGTTGTGAAGCATGTGCTTGTGTGGCCCCAGCACAAAAAAGCATCTAGGCGTTTGAAAAAGCAAAACAGTAGTCAATAAGTACTAAATTAGATTGTGCACTAGCTACATGCCTTTATAGCACGATGGTCAAGGTTGTTGCCTGTCGTGTGAAGGTTCCAGGTACAATTCCCAGCAGTGGATAATTTTTTCATTTGAAAAGTACAACTTTGCTGCTAAGTATAATGCTTGGGAATAATAAGGGTGTAGAAAATGTGCCGCTTCAGTCAGAGGTTGATGGTTTAGTTAGAGCTGTGCAAGAATCACCGCAACCAGTACAGGTGTTCAAATCCATTCAGCGTCTTTTTTTATTTTACAATTCTCTGAGTGTTTCTCTGATGTAAGTACATGTACATACGTATGTACATGTACTTACATACATGTAAGTACATGTACATACATGTACTTACACGTATGTACATGTCATACGTGTAAGTACATGTACATACATGTAAGTAAATGTATATATGTGTTAAGTACATGTACTTACATGTATGTACATACATATATATGTACATGTACATACATACATATGTACATGTACATACATACATATGTACATGTACATACGTGTAAGTACATGTACTTTCACGTATGACATATACTGACGCAAATGTACATGTACTTACACGTATGTACATGTACATATGTATGTATGTACATGTACATATGTATGTATGTACATGTACATATATATGTATGTACATACATGTAAGTACATGTACATACGTATGTACATGTACTCACACGTATGTACATGTACGTAGCTGTATGTTATGTCAGGGTTAAAATTACATACAAGCTCTGTGGGAGGTAACAGGTGTGACAAACAAGCTGGTTATAAACTATACCTTATCATAGGGTCTAGCATACTTGGGTGGTCTTATCTCTACTGAGTGCTTTAGGGGTGATTAGTAATGGAATATAACAGGCAAGTAATGCAGGAGTGTGTGAAATGTGACGGAGATAAGTAACCTAGCCTAGAATTATGTAGTCAGCTTGCTTACTCACTCCCCCCCCCCTCTCATTCAGAGGTGTTGGATACTCTACTATGTTAGCTTTGTACATTGTTTACATGACCATCCACCATGAGTTTTAAAATTTTACTGGAACTCAGTCTATAGTGTTTATCATTTTATTACATAGCCTGGGAGCTCAAGACATAGGTAGGGGTTACATACAGTATAGTTATTAGATAATGCCCACACACACTGTCAGCTATCACCATACCAGTTTCTGTATCTGACTTGTCAGTACTTTATTAACTGACTCTGCTAGTTCTCTCGGTTTATAGTACTAAACTAGAGTACATCGCTATAACTTGTACTTACATCTAGTACTTACATCTCTACTGCGTTATATACCTACAGGTAAGTGAGTTCATATAAAACGCAATACTGAAATATTTTGTGATTGTCAATTAAAATTGAGCCCTCTGAAAATGAACACAATGCATAATGGACAAGCTTCATTTTACTAAAAAACAAACTTAACCAATTCAATGCTGGGTGCTTTACAAGTAATCATTTCAATTTTGTGTTTTGAATGAAAAATCCTTACAAGTCTCTAAAAACACGATTGTTTTGTTATTACTGTTATTACTTTATTTGTCAACAACCAAGCAGCTGGTGCTGTAAAGAGTATTTTCAAAAGCTAGATCAACACATGACTAGCACTTAGTTTTACAAATAACTATTATTATACGTTCTTTGGTGTTTATTAACAAACAGTTACTATTATGTAACTATTACTTAGTATGTTTAGTAACACCAAGTAAATCAGTGAACCAAATTTTAGGAAAAAGAACACGCAGTCTTAGCAAAGACTGAACTTGGAAATGCCATTTTATAAAAAAATAAATCATTTTTACGTCATAAAACACATGCTATTGTTACTCATACAATTAACAGCTCTATCAATAATAATTATTATTCATAGAGTATAGAATCAAACACCTAGTTATATCTTATGTAATAACCAACTATATATACTTACAGGTATACAGTTCACGTCACCCCTTGACTACGCTGTCGAGGGGTGCAGTGTTTATAGAACCATGGCTGACTACGCAGAAGAACTAGCTCGTAAATACTTGGCTGATGGAGAGCATTCTAGGGACTGGAAAGATTACCTGAAGGTAAGTTTCATACACGCTCCACATCAAACCGAGTAACTGGTTTTATTCAAATAAAGTATGGCTGTACTTTGTATCATGTCAAGTTCTCATTCATTTTAACTCCGTGTCCAGCAGCTTTCAGTGAAAATGGTTTGAAAGATATTGTCTTGGCTAGACACAGACAGGCTTTATATTTTACTGGAACAAGTCTTGTTGTACAGCGATACTTGAGTGAATATATCTGTATGTAGTTCAAGTAATGGTTGGTATTTGGGTTTCAAGCTCTGAGTTTTACAGTCCAAGTACCGAGACGTTCAGCTCGGAAGTGGAATAATCATAAAATCCTACAGCCTCGAGTGTTGATATGTTTTGGTAGTAAAAGTAAAAGAAAATCTTCACAGTTTATTGTTAGAGACACAAAAAGACAAAAATAAAAGAGCCTAGTGTACACAAACCAAAAACTACTAGTAGCAATAATAGTTAAGTATCTCTTGTGTGGACAGGAGTCTCCCTTTGTTGTACCGTCTGAGGAATTGTTCCATTGTAGCCTTAGAGGATGCAGTCATTGCCCGCTTGATACAAGATGGCTTCTATGGCACCTTCTTTAGAATAGAAAGTGGTCCACGTATTGTGTGTGTGCACATGCGTGCGTGAGTGCGTGTGTGCGTGCGTACGTGTGTGTATGTGTGCGTGTTGAAAGTCCCCGTCTGGTTTTGTATCAACTCGCGGTTTCACAGTACAGACCCTGAACCTGTTAGTAAATAGTGGAACCTGTGCTATGTTATTGTAGCTCATCTAGAACAACTGGTAAACTTGTTATCAAGTTCAACAGTAGCATCAAAAGTTCTTTTTGTGAAAACAGGAGAACTATACATTGGCATAGCAATATGGTAGTTTGTCTAGAGCAATAAACCAGTAAATGTTTTTATCTGATTAAGTGGTAGGGGAGAGGGGGGCGTAGCCATTGTTTTATATGCAAAGGAAAAGCAGATAAAACCAACCCCTGTAGATATACACAAAATATATCAGAGATAGTCTCGGGTTTTAACTGCTACTCAGTGCCCAGTCGATTCAATGCTTATAATAACCAATAAGACAATCAATAACCAATAAGAACATAGCAATAGGTAATGTCAATTGATTGTTTTTATTGAATACTGAAATAATAATAAGAATCTGGAGTCAATCTGCTACAGGCTCCATTTGGCAAACATAGAAGAAGAGTCGGTGATAAATATTGGGTTGCCCTATATTGGTCCAGCTTTCTACTAGTGTACTCATTCATGTTACTTGTTTCATTCCTTGAGTACTTCTACCTAATGGATATACACTGCTTCTGTTGGCGTGTCAGTTGTTAATTGTTAGTTGTCTTCTCTATGTAAGTAGAGACAACTACCAAGTGATGCAACTAATTTCACAACAGTATAAGCTTGCACTTTGCCCTAGCCCGAGTCCTGTACAGACTTGTCAATCATCTAACACTTATGTGATAGTTACAGACTTGCTATATATCTACTATAAGTTAGTTTATGCGTCTGATGTTACAGGCACACGGACTAGCTAATTACTGTGTAGTAGTAGACTCTACACCAGAGAGATGTAGATTGGTGTATGATATAGAAGTCAGCTGGTATAAAGGTAACCATCCAATCACATCCTATGAAGATCATCAACGACTAACCAATCAACACAAGCAGCTGCTCACACAGTACAGAGAAAAGATCAAGGATTCGTTTAAACCGTTGGATGACCTTGGGTTGAAACTTGATGCAGAAGACATGTACAGTGAACAAAACATGACTAACTCTAGCAAGTTCTGTGATAAGCTGTTTGCTTTGAGCAAAAAATGCAGTGATGAATTTGTGAGTGTCACCAGAAACATCATGAAATCTAGCGTTGACTTACTGAGTCGTATCAAACAATCTCCGCCGTGTGCCTTTACTGTCATTGGACTAGGGTCTGTTGCCAAAGGGGAAGCAACTCCGTATTCTGACGTGGAATATGCCTTTATCACAGCCCAAGATGACAAAAACTATTTCGAGATGCTGGCCATGGACAGTTACTTCAGAATAGGCAATCTAGGAGAGTCACCTCTTAAGTGTTTCAACATCAAAGAGCTGAAAGTAGACAAACCTTCTCCACCAGTTATTGCTGACCTCAAGACTGTTGGTTTCAGAATAGATGGCATCAGCAAAAGTGCTGGCAACATTCCAACAGGTAACGGCCTTGAGACAGGTCAACCGCTAACATTTACTGTCGACAGTTTGATGAAGTTGTATGAGCAGGAGGCGGAGTCTCCGTTCACAGGAATGGCTGGAGATAAATCGGACATGTTATCGTCTACGGTTGTTATCTACACCAATGAAGGGAAGAAGTCACTGCTGCACAAAGAGTTCATTGAAAGGAGGATGTCCTACGAACTGAATGTAGCACAAAGCAGCGCTGCTGTCAAGGAAAAAAGGCTTCAATCATTTCTGACAGACGTCAAAAAGTTTACATTTCCCCCCTCATTCGTAAAGTACCAGCCACCCCAAAACATGAACATTAAGGTGAAGGATGACATCTTCAGATATCCTACTTTGTTAGCCAACAACATCAAAATGTTTATGGGTTGGGACCTGCGCTTCCCTTGGCAGATATTTTCCATGATGCATTCCAACGGAAAGATGTCTGAAGAAACCTTCCAATACATAAACACTGTATTGGCGCTGTCGGTATACATGAGAACTACAGCCTACCTCCATCAGAAGTCTCAAACAGAATACGTTTCGCTCGCTCCACAACAGAAAGGATCCCTAAAGGAGCTGTACCAAGTACCGAGTTCTCTGTTTGTGATCTTGGGTTGTCTGCTCGTGCCTCTCAAGCACTCAGTAAAGGCTTTTGTAGAAATTGCGGCATCGTGTACAGACAACTCCTCCCTGGCCAATACAATGCATTCAGTGATGCAGAACATAAACTTTGACAAAACTGATCACATGACCAAAGTTGAAATCTGTCACTTCGCTGGACGATACCAACAGGCAAGGAGAGAACTGGAAAAGGTTATTGAAGCTCCAATAACAACAGCAGCTGCTTCCGAGGTTCTAGATAAGATTCAAAAACTGACAGACAACTCCGACCAAGTAAGAAAGTACATGGAGCTTTGCTGTTACATTCTGTACTACACCGACTCTCACAGAGCTGCAGCAGACTACTTCAGCTGGCTTATAGACAATGCAGATGGTAACATTGGCTTTTGGTATCTTCTCTCTGCTTGCTGTAAGAAAAAGATGGGTGACTACAAAGCTGCGAGACAACTCCTAAATGAGGTAAGAGTTTTGTGTACTATAGAAGTCAGTTGTGGGTGCTGTAGACGTCTGTGCAAATGGGCTTACAGGCATTTCCAACAACATGAGAGCTACATAAAATGTCCTTAGAAACAGAATTGAGACCGAGCGTAACCAACCAGATAAGTCTCCGATTAATCTGTATTTACCAAAGTCCGTTTTTATACCAGTAATAGTTTATTTGGAGGTGCTTTACTTAACTATCCTCGCAGTCATGTTTTTAAAACCAAGTTACTGACATCAATTACTGACTGTCACTCTGGAATAATGACTCAACCAACTATATAAACTATGGAATGAAATAGTACAATATCTACTGACTGTATGTAGTACTGAGTGTATGTAGTACTGACTGTATGTAGTACTGACTGTATGTAGTACTGACTGTATGCAGTACTGACTGTATGTAGTACTGACTGTATGTAGTACTGACTGTATGTAGTACTGACTGTGTGTAGTACTGACTGTATGTAGTACTGACCGTATGTAGTGCTGACTGTATGTAGTACTGACTGTATGTAGTACTGACCGTATGTAGTACTGACTGTATGTAGTACTGACTGTATGTAGAACTGACTGTGTGTAGTACTGACTGTATGTAGTACTGACTGTATGTAGTACTGACTGTATGTAGTACTGACTGTATGTAGTACTGACTATGTGTAGTACTCACTGTGTGTAGTATTGACTGTATGTAGTACTGACTGTATGTAGTACTGACCGTATGTAGTACTGACTGTATGTAGTACTGACTGTATGTAGAACTGACTGTGTGTAGTACTGACTGTATGTAGTACTGACTGTATGTAGTACTGACTGTATGTAGTACTGACTGTATGTAGTACTGACTATGTGTAGTACTCACTGTGTGTAGTATTGACTGTATGTAGTACTGTGTGTATGTAGTACCGACTGTATGTAGTACCGACTGTATGTAGTACCGACTGTATGTAGTACCGACTGTATGTAGTACTGACTGTATGTAGTACCGACTGTATGTAGTACCGACTGTATGTAGTACCGACTGTATGTAGTACCGACTGTATGTAGTACCGACTGTATGTAGTACTGACTGTATGTAGTACTGACTGTATGTAGAACTGACTGTGTGTAGTACTGACTGTATATAGTACTGACTGTATGTAGTACTGGCTGTATGTAGTACTGACTGTATGTAGTACTGACTGTATGTAGAACTGACTGTGTGTAGTACTGACTGTATATAGTACTGACTGTATGTAGTACTGACTGTATATAGTACTGACTGTATGTAGTTTTGACTGTATGTAGTACTGACTGTATGTAGTACTGACTGTGTGTAGTACTGACTGTGTGTAGTACTCACTGTGTGTAGTATTGACTGTATGTAGTACTGTGTGTATGTAGTACTGACTGTATGTAATACTGACTGTGTTTAGTACTGACTGTATGTAGCACTGACTGTATGTAGTACCGACTGTATGTAGTACTGACTGTTTGTAGTACTGACTGTATGTAGTACTGACTGTGTGTAGTACTGACTGTATGTAGTACTGACTGTATGTAGTACTGACTGTAAGTAGTACTGACTGTATGTAGTACTGACTGTATGTAGTACTGACTGTATATAGTATTGACTGTATGTAGTACTGACTGAATGTAGTACTGACTGTATATAGTACTGACTGTATGTAGTTTTGACTGTATGTAGTACTGGCTGTATGCAGTACTGACTGTATGTAGTACTGTCTGTATGTAGTACTGACTGTATATAGTACTGACTGTATGTAGTTTTGACTGTATGTAGTACTGGCTGTATGTAGTACTGACTGTATGTAGTACTGATTGTATGTTGTACTGACTGTATGTAGTACTGACTGTATGTAGTACTGACTGTATGTAGTACTGACTGTATGTAGTACTGACTGTATGTAGTACTGATTGTATGTTGTACTGACTGTATGTAGTACTGACTGTATGTTGTACTGACTGTGTTTAGTACTGACTGCGCTCATGTAGGATATATTCTGGGTGGTCTTTGTTGTTCACAAGTTTATAGTTGTAACACTACCTACTATATATAGCTAGTATACAGAGATACAGGGATAGGCAGAAATGTAATAAACTACTATTTGATCTTTAAACTGTGGTTTTATTTCATGCCGGAGTCGCCTTACTGGCGAGGGGGGCTACTCCAGATATGTTTTTGATCGCACTACTTCCTCAAAATTTGATTCCTGATTAAGCCGATCATGTTTCAAAATTAGAAAAATTGGGTACTTGAACTGAAAATTGATTTTGCATGTTCACAACTACAAGTACATGGAGTTGAATTTTTACTTGACTTTGGATATGGGCAACCGCAAATGTTTTAATTTTTATTTGAGATTTATGAAATGTAAATCAGGGTAGTTGAGTTTTGTTTGATAGTTTTATTGTCCTATCCCTGCTACCAAGTGACAGCTATACATTTGTATTAGCCTGAGAGTAGTTGGTTGTTTAGTGGTTGTGTCCTTGACCTTGTGTTTTGTTGATGTATTAGTCTCCAGTTTTGACTTTGTTTGCGCCATTGCCAGAAACCCGAACGGGGTGTAGCCAATTTAGGCCAATGGGAAGTCATCCATGGCGCCCATATCGAATTGGTTTTTCGGAGCGAAAACATAAACTACTTCAACAGCTCGCAAAAATTATCGTAAATTTTTGTATCAACGCGGTGTTCTGATTTTCTAGCTTCGGAGCGGAAGCTGCGTAAAATCAATAAATTGTTAAACGAGTTTGCCACATACCAAAGATTACATATATGTTAACGTTGGCATATACAATTTTGTTCTCGGAGCGGATATGGCATTGTAAGTAACAATACTTGAATCGTCAAGACTAACGCAGTATGCCCACGGCGTGAAATTAACGTGTAAAAACTAATAAGAAAACGATATTGATTACGAGATCCAAGTGGTCTTGAAAATTTCGGAGCAGCATGGCGGTTCCCACAAACGGTTACATTTGGCTCGTCACAAAATTTTAATTACGCAGCTGCAGCTGGCAATCCTGGTATATTTCATCCATGAGATTTAGTAGTCTCTAGTTTTGACTTTGTTCGCACTCTTACCTGCTGTTGGTATTAACCAGTTATATTGCTGAAGCAATCCTGGTAATAAAGTGTATTTTGGTTGACAATACTGCTAGAAGTTTTATTTGTTCCGTTAAAATTTTGGTGGGGTTGCACTGTAGAGTTGTCTCCCCTTACTTCTCCTAGCGTTACTTGTAATAACATGAGTGAGCTTTTCCATGCACATAGCCTGAGTTCGTCATCATTCAATAATGGCAAAAGGCAATTCCCTATTAGGCAGTAGTGAATATAATTGATATTGAGTGAGCTCAAACTATTGTATTTACTACAAACTTTCTATCAGGAATTGAGGTTAATGCTGTCAGGGTTTGACAACATTTTCTGTGATCCGCAATCCTATTCAAAACTTATTACGGCATGTGGTGAGGTGAGGTTGTATACTTATTGTATACAGCAGTGTGTATTGTAGGCAAAGAAGCTTCTAGAACATGCCAGTGGTTCCTACAATGACAGCTCAAAGCAATCCGTGCATGCAGCAGATACCACCCATAGAGATATCTCAGTTAGCTACAGTGACATTGGGGGTGTCTATGATGATATGGGTGAATATGAGGAGGCTAAGAGATATCACAAACAGGCACTAGAGATGGATATAGCCATGTTTGGTGAAACTGTACATCCTGACATAGCTGTAGATTACAATAATATTGGACGCGCCTACAATGGACTTGGTGAGTACACACCTGCTTTAGAATATTACATCAAATTAATGGAGATGATGAAAGCTATATACCGTACCGACACCAACCACCCTGATATAGCTAACAGTTACAATAACATTGCTAATGTATATAACAGCTGTGGTGAGTACTCATCAGCACTGGAATATTACATCAAATCAATGGAGATGATGAAAGCTATATACGGTGTAGACACTAACCACCCTGATATAGCTAGCAGTTACAATAACATTGCTAGTGTATATGACAGCCGTGGTGAGTACTCATCAGCACTGGAATATCACATAAAATCAATGAAGATGATGAAAGCTATATACGGTGTAGACACTAACCACCCTGATATAGCTAACAGTTACAATAACATTGCGAATGTATATGACAGCCGTGGTGAGTACTCATCAGCACTGGAATATCACATAAAATCAATGAAGATGAAGAAAGCTATATACGGTGCAGACACTAACCACCCTGCTATAGCTACCAGTTACAATAACATTGCTAATGTATATGACAGCCGTGGTGAGTACTCATCAGCACTGGAATATCACATCAAATCAATGAAGATGATGAAAGCTATATACGGTGCAGACACTAACCACCCTGATATAGCTGCCAGTTACAATAACATTGCTAGTGTATATGACAGCCGAGGTGAGTACTCATCAGCACTGGAATATCAAATCAAATCAATGAAGATGAGGAAAGCTATATATGGTGCAGACACTAACCACCCTGATATAGCTGCCAGTTACAATAACATTGCTAGTGTATATGACAGCCGAGGTGAGTACTCATCAGCACTGGAATATCACATCAAATCAATGAAGATGATGAAAGCTATATATGGTGCAGACACTAACCACCCTGATATAGCTACCAGTTACAATAACATTGCTAATGTATATAACAGCCGCGGTGAGTACTCACCAGCACTGGAATATTGCATCAAATCAATGGAGATGAGCAAAGCTATATACGGTGCAGACACTAACCACCCTGCTATAGCTGGCAGTTACAATAACATTGCTAGTGTATATGACAGCCGTGGTGAGTACTCATCAGCACTAGAATATTACATCAAATCAATGAAGATGAAAAAAGCTATATATGGTGCAGACACTAACCACCCTGATATAGCTGGCAGTTACAATAACATTGCTAATGTATATAACAGCCGTGGTGAGTACTCATCAGCACTGGAATATTACATCAAATCAATGAAGATGAGGAAAGCTATATACGGTGCAGACACTAACCACCCTGATATAGCTGCCAGTTACAACAACATTGCTAGTGTATATAACAGCCGTGGTGAGTACTCATCAGCACTGGAATATTACATCAAATCAATGAAGATGAGGAAAGCTATATATGGTGCAGACACTAACCACCCTGATATAGCTACCAGTTACAATAACATTGCTAGTGTATATGACAACCGTGGTGAGTACTCATCAGCACTGGAATATCACATCAAGTCAATGGAGATGAGGAAAGCTATATACGGTGCAGACACTAACCACCCTGATATAGCTGGCAGTTACAATAACATTGCTAATGTATATAACAACCGTGGTGAGTACTCATCAGCACTGGAATATTACATCAAATCAATGAAGATGAAGAAAGCTATATACGGTGCAGACACTAACCACCCTGGTATAGCTGACAGTTACAATAACATTGCTAGTGTATATGGCAACCGTGGTGAGTACTCATCAGCACTGGAATATCACATCAAATCAATGGCGATGATGAAAGCTATATACGGTGCAGACAGCAACCATCCACGCATAACTATATGCAAACAAAACATGGCCGCCACACATCGACGAATGACAAACAACTAAAACAGACCAAGACCAAACCAATGACAGCTGCTCTAGTACATGACATACTTAAGGAGTTAGTGCTCTACGATTGCAGGCTGCAGTTGTTTGCCAGTTTTATAGACATAAGCCATGAAACTGTAGATATACATATACTTCTATCCATAATATTTATGATGTTTATGTTAGAAGGTAGACCACTTGGGTAGATAATTGTAGCTCATTTAGGAGGGGAACTTGATTTACAAAAAAGACAAAATATTTATCAAATGGTTGGTTATTATGACTAAAATAGACGAGCTGATGTCGTTGATTATTGCTAATCGATTCTTTATTTAGTAATAAAATTGTATTTTAATCTGTCTGTTTGTCTATTTTTGTAGAATTATACACGCGTGTGTTGGGTTGTAAGGGAACAATGTTACTTGCATTCAAATCATGTGCGAGGTTTGACCCAATAAATGGCTGCAGTATAATAATAATTTGGTAAATGAACAGGGCTGGTGGAAAAAATGAAACAAGAGATAGAGTAGATTGAATCCTGAAGGTCAGAGTTAGGGAAGACAACTCCTGAAAATAGAAAAAGGTAGCTCAATGATTGCTTAAAGTGCTAGTACTGTCGGTTTTTACCGGAAAACGCTTTTTAAATACTACTCGTGAAAGTGTTGACACTAATAGCCAATTAAATGTACGTTGCGGCGCCTTATTATGACAACAAAAACGCATTGCACCGGCCCGTTATTTTAACTATATCCGATTGATAACGCGCTATTTTCCATTATTATTTTATTTTGTAAATAATTTCTGCTTGTGTTTCTGCTAAGCGTTGCACTCGATTGTTTTGGTCAACTATGTCTTCAGATGATGTCATCAAGCCGTACCAGTTTTATCCAGTGCGTATGGATAGTAGTGACGATGAATTGCCAGTCCCTGGTGCTTTATTTGAGAGAGAGAAACGAAGGAAGAGTTACACCTTGGCTTGGTTGTTGCTAGTAGCAGTACTACTACTAGTTCGACAGCAACCCCTGTTATTACACCAGAGCCATCATCATCATCTGCTGCTATATCTAGTACAGCAACATCTACTCACACGTTTAGGCCTACAGAGGAGAAGAATTGGTGTCGTTGTGGTAATTGCAGTGACATGCCTACAGGCTTAGAAAAGAAATGTCGCATGGATGAATCTCTAGATTTGACATATTTCCAAGAGGATGTTTATGAGCCTGGCACCCAGTGTATTCTCACGAGCATTGTATTGCTGAGAGAAATATTGGGCAAGCGAGCTCTTGAAATACAGTGGTTCAAACGGAGAAGGATGCTAGGATATCGAGGTGAAGCTCTCTCTTACAAGTTGATGTCAAATGCCAATTATCGCTTCACTGCTTACCAACACTACATTGACTCTATTCACATGTACCTTGGCAAGCACAATCGTGAGTTATTCCTGCCTGCGTGGTGAATCACATTAGAAGTACGTGGCCTGACCCGACTCACACTTACGTTGGATTCCAGCAGGCTGAAGGCATGTGTGTTGATGATGATGATGTACAAGAGGTGCCAGCCGATGAGCTGGAACAGCTGCTCCTAGATGATGGTACATTGTAGTGTCCGTGCTCGGGCATGAGTAGACTACTAGTCCACTCTGTACATGTACCATGCATCCAACCCAAACGGCCTTTTTCAAGGCCACCAACATGTTCAAGAGTGGTTCAAATAACTATAACAGTTTTTTTTCTGCATAGAGCAATGTTTTATGATAAACTAGATTAGCTAAACTTTTTTATGAGATTAAAGTTCAGGTTTTCAAAGAAGTATAATTAAAGTTAGTGGCACCTTGCGCAGTTATATAAAATCTTTGCTGCTGCTTGAAACTACTAACATCCTGATAAATGGACAGTTGGAGTGCTTTGATTGACAGTAATTGAACTGTGATGAAGGTGGTGAGATCTGCATTCAGGTTCGTAAATTACTGTTCAAATCAACTTATCTGTGTTTTATTTACTGTTGGTGTGCTCGTCTTAGTGAAAATAGTGTGTTACAATTGGTTTCACCACACGCTAACCAAATCCATTCATGCTGTCTATGGTTAATGTGTGATTACTTACAGGAAGCGCCACGTGAAGGCTTGTAACATTGCTTCCCTTCCGATGATATAACCCTATCGGCGGTTACTCTCATCAAGGGGCGGACTGAGAGTCTATTCGCTCCCAAGCGCGGACACCTTGATGAGAGCACCCTTTTCTACCAATCATGCACACTTACTTGAATCGTGAGTAATGTTTAGCAGCTGCTGTCGCTAACTCAGGCTTCTCCACACGGGCAATGCACACTCCTCTATTCTATAAAAAGAATATTATCCACCTTGTATAAAATGTTGCGTATCATTTGTAATGTATCTTTTTGGTATATCCATAGTTGCACATACCCCAGCGACGTTTACAGTAGGATGCACAGCTTCTTCCATCACACGTTGCAATATGCTCTGTCTAAAACTATAACATTTCTCTTCATAGACAGTCTTGAGCCGATAGGACCTGGATTCTTTCGAGTAGTACAATGCCCTCCTTGTACTACCGGTCAGAGTTAGGGAAGACAACTCCTGAAAATAGAAAAAGGTAGCTCAATGATTGCTTAATTGGCTACTGTATTATAGGTAAATAGGACTCATTCAAAATTCATTATGTATATATTTTGGTGAAATTCAATGCCTCAGCTCTGTTATATAAATATAAAAAATTTAATGTAATATGATTGTTCTAGAACTTTAACAATAACCTCTGCCGCAGCACAAGGCAGCACAACTGTCTCTCTCAGTACTGGTGCTGTTACAGACTCTTCCTGTTGTACCTGCTATGTTTAGTTCAGGTATAGAATCACAATATGTTGGTGATCGTTTTGTGTGAACCATCTTTTTATTGAGATTTCCTCCTTTTTCATTAGATTTAGTGTTAGTTAGCTGCCTTGCCGGGACTAGCTCTCCTTCCAGGGCTCTTTCTTCATCAATCTGTCAATGAGTAATTTATATTTATGTCAAGTTTCAACAGCATTCATGCAATCATAGCTGCATTTTTAATAATTGTTCAGCTATCATAGCTTGAGATCCAGTTTTTTATACTTATCAGAACTGATCTGTCATGTAAAGTCTTCAAACAGGTGCCTACAGCCTGAAAATCTGGGGTAGAGAACCAACAGGTTCTTATTTCACAGCTTGAAGACATTCCATGGCATTTACATTTAGTGCTCTTCTGCTCTATGACTGCTAGCCGGGGCGGCTCTCAAGGGGTGGGGTTTGTAGTTGTGGGCCACCCTGGCTATATGACTGCCTGCAATATATGTGGAGTTGTCTTCTCTTTCATATAGAGGAGGCAACTTCATACACAAGGCCTAGATTTACAATAAAAACCTTCACTGACAGTCAAAGCATTTCATTTATCTCACCTTTCGACCAATTTTGCTGTTTTGCGATTGTAACACGGAATAAATATCTTCTCCCTGACTTTGTAAGAATCTTCTAGAAAACTTGGCTCCAAATCCTAAGTCATGGCTGCAACCCTTCCACTCAAAGTCGGTTATATAGGGCTCCCTCTCACAAGCGCAAGCAGATATTTTACCAAGAGCACAGGCTCTAGCTAGTTGATGTAATACTCCTGCAGCCACTATAGCCTGGGTAAATGAACTCTCCTTATAACCTGCAATAAGACATTTTACCTGCAGGAGCCATGTTTTATATTTACCAGCATATATTTGTGAGAACTTGAGAGTAAACAGGCACCTTACATCACCTGTCGATCACTGTCAATATATGCTTATATTTAGGTGCGTTGTGACTTTTATATGATATCAATAACCCTTTTTCACATGAATGTCACATTTTATATGCAAATTTCTATCAGGTGGCATCTGACATGGGCTGTATGATTCAAGCGTGTGAGCTATCATGCACACACCAACCAACAAAAAAATTTGTTATGTACCAACTGTCATTAAAAGGTTTATAATTTAAAATCTTTGGTTTTGTACAAATTTCGTTGCTTTCTAATAATTTTAATTGTATAACCAGAAATTGCAAATTTTAAGCGAATTAAATTTTTGTCTTTCATTTGCTCACAATTTTAATTCGACCTGCACATTTTGACTTACCTTGAGTCAACATTTCATGGTCACCGATGATTCTTTCATTTAAATTTAAACAATTCTAATGATGGCCAGCAAACTGTCTCTTGCATTCATGGATAGATAACTCCACACCTTCAGAGGACAATTATACATGATTAGTGTGTAGGTTTTTGTCAGCGATTTTATGTAACATAATTAATGTTTGCAAATTGATAACGTATCTTTGAAGTATAACTGTTTTGCGTAAGCATTATGTGTAGAATATAATCCAGTATTGTTTTGGCTCAAAATCCCCTAATTGCTATTTTAAGCTGTAGTGCATTATTGGTTGGCTCGCAGATGCAAGTCTGTAATTGCGTTTGCTACATTTGTGTTATTTAATTGTTTCAGTTGCGCTGCCAGAAGAACATATGTTCATCATTTCACTTGGCAGCGATATTTATTTACTATTGAAGCCATGCAGAGCTCCCATTACAATTTTGTCTACCATTACAGGCAGCAATAATGATTGACAAAAAGAAAAATGACTTCAGCGATTTTCCCAGACAACAACACCAATTCAATGCTAGACAGTTCTTCAACTACACAAACAGTCCCAGTTACGTGCAGTATTGCGGGGGAACATTAATAAACAATGAATGGGTATTAACAGCAGCCCACTGCGTGAAACAGAGAGAAACAGGTCTACGGAAACCCAATATGGTGGTGATGGTGGGAGAAACTGATATGAGAGTAATGAAAAACGAAGACGATTCGTGGCAGAACAACATTTACAAGATATCCAAAGTGATCGACCACAGCCGATTTGAGTGGGAATCAGTAAACAACGACATTGCGCTACTAAAGCTAGAGAAACCGGTACCAAACACTCCAAACATTGGGTTCAGCTGCGTGCCTGATGAGGACTTGGAGGTGAGTCCTGGCACTGAATGCATGGCAGTTGGATGGGGTAAACACAAGAAGTACCCCAAACAGAGAGCTAGTAAGAGATTGAAAGAGGCGGTACTACCCCTTGTATCCAGACTGCAGTGTAAAGATGCCTTTAATTTTACAATCACAAAGAACCAGATGTGCGCCGGCTATGAAGACGGACGCAGTGATTCATGTGATGGCGACTCGGGAGGACCGTTGTTATGCCTGACAAATACACCAAGTGGACCTAGATGGGTAATATATGGAATCACAAGCTTTGGTTCCAACGATGGCTGCGGTATAGCAGGTAAATATGGAGTCTATACAAAAGTAAATAATTATTCCCAATGGATTAAATACGCCATGGAAACCGGTAAACAAATACACGAGTCTCAGCAGGCGCAGGAATCACGAAGACGACGACATCGCAAACAGAGTCGAAAGAAGGACAAGTATAGGTCATCGGAAAATACTGACTATATCACTACAACTTCTGTAAATCTTCCAGATTCTTTAGAACCAACAATATCACAGGAAGGCCGAACGCTAAGGTTATAGCTAGAAAGCAGTCAACGCAACAGCGAAGGTTCTTGTAAGATTTGTCTATAGCTTTTTTATAATGTTATTAAATCATAATCTTCATCACAACCAATGATGTAACGAGCTTTCTAAAACAATAATATTCTGTGCAATTTAATTTTAGCGAGTCAGACTTTGACGTAAGTCGCTTCGACTACTAGTTCTATTTTTCATTTTTTTTATCAACATAACCAAATATCTCACTACTATTGGAGAAGTTATAACAGTATCTGATTGGATACAATCCCCAGTAAAATCTTCCATTCCGTCCAATGACACCCAAGCTCAATCCCTCCGCTCTAACCTAAATAACTCCCTTGCTCTATGAGTAACATATTCGCTCTAGCTTTATGATATGCTCCACATATTATATTTTATTAGCTATATTATTTTTGTATCCAACACAGAATTGTACATAGCAAATTTTTTTAATTCTGATCAATATAAAAATATAAAACAGTACGACATTGATTACTGCTGATGTATCAAGAATCTGTACATTTAAAGTTAGATAGGCATATCACAATTAGTATACATGAATATAAAAATAAATGAAATGGAAGCAGAAAGTCAAGGAATCAATTAGACATAATAAATAAATCAGACAGATCTAGATTGAACAAAGCATTGAGTCGACGAGTGAGCGATGTAATTAAGTGTGTTGTCTGGGTAAATGGGAGGTCAACCCAAAAGATAAGACACAACAGGTCATTAGTATGTAGATTGTTTGCTCCTTGGCTTGTTATGTAATCATCAATCAGCAGCTTGATTGATTGTTGGTTTAGCAATAGACTGGTGGAGACCCCACAATTAGACTAATGACAAATTAGCCATCTGACAGACTGGTCAGCTGGTAGATTGGTCACTTGACAGATTGGTCACTTGATAACTTGGTCACATGACAGTTTGCTCAAATGACATACTGCTCACTTGACAAATTGGTCACATGACATATTGGTCACTTGACAGATTGGTCACTTGACATATTGGTCACTTGACATAAAGGTCACTTGACATACGTATCTCTTAAAAACTTGTCAAGTGACCTTTAGGCCACCCAATGACTGGTCAACCAATGCCCCACCAAATAAATAATCTGATATCGATAATTAAAACCAGCTGAATACGTCAGTCAAATTGTAAGACGCTACGCAGTATCAAGTTCAGATCTCCAAATGAAATATAGTATAATATAGTGATACATAATAATGAATAATACTGTAAACATACACAGAGTCATTTGAGCATTCTGGATTTTGCAAAAAAATTATGATAATGTCATTACCAAATACCCAAAAAGAGTCAATAGACAAGAGTCATTGACCTCTAACCTTTGCTGACTGCTGACACCAACTCTGACCTACAATAAATAAAGCAATCATAAATTGATTATAGTCATGAATTACCAAAACAATCGAATCGCTATTAGCTACCGACTAGACATTTTGAACTGTTGACTATTAGCAAATTGTTTTTTTTATTCTTCAGTCATCGTTGAGCAGGCCAATTTAATCAATAAACGATTTATGACAGTTCAGTTATGAACAATATGGTTCACCAAACAGTAACCTTTTTCAGGTAGTTTCTAGAGGAGGTATTACCTGGCATTGCCTACCTGGTGCCTTCGAGTGAAATAAATAATATGACAAGGGGGGGGGGGGGGAGAGCTGTAGGGAATAAAGGTAACTTGCATTGTTTGTGCTATGTGATATAAGACAGATATGCACTGCACTAACCTCTAATATACGAGGACAGCCCCTGACTGTCGCGCTCCGTGGGAACTTCTGAGAGCGGTCACTGCAATGCGTGCCTCCTTCTGCAAAAAGTCATGTCACCGAGTGAGTGTCAGTGTCTGGGTATTCAAATTGGCAAATGTTCTACATAATTGCAATATCTCATGATTTGCAAACGATTGAAAAACGACAAAATTAAAAATAATAATAAATGACAGTAAAATCATAAATATATAAAAACAAATAGGTGACACGCAAACTGGAGTTATGTTTTATTGTTTATGAAAGAAGAAACATGGTGTATTAAAAAATATGGCTGATTTCATTGGTTTTTAAACTTTTCTCAAAAAAACGCTTGCAACTTATTTAAACATAAACTTTATTTTTTCATCAACCTGGCAAAAACCTTTAATTGCCTACGGATGTGTCTTCGATGGCGACTAAAAATTAAAAAAAAACCTCAAACAGTCTCAGCTTAAAAAAAAACAGCAAAAAAGAAAATTTGTCTAACTATAAACGACCAATGCTGTCCCACAGTTTCCCTACGATGTCACAATCAACAACAATTTATGGGTTCTATTGGTCACCAACTTCTAACGTAATGTGATGATGAAATGACCAGTTACCAATTACCTTTTACCAATTACCTTAATACTGGCTGGAAAGGTGAAATATTTTAGAAAAACAACATGGTATTAAAGAAATTACAAAGACTTAATGTTTTGAAGTTCAAACCCAACTATGGGTAAGATATGATACATGGTCAGGGTCTCAGTCTCAGAACCTGACCAAAGCTCAGACTCTGAGGTTTGGCGTTACACCACCACACCAACATAAATTATACAATACAAAACATTTATACACAGAGCGATGACCTGGCCAACACAATAGCAGGAAATGAACCATCAATGGTTTCTTCTATGGCGCCACCGTTGCCAGTGAGTGAATAGAAACTCAGACAAAAACAGGTAGTACAAGAAATCTGACAGCGGGCAATCAATATACACCTGTTGCTGACTAATAGGCGGCTTTTGATCTTAAAAATAGTTGTATTTCAACGAGTAAATATTAAGAGAACAACATCTGACAAGTTGTAAATTAGTTGTGAGTTGCAACAGCGGAAATGCCAGCAGTTCATTCTAGAAAACTCCGGAACAATATTTTATTTATATAAACAGAAGAAAAGCCCTAATAGCACGCTTGAAAGCGTTTTTATTTCAACTTACAAATAACTAACATAGAAAACTTTTGGTTTAATTAAAAACTCTTGAATTTCATAACAAATTTAGGACGTTTTGTGACAACATTTTTGTGATATTTACTATTTATAAAAACGGCCGAGGGATGTGTGATCTTTTATTTCTATGAGAATGCAGAGATGAATTCTGAAATGTTAAATGTAAAACCAAATGCAATGGCATCGGAATCTCCTCATATTTAATAATTAAAAATGTCAATGTTTGGCAAGCCTGTGAAAATAATCATTTGGCATTAATTGTATAATTACTTCTGCTGAATTTCAACGTTACAAAAATATTTAACCACTGCGAATAACAAGAATTTTGCTCATCAATTCAAAATTTTGATTGCCAAAATAATTCTCAGAATAAATCGTTGTCACATTTTCATTTGATGAACTAATCTGAAAAATAATCAGTTTTAAATAAATAATCGTGTATTAAAAGATATCAACTATCACTTTTTTACCAGTAAATTATTATTAGCGTCATCAACAACTATTAGTAATAAAAACATATCAATAATGCGTAATAGGACTGTACAACTTGATTGACATTAGCGAGCTAGAAGATGGAAAATAGAATTATCGTACAAGATTTATAATTTTATTAGTCATGCTGATGTAGGAGCAACACTTTGTGTTCATCTCATTATCTTGAATGATGTGCGTGTATTGTTTCACCAAACCAAGATTATCTGTCTTGTGAGACATTTTCTACTCTCTCTGTTTCTCTCTGTGACTCACAAGCGATTTGTGTTGAACAAAGCAAGATATATGTTCAGATATTTCACCACTAATTTCCCAATTAATGTTAGAGTTGTGTATGTACTACGGAATGGACCCACTGACACACACTGTGAAATGGTTGGGCAGGTAAACATAAGCAGCGGTTAACACCTCGGCAGCAGCTATTGCCAGCTGGATTGTTCCTCTGATCTTGGTCAATTGCGGAAAGCTACTACGCCATTATCAGCAAACATTGCTGGAATTCTCATCAGAAATAAATGGATAAAAAATGAGATAGCAACAGATTTAGAGCTCAGTTCTTAGTTTGGCACGTGTGAAGGTCTACTCTAGGTAGAAATAGGGCATGTATGATATTGTACAAGGTCAAACCAATGCTACAGTCACTTCACCAATCAGATGGAATGTGAAACACCAAATACTGTCTCCTAAGTCTATGCATATACTTTAGTTGCTCTATCACCTTGTACTGATACCTGTATTTTTTGTGTTTCTTCCTTCACATAAATCACCAAACGAACTAATTTTTTGCTATTAAATGAAAAGGTGATAAAAAACCACAAAAAGAAATAGATACAATGATTGATGAGCCAACCATACAGTTGCTATTATTTGCCTCAACCAATAGATCTACCAACTGTACATACATCCATAGATATATCCACTGTACATACATCCATAGATCTATCCACTGTACATACATCCATAGATCTATCCACTGTACACATGTCCATAGATCTATCTACTGTACACACATCCATAAATCTATCTACTGTACATACATTCATTGACTGCAAATACCTCCATAGATCTATCTACTGCGTATACATCCATAGACCTCTACATACATCATTAGATCTATCTACTGTACATACATCCATAGATCTATCAACTGTTTATTTCAGCTGTGCCTTGTGGGCAACCCTGAAAACAGGTCTCATAAGCTTGGAGCTTGATTGAGCAGCACCCTATACCCATGCCCGCCGTTACACCGGCTACTCTTCGGAAAAAGCAGAGGGTTATTTTTTACTAGCATGACTCCATAGTTATTATGGAGAGTGCAATCAAACTATTGGTTGATACTGAAGTGCAAGCACTTTAACCACTAGACCACACGTGCCTCCACATCCATAGATCTATCTACTGTACATGCATCATTAGATCTATCTACTGTACATACATCCATAGATCTATGTACTGCACATCAGAAATGGATCTTCACATACACCAATAGATTTATCTACTGTACACACACACATAGATCTATCCACTGTGATGTTCCACATCATGAACATTACGTGATGTTTCAAAATTTTGATTTCTCTTTGTAATAGAGATTGCAAATAAGTAAAAATATGTTCTGTATTACACTACTAGGCCATATCAATAAATTTTAGTCCAATAAAAATCACCACAAACACACTTTTGATAAGTCCTCAAGACAAACAAACATATTGTTCACTATTGTACTATTTGACTGATTGAGCAGTCACCTTTATGAAGCTATTTACTAACCTTGAAACTAGATACAGCCATTCGCCCTCCAACATGTGCCTTATTCTCTCTCCAACCCAGCGTCTTAGCAGCCTAACAAACAGAGCAGTCAAGAGTTATCTCCTCATGGAATAGACAACTCCAAATAATAAACCAATAGAAATACAGTAAATGTCCGAAAAGCTACACAACTTTCAGTACTGTTATACTACATGGATTTATCCAGAGATTAGAGTAAATCTAGTGATTAGTGAAGTACACGGATTAATGACATGATGTTGTAACACTTTTGAGGAATTTCTATTTTTGAGGTGTCAGATAGATATTGTTATGCACTGCGGTAGGAGTGAGCGCCAAGTCTTTCATTAGTGGTTGTACCGCGGACAGTTACAAGCAATGGTTGCCATGCCATAGTACCAGAGTTTGTGTATTACACAATATTGTATAACATACAAGGAAGGCCATCAAGTACATACATACATTGTCACTTCCACCAACACTACAATCCATTTCTAGTCAGGTATATAGTTATTGTATGCCAACTGTATTCCAAGTTTCAACACTATTTATTATTAAAATTTAGTTTGTTTGCATAACAATTAAATAAAAAGTCTTTTCTAAGAAATTGAATACTAAAATAAATTATTATTAATATTAAGAGATTTGTCGCATGTGAA
Organism: Cryptosula pallasiana; assembly: GCA_945261195.1. NCBI lineage: Eukaryota > Metazoa > Bryozoa > Gymnolaemata > Cheilostomatida > Cryptosulidae > Cryptosula > Cryptosula pallasiana. The sequence goes on along the minus strand of OX183137.1, from coordinate 13,285,365 downwards.
CTGGTAAAATTTTTTTATTTTAGTAAATTGTAATCGGGTACTGGCAAATAAAGGCTTGGAAATAATCAATCTTTTACACACAAAGAAAAAAAAACATGCAATTAAATTTCCTGCGCTTTACCAAAATCCAGTGCCAAGGCATGCTTTAAATAACCCCAACTTAATTTTTTTTATCAAACAGGGATAAACGTCAGTGTTAATACAAGGCGCAGTGAGTGCGTGCGAATCGGTCAACAGTGTACCAATGTGTCAATTACTCCAGGGTAATACCATCGCAGATAATAACAATTCATGTTGGTAGAAAGTGATGTGGGAAGATGGCGCCAGATATCCTGACAAGACAATGTGACATCGGTGGATATTAATTAGCGTACAGACCAGTAAATCATCATATCAAATGTTATATAATAGGTGGAGAGGGTATAGGAAACCTTTGCATGGTTGTCATACCACCAGATGAGCGTAGAGAAAACGCAGGATATGTAGAGAAAAACAATTGGTCTATTGATTTTATTTATTGCAAGCAGATACAAGTACAATTGATATATAAATAGTGGATATGAACTTGATAATGCCAAGGCACTTGGCTGAAATGTCTGTAAGCTATATATTATGTCTCTAAGGAGGTTTTACATCGCATTTAAATAAAAAAATACGTGTCAAGGTTAACAGGAAAGTCTAACGCGATCGACATTGAAAAAACTCTAAAAATAAAAAAAAGTTTGGAGTTTGACGTAAAAGATTCTAGCGGAAAGGAAATGCAGTTATTTATGACTGAGCAAACGCCCACCCATAGCCTGAACTCGGCAAAAAAATTTACATATTGAAAGCTGTTGATAGAACAGCTTTAACTGAGAACTAAGGCTATTGAACTATAAGATAGTCCCAAAGGGTCACCGCCCCAACACATCAAATATTCTTGTGAACATTAACAGTCTGTGTCAAATCAATGATATATACATAGATGGCAAGTCATTTGTTCAAAAGTAAAAATAACTTTGACAATGAATAGAATGCTTGCTGGATAAATAAATAGGTTGAAGGGAGAAAACTCCGAATTTGACAAAGCAGATAAACAGACATGTAGAATCACACCTGCGTTAGTTTTACAGACTTGTCTTCTCATGTCAAAACAATTTTTCAAAAAAGTTATGTCTGCCTTTGAAATGTTGTTGCTGAACAAAGATTCCCATGCTCATAATTAAAAAACCTGTGGTTATCGTGTTTACCTTTTGCGGGGAGAAAAGCTTATGTTCTCAGACTGATCTTATTGCTGAAGCAACAAAATATAATTCTTTTTCAAACCGCTGCAATGTTATTAAAGTCGAAAACCACCAACACAAAAAAGCCATAGCTTTTCTTGTATAGTTTTATTTTTCTCAGAATTTCACAAGTTGAGTGCAAAGCAAACAGCAATTGGCAACTTGCCAAAAACAAGATAATCACTAGAATAACAAAAGTACAAATGGCCTTTATTATTATAAACAACTTCCTCAAGAGAGGACAACTCTTTCAAAGTCAAAATTTTAAACTTCGTCTTCGACCTTTGACTGTCCACAAAAGACAACTAAAGCTAAAAGAACTAATCACATTTTTTCCAGGATTGAGTGCAGAAAATGATTCAAAGGAACTTTTCCAGACGCTAGCCAGACATTATTTAAAATAAAAAATTTATAAATACAATAAATCTAAAATAAATACGAATAATTTTGTAATTCATCAAATCAACGAGTCTGATTGAGCGCACTTTTTCCTTGCCGTCACAAACATAACACGCAGGATTGGTTACGCAAGAGATAAAATAAAATATAGGTGACATGTCGTTAAACCAACACTTGCCTACATTGTCAACCTACATTGTCCACCGACACTCTGCACTCAGTAGTAGGATTATTTATTATTTTCATTAACGTTAGAAATAAATTAACTAATTACCACTGTGGATGTGCAGGGTACTATTGCACTGTCTCTACACACACTGACACTGATATCTTCTGTCGGAAATGACGTCTGCAATCCGAATATTGAGACAAGACCTTGTTCAGCTAAAACAGAGAAAAATTGACATGATAGAAATACTCAAATTTGTCTAATTGATATTTACACCGGACTGACAAAAATTTTACTGCAAAAAAGTTTTTGCAGTCATTCCAACATATTTTTTCACTGCTGCAAAAAAAACACCACAAAACTGAGATTCGACAGATTCGACAGCAACTCCTTACCCACCAGCCAGAAACACTAACCATTTCACCGAGTAGGCACACCTAGACACAAAGCCTCGCCAAAGAATGGTACCCGTCTCTTAAACCTCTGGATACAACACTCTCACCAACAACCCCCTAGCTGCTATATACGTGTTTGCAATCTTTTTATATTATTCAGTTTTTTGTTTTCAAAATAATTTAACAAATATTTTCATTGAATATTTTAACAAAAGAAAAAAATACAATGTTTAAATGTGTAAGTTTAAATAACGCGATTTAATTCATCTCTGGAAGCTAGGAACACTACCACAGTCTACAACTAACAATTATAATCATGTGAAAATTATTTGTTAAAATGCCACATATCCATATCTGGAATTAATGAGGCAAAGCGCTGAAGAAGTGAACCCCAGACCCTCAGCTCAACAGTTCAGCGCCCCAACCACTTCAGCCATCACATCCTTGAGTGACAAGGAGAGAATAACAACGAGACGTTTTGACACGGGCACTTGAAGTTGCAGCAGACAGATGATGGAAACAAGTGAGTGACAATTGGCCTGACGCCACAAGATTATTCATGTATATATATTACATCATTTATGGGAGATAACTTAGTAAAAATATTAATAACAAAAATTCATAAATAAAGATTAGATATAATGGGGTGCAGACGATGACAATAAGAGGCTTATTAGCAGAGGCCATGTTTGTCGATGGAGCTACGCTAGTGCGCAGAGGTAACGCTATTTCTACTTACATGTATTTGGTTTTTATCAGAAAAATCTTAAATTTCAGTAAAAACATACAGTCGTTGGCCACGTATTGGTTGGATTATGAATCAGAAATTCCGCCCTGGTAAACAGGTATAGCTTTGAAACCACAAAATAATCAATGTGTTGGTTAGGAACTTCTGAACACCTCCCCGTCCAATATCAAAGCTCCACTTAAATAAATATATTTATAAAACAGTGCCAATGTATTGCTGGATGTTACAAAAAAGTCTTCTTTGAAGTTGAATGAAATAATCATATTACATAACGTAATACTTGAACATAAATAATAGACCATTATAGGTTCTGTGACAGATCAAAACTGATACTTTGTAAGCGCTCTTTCCCAAAGTGCGTGTACAATAATCTATGACACTCAAAATACACGAAGATAAGTTATATAAATTCTATCCAAGTAACTACAACTCTGCTCAGTGGGACCAATGCAAAGTAACACGAGATAGATACAAAGAAAGATGTGCAGAAAGAGGAAAAAAGGAAAAGAAAAAAAGAATAAGAAAAGAGCTAGATACAGAAAGATAGGGCTCACTAACCTCCCTCCAACACTTCTGTAATGTCATTTGTGTAGTGTGGAGCTGAGGCTATCAACTAAGGCAAACCAATAGAGTTAAACATAGAGCTACACACACTGGATAGACCCTACTATAATATATGGCAGTATATGCCCTCTCTGTATGCATATTCATTACACACTCGATAAATTAACATAAAATTTTCATCATTCGATGATGTAAACACCAAAAGAATGGAGTTGTCCACACATTATTGATATCACTTTAGGAGAAGACAACTTCTTATATTAAACCAAAAATCAATGCAAATCCACAGAGGGGTAGTCAACAAAGCAATACCAACCTTTACTACAGAACCAAACATAGAGAACTGTCTCTCTCCGTAAAGAATGCTGCCAGGCTGGTCTTCTTGTGACGCAGGATGTAGAGCGGAGAGGTTCCACAATGCAACAGCTCCAGTCTGTTTCAGTGTTACATTGACATCCAATATAGACCCATTGACATCTGCAGATCAAGTCATATACTATAGGGTTTATATCAAGGATTAGCTGAAGAGATACTTGTCATAGAGAGAGCAGTTTCAAAGAAATACCTGCACTGTCCATGCCTACAGCGAGTACACCGGGTCCATTTATACCGTAGGGATATCCAACGGCGAGGCTACTGCCCAGGTGCAGGTGCTCCCGAGTGCCATTGATTGCTCGGAGAAGTTTGAGATCAGGTAGACTCCATATTGTGACCTGACCGGCCGACTGTATATCGTTGGTACTGAACTTACAATCAGGCCTGTGGAAACACATTATAGACTTGAATAGAACACAGTCTATACTTACATATAACAGTTTACGCCTACATAGAACACAGTCAATGCTCACAGAGAACACAGTCCAGACTTACATAGAACACAGTCTATACTTACATATAACAATCTACGCCTACATAGAACACAGTATATGCTCACAGAGAACACAGTCTAAACCTACATAGAACACAGTCTATGCTCACAGAGAACACAGCCTAGACTTACATAAAACACAGTCTACACCTACATAGAACACAGTCTATACCTAAATGAAACACAGTCTACGCTCACAGAAAACACAGTCTAAACTTACATAGAACACAGTCGATATAGAGGAGAGCTGGCTATAAGCACACGACCAAAATCAGGAATGATGGCCACAACCACAGAGCTACCAAACCAGCTAGTGTTGGCACCAGGCTACAAAGACAATAAATTTAAGCACAAAGTTATAAAAAGGAGACAACTCCAACTGACACCTCACAGTACAATCTACTTACCCCAGGCCCGTATATACACTTCAAAGTATCAAACTTAAAGTCTTTGGTGCTTTTGATGAGGCACAGCTTGCCAGACTGGGGTCCAGCTGGACCCGGAGTGTAAGGAAAGCCCACAATCAGGTCTGCATGGCGATCATTATCAACATCTTCAGTAAATAGGTGAACGCCTTCGTTGTTGTACCTGGGCTATATATAACAGTAGAAAATAATAGATAATAGTACAATACCTTGTAATACAACAAATACTGTACATATTATATCATGTACTCATGAGTGTACAAAGAGAATACGTACTGCATTGTGATCAGTGTGTACGAGTGAAGGCTCAATACCAAACCTACCACTAGCGTTACCAAACCACACCGCCAGAGCTCCCTGAAACACATACATCATATTTTGTAATACAGAGTATCTCACAATAATGTACATAACAAGATACAGTGATTGTGATCGATGGATTTATTTTACAATAAACTATATTATTCATACAAACAGGAAGTTAACTCGCTAAATTTTATTTATTGACATACAATTGTAAAAATTACATCAATTTTAGGCAGTAATAAAAAAAGAAGACAACTCAGTTGATACACAATAAAATATTAATTTACATTATGAAATAGAGCGAACAAAACATATGTCTAACAATACACAATAATCAATGCGCAATGAGTATATACTTAAAAGCTGGTAACTATGGAAATGGTGAAGGAAATGTTACAACCATGACAACATATTGTTATGGTTGGATGGCTGAGCCTCAGTAACATAACAAAGTGTGAGAACAAACTCTTGGGAAATACCAATAACTATGGTGACTCAGAACGTTTTGTATTTTGCGTTTTAAAACGTCTGAACGTTTCTTACAAAGTCCAAAATTTGCAAACCTTTGAATGCTTTGTGAAGTCGTTTATACGCTTTGAAATCTGAGCCGATTTGCTGGTTCGCTCCATTGATAATAGATCTTCAGACCATTACGACTGATCTTTATTTAAATTGTGAAATTTATTGAAATAAATAAAAAAGAAATCATTTTTATTACCATTTCATATTACTATAAATAATAAATAAAAGGATAACTCAACTTGCGTCGGGTTAGTTCTCAAACCACCTGTAGATCAAGTTTACCAATGTATCCTTAAGTTGTGTTCAAATGCAGTTTTAGACTAGAGCAACAACACACCCACCCTGTCTGAGCATCCCAGTGATGGGGAAGAACCTCAGACTATACCACAATGATAGCTGACCTGGGGTTGCATAAAATAGACAGACAACTCCAGAATGATACCTAACTTTTACATTCACTCGTGTTTCCGATAGCAAACAAAAGTATGAATTGGGTAAATCTACAATTATGAGAAAATGCGGCTTGACGCAATGCTACTCTATATATTAACTTGGTGATGATGGAAACGGTTTAGTAAGAAATGAGTTGGTAACAAAAGTGTCTGATAAAAAATGGGCTAGTAAGAAACGGGCTAGTAAGAAACAGGCTGTTAAGAAATGGACCAGTAAGAAATGGGTTAGTAAAAAACGGGTCAGTAAGAAACAGGCTAGTAAGAAACAAGCTAGTAAGAAACGGGCTAGTTAGAAACGGGCTAGTAAGAAATGGGCTAGTAAAAAAAGAAACCGTTTAGTAAGAAACGGGCTAGCAAGAAATGATTACTTGCATCATATATATACATAGGAGTACTTACATTATATGTAAGGTTCTGCCAGCCGTAGTTAGGTGAGCTGACCACAATGTCGTTATATCCATCAAGGTTAACATCCAGAACAGCTACGTCACCACCAAACCTCCCCGACTACAGCAAACAGCAAGATAGAACGCTCAGAACCAGGTATGCCAACAATAGGAGGTATCAGACTGTCAGTAAACAATAGGGCTAGTATAAAGTGACTTACAGATTGAGGTGGGCCAGCCAAGGTAACATTGGCTAGCTCTTCTACATCAAAGTGACCCTTAGGGAAACCACTTCCTGAATCTGGAAGAAGAGCAAGTAGTAGCCAGTGTGAGAACTTCTCACAGAGAGTGTTGTAGTGAATAATTTCTGGTTGTTGGTGACAAAACAAGTGGGTGAAAACAAGGGACTTGTGAAAGACCAAGTGCAAATGTATGAGAAAATATATTGATATAGCAAATATAGAGCAAAGATAGAGCAGGAATATAGTAGAGATAGAGCAGGGATATAGTAGAGATAGAGCAGAGATAGAGCAGAGACAGAGCAGGGATAGAGCAGGGATAAAGTAGAGATATAGTAGGGATAAAGTAGAGATAGAAAAGAGATATAATAGAGATAGAGTAGAGATAGAGCAAGGATATAGTAGAGATACAGCAGGGATAAAGTAGAGATAGAGCAAAGAAATAGTAGAGATAGAGCAGGGATAAAGTAGATATAGAGCAGGGATGAAGTAGAGATAGAGCAGAGATAAAGTAGAGATAGAGTAGAGATAGAGTAGAGATAGAGCAGGGATAAAGTAGATATAGAGCAGGGATAAAGTAGAGATAGAGCAGAGATAAAGTAGAGATAGAGTAGAGATATAGTAGAGATAGAGTAGGGATGAAGTAGAGATAGAGCAGAAATAAAGTAGAGATAGAGTAGAGATAGAGCAGAGATAAAGTAAAGATAGAGCAGAGATACAGTAGAGATAGAGCAGAGATAGAGTAGAGATAGAGCAGAGATACAGTAGAGATAGAGCAGGGATAAAGTAGAGATAGAGCAGAGATAAAGTAGAGATAGAGCAGAGATATAGTAGAGATAGAGCAGGGATAAAGTAGAGATAGAGCAGAGATAAAGTAGAAATAGAGCAAAGATACAGTAGAGATAGAGTATAGATATAGTAGAGATAGAGCAGAGATACAGTAGAGATAGAGCAGAGATAGAGTAGAGATAGAGCAGAGATACAGTAGAGATAGAGCAGGGATAAAGTAGAGATAGAGCAGAGATAAAGTAGAGATAGAGCAGAGATATAGTAGAGATAGAGCAGGGATAAAGTAGAGATAGAGCAGAGATAAAGTAGAAATAGAGCAAAGATACAGTAGAGATAGAGTATAGATATAGTAGAGATAGAGCAGAGATAAAGTAGAGATAGAGCAGAGATAGAGTAGAGATAGAATATAGATATAGCAGAAATAGCAAAGATACAATAGAGATAACATACCATAGACAATAAAAACACGACCATTGTATCCAGTGACATCACCAATGGAGTACATGGGTGCAGATATCACCAAGTCCTCTAAACCATCGTTGTTGACATCAGAAAATGAGATGGATCTGTGGGGAAGGAATATCACAATATGTGTATATCATACAGAGTGTACACTTATTTATAGACTGTATCTGTATCGCGTCCACCCCTGTACACTCTACATCCCTGTGCACACTACACCCCTGTACACACTACACCCCTGTACACACTACACCTCCGTACACACTACACCTCTGTACACACTACACCCCCGTAAACACTACACCCCCGTACACACTACACCCCTGTACACACTACACCCCTGTACACACTACACCCCCGTACACACTACACCCCCGTACACACTACACCCCTGTACACACTACACCCCCGTACACACTACACCCCCGTACACACTACACCCCCGTACACACTACACCCCTGTACACACTACACCCCTGTACACACTACACCCCCGTACACACTACACCCCCGTACACACTACACCCCCGTACACACTACACCCCTGTACACACTACACCCCTGTACACACTACACCCCCGTACACACTACACCCCTGTACATACTACACCCCTGTACACACTACACCCCCGTACACACTACACCCCCGTACACATTACACCCCCGTACACATTACACCCCCGTACACACTACACCCCCGTACACACTACACCCCCGTACACACTACACCCCTGTACACACTACACCCCTGTACACTCTACACCCCCGTACACATTACATCCCTGTACACACTACACCCCTGTACACACTACACCCCCGTACACACTACATCCCTGTACACACTACACCCCCGTACACACTACACCCCCGTACACTCTACACCCCCGTACACACTACACCCCTGTACACACTACACCCCTGTACACACTACATCCCTGTACACTCTACACCCTTGTACACACTACATCCCTGTACACACTACACCCCTGTACACACTACACCCCCGTACACACTACATCCCTGTACACACTACACCCCTGTACACACTACACCCCCGTACACACTACATCCCTGTACACACTACACCCCCGTACACACTACACCCCCGTACACTCTACACCCCCGTACACACTACACCCCTGTACACACTACACCCCTGTACACACTACACCCCTGTACACACTACATCCCTGTACACTCTACACCCTTGTACACACTACATCCCTGTACACACTACACCCCTGTACACACTACACCCCCGTACACACTACACCCCCGTACACACTACACCCCCGTACACACTACACCCCTGTACACACTACACCCCTGTACACACTACACCCCCGTACACACTACACCCCCGTACACACTACACCCATGTACACACTACACCCCCGTACACATTACACCCCCGTACACATTACACCCCCGTACACACTACACCCCCGTACACACTACACCCCTGTACACACTACACCCCTGTACACACTACATCCCTGTACACACTACACCCCTGTACACACTACACCCCTGTACACACTACACCCCTGTACACACTACACCCCTGTACACTCTACACCCCGTACACACTACATCCCCGTACACCCCCGTACACTCTACACCCCTGTACACATTACACCCCCGTACACACTACACCCCTGTACACACTACACCCCCGTACACACTACACCCCCGTACACACTACACCCCCGTACACACTACACTCCCGTACACATTACACCCCTGTACACACTACACCCCCGTACACACTACACCTCTGTACACACTACACCCCTGTACACACTACACCCTGTACACACTACACCCCCGTACACACTACACCCCCGTACACACTGCACCACCGTATACACACTAGACCCTGTACACGCTACACCCCTGTACACACTGCACCCCCCTACATACTGCACCCCCGTACACACTACACCCCCGTACACACTACACCCCCGTACACACTACACCCCTGTACACACTACACCCCCGTACACACTACACCCCCGTACACATTACACCCCTGTACACACTACACCCCTGTACACTCTACACCCCCATACACACTACACCCCCGAACACACTACACCGCTGTACACACTACACCCCTGTACACACTACACCCCCGTACACACTACACCCCTGTACACACTACACCCCCGTACACACTACACCCCTGTACACACTACACCCCGTACACACTACACCCCTGTATACTTACTCTCCCAACCGACTGTATGGTCTGCCGGTAGACAAGATGGTAACTGGCTGTGAAACTTCTCTGCTCTGATACTTCTTGTCCACTTTTTCATTCTTCATCGATGTTGATTGTTTCTACAATTGTATTGATATAACAGGGTATAATAATGCTTTGTGTATTGTATTGTGCAGCAACCGTAAGCTATAGCACAAGTACAAACAATTCTAGTCTAAAACATTCACAGTTTATCATCTAAGTCACTTACCTGCAGCTCAGCTGATCTAAGCACCATACCATATTCAGTCTTCTGTATAACCACCTTCTCTTTGCTGATGGAGCGTTTATACAACGCCCGAAGTGCATTAGGAGAGGGAGAAGAAGGAACACGGGCTACTGCAGCCGATCTCTCTGACTCACCATTACATCTGATGTAGAGTGGGTTCTCAGGTGTTGTACAGTGCCCACTGCAGGTTAAATAACAGCAAAACTATTTACATAGCACTCAGGCTTCGGAGTTAAATGAACAATTCTCTGTGATAATAACCGTTGACTGCAAAAGGATCTTTTTATGAGTTGTCTCGCCTTCAAATTAATAAAAATATTCTTACTAAATTAGGAAATGTTATCTATTGTCTTTGCAGTCAATTGTTTTCTATACAACGCACTTCCCTCTCGTTAGACAAAACTGTATTATATCAACAACATGCTAAACTGTTTGCATTTAATATATAAAAGTTCCTGTAACTTATATGTTACTAAACACAGCGCAGGGTAGCTAGTCATACAACACTACCAGCTGAAATAAATAAAGTCAACACGACACAAACAAGTAAAATGAACTAGAGATGAATCTGACCTAAATCCATTCTCCAGTATGTAGATGACGTTATCCCATATACTGGTACTCCATAGAGCCATATCGTACATGCCACCCAGGAAGAATGAGTCAAGGTTTTGGGTGATGAATGGACTTTTCTCCGCAGTAGCAATGTAGTCCTGTGGTACACATATACATGGATGACTGAGAGCTACATTGATGGTAGTATTAGTTATGTATATAGTAGATAGGGCTTGTGTTAACGTACCTTACCCAGCGCCAGTGTCTCACCCATTCTAAAATATATACAAGTAAACTGTAACATAAGATACTTTGTGATATAACACAGACAATGTTATGTACCACGCATACACTGTTACATAACATGCATTGTTACATAACCCACAAAAACTGTTACATGACACACTCGTACATAATACACACAATGGTACATAACACACATACATTGTTACTTAACTTACACTGTTACATAACACAGACTGTTATGTAACACAATACAATGTTTCACAACTTGCATGATTACATAACACGTGTAAAATGCTACATACCACACAATGTTACATAAGACACCTACACTGTTACATAAGACACTTACACTGTTACATAACATACAATGTTACATGAGACACTTACACTGTTACATACCACACAATGTTACATAAGACACTTACACTGTTACATAACATACAATGTTACATGAGACACTTACACTATTACATAACATACAATGTTACATAAGACACTTACACCGCGAGGTAAATAAGAGTTGTGCACTCCTCAATCACATTCAGAGGCATATGTACACTACCATAGTACAACTGGTAGATCTTGTACAGATGCTGTGTGGGAATGTACCTGCACAGGAAACAAACGAATGTATAAATAAAACAGAGTACACACAAAAACCAACTAGCTTCTTATATAATTGTACATAAAACACACACACAAATTTTGTAGTGGTACAAACCATTGAGAGAAGTGAACATAGGAAGTCTCCCCTAAATGCATTGATGACATCACCACCCAAGTCTGCAGCACTGTGTGAGGTATCATAGACCCCGTGGAAGTCTACCTGTAGTATAAACCAGTATGCAGGATAGAGAACTGCACCAATATGTATCGGCACCATAACACAAAGTCTAGCAATAGGGAACAGACGTACAGCCGCCATTGTTCTGATGAATCCTTGTCTAATACCCAGAGAGTGCCATGTTATATCTGCCACTTGGTGGGAGACAAATCCAAGCATAAACACAACCAACTTCTCTGTTTCCTGCACATACAACAAATGGGTACCCTTTAGTGCTAGCCATAGTGACAACAAAGGCTAATTTTTCTACATGTGTCACTGGACTTGAGAGGGTTCTGGGACGTTGTACAATATTTTATTAGCTTATAAATTTCTGGATCGTGCAAGTCTCGGAGCTCGGGAAGGTTGTAGATGTCATGGAAAAATTACAACATGACAAGCGTTTTCGCAAATTTCCACAACATGCCTTTTATGTGACAAAAGTGTTTTTACATTATAACAACAAAAAGGATGCACACCCTTGAATTGTTTAATACAACAATTATTTATTATTTCGTGCAATGAAGTTACATATTTTTTATGAGGAAAGGTTGCAATTTATACATTTTTCTAACATTTTTGCATGAACCTTAGACAATGTAAATGTGACTAAAAATATAAGCTGTTTCTGGCCTATTTATTCAGGGTTCAACAATGCAAAGATATTCCATGATCACCAAGAGTGGGCAACTCCAAAATAGGTTTGGTACTTGCAAGATAAATGCACTATCTCTACTTGTTATGATATCACCAAGGCAACGGTGAGCAGGCAACAGAATGCACCAACCTCAGACCAAGGTGGAGGGAAGTTATCCCTGAGATATTGAATAGTGACATTAGTAAAAGGCGTCCAATGGGTGTCTTCTGATATCTGATGGTATTGCCCTGAAATATCCATGTCTATGTACAACCTGAGTCAAACTTGATAGCATTACCCACCGATCAACTACTCCCACAGCAAAACATCGTACCTTTGAAGCAAAGACTGGTGAAGTATGTATCTGGATATGTATTTCCTGCTTGGAATGCATCTTGGTGTTTTACGATAAGCTATAAAATATTAATGCTATATTGTGAGATATTATGTTAGCCTGTACTCCTGATTTTCTTGTAATACAGATACGGTAATGATTAATAAGTAACTTACCTGCTTGTAGCTTAGGCTATGGCTGGTATCATCAAAAATGGCTGCAGCTATGTGAGCTAAAATTCAAGCACAAAGAATTAAGATCTAACTAAATTTTATACATTTATACGTTGATAATAACAGAAGATTTTCAGGTATTGTGTCATGTTATGTTTGAATAAATAACTGGCAATCGTAATGAGAGCAAAAATTCTGCAACAAATCTGGAAGCCCTCTGTAGCTAACTCTGGCATAGTTGCAAAGGTGCATTTGTTGAGGTGGGGATCAACATTCTGGTGTAAAGTACCAGCCTAGGAAATTATCAAATTTAGTTAAAATTTCTTGTGTCAAGTATCAACTACTTTTTCTTAATACGGTCTCCCTACCCAGGGAGACTGTGAGATCGACAAGGTATGGACCATTTATAAAAGGAATGCCACTCCATAGAGGAAGTCAACTTCAGGCTTGTCAATGTTCTTTTTTAGTCTCTATACATTTATCCAAAACTGCTGGGTGTTGTATCTGTTGACGTTTACTTGTGTCATATAATGAAGTAATGGCAGTACTCACCACACTGACAAGTCAGTGTAACTACAAGCAATAATTGGAGATTTATCCAGTAGTAGTAGTGGTAAATTTTTCCAGTTTTTTTATGCTCTATCTGCACTTCGGTGACTAATTTAGTCTAAACCATGCATTCTAAGCTTCAGAAGCAAAAGTAATATCATGTAAATATAATATCAATAATGACCAGGCAGGAGTTACTTCTCAGTTTCTAGTGCAACTGGTTATAAAAAAATTCATTACATCCACCATTCATTTTATTATTATTGTCGAGTGTAAATTCAATACTACTTGTAGTTATTGTTTTTTCACAAAGTAATATATGATATATAATAATAGTAAAATCAACAGTTGAACAAATTCTGTTTTTGTAGCTTGTTCATAATAAACATGAAAGTAATAGCAATAATAATAATCTATCGGTCTAAAATTTGCAAAAGTTCACACAAGCAAACACATTTCGATTACTATTCATACAACAATTGCTTAGTTCTTTTGTGGTTGCAAAACTTGATTTTATTAAATCACTAAACATGCATAAAATGATTTTGAGCATTATGATCAATGTTACTAATGGATGACAATGCGCCCTGCATCTAAATTACTTCCACTATACGATACATTATGGTTATGGAAGCAGGACTTCGCTGCGTGCGCCATCATTTATTTGTGCCGTCAATTAAACAAGCTTGTTATGCAAAATTGTAGCTTCGCCTCACAGTATTTGTGGGTATAATATTTTTTGTTAAAATTCTTTTATCAAAAACTTTCAAAAGTTATAGGGTTCTCTCGAGCCTTTGCATCAACATCATTTCTGTCACATAAGCTGTTGGTAATATGTCAAAGCAAGCTAATGTTTTAGTCAGTCATTATTTCTAATGGTAAATTGCATGAATGAGTAATGTTGTCACATCAGTTGAGGGAGATAACTTCTACTAAGTCTTTATTGCCAATTCATTTAGCTTACCAATTAATAATATTGCCAGAGCAAGAGTTAGCAAGAGGCTATTGCCACTTTTCAGTGAAATTGAAAGATCGCTAAGCAGTTTTGCGTTTCCTGTTTAACTAATCATATTTCCCAACTTAATTTATATTTTTTTTTATCAAAAGATAACGAAGTGATTTTATGAAAAATGTTGGCCACGTATGAATTATTATGCACCTGGTAGTTTTATGTTATGGCATTGCTATTTAATGCTATAACATGACCAACCTTTGCTAAGCAACTGCCATCTATTTCCATCGACATACCTATTTTAACTAGTTATACATGTCACTGCAATTTTTCTGCTTGCAGACAGAGCTGTGAAGAATATTTGTCTCAAGGATTGATTTTTTCTGACGCGTCTCTTGTGTGATGAATCAGGAGAAGGAATTGTCTGATTAGGCTGAGATATTCAAATTTTTTTGCTTCATCAACTTGCTGTTTTTAAGGTTGTCAGTTTTGTATTTTGATTGTTCATTTATGTGTCAGCTAGAATGACTTTTTCGCAAATTGAAGTATACTTGATTTTCTGTTGTTTGCTCTTTACATGTTTTCCATAGAACTGATATGCAGAATTTAGTTTGAAACCCCATCAGCTACTACATATACCAGTAAAGTCACACAGAAGTGAGAGAGTTTTGTGAAGTTCGAAAGGAAAGTTCGTCAATTTACATTTTATTCTATTTGACTTTATCTCTAAGTAGTTAATCAAAGGAATTTGCGTGTAGAGGAAATATAGTTTTAACCAGGACATTGTTGTTGAAGATCTATAAATGTATCTGTTTAGATGTGTTGAGCAGTTGAGTTATTAGAGTTATAAGTCTGTTGACTCATAGACTGGTTATGGCATCCAAAAATAAAGGTGACTGTGAAATATTATCTTTGGTTAAGGTAGAATGGCATGGCGGCCAAGTTCAGGAGAGAATTGGCAGTATTGTGTTATAGAAAATACCTGGAACCTAAAAATGCATGAAAAAATTGTACTGCATATTAAATTCAAAGTTGGAATCGAAAACCTTTATATTATTAAACAGTGATGGAATAAGGTTTACCAAGTCTTGCTGATAAAAAACTTTACCGCATTTGTTTTACATTTGTGAAGTTACCTACTTATGCATGTTTATGGGGATATAACGATTATGTTATGTGACAACCATTTATAGAAGCAGAGAGTTTGATTAAATCTAGTTCAGCTTCTTTATTACTCACGGCTGATATTAAATTATGCATGAATACAAGAGTTGTCCTTCCACAGTCTCAATAATGTAGTACATAGGTTTAGACCATGGATGAAGTATATACTTCATCCATGGTTTAGGCGGATTTTAGACGTAACCTCTTGTCTTGTAGACATATTATCTTGCTGGCCAAACTTCTTTTAGTCTTAGTATCTAGTAGACAAAATATCCTGAAGCCGTAATATCTTATAGGCGAAGTCTTTGCCTCCCATTATTAGTTATAATAATGAAATAATAATAATAATTAAAAGCTTTGCATATATTATTATATTGTGCAGGATTTCACTGTGGGGGTGTGAGTTGGTAGCTCGGCCTACCTGCACAACCTCCCGAACTGTGATGGCAAACTGTGTCTATCGCTTCAGCAATACAACCCGCCCACAGGTCGCCTAGTATCCTTGGGAGTGGTGCATTACCATCCTAGTTTACTATCTAGCTGTTGGTTGCGTTAGCTATTCTAGTGCAAGGCAGAGGCCGAACTTTGAAGGGCGAACTAGTCAAGCTAGGTTTGGCCAGCAGAGGTTCGGCTGATCTGTTTAGTGCAAGGCAGAGGCCGAACTTTGAAGGGCGAACTAGTCAAAGCTAGGTTTGGCCAGCAGAGGTTCAGGCTGATCTGCTTATTTATTACTACTCGAGTAATAGAGCATTCGTTGTACGTGCATGTACTTAGCGCAGTGAAGTTATTGTTAGAGAACAAAGAAACTTCTGAGAGTGTGCAAGCTGACTCTGACTTTATTGCTGCCTAACACGGCTATTTATAAAAAGGGTTACATAATATAATTCGGGTAGACACAGATAGACAAAAGAAGCCACACCTAGCACAACTGGTTGGCTAGCAGCATGGGCAAATCACAGACAAAGGGAGTACTTGAGTAAATGCATGATTAGTTGCACATGGTACACATATAAGATTGCATGTTAAGTAAGTGATGATAAATGTGCATAGAATAAAATGTCTTAGAACGCAAGCATAGAACGATACGATGTAGTAAGTTGTATAAAGTAGAATGTAAGTTAGATTGTTACTGCGTGTGCCATGGATACAAGATGGCGCCGGTCCTTCACAATATATTAAACATTAATTTATTATATATATGATTTATCATTATTATACTAATAATAAATAGTAAAGTAGTGAGTAATAATAAACAAATAAATGGTAATTGTTATTTTCTTTATTCATTATTATTATTATTATAATAATAATCCTAATAATAATAATGTTGAGGACCGGCGCCATCTTATACAAACAGTAACTCTATGTATACTTATTTACCTTATGCTACATCGTGTTCTATGTCCTGTTCTATGCTAAAGATATTGTCTCGTTCTATGCCCGCGCTTTAGGGTAAATCACTCTATGTCTTTTATATTAATTATTTCTTTAACACACAAACTTATACGCACACCATGTGAGTGTAGCCATGCATGCACTGATGCACCACCTCTTATATTTTATTTGCCCACGCTAGCCAATGGTTTGTGCTAGGTGTGGCTACCTTTTGTCTAACTATTTATCACTTGATCAGTTATGTAATCACTTGTATAAATGTAAGTGTTTGAATCAATAAAGTCAGAGTCAGCTTGCACACTCTCAGAAGTTTCTTTGTACATACAATCAACTTCACTGCGCACCATTACTCGAGTAGTAATATACAGGCAGATCAGTCTGAACCTCTGCTGGCCGAACTTAGCTTTGACTAACTTCGCCTTCAATGTTCGACCTCTGCACAGCACTACAAAAAGACAGCCGAACCTCTGCTGGCCGAACCTAGTTCAACTAGTTCGCCCTTCAAAGTTCGAACTCATTGCACACACAACAGCTAACGCAACCGGCAGCTCACTAGTTACTGAGATGGTCGACCACCATTCTCCAGTATACTAAGTCGACCTGTGGAAGGGTTGTATCGCTAGCACACTAGATACAGTCGCCATAACAGTTCGGGAGGTTGTGCAGGTAGGCCGAGCTACCACCTCACACCCCCACAGTGAAATCCTGCACAATAATAATAGTAGTAATTATTATTATTATTTCGAAAATTTTTTGGTTTTTGTGAATGAAAAAACAAACTTCACTTACCTATCTCAACATGTGTACCAATGCCACAAGACTGGGTAAACGGAGCAATAAAAGCTAAAACAACAAGGAGGTTGCATAACAATGGTTGCAAAGGTAACATTGTCAAAGTTACAGTTATAAAATGAATGATCATGATTACGGTACAGAAAATCTTGTTGTTTGCAGCAGTAACCTTTAGATGCTTCTCTATAGGAAGACTCTTTCGTGTAGACATTGATTCGTCTACGCATTTTTCATAATCTAATTGGTGTTTGCCAATAGCTGAAAACCAATAAGATGTCGAGGATGAATTGACTAATTAGCGTCTGCGCGAGAAAATCTTCCCACATGAAAATTCTTCAATTCATTTTTTTGGGTTCCATTGAAAATGTGCAAAGAAAAAATGAGCTGAGAACAAAATGTGCGAAGAACAAAATATACAAAGAACAAAATGAGCAAAGACAAAAATGAGCGAAGAAGAAAACGAGCCACAAACGTATATCATTGCAGATCGCGCAAACAGTAACTGTGTGACTAAAACCAAGCAGCAGTAGGTTATTGACTGTGCAAAATGCATTTTTGAAGTCGAAAGTGCAGAAAAATCAAGAGTGCAGAAAAATCAAGAGTGCAGAAAATGCAGAAAGCGTTCCAAATTTTTTTTTACCTAAAAAACTGATGAAAAAGCACTACTTATGGGTTATTGACTGTGCTGAATGCATTTTTGAAGTCAAAAGTGCAGAAAAACCAACAGTGCAGAAAATGTTCCAAAATCTTTTTTACCTAAAAACTGATGAAAAAGCACTACCCATGGGTTATTGACTGTGCAGAATGAATTTTTGAAGTCGAAAGTGCAGAAAAATCAACAGTGCAGAAAATGCAGAAAACGATCCAAAATTTTGTTTACCTAAAAACTGATGAAAAAGCACTACCCATGGTTTATTGACTGTGCAGAATGCATTTTTGAAGCCGAAAGTGCAGAAAAATCAACAGTGCAGAAAATGCAGAGAATGTTCCAAAATTTTTTTTACCTACAAACTTGATGAAAAAGCACTACCCATGGGTTATTGACTGTGCAGAATGCATTTTTGAAGTCGAAAGTGCAGAAAAATGAACAATGCAGAAAATGCAAAATTTGTCCAATTAGAGCCATTCATGTGTAATCGTGTGATTATATTGAAGATAAGATCCATGGTATAAACTTCAAAATATACAAGTGAACTCATCTGAGAGCTATTGAATGCACCTGAAAAAGTATCACAAAAATTATGGGGTAGGATTGAGGCATAACTGTGTACCCCAAAAAATATCACATCTTCTACTTGAGATCTGCTTCTAATACACTACTCTTAGCTCTTAGGAGAGCTGTAATTGGACAATCACATTTACTGTTCATTGTGGGTTGCTGACTCAATCACAGTCTGCTATCCAGTACAGTTTCCCAAGTCAAGTGAGCATGTCTTGTCATGTCTTGTCTGATTTTGCTGGCAATTGGGTGAACTATTTTCGTTGCTTGTGCTGGATTCACTCCAAGTGTTTGGCGAAGCCAAAGTTTTATGGCTTGTTTAAAAGAGAGGATATTTATTTTGTGAGCTCTTATTGCAGCCATGTGAACGATGAGTTTGATTTCGTAGAATCCTTCAACCGGTAAGTTGAATATTTATACTCAACAGGTAATGCAATGCCTGGGGAAAAAATTATTAATTCACCGCAGGTTCACTATTTTAATTCTCTTTTATTTGGTCATATTCGAACTATTCCACAGTGTTTAGGTGAAATACCTCAATATAAATAGAGATGGCAAACTTTATGCTTATACAATTTGCTTGTTTTTGTATTTTGGAGCATTGATTTATAGTATGTTAAATACCAATTGTATTGCTCCCCGTAATATATGATATGCTTATATTATTTTCGCCATCATACACCAAGTTTAGTTTTTCCAAAATTCAATTAAATTTTCATTCAATTGATATTGTAGTGGATTTTGGGGGGGCCGACCAAACTTCCACCAACAACGCCTCACTCCAGAGGTAAACTTCCAACAGAGGAGTATGCCAACTCCACAACTGTTCCCGGAGCCCACGGCTCAAACGTACAACTCAATGACTTGTTGAGTTAACCATACTTTATTACACAGCGTAACCAGCAATGTATAATAAGGGTAAATGTATCATGCTACTTGGCTTAAGCACAGGTAGAATCCCAATACAATACAAGGAGTCTAGTGAAATGTTCTGCCTTTTATAGGCAGAGCATAATTAAAACATATGCCCAAACAAGGGGCAACAAATCAGTAATGGCAGGAAGTGTTTACTCTAATCAGATCATAGGATATAAATATGCAATACAGTCATTGGCTAATATGAGGTTAAATATGAAGGGCGCCCAGAAGTAGGGGGCGGAGCTTCTCAGTCAATCTTGCTTACTCATGGTGGTGCAATGAGTAGCCCTGGTTCTTGGTCTTTATGGCTTGTGGTCCTTGGCTTTGTCTTGTTTGAGGACAGCTATGTCGCAGAGTCGGGCTCCTGCACCTTTGGTATTAATTTCGGTTCTCAGGCTATCGTAGAACTTTTCTCACCGACCCGGTATAGGTACGGTAATGGCACGGCAGGGCCGGTAGTACATGCTGCAGGGCCGGCAGGGTGTGCTGCAGGGCCGGTGGTACCTCTGCAGGGCAGGCAGTGAATGCTGCAGGGCAGGCAATGAATGCTGCAGGGCCGGTAGGGTTTCTACCGGCTGACTTGCTTATGTTCTGGCTGTGCCAGGCTCTATTCAGGCTTGCCTGACACTCAACAGTTGTCAGGGGGACCTTGCGCAAAGTTAGTGATCACAAAAATCCACCACATTCCCCTCTCCATTAAAGACAGTATCTCTTTGTCTTTAATTATATAATTTAGCAAAGAGAATAATAGTGGCGAGCAACACCCGTGCTCGGTCAAGTTTGTGGGGAGAGCATCTTACTGCCTCCTAGCATCTCTAGGGGCGGCTTTCCATGCCTGTTTCGATCCCCCAGGGTCATAGGGGAAGTCGAGAACATCTCTCGTTGCACAGACTGCTACCATAGCATCTGATGCATAAGCAGAGAAAGAGTATTCAGGGTTTCTCTCTTCTCCCTTGGTGTACGAAATGGCCGGCTCATTCTCCAGCCTCAGCTTCTCTCCTGGAACCTCCTCTTCCAGCATC
The DNA here is from genome assembly GCA_945261195.1 of Cryptosula pallasiana. Classification (NCBI taxonomy): domain Eukaryota; kingdom Metazoa; phylum Bryozoa; class Gymnolaemata; order Cheilostomatida; family Cryptosulidae; genus Cryptosula; species Cryptosula pallasiana. Next base: position 13,264,108 of record OX183137.1, on the reverse strand, counting down.
GGCGGTGGCAAGATCTGCATCCAGTACACCTCAAGGTTTGGCTTGACATCGACAGTTGACTGCGATTCAGCATCTTTTCCATTTGTAGGTGCTAGCTCCGTATCAGCGGCAGCAGCAACAGGAGTTGGCTGGGGAGGTGCAGTTTCTGTCTGTAGCAACTCCTCCGCGGGCATGGCCAACAATTCCTCTTCTCCAAGTCCTGGAGGGTGGTACGCTCCTGCTAGGTCAGTTTCTAACAGCAAGCTCTCGTTCTTCATTTCTATCTCCAAACAGTTGGAAGCAGCCATAGTGCTAATCTGTGGCACGAGGCTTTCTTTAGTGGAGACAGTACACGTAGTGCCCTGGTCACTGTCTTGAGAGGGAATGACTGTCCCCTTTTTGTCAACTGCTTTCTCAGACTTCCGACTCATCCTGTCTGTGCTTGCAGGAGGCAGCAGAGCAGGGGTACTAGGAGCAAACTTTGGTGGTCCCTGGTAGCTCTCACGGGGGGATTTCAGCTGGAGCCTTGCCACATCTGGTAGAACAGCTTCTGGCAATCCTTTTGAAACCACATACGACCACAGTGGTGCAACTTCTTTGGCAGATATAGCTGTTTTGGCGCCTTCCCCGGATTTCCCGGCTATTGCATCATGAGTGGTTTTAGCCACTGTCTTCGATGCTGGCAACCAACAGCTCTTTCCACTCGTTTTCACTGCCTGAGGGTGGTTACTACGTAACTCCTCCTTCTTTTTCTTCTGGTGACTCTCCTGCTTGTCCAGGGGCGTAGCCAACAGGGGCTCAGAGGTAAATTTCGCGCTCTTTCCTCTGGCGACCTCAGTTTTCATCCCTTCACGCTCAAATTTTCTGTGCAGGCTATCTTTCCCCCTCTCCATCGTTTGGGAGGTCCTGCAGACTACTTGCTCACTTCCTGTAGGTGCTGTTGGGGAGAATCCATCCCAACCACCAAGTGAAAAAGCATCCTTGTGCGTGGTGTCTATCCACATCACACCAGCCGGTAACAGCTCCTCATGTTTGTCCATATACGGCACATCATGTCCGTCTATAGTAATAACGGAGTCCTGAATATTGAGTAAACACTCATGAGTGGTGAGGAACGGCATCCCTATGATGGCGTCCTCACTTATGTCCCTTATCAGGAAGCTGACATTGGTCTGTAACCCACAGATCTGTACGGACACCTTCACCGTGCCATCGAAAGCAATTTTTGGCCCATCAGCCATCAACCCATGTGGCTCACTGTTCCGTAGCGTACTTCTTACGCTCAGCGGCAGTCTTTGATAGACATGCCGGGATAGCAGGTTTGTAGTACATCCGGTATCTACAAGTATTGACACATCTCGTCCCTCCATTTTTCCAGTGAGGAAATAGCTTGCCTTGTACGGACGTACAGGGGGGAAGCAGGTGGTGTCCGCCGCGTGCATTTTAGCAGGGGACTGGCTCGTGTAGGGATGTTGCGTCCTCGGGCTCCGTTTGGGGGTGTTACGGCTCGCCCAATCGCAGGTAGATGCCGGTAGCTCTACTGCGGGCGACGGCCGTTTCCCGCCTGGGCAGGCATCCGTCGTGGTCTGGTACTCCACGATTTCTTTGGACACTGTCTTTGCATGTGTCCCAACTCTCCACAGTCCCAGCATTGGAGTGGTGGTTGATCAGGCAGTGGTGGAGGAGGCTGAGGTGTAGGGGTAACTCCTGATTTCAATGACTTGATTTCTTTCGTGAGTTCTGCTAACGCCTCCATGACTGCTGTCAGAGAGTCCTTGTTTGGCGGTGCAGGGCGGACATTCTTCACTGCAGTATGCGGTGTGTCCGACTCATCGTCAGTGTACTCCTCCTCATCTGTAGATTCGTCATCTACCATACGCACGTGAGTAGACCTCTCTTCAGGACCTGTCCTGATCTGCAGGTATTCGTTCCCTGCTCTCACTGCGTCTGAAAGTTCCACTGGCTGTATTGCCAGGAGGTGTCTCTGCAAATAGGGGTTGCCTAATGTAGAGCTAAAGATATCTACTATCATTCGTTGCAACGATCTGTGGGGGAGGTCCGCATACGCGACCTGCACCAGTCGTTCTACTTCAGTGGCATGCTCCTGCAGCGTAGTCTTATACGCCCTGCGGAGGCCAGTAAGTTTGTATCTTGCTTCACGGGGGGTTAACCCAAACCTTGTCCGTAAAGCAGCAAATATGCCTTGCAACTGTGGTGCCTTACCACATTCAAGTGCACTCCCTCTCAGGGACTCTCGCAGATGCAGCAACGCTGTCTGCTCTGGCCATTCGTTGGCCTCCGCCACTCCCATGAAGCGCTCTATGAAATAGTCCACGTCTCCGTCTCCATCGAACTTCGGTGCTTTAAATAAAGACCGGTGATTGGCAGCGGCTGGCTGCATGACGGCTTGTAACGCTTCTGTCAAACGTTCCATCACATTCGCTTCGGGGTTTGCAGGTGGTACCCTACCAGCGCTGCGTGCCCGTTGGTTCGCCATTGTCTAGACTTAGAGGAGTCACTCAACTCAAGTGTACAATGGATGGTGTGCTGGTCCGTTTTTAGCGGCACCAGGTCTCTACAGCATCTAGGGCTGTCTATATCAAATTGTCTCAGTAAACAAGGTACTGGAAAGTAACACAAGGCCGGTACAATATTGCACAGGGCCGGTAGTAATGTGTACAGGGCCGGCGTTTAGAGCGCAGGGCCGGTCACAAAGTTAGCAGGGCCGGTATCCGAAGACACAGGGCCGGTATCAGTGTTAGCAGGGCCGGTATCAGAAGACACAGGGCCGGTATCAGTGTGTGCAGGGCCGGTATCAAAGATACTGGGTTGCCTGGTTGCTGCAACGGAGTAAACTCAACGTTTATGCAGAGCTAAGTGACGCACACTTTCTGGGAGCACTTCTTCAGGCGGAGCAAGCTCAACGTCTGTTCAAGAGTGTCCAAATGGGGGGTCTGTACAGTGAATACAGATCCGGATTTTCGGACTGCAATATGCAGTTCCAAGGTAGCGCAGTCCAACAGCGTGAGAACAATCCCACCGCTGCCACCAGTGTAGTGGATTTTGGGGGGGCCGACCAAACTTCCACCAACAACGCCTCACTCCAGAGGTAAACTTCCAACAGAGGAGTATGCCAACTCCACAACTGTTCCCGGAGCCCACGGCTCAAACGTACAACTCAATGACTTGTTGAGTTAACCATACTTTATTACACAGCGTAACCAGCAATGTATAATAAGGGTAAATGTATCATGCTACTTGGCTTAAGCACAGGTAGAATCCCAATACAATACAAGGAGTCTAGTGAAATGTTCTGCCTTTTATAGGCAGAGCATAATTAAAACATATGCCCAAACAAGGGGCAACAAATCAGTAATGGCAGGAAGTGTTTACTCTAATCAGATCATAGGATATAAATATGCAATACAGTCATTGGCTAATATGAGGTTAAATATGAAGGGCGCCCAGAAGTAGGGGGCGGAGCTTCTCAGTCAATCTTGCTTACTCATGGTGGTGCAATGAGTAGCCCTGGTTCTTGGTCTTTATGGCTTGTGGTCCTTGGCTTTGTCTTGTTTGAGGACAGCTATGTCGCAGAGTCGGGCTCCTGCACCTTTGGTATTAATTTCGGTTCTCAGGCTATCGTAGAACTTTTCTCACCGACCCGGTATAGGTACGGTAATGGCACGGCAGGGCCGGTAGTACATGCTGCAGGGCCGGCAGGGTGTGCTGCAGGGCCGGTGGTACCTCTGCAGGGCAGGCAGTGAATGCTGCAGGGCAGGCAATGAATGCTGCAGGGCCGGTAGGGTTTCTACCGGCTGACTTGCTTATGTTCTGGCTGTGCCAGGCTCTATTCAGGCTTGCCTGACACTCAACAGTTGTCAGGGGGACCTTGCGCAAAGTTAGTGATCACAAAAATCCACCACAATATATAAGCAGCTGGTTTTACTACGTAAACTGCCACAGGAAGGCTGCCATAGGAAGGCTGCCACAGGAAGGCTGCCACAGGAAGGCTGCCACAGGAAGGCTGCTAAGTTGGATACAAGGTATCTGAATGAACACTGTTAATTGTAGATTGGTTAACATACATGTAATTATTGTATAATAGTTCAATGTAGAAATGTAAGTATTATGTTTTTACCAGTTATTGTGAGTTTCTACACTCCCTGTACAGACACAGATTGCAAAAATCATTTAAAAGGCTGCCCACTTCTGAAATACCAGTTATTGCCATTTTTCTCTACTCTTTTATTAGAAATTGAGTGGATTTTGATTTCCGCCACCAAAACCTAAATACTTGTGTGCTATTACTCGCCAGCATACTATGAAAATCAAGTATTAAAGTATGGTATGGAAGGTATCACATACCTTCCATTTACAGTGTGGACAGCAATATTCACACCCCCCCCCCCCCCCATCTTGATCCCTTTGCTGATGCCTATGAATTGGAGTAACTTTCAATAGATGTTTACCATTACATAATAAACTCCATCCATAATAACTATATACCATTGTAAAGCTACAAATCTGTTCTTTCTGATGAAATTAAAATGTTGTTAATCAGATCAAAATTGAATCATTGATTGGCTTTTGAACAAAACGTAAACAATCAACAAATGTGATAGTCAGACTTAGGTGTCTCCATAATCCTATAAAATTATTTATTTGCTTCGAAAGTGTTTTAAAATGGTACATAATGGTGTAAAGAACGTTTTGATAAATAGATTGTATAAGTTTGGTAACATAAGGCTCAAATAAAATACAGTACAATGTCATTATCATTCTGCTAAAATTATGAAGGGTGTTAATACTTTTGGCCCCAACTGTAGTTTTGTAATTGATTATTTTTTTTTATTTTACAATGTAGTATTCAGGAGCATAACTTCAGTTCGAAGTCAGTAATATCGGAAAAGGGGATATTTGAGGTCCATGGTAACTGCCTTCCACTAATCGAAGTGTTTCACACAGGTAATAATTTACACTACACTATATTTACTAGTGACTAGTGCATTTTGTACCATTATTACCACAATTCTATATGCATATATTCGTGCTTTTATTGATACGAACGTCATTGCTGTAAAGAACAAGAGCTAGAATGTCTTTATTGAACATAGCCACAAAGTGTGTTAGCGTAGAGCTGAAGCATATATCTGATGTGCTGGAGTTGTAAAATTCATACCTTAATCAATGCTGTGTGCTTGACACTAAGCAGTTTAAAACTTAGTTCTGAAATTTTGACAGTTCCTATTGATATAGCTTTGTTTCCTTTCGTACATGATGTCATAGTTGTTCATGAGAGCATGCAAAAACATTCTAAAAACTGAAACTAAACTTCTGGTGTAACTTTCGATTGCTCAAATGTTATAAAACAAAGTTTGTGTCAAGAGAGTCTCATTTGAAAATTGAAAGGTTTATTTATGACAGACAGCAAGTAATTAATTTTTAAATGCGAAGTGATGTAAAGCGATGTAATAAGTAATCGCTCTAGCAACTAGCAACTAGCAACTAGCAAAACCTGTCCATCTCAAGTACAAAGTAGTTCTGGTTCATTAATACATAAATTATTTTTCTGTAACATCAAGCACCATTCTTTTGAGTAACACAACTTCTGTGTAATAGATTAATAATCAACTTGTAGGACAGGCTTGTAGGACTGCAATGTCCATAGTAAATCACTTTGTACCCCAGGTAGCCAAGCGCTACACACCATTGCAAGTGATAGGTGATGGAAATTGTTTATTTTGTGCGGCATCACTTGCATTCTATGGAACTGAGCGGCACCATCTCACTCTCAGGCTGTTTTGTGCAGATGAAGTTGCACAGCATATGCCATATTATGGAAGAGACAGGTAAAACTTGCATCAGCAAGCTATAACCCTCTTACATAATCGTGTATGAAAGCGCATCAACTTTACTGTCTTATCTTGCCCTTTCCATGTTATTTCATAGAAATATTGTGGCTATTGGCTACAGTGTTACATGTATCATCAAATGCCACTAACGTTTGATTTCTAGATGAAACAATTATTTCATAGTTTTGGTTAAAACTTGTCGTATGTAGCTTTTATAAGGTTTTACAGTCTTTTAAAATTTGAAGTAAATCTTTTAAAACACATTCTGCATGGCACATTTATTCTCTCAACCCATCTTTGACATGTCTGTAAGTGTGAACAACAGAGATATTGTGAAAAATGTTCCTCCTCAAATGCTGCCAAAATATTATCTTAGCATTTAACAAATTAAGTTTATCAGGAACGCTCATACCTTCTAATCTAAAATGATTTGTTGCAGAAAGCAAACAAAATAACAACTTTTGTAATATTATTCGGCAGGTTTTTAGAAAGGTAATTGAGCTAATGGGCAACCATTGCGAGGTGAAGGTCTGCAATTTAGACTTTGAAAAAGGTATGTAATATGATTAACATTGTTGAGGGAAGCTTGAAGCAGAAACAATACAGTGATAGTTCCTCCCTAAAAATAAACATGACTCAATTTTTCTTAGTCAAATAGGTGTATTCCTTCCTAGCAGGTATTTTAAATTTGAGCTGCTTTCAAAGATTGTTCGAGCTGCGTATTAAAATAAACTTTCACAAACTCAATTTGATTGTTCGTATCTTTCGTCAGACTGTCTTATTTATTTTTATTTTCAGCTGTTTAGAGTGCTCTCTCAATAGTTTTTCCTGGTGTGGCACAAAGGGGCTACCAATTTCACCATCGACAATCTGTACTTAAAAAAGTCAAAGAGATTCCAGGTAAAAAACTGAATTTTTTTATTCCAGAGTACTCCATCAACTGTGAGAAGATAGTAACAGTTTTGCTTTGTATTATTATTTTAAAACTGTTTGTTACAGGCTGGTACACAAAATACCAGAAAGATGAAGAAACTCGGCAGTTTGTACAAATGTTGATGGGACTAGCCTTTCTTCCCGCTGAGGCTATGAGCACAGGGTTCCAATGGCTGAAGAGCATGGTAATATCTAGAGAAGCAAACATTCTTCTACGATATTATGAACAAACATGGCTGAAATCATGGAGCTCTCAGCAGATAAGCGTATACAGAAAAACAATTCGTACAAACAATGACTTGGAAGGTAAGTAACCAAATAAATATATGTACAATCGTTGTAGTTACCTGTACATATATCGTAAATTCACGTTCATCATTGTTACTATAATGTATTGTTGAAAAATGCCTACTCAGTTACTTCCCCCAATGACATGTAACAACTCATCTCTAGAGGTCTTTAGACTTTTTATTGGAGTTGCATTGATAAACTTGGGTCTACAAGTACTGCAAGTCACATACTTTGTTACCTATAAGTGACCAAAGTCTAACAATCATCCCATAAAAAGAAAACACTCCAAAATTTCCATTAAGTTTTTAGTAAAAATGTAAAACCAATGACAATTTCCAATAATACCCAGGCCATCTAGTTTCTTAATTGTACTTGAGCGAAATGTTAATTTTTACAAAATCTCAGGTGAGTATTGCTAGACACAAAACTGAAAACCTGTCACTTACCACCTAGCCAGTATTCATTACCGTGCAACTCCGCAACTTTTTATGTAACGGCATACACCCACAATGTCAATTTTAACAGCAAAAATATGTTGTAGGATACCACAAAAGGCTTAATACCTTGGCTGGAGCACAGCCTAGTTTGTGAAAGCTAATTAGCACTCTACTGCAGGAGTGCAATGAATTCCGAAAAAGTGCTCAGGATGTGAGGTTGGGGCAAAGCTCCAGAGTGCACAAGAAAAAATACTTGAAGCACAACAAAGCACTTAAAAGTGCATTCAGTAGCTTTGAGCAAACAAATGACGTTTGTCAACTGCTGAGATATGCGGCTCACCAAGCAGAGGGGCTTGGTGTAGAAGCCATTGATGAACAGCTGTGATCTGACTGAGTATGCGTGCACTTGTGCCCTATGTTAGGCTTAAAATGTTCTTATATTATTTGTGCTTGTCACTACTTCACTGTTTCGTGCAGCTATGAATGGCAAAATAAATTTATTGCTTGTATAAATAAACAATAGGAACTACAATTCTATAATGCTATGGAGTGTATATATTATGGCGGCTCATAACGTTAGACGGTTTCGTTTTCAAAGCGTATGAACGGATTTGAAATAGTCCAGACGGTTTGCAAAACGTCTTTTACATTGAAAATAATTGGGTAATTGTAGTCAAATAGCCCAAAAAACTATGTTTAAAAACGGGCTTTTGGCTATAATAAATTAATCGTCGGCATCATCAGTTGAGGGATTCATGCTATAAAACTGTATTTCCTGTCTAACGATCGTAAATTCTGCAAATCGTATAGGTGTTTTGCAAATAATTCAGACGGCTTAGAAATGATTCAGATGATTTAGAAAATTACAAACCGTATGGATGCTTTAGAAAGAGTATGAACTATTTACAAACCGTATGAACTACTTTGAAATAGTCTGAACTGTTTTAAAATTGTCTAAACTATTTTGAATTAGTTGGAAAAGTTTGCAAGGCACATGGCTTTCGAACCAAAAGCGATCGTCATCATTTTATTTATAACCTCTATGCAACGTTATCTACATAGACGTAGATGAAAAGACAGAGCAAATTAATTAACTGTATAAAATTATTGTTGAATATAATCTCTAAAATTGATTTTTAAATTTATAATTGGGTTAGTTGTATTTATTATTTAAAATAATTTAAAACAAATAATATTTAATAAATAAAAACATTTTACTTATTTAAAGAAAATTCAACTGTTTAGTAAAAACATTTATCAATCATAAATGGACTGTAGATCTATGATCAATAGAGTGAACCAGAAAATTGGCTCAGATTTTCCAAGTCCGCGAACGATTTCACAAAGCGTTCAGAGGTTTTGCAAAAATTTAGAATATTTCAAATTTGTTCAAACAGTTTGAAAAGCGTTCAGACGTTTTAAAACGCAAAACACAAAACGTTCTGAGCCACCATAATATATACTATCAGCTACAAACATGATACTGTTGGAAAAAGTGGTGACAGTGGAAAAAGTGTATGAAATCTTTTACCTACACATAGGGCAAAGAAACTACTAATGCATATAAGTCAAGTAGCCCAAAGCTGGTGGAAAAAATAGCGAACATATTGTGGCAAAAAAACAACCGTTGAGTTTTTTGCATTTTGGAACATTTTCTGCATTTTCTGCATTGTTGATTTTTCTGCACTTTCGACTTTAAAATTGTGTTCTACCCAGTTAATAACCCATTGGTAGTGCGTTTACATCAATTTTTTAGATAAAAAACATTTTGCAACATTTTCTGCACTGTTGATTTTTTCTGCACTTTCGACTTCAAAAATGTGTTCTGCACAGTCAATCACCCATCGGTAATGCTTTTTCATCAGGTTTTTAGATAAAATAAATTTTGGAACGTTTTCTGCATTTTTTGCAATGTTCATTTTTCTGCACTTTTGACTTCAAAAATGCATTATGCACAGTCAGTAACCTATGGGTAGTGCTTTTTCATCAGTTTTTTAGGTAAAAAAATCTTTGGAGCATTTTCTGCACTGTTGATTTTTCTGCACTTTCGACTTCAAAAATGCATTCTGCACAGTCAATAACCCATGGGTAGTGCTTTTTCATCAGTTTTTTGGGTAAAAAAGTTTTGGAACATTTTCTGCACTGTTGATTTTTCTGCACTTTCGACTTCAAAAATGCATTCTGCACAGTCAATAACCCATGGGTAGTGCTTTTTCATCAGTTTTTTGGGTAAAAAAGTTTTGGAACATTTTCTGCACTGTTGATTTTTCTGCACTTTCGACTTCAAAAATGCATTCTGCACAGTCAATAACCCATGGGTAGTGTTTTTTCATCAGTTTTGTAGGTAAAAAAAAATTTGGAACATTTTCTGCATTGTTGATTTTTCTGCACTTTCGACTTCAAAAATGCATTCTGCACAGTCAATAACCCATGGGTAGTGCTTTTTCATCAGGTTTTAGGTAAAAAAAATTTGGAACGTTTACTGCATTTTCTGCACTGTTGATTTTTCTTCACTTTCGACTTCAAAAATGCATTCTGCACAGTCGATAACCCATAAGTAGTCCTTTTTCATCAGTTTTTTAGGTAAAAAATAAAAGTTTGGAACGCTTTCTGCATTTTCTGCACTCTTGATTTTTCTGCACTTTCGACTTCAAAAATGCATTCTGCACAGTCAATAACCTACTGCTGCTTGGTTTTAGAGGTAGTCACGCAGTTACTGTTTGCGCGATCTGCAATGATATACGTTTGTGACTCGTTTTCTTCTTCGCTCATTTTTGTCTTTGCTCATTTTGTTCTTTGTACATTTTGTTCTTTGCAGATTTTGTTCTCAGCTCATTTTCTTCTTTGCACATTTTCAATGTGAATCGAATTAAATACAGCAAAAGTGACACGATGTGGAACTTTAAAAAACAAAAAGTTGTGTTACATTGCTGTTTTTTTGTGATCAGTTGGATGAAATCAGAATATTTTGACCTTCCATATCTTGAAAAAATCGATTACATCCTTCAACCATTTAAGTTTAACACTTACAGCTAATCCTTTATCATCCTGAAAACCATTGTAAATAGACTAATCGTTTGTGAAATGGCAGCGACTAGCGAAAACGATTAACGATACGCATTTGTTTGTCCCAAGCCTGGATAGATGTATATACTGGATAGCTTCATGTATTGTTTTATAGCTTTCTAGCTGATGGTTCACATTTGGGCTCCTCTTCCATAGCTGTATTATCGCAGATTGCTTTACCTCGTGTTCTTATGTTATAGATTCTTTCTCGATGATAAAGAAACGATGAAGATTGCACCGGGTAAAGGTGGTTTCTGGGAGTTTGGAGAGTTTAGTAAAACCGATTCCAAGATGTTTAACCCCTGGGCTAGCGATGGAGGAAAACTGGCTCCATTTGACAGAGAGGTGAGTCCTTGCCTTACTACATACATCAATATTCTTGAACAGCTGAAAATCTGAAAAAAAACTTCGTATTTGCACAAGAGTGCTTATCATATTTTTATCAGTGTTTAAAATTCACATTATTATGAAGAACTTGCATTCTGTAGTGAAACTCTGTTTAGTCATGTTGGAGTTATCACACTCTGTAATTTGACTTCAGTTTATAAATAATACAGCTAGTAGACTGAGGTTGTAGCATCAGCTTTTTGTGACTATCGAGCGTCAGGAAAGTGTATCATTTGTCACTCAATATCACTTCATTATACTTTAAGAACAAAAAATATTATTTGTTTCACTCGTAGATTTCCTCATCTATGTCACATCCTGTTAATGTTTGCAGTTTTACCTCATCATAAACTTAGCTGTCGGTAAAACTGGAGGATTCTTTCCAGACGATGCAGTAAATTCTGGAGCAGCCAAACCTTGGAGTGACAAGTCTGATACAGCTTATAGAGATTTTTGGTTGGCACACAATCAGTGGTACCCGACGTGGAAATATCCAGATGATACCCTGCAAGTCAACTACATCCGCGTCACTAAACTGAAACCTGACCCAACTCCTTAGCAACCAAGGTCAGTCCTGACCCAACTCCTTAGCAACCAAGGTCAAACCTGACCCGACTCCTTAGTAACCAAGGTAAATCCTGACTTGACTCCTTAGTAACCAAGGTCAATCCTGACCCAACTCCTTAGCAACCAAGGTAAATCCTGACTTGACTCCTTAGTAACCAAGGTCAATCCTGACCCAACTCCTTAGCAACCAAGGTCAAACCTGACCCGACTCCTTAGCAACCAAGGTCAAACCTGACCCGACTCCTTAGCAACCAAGGACAAACTCTATGCCAGTGATCAACGCTAACTCAATCATCAACTTGTGTGCTGTCTTAGATATTGTTCTAGTATTTTCTCTTCTGCTGTGAATTACATACTTTCCTTACTTTTTTGTCACTGCGGCAAAAATCCAGCATGCTTCTCGGCTCACAAGTTTTATACGTCCATTTTGTTTCCATTATTATCGACATAAATAGAAGAAACTTGCATTTGTGAGTTGTTCTCACTTGTTTGTGTGTCCAGTTTATAGATTTAAGCCTCTGCTCTATGCTGAGAGTTCAAAACTTCCAGGATTAAATAAAAGTTGTACACAGATATCGTGTTGAGTATCTGCTCCGGAAATTGTGATATCAACAGTTTGATACTGTGTTGGGAAACTTATTTCCTGAAGATTACAAACTGAAGATTACTAACAACATGTCACTTCATACAGCTAATGAGTTTTCCATACGCTTGGCTAGCATCCAGCCTTTGTGGTCAAAACAAACGGCGCAACCAAGAACTGAGGTGACTTCAAAGTCATAAAAAGGTTGTCATAATGACAGCACTGGCTCAGTGTTTGCATGTGAGTTGACATTCCTACCCTAGTCAGGGCAAATACTTGCACTATGATTATACCTTTGATTACATAACTAAAAATTATTGTGAGGACAACATCTTGCTGATAACATTCTTTTGAATACTTGTTATTTCATTTCCAATGATGTAAAATGAGCGAAGAAACAGGAAGGGTCAGCCAACCTCTGCATAACTTCATAAAAATAAAACAATAATGAACTCTGTTCGCTGTTTTCAGATGCGCTGCCAGATGGTTACAAATACGGTTGCCTTGTGCAAGTCACACTTTTGCTGTTCTGTTAGGTTCATTGCTCAGACTGAAATATGTAAAATTTATAAACAGCCATAGCTCATTCAGCAAGATTTTAGCTAGCGATAGATTCTGCTAAACTCATTTAGACAAATCCTCTTTCAAAGACTATCTGGATAAGTGGACAAATTACTGCTTGTTCAGTATTACCTTCGTTTGGTAGTTGAATGACATGAATGAGACAGCACTTTTATACCTGCCAAACTACCTACTAATAGTTTCATAGATAGATGCATTAGGGTCAAAGGTTGTAAATACTCGGTCATTCACTCAGTTTTTATTGGATTGCGACACTCCAAATCAAATATTAATTATCAGCGCCTACTATCGCCAGCAATTATTTGGAGATTTGCTGTATGTATGCATCAATATGCATGTCACACTGTGGGAACCAGAATGTAAAACTTGCACAGTGAGTAATACTTCACAATCACAAATATTCACCTGTTCAAAGTTGGCCTATTGTTGCTTCATTTATCAAGAGCTAATTTAGTTTTTGTTCGAATGCATACTTCTTTTTAGCCGATTGTGCATTCACCCTGTAACACTAGCCCTCGGCTTTGTCGAGGTTGAAAATTAAAAAAAGGTTTCCAGATCGATGAACAGATTGGTTATGTAGCACTTGTTCAAATTGTTAGTAGAGCTAACATATGCATTATTCGTAAATACTGGTTAGGTTTCAATGCAAAATGTGCATCAATCATCCTACAGCCAATGTAAAGGAGTATGAAGACCACACTGCGATGCACGCAGACTAGTCTGTGTCACTGGAAATCTCATTACCAACGCTGTATATTGTAAAACATTTGTATTGCACAAGCTCACCGGCAGCATCTCAGAATAACCAGATTTGAGCGCATAACACTGGCTGATTGCCAAACCCTAGTAAACCAGTAGCAGGAGAAGACAAGTATTTAGCGATGTCCGCGCCCCAAAATAGTTTTTTGTATGTAGGTCACACAGCCTTCTTTTTGAACCCTATTCACCACTGCTAGATGGCTAAACGGTTAACACTGTGACATGCTGTTGGCAGGGTGCCCAGATAAGGATTTCTGTTCTCATAACTATTGTCAGATGGGAGGAGCCAAGTGAGCATAAGTATATGTAGTAACAGAAGTGCATGTTGTATTGGCAGTTGTGAAGCATGTGCTTGTGTGGCCCCAGCCCAAAAACAACATCTAGGCGTTTGAAAAAGCAAAACAGTAGTCAATAAGTACTAAATTAGATTGCGCACCAGCAACATGCCTTTATAGCAAGATGGCTAAGCTAAGGTTGTCGCCCGTTGTGTGAGGGGTCCAGGTACGAGTCCCAGCGGTGGAATATTTTTTCACTTGAAAAGTCTTCGCAAGTGCAACTTTGCTGCTAAGTATAATGCTTAGGAATAATAAGGGTGTAAAGAATGCGCTGCTTCAGTCAGAGGTTGATGGTTTAGTAAGAGTTGTGCAAGAATCACCGCAACCAGTACAGGTGTTCAAATCCATTCAGCGTCATTTTTTATTTTACAATTCTCTAAGTGTATTCTTTGATGTAAGTACAGGTACATACGTATGTACATGTACTTACATACGTGTAAGTACATGTACATACGTATGTACATGTACTTACATGTTTGACATGTACTTGCACATATGTACATGTACATACGTATGTAAATGTACTTACACGTATGTACATGTACTTACGTAAGTACATGTACATAGCTGTATGTTATGTCAGTGTTAGAATTACATACAAGCTCTGTGGGAGGTAACAGGTGTGACAAACAAGGTGGTTATAAACTATACCTTATCATAGGGTACAGCATACTTGGGTGGTCTTATCTCTACTGAGTGCTTTAGGAGTGATAAGTAATGGAATATAACAGACAAGTAATGCAGGAGTGTGTTACATGTGACAGAGATAAGTAACCTAGCCTAGAATTATGTAGCCAGCTTGCTTACTCCATTGAAATATAAACCCATTTATATTTCAATGGATTTATATTTCAATGGCTTACTCACTCCCCTCCCCTCCCTCCCATTCAGAGGTGTTGGATACTCTACTATGTTAGCTTTGTACACTGTTTACATGACCATCCACCATGAGTTTTAAAATTTTACTGGAACTCAGTCTATAGTGATTATCATTTTATTACATAGCCTGGGAGCTCAAGACATAGGTAGGGGGTTACATACAGTATAGTTATTAGATAATGCCCACACACACTGTCAGCTATCACCATACCAGTTTCTGTATCTGACTTGTCAGTACTTTATTAACTGACTCAGCTAGTTCTCTCAGTTTATAGTACTAAACTAGAGTATATCACTATAACTTGTACTTACAACTTGTACTTACATCTCTACTGCGTTATATACCTACAGGTAAGTGAGTTCGTATAAAACGCAATACTGAAACATTTTGTGATTGTCAATTAAAATTGTGCCGTCTGAAAATGAACACAATGCATAATGGACAAGCTTTATTTTAGTAAAAAAAACAATGCTGGGTGATTTACAAGTAATCCTTTCAATTTGCGTTTTGAATGAAAAATCCTTACAAGTCTCTAAAATCACGATTGTTTTGTTATTACTGTTATTACTTTATTTGTCAACAACCAAGCAGCTGGTGCTGTAAAGAGTATTTTCAAAAGTTAGATCAACACATGACTAGCACTTAGTTTTACAAATAACTATTATTATACGTTCTTTGGTGTTTATTAACAAACAGTTACTATTATGTAACTATTGCTTAGTATGTTTAGTAACACCAAGTAAATCAGTGAACCAATTTTTAGGAAAAATAACATGCAGTCTTAGCAAAGACTGAACTTGGAAATGCCATTTTATAAAAGAATAAATCATTTTTACCTCATAAAACACATGTTATTGTTACTCATACAATTAACAGCTCTATCTATGATAATTATCATTCAAAGTAATGAATCAAACACCTAGTTATATCTTATGTAATAACCAACTACATACTTACAGGTATACAGTTCACTTCACCCCTTGACTACGCTGTCGAGGGGTGTAGTGTTTATAGAAACATGGCTGACTACGCAGAAGAACTAGCTCGTAAATACTTGGCTGATGGAGAGCATTCTAGGGACTGGAAAGATTACCTCAAGGTAAGTTCCATACAGGCTCCACATCAAACCCAGTAATTGGTTTTATTCAAATAAAGTATGGCTGTACTTTGGTCTAGACAATTTCATATTGTATCGTGTCAAGTTCTTATTCATTTTAACTCCAGCAGCTTTCAGTGAAAATGGTTTGAAAGAAATTGTCTTGGCTAGACACAGACAGGCTTTATATTTTACTGGAACAAGTCTTGTTGTATAGCGATACTTGAGTGAATATATCTGTATGTAGTTCAAGTAATGGTTGGTATTTGGGTTTCAAGCTCTGAGTTTTACAGTCCAAGTACCAGGCGTTCAGCCCGAAAGTGAAATAATCATAAAATCCTACAGCCTGGAGTGTTGATATGTTTTGGTAGTAAAAAGAAAATAAAATCTTCACAGTTTATTGTTAGAGACACAAAAAGACAAAAATAAAAGAGTCTAGTGTACACAAACCAAAAACTATTAGTAGCAGTAGTAGTTAATAAGTATCTCGTGTGTGGACAGGAGTCTCTCTTTGTACCGTCTGAGGAATTGTTCCATTGTAGCATTAGAGGATGCACTCATTGCCCGCTTGATACAAGATGGCTTCTATGGCACCTTCTTTAGAATAGAAAGTGGTCCACAAATTGCATTTGCGAGAGCGTGCGTGTGTGCGTGAGTTCGAGCGTGCGCGCCATGCTTGCATACGTGTGAGTGTGCGTGCGTGCGCGCATGCTTGCATGCGTGTGTGTGCGTGTGTGTATGTGTGTGTGTTGAGAAGTCCCCGTTTGGTTTTGTATCAACTTGTGGTTTCACAGTACAAACCCTGAACCTATTAGTAAATAGTGGAACCTGTGCTATGTTATTGTAGCTTTACTAGAACAACTGGTAAACTTGTTAAACAGGTTCAACAGTAGCATAAAAAGTTCTTTTTGTGAAAACAGGAGAACTATACATTGGCATAGCAATATGGTAGTTTGTCTAGAGCGATAAACCAGTTAATGTTTTTATCTGATTAAGTGGTGGGGGAGAGGGGGGCGTAGCCATTGTTTTATATGCAAAGGAAAAGCAGATAAAACCAACCCCTGTAAATATACACAAAATATATCAGATTTAGTCTCAGCTTTTAACTGCTACTCAGTGCCCAGTCGATTCAATGCTTATAATAACCAATAAGACAATCAATAACCAATAAGAACATAGCAATAGGTAATGTCAATTGATTGTTTTTATTGAATACTGAAATAATAATAAGAATCTGGAGTCAATCTACTACAGGCTCCATTTGGCAAACATAGAAGAAGAGTCAGCGATAAATATTGGGTTGCCCTATATTGGTCCAGCTTTCTACTAGTACACTCATTCATGCTACTTGTTCCATTCCTTGAGTACTGCTACCTAATGGATATCCACTGCTTCCCATGGCATGTCAGTTGTTTAATTGTTAGTTGTCTACTCTATGTAAGTAGAGACAACTACCAAGTAATGCAACTAATTTCACAACAGTATAAGCTTGCACTTTGCCCTAGCCCGAGTCCTGTACAGACTTGTCAATCATCTAACACTTACTGTGATATTTACAGACTTGCTATCTATTTACTATAAGTTGGTTTATACGTCTGATGTTACAGGCACACGGACTAGCTAATTACTGTGTAGTAGTAGACTCTACACCAGAGAGATGTAGATTGGTGTATGATATAGAAGTCAGCTGGTATAAAGGTAACCATCCAATCAGCTATGAAGGTCATCAACAACTAACCAATCAACACAAGCAGCTGCTCACACAGTACAGAGAAAAGATCAAGGATTCGTTTAAACCATTGGATGACCTTGGGTTGAAACTGGATGCAGAAGACATGTACAGTGAACAAAACATGACTAACTCTAGCAAGTTCTGTGATAAACTGTTTGCTTTGAGCAGAACATGCAGTGATGAATTTGTGAGTGTCACCAGAAACATCATGAAATCTAGCGTTGACTTACTGAGTCGTATCAAACAATCTCCGCCGTGTGCCTTTACTGTCATTGGACTAGGGTCTGTTGCCAAAGGGGAAGCAACTCCGTATTCTGACGTGGAATATGCCTTTATCACAGCACAAGATGACAAAAACTATTTCGAGATGCTGGCCATGGACAGTTACTTCAGAATAGGCAATCTAGGAGAGTCACCCCTTAAGTGTTTCAACATCAAAGAGCTGAAAGTAGACAAACCTTTTCCACCAGTTATTGCTGACCTCAAGACTGTTGGTTTCAGAATAGATGGCGTCAGCAAAAGTGCTGGCAACATTCCAACAGGCAACGGCCTTGAGACAGGTCAACCGCTAACATTCACTGTCGACAGTTTGATGAAGTTGTATGAGCAGGAGGCGGAGTCTCCGTTCACAGGAATGGCTGGAGATAAATCAGACATGTTATCGTCTACGGTTGTTATCTACACCAATGAAGGGAAGAAGTCACTGCTGCACAAAGAGTTCATTGAAAGGAAGATGTTCTACGAGCTGAATGTAGCACAAAGCAGCGCTACTGTCAAGGAGAAAAGGCTTCGATCATTTCTGACAGACGTCAAAAAGTTTACATTTCCCCCCTCATTCGTAAAGTACCAGCCACCCCAAAACACGAACATTAAGGTGAAGGATGATATCTTCAGATATCCTACTTTGTTAGCCAACAACATCAAAATGTTTATGGGTTGGGACCTGCGCTTCCCTTGGCAAATATTTTCTATGATGCATTCCAACGGAAAGATGTCTGATGAAACCTTCCAATACATAAACACTGTATTGGCTTTGTCGGTATACATGAGAACTACAGCCTACCTCCATCAAAAGTCTCAAACAGAATACGTTTCGCTCACTCCACAACAAAAAGGATCCTTAAAGGAGCTGTACCAAGTACCGAGTTCTCTGTTTGTGATCTTGGGTTGTCTGCTTGTGCCTCTCAAGCATTCAGTAAAGGCTTTCGTAGAAATTGCAGCATCGTGTACTGACAACTCCTCCCTGGCCAATACAATGCATTCAGTGATGCAGAACATGGGCTTTGACAAAACTGATCACATGACCAAAGTTGAAATTTGTCACTTTGCTGGAGAATACCAGCAGGCTAGGAAAGAACTGGAAAAGGTTATTGAAGCTCCAATAACAACAGCAGCTGCCTCCGAGTTTCTAGATAAGATTCAGAAAATGACAGACAACTCTGACGAAGTAAGAAAGTACATGGAGCTTTGCTGTTACATTCTGTACTACACCGACTCTCACAGAGCTGCAGCAGACTACTTCAGCTGGCTTATAGACAATGCAGATGGTAACATTGGCTTTTGGTATCTTCTCTCTGCTTGTTGTAAGAAAAAGATGGGTGACTACAAGGCTGCGAGACAACTCCTAAATGAGGTAAGAGTTTTGTGTACTATAGAAGTCAGTTGTGGATGCTGTAGATGTCTGTGCAAATGGGCTTACAGGCATTTCCAACAACATGAAAGCTACATAAAATGTCCTTAGAAACAGAATTGAGACCAAGCGTCACCAACCAGATAAGTCTCCGATTAATCTGCATTTACCAAAGTCTGTTTTTATACCAGTAATAGTTTATTTGGAGATATTTTACTCAACTATGCTCGCAGTCATATTTTTAAAACCAAGTTACTGACATCAGTTACTGACTGTCACTCTGGAATAATGACTCAACCAACTATATAAACTATGGAATGAAATAGTACAATATCTACTGACTGTATGTAGTACTGACTGTATGTAGTACTGACTGTATGTAGTACTGACTGTGTGTAGTACTGACTGTATGTAGTACTGGCTGTATGTAGTACTGACTGTATGTAGTACTGACTGTGTGTAGTACTGACTGTGTGTAGTACTCACTGTGTGTAGTATTGACTGTATGTAGTACTGACTGTATGTAGTACTGACTGCATGTAGTACTGGCTGTATGTAGTACTGACTGTATGTAGCACTGACTGTATATAGTACTGACTGTGTGTAGTATTCACTGTATGTAGTACTGACTGTATGCAGTACTGACTGTATGTAGTACCGACTGTATGTAGTACTGACTGTGTGTAGTGCTGACTGTATGTAGCACTGACTGTATGTAGTACCGACTGTATGTAGTACTGACTGTTTGTAGTACTGACTGTATGTAGTACTGACTGTATGTAGTACTGACTGTAAGTAGTACTGACTGTATGTAGTATTCACTGTGTGTAGTACTGACTGTATATAGTACTGACTGTATGTATTACTGACTGTATGTAGTACTGACTGTATATAGTACTGACTGTATGTAGTTTTGACTGTATGTAGTACTGGCTGTATGTAGCACTGACTGTATGTAGTACTGACTGTGTGTAGTACTGACTATGTGTAGTACTCACTGTGTGTAGTATTGACTGTATGTAGTACTGTGTGTATGTAGTACTGACTGTATGTAATACTGACTGTGTTTAGTACTGACTGTATGTAGTACTGGCTGTATGTAGTACTGACTGTATGTAGTACTGACTGTATGTAGTATTGACTGTATGTAGTACTGACTGTATATAGTACTGACTGTATGTAGTACTGGCTGTATGTAGTACTGACTGTATGTAGTACTGACTGTATGTAGAACTGACTGTGTGTAGTACTGACTGTATATAGTACTGACTGTATGTAGTACTGACTGTCTAGTACTGGCTGTATGTAGTACTGACTGTATGTAGTACTGACTGTATGTAGTTTTGACTGTATGTAGTACTGACTGTATGTAGTACTGACTGTGTGTAGTACTGACTGTGTGTAGTACTCACTGTGTGTAGTATTGACTGTATGTAGTACTGACTGTGTTTAGTACTGACTGTATGTAGCACTGACTGTATGTAGTACCGACTGTATGTAGTACTGACTGTTTGTAGTACCGACTGTATGTAGTACTGACTGTGTGTAGTACTGACTGTATGTAGTACTGACCGTATGCAGTACTGACTGTAAGTAGTACTGACTGTATGTAGTAATCACTGTGTGTAGTACTGACTGTATGTAGTACTGACTGTATATAGTATTGACTGTATGTAGTACTGACTGAATGTAGTACTGACTGTATATAGTACTGACTGTATGTAGTTTTGACTGTATGTAGTACTGGCTGTATGTAGTACTGACTGTATGTAGTACTGACTGTATGTAGTACTGACTGTATGTAGTACTGACTGTATGTAGTACTGGCTGTATGTAGTACTGACTGTATGTAGTACTGACTGTATGTAGTACTGACTGTATGTAGTACTGACTGTATGTAGTACTGACTGTGTGTAGTACTGACTGTGTGTAGTACTCACTGTGTGTAGTATTGACTGTATGTAGTACTGTCTGTATGTAGTACTGACTGTATGTAGTACTGACTGTATGTAGCACTGACTGTATGTAGTACTGACTGTATGTTGTACTGACTGTGTTTAGTACTGACTGCGCTCATGTAGGATATATTCTGGGTGGTCTTTGTTGTTCACAAGTTTATAGTTGTAAGACTACCTACTATATATAGCTAGTATACAGAGATACAGGGATAGGCAGAAATGTAATAAACTACTATTTGATCTTTAAACTGTGGTTTTATTTCATGCCGGAGTCGCCTTACTGGCGAGGGGGGCTACTCCAGATATGTTTTTGATCGCACTACTTCCTCAAAATTTGATTCCTGATTAAGCCCATCATGTTTCAAAATTAGAAAATTTGGGTACTTGAACTGAAAATTGATTTTGCATGTTCACAACTACAAGTACATGGAGTTGAATTTTTACTTGACTTTGGATATGGGCAACCGCAAATGTTTTAATTTTTATTTGAGATTTATGAAATGTAAATCAGGGTAGTTGAGTTTTGTTTGATAGTTTTATTGTCCTATCCCTGCTACCAAGTGACAGCTATACATTTGTATTAGCCTGAGAGTAGTTGGTTGTTTAGTGGTTGTGACCTTGACCTTGTGTTTTGTTGATGTATTAGTCTCCAGTTTTGACTTTGTTTGCGCCATGGATGAAATATACCAGGATTGCCAGAAACCCGAACGGGGTGTAGCCAATTTAGGCCAATGGGAAGTCATCCATGGCGCCCAGATTGAATTGGTTGTTCGGAGCGAAAACATAAACTACTTCAGCAGCTCGCAAAAATTATCGTAAATATTTGTATCAACGCGATTTTCTGATTTTCTAGCTTCGGAGCGGAAGCTGCGTAAAATCAATAAATTGTTAAACGAGTTTGCCACATACCAAAGATTACATATATGTTATCGTTGGCATATACAATTTTGTTCTCGGAGCGGATATGGCATTGTAAGTAACAATACTTGAATCGTCAATACTAACGCAGTATGCCCACGGCGTGAAATTAACGTGTAAAAACTAATAAGAAAACGATATTGATTACGAGATTCAAGTGGTCTTGAAAATTTCGGAGCAGCATGGCGGTTCCCACAAACGGTTATATTTGGCTCGCCACAAAATTTTAATTACGCAGCTGCAGCTGGCAATCCTGGTATATTTCATCCATGGGTTATACAGAAGACAGAATATGGTATGGTGCTTAGATCAGCTGAGCTGCAGGTAAGTGACTTGGATGATAAACTGTGAGTGTTTTAGACTAGAATTGTTTGCACTTGTGCTATAGCTTACTGTTGCTGCACAATACAATACACAAAGCATTATTATGCCCTGTATACTTATTGTATACAGGAATGTGTATTGTAGGCAAAGAAGCTTCTAGAACATGCCAGTGGTTCCTACAATGACAGCTCAAAGCAATGTGTGCATGCAGCAGATACCACCCATAAGGATATCTCAGTTAGCTACAGTGACATTGGGTGTGTCTATTATGATATGGGTGAATATGAGGAGGCTAAGAGATATCACCAACTGGCACTAGAGATGGATATAACCATGTTTGGTGAAACTGTACATCCTGACATAGCTGCAGATTACGATAGTATTGGTTGCGACTACAATGGACTTGGTGAGTACACGCCTGCTTTAGAATATTGCATCAAATCTATGAAGATGAGGAAAGCTATATATGGTGCAGACACTAACCACCCTGGTATAGCTAACAGTTACAATAACATTGCCAATGTATATGACAACCGTGGTGAGTACTCATCAGCACTGGAATATCACATCAAATCAATGAAGATGAGGAAAGCTATATATGGTGCAGACACTAACCACCCTGATATAGCTGACAGTTACAATAACATTGCTAATGTATATAACAGCCGTGGTGAGTACTCATCAGCACTGGAATATTACATCAAATCAATGAAGATGAGGAAAGCTATATACGGTGCAGACACTAACCACCCTGATATAACTGGCAGTTACAATAACATTGCTAGTGTATATAATAGCCGTGGTGAGTACTCATCAGCACTGGAATGTCACATCAAATCAATGGAGATGAAGAAAGCTACATATGGTGCAGACACTAACCACCCTGGTATAGCTGACAGTTACAATAACATTGCTAATGTATATAACAACCGTGGTGAGTACTCATCAGCAATGGAATATTACATCAAATCAATGGAGATGAGGAAAGCTATATACGGTGCAGACACTAACCACCCTGCTATAGCTGCCAGTTACAATAACATTGCTAGTGTATATAACAAGCGTGGTGAGTACTCATCAGCACTGGAATATCACATCAAATCAATGAAGATGAAGAAAGCTATATACGGTGCAGACACTAACCACCCTGATATAGCTGACAGTTACAATAACATTGCTAATGTATATAATAGCCGTGGTGAGTACTCATCAGCATTGGAATGTCACATCAAATCAATGGAGGCGAAGAAAGCTACATATGGTGCAGACACTAACCACCCTGATATAGCTGACAGTTACAATAACATTGCTAGTGTATATAACAGCCGTGGTGAGTACTCATCAGCAATGGAATATTACATCAAATCAATGAAGATGAGGAAAGCTATATATGGTGCAGACACTAACCACCCTGCTATAGCTGCCAGTTACAATAACATTGCTAATGTATATAACAGCCGTGGTGAGTACTCATCAGCACTGGTATATCACATCAAATCAATGGAGATGAAGAAAGCTATATATGGTGCAGACACTAACCACCCTGATATAGCTACCAGTTACAATAACATTGCTAGTGTATATAACAACCGTGGTGAGTACTTTTCAGCACTGGAATATTACATCAAATCAATGGAGATGAGGAAAAATATATACGGTGCAGACACTAACCACCCTGATATAGCTACCAGTTACAATACCATGGCTAATGTATATAACAACCGTGGTGAGTACTCATCAGCACTGGAATATTACATCAAATCAATGGAGATGAAGAAAGCTATATACGGTGCAGACACTAACCACCCTGATATAGCTAGCAGTTACAATAACATTGCTAATGTATATTACAAGCGTGGTGAGTACTCATCAGCACTGGAATATTACATCAAATCAATGAAGATGAAGAAAGCTATATACGGTGCAGACAGCAACCATCCACACATAACTATATGCAATAGAAACATGGCCGCCACACTCCGACGAATGACAAACAACTAAAACAGACCAAGACCAAACCAATGACAACTGCTCTAGTACATGACATACTTAAGGAGTTGCTGCTCTACGATTGCAGGCTGCAGTTGTTTGCCAGTTTTATAGACATCAGCCATGAAACTATAGATATACATCTACTTCTATCCATAATATTTATGACGTTTATGTTAGAAGGCAGACCAGTTGGGTAGATAATTGTAGCTCATTTAGGAGGGGAACTTGATTTACAAAAAAACAAAATATCTATCAAATGGTTGGTTATTATGACTAAAATAAATGAGCTGATGTCGTTGATTATTTCTAATCGATTCTTTATTTAGAAATAAAATTGTATTTAAATCTGTCTGTTTGTCTATTTTTGTAGAATTATACACATGTGTGTTGGGTTGTAAGGGAACAATGTTACTTGCATTCAAATCATTTACGAGGTTTGACCCAATAAATGGCTGCAGTATAATGATAATTTGGTAAATGAACAGGGCTGGTGGAACAAATGAAACAAGGGATAGAGTAGATTGAATCCTGAAGGTCAGAGTTAGGGAAGACAACTCCTGAAAATAGAAAAAGGCAGCTCAATGATTGCTTAATTGGCTACTGTATTATAGGTAAATAGAATTCATTCAAAACTCATTATGTATATATTTTGGTGAAATTCAATGCCCCAGCTCTGTTATATAAATATAAAAATTAAATTTAATGTAATATGATTGTTCTAGAACTTTAACAATAACAGAAGTTCTTTAACAAAAAAATTGATGAAAAAAAATTCACACGCGTCTAAAAATGAGGTGAAAAAAGCGAAAAAAGTTACTTACATACAGTAACCCATTCGTCAAACTCACATTTGTCACAAACGACGTAACAACACCAGTGGAATTGACAGTTACATTTCTCTACTCGGCGAACATTTTTAGTAAGATAACCTCTGCCGCAGCACAAGGCAGCACAACTGTCTCTATCACCACTGGCGCTGTTGCAGACTCTTCCTGTTGTACCTGCTATGTTTAGTTCTGGTATAGAATCGCAATATGTTGGTGATCGTTTTGTGTGAACCATCTTTTTATTGAGATTTCCTCCTTTTTCATTAGATCTAGTGTTAGTTTGCTGCCTTGCCTGGACTAGCTCTCCTTCCAGGGCTCTTTCTTCATCGATCTGTCAATGAGTAATTCATATTTATGTCAAGTTTCAACCGCATTCATGCAATCATAGCTGCGTTTTTAATAATTGTTTAGCTATCATAGCTTGAGATCCAGATTTTTATACTTTCCAGAACCGATTTGTCATGTAAAGCCTTCAAACGGGTGCCTACAGCCTGAAAATCCGGGGTAGAGAGCCAACAGGTTTTTATTTCACAGCTTGAAGACATCCCATGGCATTTACATTTAGTGCTCTTCTGCTCTATGACTGCCTGCAATATACGTGGAGTTGTTTTCTCTTTCATATAGAGGACAACTTCATACACAATGTTTAGATTTACAATAAAAACCTTTACTGACAGTCAAAGCATTTCATTTATCTCACCTTTCGACCAAGTTTGCTGTTTTGCGATTGTAACACACAATAAATATCTTCTTCCTGACTTCGTAAAAATGTGCTAGAAAACTTGGCTCCAAATCCTAAGTCATGGCTGCAACCCTTCCACTCAAAGTCGGTTATATAGGGCTCCCTCTCACAAGCACAAGCAGATATTTTACCAAGAGCACAGGCTCTAGCTAGTTGGTGTAATACTCCTGCAGCCACTATAGCCTGGGTAAATGAACTCTCCTTATAACCTGCAAGAAGACATTTTACCTGCAGGAGCCATGTTTTATATTTACCAGGTACTATTTGTGAGAACTTGAGAGTAAACAGGCACCTTACATCACCTGTCACTGTCAATATATGCTATCATTTAGGTGAGTTGTGACTTTTATATGAAGTCAATAACCCTTTTTCACATGAATGTCACATTTTATATGCAAATTTTCAGCAGATGGCATCTGACATGAGCTGTATGATTCAAGCATGTAAACTATCACGAACACAACAACCAACAAAAAAATTTGTTATGTACCAACGGTCATTAAAACGTTTAAAATTTAAAATCTTTGGTTTTGTACAAATTTCGCTGCATTCTAAAAATTTTAATTGTATAAACAGAAATTGCAAGTTTTTTAAGTGAATAAAATTGTTGTCTTTCATTTGCTCACAATTTTAATTTGAGCTGCACATTTTGACATACCTCGAGTCAACATTTCATGGTCACTGACGATTCTTTCATCTAAATTTGAACAATTCCAACGATTACCAGCAAACTGTCTCTTGCATTCATGGATAGATAACTCCACACCTACAGAGGACAATTATACATGATTAGTGTGTAGGTTTTTGTCAGCAATTTTATGTAACATAATTAATGTTTGCAAATTGATAACGTATCTTTGAAGTATAACTGTTTTGCATAAGCACTATGTGTGGAATATAATCCAGTATTGTTTTAGCTCAAAATCACCTAATTGCCTTTTTAAGCGGTAGTGCATTATTGGTTGGCTTGCAGATGCAAGTCTGTAATTGCGTTTGCTACATTTGTGTTATTTAATTGTTTCAGTTACGCTGCCAGAAGAACATATGTTCATCATTTCACTTGGCAGCGATATTTATTTACTACTGAAGCTATGCAGAGCTCCCATTACAACTTTTTCTACCCTTACAGGTAGCGATCGACAAAAAGAAAAATGACTTCAGCGATTTTCCCAGACAACAACACCAATTCAATGCTAGGCAGTTCTTCAACTACACACACAATCCCAGTTATGTGCAGTATTGCGGGGGAACCTTAATAAACAATGAATGTGTATTAACAGCAGCCCACTGCGTGAAACAAAGAGAAACAGGTCTACGGAAACCCAATATGGTGGTGATGGTGGGAGAAACTGATATGAGAGTAATGAAAAACGAAGACGATTCGTGGCAGAACAACTTTTACAAGATATCCAAAGTGATTGACCACAGCCGATTTGAGTGGGAATCAGTAAACAACGACATTGCGCTACTTAAGCTAGAGAAACCGGTACCAAACACTCCAAACATCGGGTTCAGCTGCCTGCCTGATGAGGACTTGGAGGTGAGTCCTGGCACTGAATGCATGGCAGTTAGATGGGGTAAACACAAGAAGTACCCCAAACAGAGAGCTAGTAAGAGATTGAAAGAGGCGGTACTACCCCTTGTATCCAGATCGCAGTGTAAAGACGCCTTTAATTTTACAATCACAAAGAACCAGATGTGCGCCGACTATGAAGACGGACGCAGTGATTCATGTGATGGCGACTCGGGAGGACCATTGTTATGCCTGACAAATACACCAAGTGGACCTAGATGGGTAATATATGGAATCACAAGCTTTGGTTCCAACGATGGCTGCGGTATAGCCGGTAAATATGGAGTCTATACCAAAGTAAATAACTATTCCCAATGGATTAAATACGCCATGGAAACCGGTAAACAAATACACGAGCCTCAGCAGGCGCAGGAATCACGAAGACGACGACATCGCAAACAGAGTCGAAAGAAGGACAAGTATAGGTCATCGGAAAATACTGACTATCTTACTACAACTTTTGTAAATCTTCCAGATTCTTTAGAACCAACAATATCACAGGAAGGCCGAATGCTAAGGTTATAGCTAGAAAGCAGTCAACACAACAGCGAAGGTTCTTGTAAGATTTGTCTATAGCTTTTTTATAATGTTATTAAATCATAATCTTCATCACAACCAATGATGTAACAAGCTTTCGAAAACAATAATATTCTGTGCAATTCAATTTTAGCGAGTCAGACTTTGACGTAAGTCACTTCGACTACTAGTTCTATTTTTCATTTTTTTTATCAACATAACCAAATATCTCACTACTATTTGAGAAGTTATAACAGTATCTGATTGGATACAATCCCCAGTAAAATCTTCCATTCCGTCCAATGACACCCAAGCTCAATCCCTCCGCTCTAACCTAAACAACTCGTTTGCTCTATGAGTAACATATACGCTCTAGCTTTATGATGTGCTCCGCATATTATATTTTATTAGCTATATTATTTTTGTATCAAACACAGAATTGTACATAGCAAATTTTTTTAATTCTGATCAATATAAAAATATAAAATGGTACGACATTGACTATTGCTGGTGTATCAAGAATCTGTACATTTAAAGTTAGATTTGCATATCACAATTAGTATACATGAATATAAAAATAAATGAAATGGAAGCAGAAAGTCAAGGAATCAATTAGACATAATAAATAAATCAGACAGATCTAGATGGAACAAAGCATTGAGTCGACGAGCTATGTAATTAAGTGTGTTGTCTGGGTAAATTGGAGGTCAACCCAAAAGATAAGACACAACAGGTCATTAGTATGTAGATTGTTTGCTCCTTGGCTTGTTATGTAATCATCAATCAGCAGCTTGATTGATTGTTGGTTTAGCAATAGACTGGTGGAGACCCCACAATTAGACTAATGACAAATTAGCCATCTGACAGACTGGTCAGCTGATAGATTGGTCACTTGATAGATTGGTCACTTGATAGAATGGTCACTTGATAGTTTGGTCACATGACAGTTTGCTCAAATGACATACTGCTCACTTGACAGATTGGTCACATGACATATTGGTCACATGACATATTGGTCACTTGACAGATTGGTCACTTGACAAATTGGTCAATTGACAGATTGGTCACTTGACATATTGGTCACTTGACATATTGGTCACTTAACAGATTGGTCAATTGACAGATTGGTCACTTGACATAAAGGTCACTTGACATAAAGGTCACTTGACATATGTATCTCTTAAAAACTTGTCAAGTGACCTTTAGGCCACCCAATGACTGGTCAACCGATGCCCCACCAAATAAATAATCTGATATTGATAATTAAAACCAGCTGAATACGTTAGTCAATTTGTAAGACGCTACGCAGTATCAAGTTCAGATCTCCAAATGAAATATAGTATAATATAGTGATACATAATAATGAATAATACTGTAAACATACAGAGTCATGTGAGCATTCTGGATTTTGCAAAAAATTATGATGATGTCATTACCAAATACCCAAGAAGAGTCAATAGACAAGAGTCATTGACCTCTAACCTTTGCTGACTGCTGACACCAACTCCGACCTACAATAAATGAAGCAATCATGAATGGATTATAGTCATGAATTACCAAAACAATCGAATCGCTATTAGCTACCGACTAGACATTTTGAACTGCTGACTATTAGCAAATTGTTTTTTTTATTCTTCAGTCATCGTTGAGCAGGTCAGTTTAATCAATAAACAATTTATGACAGTTCAGTTATGAACAATATGGTTCACCAAACGGTAACCTTTGTCAGGTAGTTTCTAGAGGAGGTATTACCTGGCATTGCCTACCTGGTGCCTTCAAGAACAGTGAAATAAATAATATGACAAGGGGGGGGGGGTCATTGTTAAACAAATGACTTTGCATGGGTAATTTGAATGTGTTAGGAATAGCCACACATGAGAGCTGTAGGGAATAAAGGTAACTTGCATTGTTTGTGCGATGTGATATAAGACAGATATGCACTGCACTAACCTCTAATATATGAGGACAGCCCCTGACTGTCGCGCTCCGTGGGAACTTCTGAGAGCGGTCACTGCAATGCGTGCCTCCTTCTGCAAAAAATCATGTCACCGAGTGAGCCTCAGTGTCTGGGTATTCAAATTGGCAAATGTTCTACATAATTGCAATATCTCATGATTTGCAAACGATAGGAAAACGACAAAATTAAAAATAATAATAAATGACAGTAAAACCATAATTATATAAAAACAAATAGGTGACACGCAAACTGGAGTTATGCTTTATTATTCATGAAAGAAGAAACATGGTGTATTAAAAAATATGGCCGATTTCATTGGTTTTTAAACTTTTCTCAAAACAAAGCTTGCAACTTATTTAAACATAAACTTTATTTTTTCATCAACCTGGCAAAAACCTTTAATTGCTTATGGATGTGTCTTCGATGGCGACTAAAAATTAAAAAAAAACCTCAAACAGTCTCAGCTTGAAAAAAAAACAGCAAAAAAGAAAACTTTCTCACTATAAATGACCAATGCTGTCCCACCGTTTCCCTACGATGTCACAATCAACAACAATTTATGGGTTCTATTGGTCACCAACTTCTAACGTAATGCGATGATGAAATGACCAGTTACCGATTACCTTTTACCAATTACCTTAATACTGGCTGGAAAGGTGAAATATTTTAGAAAAACAACATGGTATTAAAGAAATTACAAAGACTTAATGTTTTGAAGTTCAAACCCAACTATGGGTAAGATATGATACATGGTCAGGGTCTCAGTCTCAAAACCTGACCAAAGCTCAGACTCTGAGGTTTGGCGTTACACCACCACACCAACATAAATTATACAATACAAAACCTTTATGCACAGAGCGATGACCTGGCCAACACAATAGCAGGAAATGAACCATCAATGGTTTCTTCTATGGCGCCACCGTTGCCAGTGAGTGAATAAAAACTCAGACAAAAACAGGTAGTACAAGAAATCTGACAGCGGGCAATCAATATACACCTGTTGCTGACTAATAGGCGGCTTTTGATCTTGAAAATAGTTGTATTTCAACGAGTAAATATTAAGAGAACAACATCTGACAAGTTGTAAATTAGTTGTGAGTTGCAACAGCGGAAATGCCAACAGTTCATTCTAGAAAACTCCGGAACAATATTTTATTTATATAAACAGAAGAAAAGCCCTAATAGCACGCTTGAAAGCGTTTTTTATTTCAACTTACAAATAACTAACATAGAAAACTTTTGGTTTAATTAAAAACTCTTGAATTTCATAAAAAATTTAGGACGTTTTGTGACAACATTTTTGCGACATTTATTATTTATAAAAACGGCCAAGGGATGTGTGGTCTTTTATTTCTATGAGAATGCAGAGATGAATTCTGAAATGTTAAATGTAAAACCAAATGCAATGGCATCGGAATCTCCTGATATTTGATAATTAAAAATGTCAATGTTTGGCAAGCCTGTAAAAATAACCTCAATTGTATAATTACTTCTGCTGAATTTCAACGTTACAAAAATATTTAACCACAGCGAATAACAAGAATTTTGCTCATCAATTCAAAATTTTGATTGCCAAAATAATTCTCAGAATAAATCGTCACATTTTCATTTGATGAACTAATCTGAAAAATAATCAGTTTCAAATAAATAATCGTGTATTAAAAGACATCAACTATCACTTTTTTACCAGTAAATTATTATTAGCGTCATCAACAACTATTGGTAATAAAAACATACCATTAATGCGTAATAGGACTGTACAACTTGATTGACATTAGCGAGCTAGAAGAAGGAACATAGAATTATCGTACAAGATTTATAATTTTATTAGTCATGCTGATGTACGGTAGGAGCAACACTTCGTGTTCATCTCATTATCTTGAATGATGTGCGTGTATTGTTTCACCAAACCAAGATTATCTGTCTTGTGAGACATTTTCTACTCTCTCTGTTTCTCTCTATGACTCACAAACGATTTGTGTTGAACAAAGCAAGATATATGTTCAGATATTTCACCACTAATTTCCCAATTAATGTTAGTGTTGTGTATGTACTACGGAATGGACCCACTGACACACACTGTGAAATGGTTGGGCAGGTAAACATAAGCAGCGGTTAACACCTCGGCAGCAGCTATTGCCAGCTGGATTGTTCCTCTGATCTTGGTCAATTGCGGAAAGCTACTACGCCATTATCAGCAAACATTGCTGGAATTCTCATCAGAAATAAATGGATAAAAAATGAGATTGCAACAGATTTAGAGCTCAGTTCTTAGTTTGGCACGTGTGAAGGTCTACTCTAGGTAGAAATAGGGCATGTGTGATATTGTACAAGGCCAAACCAATGCTACAGTCACTTCACCAATCAGATGGAATGTGAAACACCAAATACTGTCTCCTAAGTCTATGCATATACTTTAGTTGCTCTATCACCTTGTACTGATACCTGTATTTTTTGTGTTTCTTCCTTCACATAAATCACCAAACGAACTCATTTTTTTGCTATTAAATGAAAAGGTGATAAAAAGCCACAAAAAGAAATAGATACAATGATTGATGAGCCAACCAAACAGTTGCTATTATTTGCCTCAACCAATAGATCTATCAACTGTACATATATCCATAGATCTATCTACCATACATACACCCATAGATCTATCTACTTTACATATATCCATAGATCTATCCACTGTACATACATCAATAGATCTATCCACTGTACATACACCCATAGATCTATCCACTGTACACATGTCCATAGATCTATCTACTGTACAAACATCCATAAATCTATCTACTGTACATACATTCATTGACTGCAAATACCTCCATAGATCTATCTACTGCGTATACATCCACAGACCTTTACATACATCATTAGATCTATCTACTGTACATACATCCATAGATCTATCAACTGTTTGTTTCAGCTGTGCCTTGTGGGCAACCCTGAAAACAGGTCTCATAAGCGGAGCTTGTGTGATCAGCACACTATACCCATGCCCGCCGTTACACCGGCTACTCTTCCGAAAAAGCAGAGGGGATCTTTTACTAGCATGACTCCATAGTTATTATGGAGAGTGCAATCAAACTAGGGACCACATTATTTTTATGCCCATATCCGACCAGGCAGATAACCGTGCTGGGAATCGAACCCCAGATCCAGGATTGAAGTGCAAGCACTTTAACCACTAGACCACACGTGCCTCCACATCCATAGATCTATTTACTGTACATACATCCATAGATCTATCTACTGCACATGCATCATTAGATTTATCTACTGTACATACATCCATAGATCTATTTACTGCACATCAGAAATGGATCTTCACATACATCAATAGATCTATCTACTGTACATACATCCATAGATCTATTTACTGCACATCAGAAATGGATCTTCACATACATCAATAGATCTATCTACTGTACACACATACATAGATCTATCCACTGTGATGTGCCACAACATGAACATTACGAGATGTTTTAAAATTTTGATTTCTCTTTGTAATAGCGATTGCAAATAAGTAAAAATACGTTCTGTATTACACTACTAGGCCATATCAATAAATTTTAGTCCAATAAAAATCACCACAAACACACTTTTGATAAGTCCTGAAGACAAACAAACATATTGTTCACTATTGTACTATGTGACTGATTGAGCAGTCACATTTACGAAGCTATTTACTAACCTTGAAACTAGATACAGCCATTCGCCCTCCAACATGTGCCTTGTTCTTTCTCCAACCCAGCGTCTTAGCAGCCTAACAAACAGAGCAGTCAAGAGTTATCTCCTCATGGGATAGACAACTCCAAATAATAAACCAATAGAAATACAGTAAATGTCCGAAAAGCTACACAACTTTCAGTACTGTTATACTACATGGATTTATCCAGAGATTAGAGTAAATCTAGTGATTAGTGAAGTACACGGATTAATGACATGATGTTGTAACACTTTTAAGGAATTTCTATTTTTGAGGTGTCAGATAGATATTGTTATGCACTGCGGTAGGAGTAAGCGCCAAGTCTTTCATTAATGGTTGTACCGCGGACAGTTACAAGCAATGGTTGCCGTGCCATAGTACCAGAGTTTGTGTATTACACAATATTGTATAAAATACAACGAAGGCCATCAAGTACATGCATACATT
Source organism: Cryptosula pallasiana (assembly GCA_945261195.1). Taxonomy (NCBI): domain Eukaryota; kingdom Metazoa; phylum Bryozoa; class Gymnolaemata; order Cheilostomatida; family Cryptosulidae; genus Cryptosula; species Cryptosula pallasiana. Next base: position 13,230,030 of record OX183137.1, on the reverse strand, counting down.
GTCACTTCCACCAACACTACAATCCATTTCTAGTCAGGTATATAGTTATTGTATACCAACTGTATTCCAAGTTTCAACACTATTTATTATTAAAATTTAGTTTGTTTGCATAATAATTAAATAAAAAGTCTTTTCTAAGAAATTGAATACTAAAATAAATTATTATTAATATTAAGAGATTTATTGCATGTGAACTGGTAAAGATTTTAAAAATTTTTATTTTAGTAAATTGTAATCGGGTACCAGCAAATAAAGGCTTGGAAATAATTAATTTTTTGCACACAAAGAAAAAAAAACCTGCACTTAAATTTCCTGTGCTTTACCAAAATCCAGTGCCAAGGCATGCTTTAAATAACCCCAACTTCATTTTTTTTATCAAACAGGGATAAACGTCGGTGTTAGTACAAGGCGCAGTGAGTGCGTGCGGATAGGTCAACAGTGTACCAATGTGTCAATTACTCCAGGGTAATACCATCGCAGATAATAACAATTCATGTTGGTAGAAAGTGATGTGGCAAGATGGCGCCAGATATCCTGACAAGACAATGTGACATCGGTGGATATTAATTAGCGTACAGACCAGTAAATCATCATATCAAATGTTATATAATAGATGGAGAGGGTATAGGAAACCTTTGCATGGTTGTCATACCACCAGATGAGCGTAGAGAAAACGCAGAATATGCGGAGGAAAACAATTGGTCTATTGATTTTATTTATTGCAAGCAGATACAAGTACAATTGATATATAAATAGTGGATATGAACTTGATAATGCCAAGGCACTCGGCTGAAATGTCTGTAAGCTATATATTATGTCTCTAAGGAGGTTTTACATCGCGTTTAAATAAAAAAATTCGTGTCAAGGTTAACAGGAAAGTCTAACGCGATCGACATTGAAAAAATTCTAAAAACAAAAAAAATGTTTGGAGTTTGACGTAAAAAATTCTAGCGGAAAGGAAATGCAGTTATTTATGACTGAGCAAACGCCCACCCATAGCCTGAACTCAGCAAAAAAGGTTACATATTGAAAGCTGTTGATAGAACAGCTTTCAGTGAGAACTGAGGCTATTGAACTATAAGATAGTCCCAAAGGGTCACCGCCCCAACACATCAAATATTCTTGTGAACATTAACAGTCTGTGTCAAATCAATGATATATACATAGATGTCAAGTCATTTGTTCAAAAGTAAAAATAACTTTGACAATGGATAGAACGCTTGCTGGATAAATAAATAGGAAAACTCCGAATTTGACAAAGCAGATAAACAGACATGTAGAACCACACCTGCGTTAGTTTTACAGACTTGTCTTCTCATGTCAAAACAATGTTTCAAAAATGTTATGTCTGCCTTTGAAATGTTGTTTCTGAACAAAGATTCCCATGCTCATATTTAAAAAACCTGTGGTTATCGTGTTTACCTTTTGCGGCGAGAAAAGCTTATGTTCTCAGACTGATCTTATTGCTGAAGCAACAAAATATAATTTTTTTTCAAACCGTTGCAATGTTATAAAAGTTGGAAACCACCAACACAAAAAAGCCATAGCTTCTCTTATATAGTTTTATTTTTCTCAGAATTTCACAAGAAGTTGAGTGCAAAGCAAACAGCAATTGGCAACTTGCCAAAAACGAGATAATCGTTAGAATAACAAAAGTACAAATGGCCTATAGCATCATAAACAACTCCCACAAAAAAGGTCAACTCTTTCAAAGTCAAAATTTTAAACTTCGTCTTCGAGCTTTGACTGTCCACAAAAGACAACTAAAGCTAAAAGAACTAATCACATTTTTTCAGGATTGAGTGCAGAAAATTATTCAAAGGAAATTTTCCAGACGCTAGCCAGACATTATTTAAAATAAAAAATCTATAAATACAATAAATCTAAAATAAATACGAATAATTTTGTAAATCATCAACTCAACGAGTGTTATTGAGTGCATTTTTTCTTGCCATCACAAACATAACAGGCAGGATTGGTTACGCAAGAGATAAAATAAAATATAGGTGACATGTCGTTAAACCAACACTTGCCTACATTGTCAACCTACATTGTCCACCGACACTCTGCACTCAGTAGTAGGATTATTTATTATTTTCATTAACGTTAGAAATAAATTAACTAATTACCACTGTGGATGTGCAGGGTACTATTGCACTGTCTCTACACACACTGACACTGATATCTTCTGTCGGAAATGACGTCTGCAATCCGAATATTGAGACAAGACCTTGTTCAGCTAAAACAGAGAAAAATTGGCATGATAGAAATACTCAAATTTGTCTAATTGATATTTTCACCGGACTGACAAAAATTTTACTGCAAAAAAGTTTTTGCAGTCATTCCAACATATTTTTTCACTGCTGCAAAAAAAGCACCGCAAAACTGGTTGGGGTTTGAATCCGAGATTCGACAGCAACTCCTTACCCACCAGCCAGACACACTAACCATTTCACCGAGTGGGCACACGTAGACACAGAGCTCCGCCAAAGAATGGTACCCGTCTCTTAAACCTCTGGATACAACACTCTCACCAACAACCCCCTAGCTGCTATATACGTGTTTGCAATTTGTTTTATATCATTAACTTTTTGTTTTTAAAAAAAATTTAACAAATATTTTCATTGAATATTTTAACAAAAAAAGAAAATACAACGTTTAAATGTGTACGTTTAAATAACGCGATTTAATTTCTCTCTGGAAGCTAGAAACACTACTACAGTCAACAACTAACAATTAACAACTAACAATTAACAACTAACAATTAACAACTAACAATTAACAACTAACAATTATAATCATGTGAAAAAAACTCGTAAAAATTCCACACATCCATTTCTCGAATTAATGAGGCAAAGTGCTGAAGAAGTGAACCCCAGACCCTCAGCTCAACAGTCCAGCGCCCCAACCACTTCAGCCATCACATCCTTGAGTGACAAGGAGAGAATAACAACGAGACGTTTGACACGGGCACTTGAAGTTGTAGCAGACAGATGATGGAAGCAAGTGAGTGACAATTGGCCTGACGCCACAAGATTATTCATGTATATATATTACGTAATTTATGGCAGATAACTGAGTAAAAATATTAATAACAAAAATTCATAAATAAAGATTAGATATAATGGGGAGCAGACGATGACAATAGGAGGCTTATCAGCTGAGGCCATGTTTGTCGATGGAGCTACGCTAGTGCGCAGAGGTAACGCTATTTCTACTTACATGTATTTGGTTTTTATCAGTAAAATCTTAAATTTCAGTAAAAACATACAGTCGTTGGCCACGTATTATTTGGATTATGAATCAGCAATTCCGCCCTGGTAAACAGGTATAGCTTTGAAACCACAAAATAATCAATGTGTTGGTTAGGAACTTCTGAACACCTCCCCGTCCAATATCAAAGTTCCACTTCAATAAATCTACTTATAAAACAGTGCCAATGTATTGCTGGATGTTACAAAAAAGTCTTCTTTGAAGTTGAATGAAATAAACAAATTACATAACGTAATACTTGAACATAAATAATAGACCATTGTAGGTTCTGTGACAGATCAAAACTGATACTTTGTAAGCGCTCTTTCCCAAAGTGCGTGTACAATAATCTATGAGACTCAAAATACACGAAGATAAGTTATATAAATTCTATCCAAGTAACTACAACTCTGCTCAGTGGGATCAATGCGGAGTAACACGAGAGAGATATAAAGAAAGATGTGCAGAAAGAGGAAAAAAGGAAAAGAAAAAAAGAATAAGAAAGGAGCTAGGTACAGAAATATAGGGCTCACTAACCTCCCTCCAACACTTCTGTTATGTCATTTGTGTAGTGTGGAGCTGAGACTATCAACTCGTCCCTACCATCCGTGTCCAAATCTATGAACTAAGGCAAACCGATAGAGTTAAACATAGAGCTACACACACTGGATAGACCCTGCTATAATGTATGGCAGTACATGCCCTCTCTGTATGCATATTCATTACACACTCGATAAATTATCATAAAATTTTCATCATTCGATGATGTAAAAACTAAAAGAATGGAGTTGTCCACACATTATTGATATCACTTTAAGAGAAGACAACTTCTTATATAGACCAAGAATCAATGCAAATCCACAGAGAAGTAGTCAACGAAGCAATACCAACCTTTACTACAGAACCAAACATAGAGAACTGTCTCTCTCCGTAAAGAATGCTGCCAGGCTGGTCTTCTTGTGACGCAGGATGTAGAGCGGAGAGGTTCCACAATGCAACAGCTCCAGTCTGTTTCAGCGTTACATTGACATCCAATATAGACCCATTGACATCTGCAGATCAAGTAATATACTATAGGGTTTATATCAAGGATTAGCTGAAGAGATACTTGTCATAGAGAAAGAGAGCAATTTCAAAGAAATACCTGCACTGTCCATGCCTACAGCGAGTACACCGGGTCCATTTATACCGTAGGGATATCCAACGGCGAGGCTACTGCCCAGGTGCTGGTGCTCCCGAGTGCCATTGATTGCTCGGAGAAGTTTGAGATCAGGTAGACTCCATATTGTGACTTGACCGGCCGACTGTATATCGTTGGTACTGAACTTACAATCAGGCCTGCGGAAACACATTTTAGACTTACATAGAACACAGTCTATACTTACATATAACAATCTACGCCTACATAGAACACAGTATATGCTCACAGAGAACACAGTCTAAACCTACATAGAACACAGTCTATGCTCACAGAGAACACAGTCTATACTTACATAGAACACAGTCTATACTTACATCTAACAGTCTACGCCTACATAGAACACAGTCTATGCTCACAGAGAACACAGTCTAAACCTACATAGAACACAGTCTATGCTCACAGAGAACACAGTCCAGACTTACATAGAACAAAGTCTATACTTACATATAACAGTCTACGCCTACATAGAACACAGTCTATGCTCACAGAGAACACAGTCTAAACCTACATAGAACACAGTCTATGCTCACAGAGAACACAGTCCAGACTTACATAGAACACAGTCCATACTTACATATAACAGTCTACGCCTACATAGAACACAGTCTATACTTACATATAACACAATCTATGCTCACAGAGAAAACAGTCTATACCTACATAGAACACAGTCTATACTCACAGAAAACACATTCTAAACTTACATAGAACACAGTCTATACTTACATAGAACACAGTCTATACTTACATCTAACAGTCTACGCCTACATAGAACACAGTCTATGCTCACAGAGAACACAGTCTAAACCTACATAGAACACAGTCTATGCTCACAGAGAACACAGTCCAGACTTACATAGAACACAGCCCATACTTACATATAACAATCTACGCCTACATAGAACACAGTCTATGCTCACAGAGAACACAGTCTAAACCTACATAGAACACAGTCTATGCTCACAGATAACACAGTCTAGACTTACATAGAACACAGTCTACACCTACATAGAACACAGTCTATACCTAAATGAAACACAGTCTACGCTCACAGAAAACACAGTCTAAACTTACATAGAACACAGTCTATATAGAGGAGAGCTGGCTATAAGCACACGACCAAAATCAGGAACGATGGCCACAACCACAGAGCTACCAAACCAGCTAGTGTTGGCACCAGGCTACAAAGACAATAAATTTAAGCTCAAAGACACAAAGTTATAAAAATGAGACAACTCCAACTGACACTCACGCAACACAATCTACTTACCCCAGGCCCGTATATACACTTCCAAGTATCAAACTTAAAGTCTTTGGTACTTTTGATGAGGCACAGTTTGCCAGACTGGGGTCCGGCTGGACCCGGAGTGTAAGGAAAGCCCACAATCAGGTCTGCATGGCGATCATTATCAACATCTTCAGTAAATAGGTGAACGCCTTCATTGTTGTATCTGGGCTATATATAACAGTAGAAAATAATAAATAATAGTACAATACAATGTAATACAACAAATACTATATATATCAGATCATGTATTCGTGAGTGTACAAAGAGAATACGTACTGCATTGTGATCAGTGTGTACGAGTGAAGGCTCAATACCAAACCTACTACTAGCGTTACCAAACCACACCGCCAGAGCTCCCTGAAACACAAACTTCATATTATGTAATACAGAGTATCTCACAATAATGTACATAACAAGATACAGTGATTGTGATCGATGGACTTATTTTACAATAAACTATATTATTTATACATACAGGAAGTTAACTTGCTAAACTTTAGTTAATGACATACATCTGCAAAAATTACATCAATTTTAGGCAGTAATAAAAAAAGAAGACAACTCAGTTGATACACAATAAAATATTAATTTACATTATGAAATAGAGCGAACAAAACGTATGTCTAACAATACACAATAATCAATGCGCAATGAGTATATACTTAAAAGCTGGTAATAATTAAAATGGTGAGGGAAATGTTACAACCATGACAACATATTGTTATGGTTGGATGGCTGAGCCTCAGTAACATAACAAAGTGTGAGAACAAACTCTTGGGAAATACCAATAACTATGGTGACTCAGAACGTTTTGTACTTTGTTTGAACGTTTCTTACAAAGTCCAAAATTTGCAAACCTTTTGAATGTTTTGTGAAATCGTTCATACGCTTTGAAATCTGAGCTGATTTGCAGATCTTCAGACCATTACGACTGATCTTTATTTAAATTGTGAAATTTATCGAAATAAATAAAAAAAAAAAATCATTTTTATTACCTATTTCATATTACTATAAATAATAAATAAAAAAATAACTCGACTTGCGTCGGGTTAGTTCTCAAACCACAGGTAGATCAAGTTTACCAATGTATCCTTAAGTTGTGTTCAAATGCAGTTTTAGACTAGAGCAACAACACACCCACCCTGTCTGAGCATCCCAGTGATGGGGAAGAACCTCAGACTATACCACAAACAATGATAGCGGACCTGGGGTTGCATAAAATAGACAGACAACTCCAGAATGGTATCTAACTTTTACATTCACTCGTGTTTCCGATAGCAAACAAAAGTATGAATTGGGTAAATCTACAATTATGAGAAAATGCGGCTTGATGCAATCCTACTCTATATATTAACTTAGTGATGATGGAAACGGTTTAGTAAGAAACGGGTTAGTAACAAAAGTGTCTGATAAAAAATGGGCTAGTAAGAAATGGGCTAGTAAGAAACGGGCTAGTAAGAAACAGGCTGGTAAGAAATGGACCAGTAAGAAATGGACCAGTAAGAAATGGGTTAGTAAAAAACGGGTTAGTACGAAACAGGCTAGTAAGAAACGGACTAGTTAGAAACGGGCTAGTTAGAAACGGGCTAGAAAGAAATGGGCCAGTAAGAAATGGGCTAGTAAGAAATGGACTCGTATAAAAGAAACCGTCTAGTAAGAAACGGACTAGCAAGAAACGGGCTAGCAAGAAATGGGCTAGCAAGAAATGGGCTAGCAAGAAATGATTACTTGCATCATATATATATATACATAGGAGGACTTACATTATATGTAAGGTTCTGCCAGCCGTAGTTAGGTGAGCTGACCACAATGTCGTTATATCCATCGAGGTTAACATCCAGCACAGCTACGTCACCACCAAACCTGCCCGACTACAGCAAACAGGAAGATAGAACGCACAGAACCAGGTATGCCAACAATAAGAGGTATCAGACTGTCAGTAAACAATAGGGCTAGTATAAATTGACTTACAGATTGAGGGGGGCCAGCTAAGGTAACATTGGCTAGCTCTTCTACATCAAAGTCACCCTTAGGGAAACCGCTTCCTGAATCTGGAAGTGGAGCAAGTAGTAGTCAGTGTGAGAACTTCTCACAGAGAGTGGTGTACAATGTAGTGAATAAGTCCTGGTTGTTGGTGAAAATACAAGTGGGTGAAAACAAGGGACTTGTGAAAGACCAAGTGCAAATGTATGAGAAAATATATCGATATAACAAATATAGAGCAAAGATAGAGCAGGGATAGGGTAGAGATAGAGCAGGGATAGAGCAGAGATAGAAAAGAGATATAGTAGAGATAGAGTAGAGATACAGTAGAGATATAGTAGAAATATAGTAGAGATAGAGTAGAGATACAGTAGAGATAGAATATAGATATAGCAGAAATAGCAGAGATACAATAGAGATAACATACCATAGACAACAAATACACGACCATTGTATCCAGTGACATCACCAGTGGAGTACATGGGTGCAGATATCACCAAGTCCTCTAAACCATCGTTGTTGACATCAGAAAATGAGATGGATCTGTGGGGAAGGAATATCACAATATATGTATATCATAGAGAGTGTACACTTATTTATAGACTGTATCTGTATCGTATCCACCTCTGTACACACTACATCCCCCGTACACACTACACCCTGTACACACTACATCCCTGTACACACTACACCCCCGTACACACTACACCCCTGTACACACTACACCCCCGTACACACTACACCCCTATACGCACTACACCCCTGTACGCACTACACCCCCGTACACACTACACCCCCGTACACACTACACCCCCGTACACACTACACCCCTGTACACACTACACCCCCGTACACACTACACCCCTGTACACACTACACCCCTGTACACACTACACCTCCGTACACAATACACCCCTGTACACACTACACCCTGTACACACTACACCCCCGTACACACTACACCCCCGTACACACTACACCCCCGTACACACTACACCCCCGTACACACTACACCCCCGTACACACTACACCCCCGTACACACTACACCCCCGTACACACTACACCCCCGTACACACTACACCCCCGTACACACTACACCCCCGTACACACTACACCCCCGTACACACTACACCCCCGTACACACTACACCCCCGTACACACTACACCCCCGTACACACTACACCCCCGTACACACTACACCCCCGTACACGCTACACCCCTGTACACACTACACCCCTGTACACCCCTGTACACACTCACCCCTGTACACACTACACCCCTGTACACACTACACCCCCGTACACACTACACCCCCGTACACACTACACCCCCGTACACACTACACCCCCGTACACACTACACCCCCGTACACACTACACCCCCGTACACACTACACCCCCGTACACACTACACCCCCGTACACACTACACCCCCGTACACACTACACCCCCGTACACACTACACCCCCGTACACACTACACCCCCGTACACACTACACCCCCGTACACACTACACCCCCGTACACACTACACCCCCGTACACACTACACCCCCGTACACACTACACCCCCGTACACACTACACCCCCGTACACACTACACCCCCGTACACACTACACCCCCGTACACACTACACCCCCGTACACACTACACCCCCGTACACACTACACCCCCGTACACACTACACCCCCGTACACACTACACCCTCGTACACACTACACCCTGTACACACTACACCCCTGTACACTCTACACCCCCGTACACACTACACCCCCGTACACACTACACCCCCGTACACACTACACCCTGTACACACTACACCCCTGTACACACTACACCCCCGTACACACTACACCCCCGTACACACTACACCCTGTACACACTACACCCCTGTACACACTACACCCCCGTACACACTACACCCTGTACACACTACACCCCTGTACACACTACACCCCCGTACACACTACACCCCTGTACACACTACGCCCCCGTACACACTACACCCCCGTACACACTACACCCTGTACACACTACACCCCTGTACACACTACACCCCTGTACATACTACACTCCTGTACACACTACAACCCTGTATACTCACTCTCCCAACCGACTGTATGGTCTGCCGGTAGACAAGATGGTAACTGGCTGTGAAACTTCTCTGCTCTGATACTTCTTGTCCACTTTTTCATTCTCCATCGATGTTGATGGTTTCTACAATTGTATTGATATAACAGGGTATAATAATGCTTTGTGTATTGTATTGTGCATCAACGGTAAGCTATAGCACAAGTACAAACAATTCTAGTCTAAAACACTCACAGTTTATCATCTAAGTCACTTACCTGCAGCTCAGCTGATCTAAGCACCATACCATATTCTGTCTTCTGTATAATCACCTTCTCTTTGCTGATGGAGCGCTTATACAACGCCCGCAGTGCATTAGGAGAGGGAGAAGAAGGAACACGGGCTACTGCAGCCGATCTCTCTGACTCACCATTACATCTGATGTAGAGTGGGTTCTCAGGTGTTGTACAGTGCCCACTGCAGATTATATAACAGCAAAACTCTTTACATAGCACTCAGGCTTCGGAGTTAAATGTACAATTTTATGCGATAGTAACTGTGGGCTGCAAAAGGATCTTTTTATGAGTTGTCTCGCCTTCAAAATTAATAAAAATATTCTTACTAAATTAGGAAATGTTATCTATTGTCCTTGCAGTCAATTGTTTTCTATACAAGGCACTTCATCTTGTTAGACAAAGCTGTATTCTATCAACAACATTCTAAACTGTTTGCATTTAATATATAAAAGAGAGAAGTCCCAGTAACTTACACGTTACCAAACACAGCGCAGGGTAGTTAGTCATACAACACTACCAGCTGAAATAAATAAAGTCAACACGACACAAACAAGTAAAATGAACTAGAGATGAATCTGACCTAAATCCATTCTCCAGTATGTAGATGACGTTGTCCCATATACTGGTACTCCATAGAGCCATATCGTACATGCCACCCAGGAAGAATGAGTCGAGGTTTTGGGTGATGAATGGACTTTTTTCCGCAGTAGCGATGTAGTCTTGTAGTACATATACATGGATGACTGAGAGCTACAGTGATGGTAGTATTAGTTATGTATATAGTAGATAGGGCTCGTGTTAACGTACCTTACCCAGCGCCAGTGTCTCACCCATTCTAAAATATATGCAAGTAAACTGTAACATAACATACTTTGTTGTATAACACAGACAATGTTGTGTAATTTGCATACACTGTTACATAACATGCACTGTTACATAACCCACAAAAACTGTTACATGACACACTCGTACATAATATACACAATGGTACATAACACACATACACTGTTACTCAACTTACACTGTTACATAACACAGACTGTTATGTAACACACATACAATTTTTCACAACACACATGATTACATAACACGCGTAAAATCTCACATAATACATTGTTATATAAGACACTTACACTGTACATAACACACAATGTTACATAAGACACTTACAATGTTACATAACATACATTGTTACATAAGACACTTACACTATTACATAACATACAATGTTACATAAGACACCTACACTGTTACATAACATACAATGTTACATAAGACACTTACACAGCGAGGTAAATGAGAGTTGTGCACTCCTCAATCACATTCAAAGGCATCTGTACACTACCGTAGTACAACTGGTAGATCTTGTACAGATGCTGTGTGGGAACGTACCTGCACAGGAAACAAACGAATGTATAAATAAAACAGAGTACACAAAAAAACCACCTAGCTTCTTAGATAATTGTACATAAAACACCCACAAAGTTTGTAGTGGTACAAACCATTGAGAGAAGTGAACATAGGAATAGTCTCCCCTGAATGCATTGATGACATCACCACCCAAGTCTGCAGCACTGTGTGAGGTATCATAGACCCCGTGGAAGTCTACCTGTAGTATAAACCAGTATGCAGGATAGAGAACTGCACCAATATGTACCGGCACCATAATACAAAGTCTAGCAATAGGAAACAGACGTACAGCCGCCATTGTTCTGATCAATCCTTGTCTAATACCCAGAGAGTGCCATGTTATATCTGCCACTTGATGGGAGACAAATCCAAGCATAAACACAACCAACTTCTCTGTTTCCTGCACATACAACAAATGGGTACCCTTTAGTGCTAGCCATAGTGACAACAAAGGCTAATTTTTCTACATGTGTCACTGGACTTGAGAGGGTTCTGGGACGTTGTACAATATTTTATTAGCTTATAAATTTCTGGATCGTGCAAGTCTCGGAGCTCGGGAAGGTTGTAGATGTCATGGAAAAATTACAACACGACAAGCGTTTTCGCAAATTTCCACAACATGCCTTTTTAGGTGACAAAAGTGTTTTTACATTATAACAACAAAAAGGATGCACACCCTTGAATTGTTTAATACAATATTTATTTATTATTTCGTGCAATGAGGTTACATATTTTTTTATGAGTAAAGGTTGCAATTTATACATTTTTCTAACATTTTTGCATGAACCTTAGACAATGTAAATGTGACTAAAAATATAAGCTGTTTCTGGCCCATTTATTCAGGGTTCAACAATGCAAAGATATTCCATGATCACCAAGAGTGGGCAACTCCAAAATAGGTTTGGTACTTGCAAGATAAATGCACTATCTCTACTTGTTATGATATCAGCAAGGCAACGGCGAGCAGACAACAGAATGCACCAACCTCAGACCAAGGTGGAGGGAAGTTATCCCTGAGATATTCAATAGTGACATTAGTAAAAGGAGTCCAATGGGTGTCTTCTGATATCTGATGGTATTGCCCTGAAATATCCATGTCTATGTACAACCTGAGTCAAACTTGATAGCATTACCCACTGATCAACTACGCCCACAGAAAAACATCGTACCTTTGAAGCAAAGACTGGTGAAGTATGTATCTGGATATGTATTTCCTGCTTGGAATGCATCCTGGTGTTTTACAACAAGCTATGAAATATTAATGCTATATTGTGAGATATTATGTTAGCCTGTACTCCTGATTTTCTTGTAATACAGATACGGTAATGATTAATAAATGATTTACCTGCTTGTAGCTTAGGCTATGGGTGGTATCATCGAATATGGCTGCAGCCATGTGAGCTAAAATTCAAACATAAAAATTAAGATCTAACTAAATTTTATACACTTATTTGTTGATAATAACAGAAGATTTTCAAGTATTGTGTCATGTTATGTTTGAATAAATAACTGGCAATTGTAATGAGAGCAAAAATTCTGCAACAAATCTGGAAGCCTTCCGTAGCTAACTCTGGCATAGTTGCAAAAGTGCATTTGTTGAGGTGGGGATCGAGATTTTGGTGCAAAGACCCAGTCTAAGAAATTATCAAATTTAATTAAAAAGTGTTTTCTTGTGGCTTTAATGCACATGTGCCAAGTATCAGCTACTCTTTCTTAATACGATAGGCAGGAAGACTGAAATCCACAGTCTCCCTTTGTCATTACGGTAGGGGAATGCGCCCTGACAGTCTCACTACAACTACATCACTGGTTCAACTAATGCCAATGTACTTACTGCAGAGAATATTGTGGTAGATTTTGGTGAATGCTCACAGTAAACTGGGAGTTTGCTCCATCATTTCTCCACTCAGTGCGCTGGCAATGTACCTACAGCCATCGGTGAGATGCTGTGCAAGCCATATTGTGCCGGTAGCACAGTATACAGGGCCGGTAGTGACCTCTACAGGGTCGGTAGTGACCTCTACAGGGCCGGTATGATGACTCAGGGCTGGCATAAGATGGCTGCATAGCTGAGGATTTCCGAAACCAGCTAGGACTTTCCACCAAGCCAGGAACCGAAGCTACCTACCTTAACATCTGCGGTAACCAGGACCACAAGCTAACCAGAGCTTTGGGACCCTTTAGAACAGTCTGATTGGACAATAGGAAACAGGACTCCGCCCTTAGCCACTTAACGCCTTATTTATTTAACCCTTGTTGATTGTATGATTGGTTAGCTATTTATATAATTCATTGCATTGGTCAGACAACTTCCTGTGCTACTATTGTTATATGTTTTATGCTAATTAAGTTCCGGTGAGCTCTCCTATAAAAGGAGAGACTTTCACTCTAATCTTTGCATTCATTATCATGTCTTGCCGTAAACACCCTCGAGGAATCATTACCCTCTAGCTAGATGTCTAGGGCTGCACCTGGTTTGTTTGTACTCGTCCTTGTCGACAGTCATTACTTTCAGCAAACATTCTGGTCTGTTTTTTTTTACTAATAACACATTCAATGTGCAATTAATGAATATTGTAATGGATTCCGGTCTGTTTACCACGGACATCCTCTAGTCTCGAGTATTATGCCTCTCTCCAGAGGGGACACTGTGCTGATTGACAGTGACAACTGTGTTCAGGCAACCGAATTACCCGGTATGGCAAGAGCCCATGGCTCAGACAAACAATACAGCGTAGTGCTTGTGTAAGTGGCGATATTCTCAAAACAAAGTCCTAGCTAGTTTATATGTTAGACATGTTAGAGTTATCTCACCCTGTAATTTGGTTTTAGTTTGTAAATAATAATACGAGTAGACTAAAGTTGTTGACTGTCGAGCGTCATGAAAGTTTATTATTTGTCACTCAATATCACTTTACTATACTTTAAGAACAAAAAATATTATTTGTTTTACTCGTAGATTTCCTCATCTATGTCACATCCTGTTAACGTTTGCAGTTTTACCTCATCATAAACTTGGCTGTCGGTGGAACTGGAGGATTCTTTCCAGACGATGAAGTAAATTCTGGAGCAGCCAAACCTTGGAGTGACAAGTCTGATACAGCTTATAGAGATTTTTGGTTGGCACACAATCAGTGGTACCCGACGTGGAAATATCCAGATGATACCCTGCAAGTCAACTACATTCGTGTCACTAAACTGAAACCTGACCCGACTCCTTAGCAACCAAGGTCAATCCTGACCCGACTCCTTAGCAACCAAGGTTAATCCTGACCCGACTCCTTAGCAACCAAGGTCAATCCTGACCCGACTCCTTAGCAACCAAGGACAATCCTGACCCGACTCCTTAGCAACCAAGGTCAATCCTGACCCGACTCCTTAGTAACCAAGGTCAATCCTGACCCGACTCCTTAGCAACCAAGGTCAAACCTGACCCAACTCCTTAGCAACCAATGTCAAACCTGACCCGACTCCTTAGCAACCAAGGTCAAACTTGACCCAACTCCTTAGCAACCAAAGTCAAACTTGACCCAACTCCTTAGCAACCAATGTCAAACCTGACCCAACTCCTTAGCAACCAATGTCAAACCTGACCCGACTCCTTAGCAACCAAGGATAAAACTGACCCGACTCCTTAGCAACCAAGGTCAAACCTGACCCGACTCCTTAGCAACCAATGTCAAACCTGACCCGACTCCTTAGCAACCAAGGATAAAACTGACCCGACTCCTTAGCAACCAAGGTCAAACCTGACCCGACTCCTTAGCAACCAAGGTTAATCCTGACCCGACTCCTTAGCAACCAAGGACAAACTCTATGCCAGTGATCAATGCTGACTCAATCATCAACTTGTGTACTGTCTTAGATATTGTTCTAGTCTTTTCTCTTCTGCTGTGAATTACATACTTTCCTTACTTTTTTTGTCACTGCGGCAAAAATCCAGCATGCTTCTCGGCTCACAAGTTTTATACGACCATTTTGTTTCCATTATTATCAACATAAATAAACGAAACTTGCATTTGTGAGTTGTTCTCACTTGTTTGTGTGTCCAGTTTATAGATTTAAGCCTCTGCTCTATGCTGAAATTTTCAACTTTTTAAAATTTCCAGGATTAACTAAAAGTTGGTACACAGATATCGTGTTGAGTATCTGCTCCGGAAATTGTGATATCAACAGTTCGATACTGTGTTGGGAAACTTATTTCCTGCAGATTACAAACTCAAGATTACTAACAGGTCACTCTATACAGCTAATGAGTTTTCCATACGCTTGGCTAGCATCCAGCCTTTGTGGTCAAAACAAACGCACAACCAAGAACTGAGGCGGGTTTTTGTGCACAAAAAAACCCCGCCCACTAAACCAATCATCCAATGAAATCTGTTTAATAGTTGCCTAGATAACAATGGGAATGCAACTCCCAATAAAAAAACGCACAGCATATTCCAAGCAAAATACACATTTACCCATGGATGAAATATAACATTATTATATCATATTTCATCCATGCAAATACCTCAAATGTTGGCTTAAAACTTAGGCTAGTGTTTGTGTGGCATAAGCACAAAAAAGCATCTAGGCGGTTGAAAAAGCAAAACAGTACTCAATAAGTACAAAATTAGATTGTCCTCCAGTAACATGCCTTTATTGCACGATGGCTTAGGTGGTTGCCTGATGGGTGAGGGGAATCAATTACAATTCCCAGCGGTGGAATATTTTTTCACTTAAAAATTCTTCGCAAGTACAACTTTGCTGCTAAGTATAATGTTTAGGAATAATAAGGGTGTAAAAAATGTACTGCTTTAGTCAGAGGTTGATGGTTTAGTTAGAGTTGTGCAAGAATCACCGCAACTAGTACAAGTGTTCAAATCCATTCAGCGTCTTTTTTTATTTTACAATTCTCTAAGTGTATTCTTTGATGTAAGTACTTGCCCGTATGACATGTACTTACACGTATGTACATGTACTTACGCGTATGTACATGTACATAGCTGTATGTTATGTCAGGGCTAGAATTACATACAAGCTCTGTGGGAGGTATGACAAACAAGCTGGTTATAAACTATACCTTATCATAGGGTATAGCATACTTGGGTGGTCTTATCTCTACTGAGTGCTTTAGGAGTGATAAGTAATGGAATATAACAGGCAAGTAATGCAGGAGTGTGTGAAATGTGACAGAGATAAGTAACCTAGCCTAGAATTATGTAGTCAGCTCGCTTACTCACTCCCATCCCCCTCCCATTCAGAGGTGTTGGATACTCTACTATGTTAGCTTTGTACATTGTTTACATGACCATCCACCATGAGTTTTAAAATTTTACTGGAACTCAGTCTATAGTGTTTATCATTTTATTACATAGCCGGGAGCTCAAGACATAGGTAGGGGGTTACATACAGTATAGTTATTAGATAATGCCCACAAACACTGTCAGCTATCACCATACCAGTTTATGTATCTGACTTGTCAGTACTTTATTAACTGACTCAGCTAGTTCTCTCAGTTTATAGTACTAAACTAGAGTATATCACTATAACTTGTACTTACATCTTGTACTTACATCTCTACTGCGTTATATACTTACAGGTAAGTGAGTTCATATAAAACGCAATACTGAAATATTTTGAGCCGTCTGAAAATGAACACAATGCATAATGGACAAGCTTCATTTTACTAAAAAACAAACTTAACTAATTCAATTCTGGGTGATTTACAAGTAATCATTTCAATTTTGTGTTTTGAATGAAAAATCCTGACAAGTCTCTAAAAACACGATTGTTTTGTTATTACTGTTATTACTTTATTTGTCAACAACCAATCAGCTGATGCTGTAAAGAGTATTTTCAAAAGTTAGATCAACACACGACTAGCACTTAGTTTTACAAATAACTATTATTGTACGTTCTTTGGTGTTTATAAACAAACAGTTACTATTATGTAACTGTTACTTAGGATGTTTAGTAACACCAAGTAAATCGGTGAACCAATTTTTAGGAAAAAGAACACGCAGTCTTAGCGAAGACTGAACTTGGAAATGCCATTTTATAAAAAATAAATCATTTTTACCTCATAAAACACTTGTTATTGTTACTCATACAATTAACAGCTTTAACAGCTCTATCTATGATAAATCTCATTCATAGAGTAATGAATCAAACACCTAGTTATATCTTATGTAATAACCAACTACATACTTACAGGTATACAGTTCACTTCACCCCTTGACTACGCTGTCGAGGGGTGTAGTGTTTATAGAAACATGGCTGACTACGCAGAAGAACTAGCTCGTAAATACTTGGCAGATGGAGAGCATTCTAGGGACTGGAAAGATTACCTCAAGGTAAGTTCCATACAGGCTCCACATCAAACCCAGTAATTGGTTTTATTCAAATAAAGTATGGCTGTACTTTGGTCTAGACAATTTCATATTTGTATCGTGTCAAGTTCTTATTCATTTTAACTCTGTGTCCAGCAGCTTTCAGTGAAAATGGTTTGAACGAAATTGTTTTGGCTAGGCATAGACAGGCTTTATATTTTACTGGAACAAGTCTTGTTGTATAGTGATACTTGAGTGAATATATTTGTATGTAGTTCAAGTAATGGCTGGTATTTGGGTTTCAAGCTCTGAGTTTTACAGTCCAAGTATCGAGACGTTCAGCTCGAAAGTGAAATAATCATAAAATCCTACAGTCTTGAGTGTTGATATGTTTTGGTAGTAAAAAGAAAATAAAATCTTCACAGTTTATTGTTAGAGACACAAAAAGACAAAAATAAAAGAGTCGAGAGTACACAAACCAAAAACTACTAGCAACAATAGTTGGGTATCTCTTGTGTGGACAGGAATCTCTCTTTGTACCGTCTGAGGAATTGTTCCATTGTAGCATTAGAGGATGCAGTCATTGCCCGCTTGATACAAGATGGCTTCTATGGCACCTTCTTTAGAATAGAAAGTGGTCTACGTATTGTGTGTGTGCGTATGTGTGTGTGTGCGTGCGCTCCGTGGGTGCATACGTGTGTGCGTGCGCGCGTGCACGCGTTTTTGTGCGTGTGTGTGTGTTGAGAAGTCCCCGTTTGGTTTTGTATCAACTTGTGGTTTCACAGTACAAACCCTGAACCTATTAGTAAATAGTGGAACCTGTGCTAGGTTATTGTAGCTCATCTAGAACAACTGGTAAACTTGTTAAACAGGTTCAACAGTAGCATAAAAAGTTCTTTTTGTGAAAACAGGAGAGCTATACATTGGCATAGCAATATGGTAGTTTGTCTAGAGCGATAAACCAGTTAATGTTTTTATCTGATTAAGTGGTGGGGGAGAGGGGGGCGTAGCCATTGTTTTATATGCAAAGGAAAAGCAGATAAAACCAACCCCTGTAGATATACACAAAATATATCAGATTTAGTCTCAGCTTTTAACTGCTACTCAGCGCCCAGTCGATTCAATGCTTATAATAACCAATAAAACAATCAATAACCAATACGAACATAGCAATAGGTAATGTCAATTGATTGTTTTTATTGAATACTGAAATAATAATAAGAATCTGGAGTCAATCTACTACAGGCTCCATTTGGCAGACATAGAAGAAGAGTCAGTGATAAATATTGGGTTGCCCTATATTGGTCCAGCTTTCTACTAGTGTACTCATTCATGTTACTTGTTCCATTCCTTGAGTACTGCTACCTAATGGATATCCACTGCTTCTGTTGGCATGTCAGTTGCTTAATTGTTAGTTGTCTCCTCTATGTAAGTAAAGACAACTACCAAGTGATGCAACTAATTTCACAACAGTATAAGCTTGCACTTTGCCCTAGCCCGAGTCATGTACAGACTTGTCAATCATCTAACACTTATGTGATATTGACAGACTTGCTATCTATCTACTATAAGTTAGTTTATACATCTGATGTTACAGGCACATGGACTAGCTAATTACTGTGTAGTAGTAGACTCTACACCAGAGAGATGTAGATTGGTGTATGATATAGAAGTCAGCTGGTATAAAGGCAATCATCCAATCAGCTATGAAGATCATCAACAACTAACCAATCAACACAAACAGCTGCTCACACAGTACAGAGAAAAGATCAAGGATTCGTTTAAACCATTGGATGACCTCGGGTTGAAACTGAATGCGGAAGACATGTACAGTGAACAAAACATGACTAACTCTAGCAAGTTCTGTGATAAACTGTTTGCTTTGAGTAGAACATGCAGTGATGAGTTTGTGAGTGTCACCAGAAACATCATGAAATCTAGCGTTGACTTACTGAGTCGTATCAAACAATCTCCGCCGTGTGCATTTGCTGTCATTGGACTAGGATCTGTTGCCAAAGGGGAAGTAACTCCGTATTCTGACGTGGAATATGCGTTTATCACCGCGCAAGATGACAAAAACTATTTCGAGATGCTGGCCATGGACAGTTACTTCAGAATAAGCAATCTAGGAGAGTCACCTCTTAAGCTTTTCAACATCAAAGAGCTGAAAGTAGACAAAACTTCACCACCAGTTATTGCTGACGTCAAGACTGTTGGTTTCAGAATAGATGGCATCAGCAAAAGTGCTGGCAACATTCCAACAGGCAACGGCCTTGAGACAGGTCAACCGCTAACATTTACTGTCGATAGTTTGATGAAGTTGTATGAGCAGGAGGCAGAGTCTCCGTTCACAGGAACGGCTGGAGATAAATCAGACATGTTATCGTCTACGGTTGTTATCTACACCAATGAAGGGAAGAAGTCACTGCTGCACAGAGAGTTCATTGAAAGGAGGATGTCCTACGAGCTGAATGTAGCACAAAGCAGCGCTGCTGTCAAGGAGAAAAGGCTTCGATCATTTCTGACAGACGTCAAAAAGTTTACATTTCCCCCCTCATTCGTAAAGTACCAGCCACCCCGAAACACGAAAATTAAGGTGAAGGACGACATCTTCAGATATCCTACTTTGTTAGCCAACAACATCAAAATGTTTATGGGTTGGGACCTGCGCTTCCCTTGGCAGATATTTTCCATGATGCATTCCAACGGAAAGATGTCTGAAGAAACCTTCCAATACATAAACACTGTATTGGCTCTGTCGGTATACATGAGAACTACAGCCTACCTCCATCAAAAGTCTCAAACAGAATACGTTTCGCTCGCTCCACAACAGAAAGGATCCCTAAAGGAGCTGTACCAAGTACCGAGTTCTCTGTTTGTGATCTTGGGTTGTCTGCTCGTGCCTCTCAAGCGCTCAGTAAAGGCTTTCGTAGAAATTGCAGCATCGTGTGCTGACAACTCCTCCCTGGCCAATACAATGCATTCAGTGATGCAGAACATGGACTTTGACAAAACTGATCACATGACCAAAGTTGAAATCTGTCACTTTGCTGGAGAATACCAGCAGGCTAGGAAAGAACTGGAAAAGGTTATTGAAGCTCCAATAACAACAGCAGCTGCCTCCAAGTTTCTAGATAAGATTCAGAAAATGACAGACAACTCCGACCAAGTAAGAAAATACATGGAGCTTTGCTCTTATATTCTGTACTACACCGACTCTCACAGAGCTGCAGCAGACTACTTCAGCTGGCTTATAGACAATGGACATGGTAACATTGGCTTCTGGTATCTTCTCTCTGCTTGCTGTAAAATAGAGATTGGTGACTACAAGGCTACAAGACAACTCCTGAATGAGGTAAGAGTTTTGTGTACTATAGAAGTCAGTTGTGGATGCTGTAGATGTCTGTGCAAATGGGCTTACAGGCATTTCCAACAACATGAAAGCTACATAAAATGACCTTAGAAACAGAATTGAGACCAAGCGTCACCAACCAGATAAATCTCCAATTAATCTGTATCTACCAAAGTCCGTTTTTATACCAGTAATAGTTTATTTGGAGATATTTTACTTAACTATGCTCGCAGTCATATTTTTAAAACCAAGTTACTGACATTCAATTGCTGACTGTCACTCTGGAATAATGACTCAACCAACTATAAAAACTATGGAATGAAATAGTGTACAGGAATTTGTGTCTGGGTGGTAGCCACCTGTACACTCTCCCGATATGCTCTGTCTCGACCCTAAGTCAGCGTTCAATAATGTGCTATTATTGTTTCAGGGTGGGTACATTGGCTTGTGCAGTTTCGTGTGCAACCGAATCTGATGTGGAGTGAGTGCAATAATTATCTGGTAATTATTGGCTGCATCCGAACATGGCTATGTTCGACAATAATTGCGCTGTAATTATTGTTTAGTTTATAGTTTGTTGCGAACTGTGGCTCGGACAATAATGGTGCTGGGATTATTGTCTAGTTTATAGTTTGTTACGAACTGTTATCTCCGACAATAATTGTGCAGGAATTATTTAGTGTCGAATCTGACTCAGTCGAGATTGACAATAATTACACTGGAATTATTGGTGTGCTATCTGGTCCCGAACTCTCAGAGTTCGTACCTTTATGATGAATCGAACTATTAGGGCACTAGGTGTTTGCGTCGTATTTCTCACCTCAGGTGAGGGAATACACAGTGATAGGGCGAACCGTTCTCACTTTCCACAGAGCCTCGTGCTTGCTAATAGTCGACCAGTCAGCGCTTGTAGTTTTTGGTGCTCCTAGCTGTGCTTGCTTCTGAGAGAGAGAATCTTCTGAGAGTCAGGCTAACTCTGAACTTTATTGTGCAAACATGAATTTAAATACAGAGTAGGCAGGTGCAATTAATAACCACGCCTGGGAAAACATTGATGCAAGCCACGCCTTACCCTTACATCAGCTCCAAAATATAATAATTAAAACCGTGGAAAAATATAATATACAGTAAATAATAATTATTTGGGTACGAGATAGAACGC
Organism: Cryptosula pallasiana; assembly: GCA_945261195.1. Lineage (NCBI taxonomy): Eukaryota > Metazoa > Bryozoa > Gymnolaemata > Cheilostomatida > Cryptosulidae > Cryptosula > Cryptosula pallasiana. Next base: position 13,207,703 of record OX183137.1, on the reverse strand, counting down.
ACAAAATAGACTCTAGCAACATGGGCACAGGTAAACAATAGAACGCTGACACAGACATAGACAATGGGTGGTGAGTACGTATTGAGATATAAATGTAGACACTGCGTAGACAGAGAGTTACTTGTGAGTTAAAGCCTAAAGGCTTAAATCTTACACAATAGAATTACACAATGAGAGAAAGGCTAAGCCGATAATTGTGAGAGATTGTCTTAGGATAAATAATAAACGTGAGAGAGTACTGGCGTCCCTCACAATAGTACAATATCTTCTGACTCTATGTAGTACTGACTGTATGTAGTACTGGCTGTATGTAGTACTGAGTGTATGTAGTACTGACTGTATGTACTACTGACTGTGTGCAGTACTGACTGTGTGTAGTACTGACTGTATGTAGTACTGACTGTGTGCAGTACTGACTGTATGTAGTATGGCTGTATGTAGTACTGACTGTATGTAGTACTGACTGTATGTAGTACTGACTGTATATAGTACTGGCTGTGTGTAGTACTGACTGTATGTAGTACTGACTGTATGTAGTACTGACTGTGTGCAGTACTGACTGTATGTAGTACTGGCTGTGTGTAGTACTGACTGTATGTAGTACTGACTGTATGTAGTACTGGCTGTATGTAGTACTGACTGTATGTAGTACTGACTGTATGTAGTACTGGCTGTAAGTAGTACTGACTGTATGTAGTACTGACTGTATGTAGTACTGACTGTATGTGTAGTACTGGCTGTATGTAGTACTGACTGTATGTAGTACTGACTGTATGTAGTACTGACTGTGTGCAGTACTGACTGTATGTAGTACTGGCTGTATGTAGTACTGACTGTATGTAGTACTGACTGTGTTTAGTACTTACTGACTGTGTTTAGTACTGACTGTGCCATGTAGGATATATTCTGGGTGGTCTTTGTTGTTCACAAGTTTATAGTTGTAACACTACCTACTATATATAGCTAGTATACAGAGATACAGGGATAGGCAGAAATGTAATAAACTACTATTTGATCTTTAAACTGCGGTTTTATATTATGCCGGAGTCGGCGAGAGGGCAACTCCAGATAGATTTTTAATTGCACTACGGCCTTAAACCATGGGTATAATGGTTGCTTTTTACAGCAGTTATAGGCTGATGTAACCTTATAATTAAGCTTTATTAGCTTTATATATTATAAATATCCCATGAACATGCTAAAAAAAACAAAATAATTCAGCTAAATTTTGAGACACCCAAAAACACACTTGCTTGGACAACTCCAAGATATGTGACGTCATTAATAAAAAAACTGTGACAGTCCAAGATTTATAGACCTTTTCTCACACACTGAAGTTATCGGATAGTATAAAATTGTTAGCCAATTAGCTTGCGCGTTTCATAAATCAGACGAAAGAATTTCTGAAAATTGACATTTTTGCTTTGAAAAAACACCAAAAGTAAAGCTCCAAAAAAAAAACTGAGGCGACAGATAGAAAAAAATTCAATTCTGATGCATATAGGTAATTTTGAAGAATTAATGGGCCACCACATTAGCCATAACACGTCAATCAAAGTTGGCCTTGTTTTTGCGAAAATCCCGGACATTTTTTCAAAGAATGATATTAATTTTTTTTTTATTCAAGCTAGCACCTGACTTTTTACACCACTGAATAGAGAATTTCAAGCGCTATCTCCTGATATAAAGAACCATAATAATAAACACTTTGAAAAAAAAAAATGAAAAATAATAAAAAATTACTAGTCAACAATATCGTCGTCATCCAAATAATTAATTTCTAGCATACTACCAGTCATTTCCACTTCTAAACAATTCCAGCATGCCTAAATAAATATCATCTAACCATTTATCAGAACAAATCTCATCCGTGGAGGTTCTCTGCAAAAAAATATTATTTCAAACTATCTCAGCAAGAAAAATTATTTCTTGCCCGACAAGGAACGGGGTGCGGTTCTCATGGAGCGGTTTCTGTTCAGACTGGCAGATTCACCTCAAATAAAGACCAGAAAATAGAGGAGATTCTGCTCTACACGATGATATAAAAATTTTTATTGTAGGTCTACTAGAAATACTAGAATATCTGGTGCTAAAGCCAACAACAATTTCAGCCAATCAGAATCTTGCTAACAAAAGGTCCGATGGAATTGTTTTATACTTTATACACTTTTTGATGATAATTTTGACAAAATCTATGGGAGTAAGTTTTTTAGCAGGTGTTGAAATGAATTATCAATATGTTTTATTTGACTGGGTTGGGTGGGATGTCACAGAACCCAATAAAAACTGAAATGTCTTCAGATTAATACAGGCACCTTTTCTATAAAAGTAACGTTTCCTACTTAGATTCGCGAAAGCTTATTTTATCAATGACGTCCAATTTCTAGCATTTTAATGGCGCTGTAGAGCAACTCCGTTTTTCAATGAAGTAAATATTGCCAATAAATATGGATAAATTTCTCATTGTTCTACACATAAAATACAATTATACTTGTAAGATTTAGATAGCTGACATTTTCATTAGCCTGTAACTGCTGTAAAAAGCAACCATTATACCCATGATTCCTCATTTAGCCCTTCATGTTTCAAAGTAAGAAAAATTGGGTATTTGTACTGAAAACCAATTTTGCATGTTGACAACTACAAGTAGATGGAGTTGAATTTTTACTTGAATTTGGATATGGGCAACCACAAATGTTTTAATTTTTATTTCAGATCTATGAAATGTAAATCAGGGTATTTGAATTTTGTTTGATTGTTTTATTGTCCTATCCCTGCTACCAAGTGACAATTACACATCTGTATTAGCCTGAGAGTAGTTAGTTGTCTAATGGTTGTGTCCTTGACCTTGTTTTGTTGATTTATTAGTCTCTAGTTTTGACTTCTTTTGCGCTCTTACCTGCTGTTGGTATTAACCAATTATATTGCTGAAGCAATCCTGGTAACAAAGTGTATTTTGGTTGACAATACTGCTAGAAATTTTATTTGTTCCGTTAAAATTTTGGTGGGGTTGCTCTGTAGAGTTGTCTCCCCTTACTTCTCCTAGCGCTCCTTGTAATAACATGAGAGAGCTTTTCCATGCACATAGCCTGAGTTCGTCATCATTCAATCATGTCAAAAGGCAATTCCCTATTAGGCAGTAGTGAGTATAATTAATATGGAGTGAGCTCAAACTACTTGTATTTACCACAAACTTTTTATCAGAAACTGAGGCTAATGCTGCCAGGGTTTGACAGCAGTTTGTGTGATCCACAATCCTGTTCAAAACTTATTACGGCATTTGGTGAGATTGTATACTTATTGTATACAGCAATGTGTATTGTAGGCAAAGAAGCTTCTAAAACATGCCAGTGGGTCCTACGATGACAGCTCAAAGCAATCCGTGCATGCAGCAGATACCACCCATAGAGATATCTCAGTTAGCTACAGTGACATTGGGTGTCTCTATTACGATATGGGTGAATATGAGGAGGCTAAGAGATATCACAAACTGGCACTAGAGATGGATATAGCCATGTTTGGTGAAACTGTACATCCTGACGTAGCTGCAGATTACAATAGTATTGGATGCGCCTACAATGGACTTGGTGAGTACGCGCCTGCTTTAGAATATTGCATCAAATCAATGAAGATGAGGAAAGCTATATATGGTGCAGACACTAACCACCCTGATATAGCTACCAGTTACCATAACATTGCTAATGTATATGACAAGCGTGGTGAGTACTCATCAGCACTGAAATATTACATCAAATCAATGAAGATGAGGAAAGCTATATACGGTGCAGACACTAACCACCCTGATATAGCTACCAGTAACAATAACATTGCTAATGTATATAACAGCCGTGGTGAGTACTCACCAGCACTGGATTATCACATCAAATCAATGAAAATGACGAAAGCTATATACGGTGCAGACACTAACCACCCTGAAATAGCTAACAGTTACAATAACATTGCCAGTGTATATAACAACCGTGGTGAGTACTCATCAGCACTGAAATATTACATCAAATCAATGGAGATGATGAAAGCTATATACGGTGCAGACACTAACCACCCTGATATAGCTACCAGTTACAATAACATTGCTAGTGTATATCACAGCCGTGGTGAGTACTCATCAGCACTGGAATATTACATCAAATCAATGAAGATGACGAAAGCTATATATGGTGCAGACACTAACCACCCTGCTATAGCTACCAGTTACAATAACATTGCTAGTGTATATGACAGCCGTGGTAAGTACTCATCAGCACTGGAATATCTCATCAAATCAATGGAGATGATGAAAGCTATATATGGTGCAGACACTAACCACCCTGCTATAGCTACCAGTTACAATAACATTGCTAGTGTATATGACAGCCGTGGTAAGTACTCATCAGCACTGGAATATCTCATCAAATCAATGGAGATGAAGAAAGCTATATATGGTGCAGACACTAACCACCCTGGTATAGCTAACAGTTACAATAACATTGCTAGTGTATATAACAGCCGTGGTGAGTACTCATCAGCACTGGAATGTTACATCAAATCAATGAAGATGAAGAAAGCTATATACGGTGCAGACACTAACCACACTGATATAGCTACCAGTTACAATAACATTGCTAGTGTATATGACAACCGTGGTGAGTACTCATCAGCACTGGAATGTTACATCAAATCAATGAAGATGAAGAAAGCTATATATGGTGCAGACACTAACCACCCTGATATAGCTACCAGTTACAATAACATTGCTAATGTATATTACAACCGTGGTGAGTACTCATCAGCACTGGAATATCTCATCAAATCAATGAAGATGAAGAAAGCTATATACGGTGCAGACACGAACCACCCTGATATAGCTACCAGTTACAATAACATCGCTAGTATATATGACAATCGTGGTGAGTACTCATCAGCACTGGAATGTTACAACAAATCAATGGAGATGATGAAAGCTATATATGGTGCAGACACTAACCACCCTGATATAGCTACCAGTTACAATAACATTGCTAGTGTATATCACAGCCGTGGTGAGTACTCATCAGCACTGGAATGTTACATCAAATCAATGGAGATGAAGAAAGCTATATATGGTGCAAACACTAACCACCCTGATATAGCTGACAGTTACAATAACATTGCTAATGTATATAACGGCCGGGGTGAGTACTCATCAGCACTGGAATATCACATCAAATCAATGGAGATGACGAAAACTATATACGGTGCAGACACTAACCACCCTGATATAGCTACCATTTACAATAACATTGCTAATGTATATAACAACCGTGGTGAGTACTCATCAGCACTGAAATATTACATCAAATCAATGAAGATGACGAAAGCTATATACGGTGCAGACACTAACCACCCTGATATAGCTACCATTTACAATAACATTGCTAATGTATATAACAACCGTGGTGAGTACTCATCAGCACTAGAATATTACATCAAATCAATGAAGATGACGAAAGCTGTATATGGTGCAGACACTAACCACCCTGATATAGCTACCAGTTACAATAACATTGCTAGTGTATATTACAACCGTGGTGAGTACTCATCAGCACTGGAATGTTACATCAAATCAATGGAGATGAAGAAAGCTATATATGGTGCAGACACTAACCACCCTGATATAGCTACCAGTTACAATAACATTGCTAGAGTATATCACAGCCGTGGTGAGTACTCATCAGCACTGGAATATTACATCAAATCAATGAAGATGACGAAAGCTATATACGGTGCAGACAGCAACCACCCTGATATAGCTACCAGTTACAATAACATTGCTAGTGTATATTACAACCGTGGTGAGTACTCATCAGCACTGGAATATTACATCAAATCAATGGAGATGAAGAAAGCTATATATGGTGCAGACAGCAACCATCCACACATAACTATATGCAAACAAAGCATGGCCGCCAATGACAGCTGCTCTAGTACATGACATACTTAAGGAGTTGGTGCTCCACGATTGCAGGCTGCAGTTGTTTGCCAGTTTTATAGACATCAGCCATGAAACTGTAGATATACATCTACTTCTATCCATCATATTTATGTTAGAAGGCAGAACACTTGGATAGATAATTGTAGCTCATTTAGGAGGGAAACTTGATTTACAAAAAAACAAAATATCTATCAAATGGTTGGTTATTATGACTAAAATAGATGAGCTGACGTCGTTGATTATTTCTAATCGATTCTGTAATTAGCAATAAAATTGTATTTAATTCTGTCTGTTTGTACACGGGTGTGTTGGGTTGTAAGGGAACAATGTTACTTGCATTCAAATCATATACGAGGTTTGACCCAATAAATGGCTGCAGTATAATGATAATTTGGTAAATGAACAGGGCTGGTGGAACTAATGAAACAAGGGATAGAGTAGATTGAATCCTGAAGGTGAGAGTTAGGGAAGACAACTCCTGAAAATAGAAAAAGGCAGCTCAATGATTGCTTAATTGGCTACTCTATTATAGGTAAATAGAACTCATTCAAAATTCATTATGTATATATTTTGGTGAAATTCAATGCCTCAGCTCTGTTATATAAACATAAAAATTTAATGTAAAATGATTGTTCTAGAACTTTAACAATAATGGAAGTTCTTTAACAAAAAAATTGATAAAAAAAATTCACACGCGTCTAAAAATGAGGTACAAAAACGAAAAAATGTTATATACGGTACAGACAGCAACCATCCACACATAACTATACGCAAAAGAAACATTGCCGCCACACAACGACGAATGACAAACAACTAAAATAGACCAAGACCAAACCAATGACAGCTGCTCTAGTACATGACATACTTTAGGAGTTGGTGCTCTACAATTGCAGGCTGCAGTTGTTTGCCAGTTTTATAGACATCAGCCATGCCATATACATCTACTTCTATCCATAATATTTATGACGTTTATGTTAGAAGGCAAACCACTTGGGTAGATAATTGTAGCTCATGTAGGAGGGGAACTCGATTTACAAAAAAAAACAAAATATCTATCAAATGGTTGGTTATTATGACTAAAATAGACGAGCTGATGTCGTTGATTATTTCTAATCGATTCTTTATTTAGTAATAAAATTGTATTTAAATCTGTCTGTTTGTCTATTTTTGTAGAATTATACATGCGTGTGTTGGGTTGTAAGGGAACAATGTCACTTGCATTCTAATCATATACGAGGTTTGACCCAATAAATGGCTGCAGTATAATGATAACAAAGGATAGAGTAGATTGAATCCTGAAGGTCAGAGTTAGGGAAGACAACTGCTGAAAATAGAAAAAGGCAGCTCAATAGTTGTTTAATTGGCTACTGTATTACAGGTAAATAAAATTCATTATGTAATTATTTTGGTGAAATTCAATGCCTCGCCACTGCTATATAGATATAAAATTTAAATTTAATGTAATATGATTGTTCTAGAACTTAACAAAAACGGAAGTTCTTTAACAAAAAAATTTATAAAAAATAATTCACACACGTTTAAAAATGAGATGAAAAAAGCGAAAAAATGTTACTTACATACAGTAACCCATTCGTCAAACTCATATTTGTCACAAACGACGTAACAACACCAGTGGAATTGACAGTTACATTTCTCTACTCGACGAACTTTTTTAGTAAAATAACCTCTGCCGCAGCACAAGGCAGCACAACTGTCTCTATCAGTACTGGTGCTGTTACGGACTCTCCCTGTTGTACCTGCTATGTTTAGTTCTGGTATAGAATCACAATATGTTGGTGATCGTTTTGTGTGAACCATCTTTTTATTGAGATTTTCTCCTTTTTCATTAGATCTAGTGTTAGTTAGCTGCCTAGCCGGGACTAGCTCTCCTTCCAGGGCTCTTTCTTCATCGATCTGTCAATGAGTAATTTATATTTATGTCAAGTTTCAACCGCATTCATGCAATCATAGCTGCGTTTTTAATAATTGTTTAGCTACCATAGCTTGAGATCCAGTTTTTCATACTTACCAGAACCGAACTGTCATGCAAAGTCTTCAAACGGGTACCTACAGCCTGAAAATCTGGGGTAGAGAGCCAACAGGTTTTTATTTCACAGCTTGAAGACATCCCATGGAATTTACATTTAGTGCTCTTCTGCTCTATGACTGCCTGCAATATATGAGGAGTTGTCTTCTCTTTCATATAGAGGACAACTTCATGCAAAAGGTCTAGATTTACAATAAAAAACTTTTACTGACAGTCAAAGCATTTCATTTATCTCACCTTTCGACCAATTTTGCTGTTTTGCGATTGTAACACGGAATAAATATCTTCTCCCTGACTTTGTAAGAATCTTCTAGAAAACTTGGCTGCAAATCCTAAGTCATGGCTGCAATCCTTCCACTCAAAGTCGGTTATATAGGGCTCCCTCTCACAACCACAGGCAGATATTTTACCAAGAGCACAGGCTCTAGCTAGTTGATGTAATACTCCTGCAGCCACTATAGCCTGGGTAAATGAACTCTCCTTATAACCTGCAAGAAGACATTTTACCTGCAGGAGCCATGTTTTATATTTACCAGGATATATTTGTGAGAACTTGAGAGTAAACAGGCACCTAACATAACCTGTCGATCACCGTCAATATATGCTACCATTTAGGTGTGTTGTGACTTTTATATGTCAATAACCCTTTTTCATATGAATGTCACATTTTATATGCAAATTTTCAGCAGGTGGCATCTGACATGGGCTGTATGATTCAAGCGTGTGAACTGTCATGTACACACCAACCAACAAAAACAGTTGTTATACCTAAACACAATATATGTTATGTACCAACTGTCATTAGAAGGTTTTGAAGTTAAAATCTTTGGTTTTGTACAACTTTTTTTCATTTTAATAATTTTAATTGTGTAAACAGAAATTGCAAGTTTTTTAAGCGAATTAAATTTTTGTCTTCCATTTGCTCACAATTTTAATTTGAGCTGCAAATTTTGACATACCCTGAGTCAACATTTCATGATCACTGATGATTCTTTCATCTAAACTTGAACAATTCCATTGATGGCCAGCAAACCGTCTCTTGCATTCATGGATAGATAACTCCACACCTACAGAGGACAATTATACATGATTAGTGTGTAGGTTTTTGTCAGCGATTTTATGTAACATAATTAATGTTTGCAAATTGATAACGTATCTTTGAAGTATAACTGTTTTGCATAAGCACTATGTGTGGAAAATAATCCAGTATTGTTTTGGCTCAACATCGCCTAATTGCCTTTTTGAGCTGTAGTGCATTATTGGTTGGCTTGCAGATGCAAGTCTGTAATTGCGTTTGCTACATTTGTGTTATTTAATTGTTTCAGTTGCGCTGCCAGAAGAACATATGTTCATCATTTCACTTGGCAGCGATACTGAAGCTAAGCAGAGCTCCCATTACAATTTTGTCTACCATTAAAGGTAGCAATAATGATCGACAAAAAGAAAAACGACAACAACACCAATTCAATGCTAGGCAGTTCTTCAACTACACAGACAATCCCAGTTATGTGCAGTATTGCGGGGGAACCTTAATAAATAATGAATGGGTATTAACAGCAGCCCACTGCGTGAAACAAAAAGAAACAGGTCTACGGAAACCCAACATGGTGGTGATGGTGGGAGAAACGGATATGAGAGTAATGAAAAATGAAGACGATTCGTGGCAGAACAACATTTACAAGATATCCAAAGTGATTGAACACAGCTGATTTGAGTGGGAATCAGTAAACAATGACATTGCGCTACTAAAGCTAGAGAAACCGGTACCAAACACTCCAAACATTGGGTTCAGCTGCGTGCCTGATGAGGACTTGGAGGTAAATCCTGGCACTGAATGCATGGCAGTTGGATGGGGTAAACACAAGAAGTACCCCAAACAGAGAGCTAGTAAGAGATTGAAAGAGGCGGTACTACCCCTTGTATCCAGACCGTAGTGTAAAGACGCCTTTAATTTTACAATCACAAAGAACCAGATGTGCACCGGCTATGAAGACGGACGCAGTGATTCATGTGATGGCGACTCGGGAGGACCATTGTTATGCCTGACAAATACACCAAGTGGACCTAGATGGGTAATATATGGAATCACAAGCTTTGGTTCCAACGATGGCTGTGGTATAGCAGGTAAATATGGAGTCTATACCAAAGTAAATAACTATTCCCAATGGATTAAATACGCCATGGAAACCAGTAAACAAATACACGAGTCTCAGCAGGCGCAGGAATCACGAAGACGACGACATCGCAAACAGAGTCGAAAGAAGGACAAGTATAGGTCATCGGAAAATACTGACTATATTACTACAACTTCTGTAAATCTTCCAGATTCTTTAGAACCAACAATATCACAGGAAGGCCGAACGCTAAGGTTATAGCTAGAAAGCAGTCAACACAATAGCGAAGGTTCTTGTAAGATTTGTCTATAGCTTTTTTATAATGTTATTAAATCATAATCTTCATCACAACCAATGATGTAACAAGCTTTCGAAAACAATAATATTCTGTGCAATTTAATTTTAGCGAGTCAGACTTTGACGTAAGTCGCTTCGACTACTAGTTCTATTTTTCATTTATTTTATCAACATAACCAAATATCTCACTACTATTGGACAAGTTATAACAGTATCTGATTGGATACAATCCCCAGTAAAATCTTCCATTCCGTCCAATGACACCCAAGCTCAATCCCTCCGCTCTAACGTAAACAACTCGTTTGCTCTATGAGTAACATATACGCTCTAGCTTTATGACGTGCTCCGCATATTATATTTTATTAGCTATATTATTTTTGTATCAAACACAGAATTGTACATAGCAAAGTTTTTTAATTCTGATCAATATAAAAATATGAAATAGTACGACATTGATTACTGCTGATGTATCAAGATTCTGTACATTTAAAGTTAGATAGGCATATCACAATTAAGCCTGGTTTCCATACATCTCCCAAGCGCTCGCACGAGGTCGCAGAAACTTCTGCCACGATCTGCGATTTATGGAGACCGTGATTGTGCGATGTGCCACGATTTCCTACGAGGTTGCTGCGACGTCCCACGAAAGTTGTTTGCAAAGTACTTTTCTGCGACGCACCCACGATCAGGAACAACTGGCGATCGCCAAGGATCTATGGAGACCGTACACATGCGACCAAACATAGAATCTGAAGATTAGGCGACATCGTTTTGTGTCTTTTCCCTAAAAGATCAGGGTAAAGGTCAGGAAAGTTGACCATGGCCGAAGCAATCATGTAGTAGTAATATTATTATTAAAAAATAATAATTATTTTTTTGTCATTGACAAAAAAATTGACTTATCAATAATAATAATTTTTTTTACTTCATTCATATAAAACGTATAGCTTCTAATAATAAAAAGCGCAACAATAGCCGTAGTTTGTTCGTTGATATTAATAATAATAAATAACGATTGATTAATAATAATTGTATTAAAATTATTAAATAAATATAACAATAGCTACCAGTGAGTGATAAACAAAAAATAATTTTGAGAATTTCACTGGTGAAATTGTTATGATTAATTAAATAATAATAATAATGCTATTGAGTTGATCATTATTATTATGAATAATAATTATAATAATAATTGTAATAATAATTTAATTAATAACAACAGCCTTTTATAATTAATAATAATTTATTATTATTTATTACTTACTGCTTAAACTGCAGTAGCAATAAACTTGTGTTATTATTATGGTTGCCTCTTATCATAATAATTATTAACATAAAAGCTCTTTGCATGATAAAAATAGCTAATTTTCACATATTAATAAAATAAATTAATTAATAGGATGATAATAATAATTAAATCTACCATGTAAAGGAATCGCAGCCGGTCGCCATCAAATGCAAAAGTATGGAAACCAGGGATCGCAACTCCTTGTGAGTCGCCAGTGCTCGCAGGAGATGCTGCGATTACTTGGGAGATGTATGGAAACTAAGCTTTAGTATACATGAATATAAAAATAAATGAAATGGAAGCAGAAAGTCAAGGAATCAATTAGACATAATAAATAAATCAGAGAGATCTAGGTTGAACAAAGCATTGAGTGGTCGAGATATGTAATTAAGTGTGTTGTCTGGGTAAATGGGAGGTCAACCCAAAAGATAAGACACAACAGGTCATTAGTATGTAGATTGTTTGCTCCTTGGCTTGTTATGTAATGATCAATCAGCAGCTTGATTGATTGTTGGTTTAGCAATAGACTGGTGGAGACCCCACAATTAGACTAATGACAAATTAGCCATCTGACAGACTGGTCAGCTGGTAGATTGGTCACTTGACAGATTGGTCACTTGATAGTTTGGTCACATGACAGTTTGGTCACATGACAGTTTGCTCAAATGACATACTGCTCACATGACAGATTGGTCACATGACATATTGGTCACTTGACAGATTGGTCACTTGACATATTGGTCACTTGACAAATTGGTCACTTGACAGATTGGTCACTTGACAGATTGGTCACTTGACATATTGGTCACTTGACAGATTGGTCACTTGACAGATTGGTCACTTGACATAAAGTTCACTTGACATATGTATCCCTTAAAAAACTTGTCAAGTGACCTTTAGGTCACCCAATGACTGGTCAACCGATGCCCCACCAAATAAATAATCTGATATTGATAATTAAAACCAGCTGAATACTGTCAGTCAAATTGTAAGACGCTACGCAGTATCAAGTTCAGATCTCCAAATGAAATATAGTATAATATAGTGATACATAATAATGAATAATACTGTAAACATACACGGAGTCATTTGAGCATTCTGGATTTTGCAAAGAAATTATGATGATGTCATTACCAAATAGCCAAGAAGAGTCAATAGACAAGAGTCATTGACCTCTAACCTTTGCTGACTGCTGACACCAACTCCGACCTACAATAAATAAAGCAATCATAAATAGATTATAGTCATGAATTACCAAAACAATCGAATCGCTATTAGCTACCGACTAGACATTTTGAACTGTTGACTATTAGGAAAGTGTTTTTTTATTCTTCAGTCATCGTTGAGCAGGTCAATTTAATCAATAAACGATTTATGACAGTTCAGTTATGAACAATATGATTCACCAAACAGTAACCTTTTTCAGGTAGTTTCTAGAGGAGGTATTACCTGGCATTGCCTACCTGGTGCCTTCAAGTGAAATAAATAATATGACAAGGGGGGGGGGGGGGGGGGTCATTGTTGTAACCAAATGACTTTGCATGGGTAATTTGAATGTGTTAGGAATACCCACACAAGAGAGCTGTAGGGAATAAAGGTAACTTGCATTGTTTGTGCGATGTGATATAAGACAGATATGCACTGCACTAACCTCTAATATACGAGGACAGCCCCTGACTGTCTCGCTCCGTGGGAACTTCTGAGAGCGGTCACTGCAACGCGTGCCTCCTTCTGCAAAAAATCATGTCACCGAGTGAGCGTCAGTGTCTGGGTATTCAAATTGGCAAATGTTCTACATAATTGCAATATCTCATGATTTGCAAACGATTGGAAAACAACAAAATTAAAAATAATAATAAATGACAGTAAAACCATAAATATATAAAAACAAATAGGTGACACGCAAACTGGAGTTATGTTTTATTATTCATGAAAGAAGAAACATGGTGTATTAACAAATATGGCTGATTTCATTGGTTTTTAAACTTTTCTCAAAACAACGCTTGCAACTTATTTAAACATAAACTTTGTTTTTTTATCAACCTGGCAAAAAACTTTAATTGCCTATGGATGTGTCTTCGATGGCGACTAAAAATTAAAAAAAAACCTCAAACAGTCTCAGCTGAAAAAAAAAACAGCATAAAAAGAAAATTTGTCTAACTATAGACGACCAATGCTGTCCCACAGTTTCCCTACGATGTCACAATCAACAACAATTTATGGCTTCTATTGGTCACCAACTTCTAACGTAATGCGATGATGAAATGACCAGTTACCAATTACCTTTTACCAATTACCTTTTACCAATTACCTTTTACCAATTACCTTTTACCAATTACCTTAATACTGGCTGGAAAGGTGAAATATTTTAGAAAAACAACATGGTATTAAAGAAATTACAAAGACTTAATGTTTTGAAGTTCAAACCCAACTATGGGTAAGATATGATACATGGTCAGGGTCTCAGTCTCAAAACCTGACCAAAGCTCAGACTCTGAGGTTTGGCGTTACACCACCACACCAACATAAATTATACAATACAAAACATTTATACACAGAGCGATGACCTGGCCAACACAATAGCAGGAAATGAACCATCAATGGTTTCTCCTATGGCGCCATCGTTGCCAGTGAGTGAATAGAAACTCAGACAAAAACAGGTAGTACAAGAAATCTGACAGCGGGCAATCAATATACACCTGTTGCTGACTAATAGGCGGCTTTTGATCTTAAAAATAGTTGTATTTCAACGAGTAAATATTAAGAGAACAACATCTGACAAGTTGTAAATTAGTTGTGAGTTGCAACAGCGGAAATGCCAACAGTTCATTCTAGAAAACTCCGGAACAATATTTTATTTATATAAACAGAAGAAAAGCCCTAATAGCGCGCTTGAAAGCGTTTTTTATTTCAACTTACAAATAACTAACATAGAAAACTTTTGGTTTAATTAAAAACTCTTGAATTTCATAAAAAATTTAGGACGTTTTGTGACAACATTTTTGTGACATTTATTATTTATAAAAACGGCCGAGGGATGTGTGGTCTTTTATTTCTATGAGAATGCAGAGATGAATTCTGAAATGTTAAATGTAAAACCAAATGAAATGGCATCGGAATCTCCTGATATTTAATAATTAAAAATGTCAATGTTTCGCAAGCCTGTAAAAATAATCATTTGGCATTAATTGTATAATTACTTCTGCTGAATTTCAACGTTACAAAAATATTTAACCACAGCGAATAGCAAGAATTTTGCTTATCAATTCAAAATTTTGATTGTCAAAATTATTCTCAGAATAAATCGTTGTCACATTTTCATTTGATGAACTAATCTGAAAAATAATCAGTTTTAAATAAATAATCATGTATTAAAAAATATCAACTATCACATTTTTATTAATAAATTATTATTAGCGTCATCAACAACTATTAGTAATAAAAACATACCAATAATGCGTAATAGGACTGTACAACTTGATTGACATTAGCGAGCTAGAAGAAGGAACATAGAATTATCGTACAAGATTTATAATTTTATTAGTCATGCTGATGTACGGTAGGAGCAACACTTTGTGTTCATCTCATTATCTTGAATGATGTGCGTGTATTGTTTCACCAAACCAAGATTATCTGTCTAGTGAGACATTTTCTACTCTCTCTGTTTCTCTCTATGACTCACAAACGGCTTGCGTTGAACAAAGCAAGATATATGTTCAGATATTTCACCACTAATTTCCCAATTAATGTTAGTGTTGTGTATGTACTACGGAATGGACCCGCTGACACACACTGTGAAATGGTTGGGCAGGTAAACATAAGCAGCGGTTAACACCTCGGCAGCAGCTATTGCCAGCTGGATTGTTCCTCTGATCTTGGTCAATTGCGGAAAGCTACTACGCCATTATCAGCAAACATTGCTGGAATTCTCATCAGAAATAAATGGATAAAAAATGAGATTGCAACAGATTTAGAGCTCAGTTCTTAGTTTGGCACGTGTGAAGGTCTACTCTAGGTAGAAATAGGGCATGTATGATATTGTACAAGGCCAAACCAATGCTACAGTCACTTCACCAATCAGATGGAATGTGAAACACCAAATACTGTCTCCTAAGTCTATGCATATACTTTAATTGCTCTATCACCTTGTACTGATACCTGTATTTTTTGTGTTTCTTCCTTCACATAAATCACCAAACGAACTCCTTTTTTGCTATTAAATGAGAAGGTGATAAAAAAACCACAAAAAGAAATAGATACAATGATTGATGAGCCAACCAAACAGTTGCTATTATTTGCCTCAACCAATAGATCTACCAACTGCACATACATCCATAGATCTATCTACCATACATACACCCATAGATCTATCTACTTTACATATATCCATAGATCTATCCACTGTACATACACCCATAGACCTATCAACTGTATATACAACCATAAATCTATCCACTGTACATACATCCATAGATCTATCCACTGTACATACACCAATAGATCTATCCACTGTACATACACCCATAGATCTATCCACTGTACATACATCCATAGATCTATCCACTGTACAAACACCCATAGATCTATCTACTTTACATATATCCATAGATCTATCCACTGTACACACATCCATAGATCTATCAACTGTACATACACCCATAGATCTATCTACTTTACATATATCCATAGATCTATCCACTGTACACACATCCATAAATCTATCTACTGTACATTGATTTATCGACTGCAAATACCTCCATAGATCTATCTATTGCGTATACATCCATAGACCTTTACATACATCAATAGATCTATCTACTGTACATACATCCATAGATCTATCGACTGTTTGTTTGTTTGAGCTGTGCCTCTTGGGCAACCCTAAATACGGGTCTCATAAGCAGAGCTTGTGTGAGCAGCACCCTATACCCATGCCCGCCGTTACACCGGCTACTCTTCCGAAAAAGCAGAGGGGTATCTTTTACTAGCATGACTCCATAGTTATTATGGAGAGTGCAATCAAACTAGGGACCACATTATTTTTATGCCCATATCCGACCAGGCAGATAACCGTGCTGGGAATTGAACCCCAGATCCAGGATTGAAGTGCAAGCACTTTAACCACTAGACCACACGTGCCTCCACATCCATAGATCTATCTACTGTACATGCATCAATAGATTTATCTACTGTACATACATCCATAGATCTATTTACTGCACATCAGAAATGGATCTTCACATACATCAATAGATCTATCTACTGTACACACATAAATAGATCTATCCACTGTGATGTTTCACATCGTTAACATTACGTGATGTTTCAAAATTTTGATTTCTCTTTGTAATAGAGATTACAAATAATAAAAAATATGTTCTGTATTACACTACTAGGCCATATCAATATTTTCTAAATTTTATTCCAATAAAAATCACCACAAACACACTTTCGATAAGTCCTCAAGACAAACAAACATCTTGTTCACTATTGTACTATTTGACTGATTGAGCAGTCACCTTTATGAAGCTATTTACTAACCTTGAAACTAGATACAGCCATTCGCCCTCCAACATGTGCCTTGTTCTCTCTCCAACCCAGCGTCTTAGCAGCCTAACAAACAGAGCAGTCAAGAGTTATCCCCTCATGAGATAGACAACTCCAAATAATAAACCAATAGAAATACAGTAAATGCCCGAAAAGCTACACAACTTTCAGTACTGTTATACTACATGGATTTATCCAGAGATTAGATTAAATCTAGTGATTAGTGAAGTACACGGATTAATGACATGATGTTGTAACACTTTTGAGGAATTTCTATTTTTGAGGTGTCAGATAGATATTGTTATGCACTGCGGTAGGAGTAAGCGCCAAGTCTTTCATTAGTGGTTGTACCGCGGACAGTTACAAGCAATGGTTGCTATGCCATAGTACCAGAGTTTGTGTATTACACAATATTGTATAAAATACAAGGAAGGCCATCAAGTGCATGCATACATTGTCACTTCCACCAACACTACAATCCATTTCTAGTCAGGTAAATAGTTATTGTATGCCAACTGTATTCCAAGTTTCAACACTATTTATTATTAAAATTTGGTTTGTTTGCATAATAATTAAATAAAAAGTCTTTTCTAAGAAATTGAATACTAAAATAAATTATTATTAATATTAAGAGATTTATCGCATGCGAACAGGTAAAAAAATTTTTATTTTAGTAAATTGTAATCGGGTACCAGCAAATAAAGGCTTGGAAACAATTAATCTTTTACACACAAAGAAAAAAAACATGCACTTAAATTTCCTGCGCTTTACCAAAATCCAGTGCCAAGACATGCTTTAAATAACCCCAACTTAATTTTTTTTTATCAAACAGGGATAAACGTCAGTGTTAATACAAGGCGCAGTGAGTGCGTGCGGATCGGTCAACAGTGTACCAATGTGTCAATTACTCCAGGGTAATACCATCGCAGATAATAACAATTCATGTTGGTAGAAAGTGATGTGGCAAGATGGCGCCAGATATCCTGACAAGACAATGTGACATCGGTGGATATTAATTAGCGTACAGACCAGTAAATCATCATATCAAATGTTATATAATAGGTGGAGAGGGTATAGGAAACCTTTGCATGGTTGTCATACTACCAGATGAGCGTAGAGAAAACGCGGGATATGCGGAGAAAAACAATTGGTCTATTGATTTTATTTATTGCAAGTAGTTACAAGTACAATCTAATATATAAATAGCAGATATGAACTTGATAATGCCAAGGCACTCAGCTGAAATGTCTGTTAACTATATAATATATCTCTAAGGAGGTTTTACATCGCGTTTAAATGAAAAAATACGTGTCAAGGTTAACAGGAAAGTCTAACGCGATCGACATTGAAAAAATTCTAAAAATAAAAAAAATGTTTAGAGTTTGACGTAAAAAATTCTAGCGGAAAGGAAATGCAATTATTTATGACTGAGCAATTACGCCCACCCATTAGGTACTTTCGCCGGACAGCGAGTCGCTCAGTTTCAATAAGAAAGCCAAAAATGAAGCACTCGTAATTGGCAGACGCCCAAAATACCGGCGAACAGAAGCACACACTTTCAACAAGTCAGGCGACCACAAGCATGTTTCCAGGGCCAATAAATCTGCGGTAGCGAGTCGAGTAAAACCTTTTTCTCACGTTTTTATTTTCCGGTTTGTAATAATTTACGTTAGGACTGGTTGATGAACGAATGATGATGGATAGTGATCTAGCAGCATTCCTTTTACTAGATGAACTGATACTGAGGTAACCACAACCTCATTAAATATCAGTGACTGACAAGTGAAGTGATGGGCCATTTCTTTTGCTTAACCACAAACAGAATTAATGATGCACTTATTATTTATTATTTTATTATTATCCACTTGATGACCTTGACATTGCATTATTAGCCGCGGGACAGGAATGGAAAAACGATATGCGTGTTCGCTGTAGCAAGACGCCCAACTTTGATTTATTACTAAGCACTCAAAATAAATCCAAACACCTACGAAGCTGTCCAGCTTTTTTTTGGTCGCCTTGGCTATAAAAATAGCAAACAACTCCAATAAATAAGCAAATAATATTGAAACTGAGCGACTCGCTGCCCGGCGAAAGTACCTATAGCCTGGACTCAGCAAAAAATTTTACATATTGAAAACTGTTGATAAAACAGCTTTCAGTGAGAACTGAGGCTATTGAACTATAAGATAGTCCCAAAGGGTCACCGCCCCAACACATCAGGTATTCTTGTGAACATTAACAGTCTGTGTCAAATCAATGATATATACATAGATGGCAAGTCATTTGTTCAAAACTTAAAAAAATAACTTTGACAATGAATAGAATGCTTGCTGGATAAATAAATAGGTTAAAGGGAGAAAACTCCGAGTTTGACAAAGCAGATAAACAGACATGTAGAATCACACCCGCGTTAGATTTACAGACTTGTCTTCTCATGTCAAAACAATTTTTCAAAAAAGTTATGCATGCCTTTGAAATGTTGTTGCTGAACAAAGATTCCCATGCTCATAATTAAAAAACCTGTGGTTGTCGTGTTTACCTTTTGCGGGGAGAAAAGCCTATGTTCTCAGACTGATCTTATTGCTGAAGCAACAAATATAATTTTTTTTCAAACCGCTGCAACGTTATAAAAGTTGAAAACCACCAACACAAAAATGCCATAGCTTTTCTTATATAGTTTTATTTTCTCAGAATTTCACAAGAAGTTGAGTGCAAAGCAAACAGCAATTGGCAACTTGCCAAAAACGAGATAATCACTAGAATAACAAAAGTACAAATGGCCTTTATCATCATAAACAACTTCCTCAAGAAAGGACAACTCTTTCAAAGTCAAAATTTTTAACTTCGTCTTCGAGCTTTGACTGTTCACAAAAGACAACTACAGCTAAAAGAACTAATCACATTTTTCAGGATTGAGTGCAGAAAATGATTCAAAGGAAATTTTCCAGACGCTAGCCAGACATTATTTAAAATAAAAAATCTATAAATACAATAAATCTAAAATAAATACGAATAATTTTGTAATTCATCAAATCAACGAGTGTGATTGAGTGCACTTTTTCCTTGCCGTCACAAGCATAACAGGCAGGATTGGTTACGCAAGAGATAAAATAAAATATAGGTGACATGTCGTTAAACCAACACTTGCCTACATTGTCAACCTACATTGTCCACCGACACTCTGCACTCAGTAGTAGGATTATTTATTATTTTTATTAACGTTAGAAATAAATTAACTAATTACCACTGTGGATGTGCAGGGTACTATTGCACTGTCTCTACACACACTGACACTGATATCTTCTGTCGGAAATGACGTCTGCAATCCGAATATTGAGACAAGACCTTGTTCAGCTAAAACAGAGAAAAATTGACATGATAGAAATACTCAAAATTGTCTAATAGATATTTACACCGGACTGACAAAAAATTTACTGCAAAAATGTTTTTGCAGTCATTCTAACATATTTTTTCACTGCTGCAAAAAAAGCACCACAAAACTGGTCGGGGTTTGAACCCGAGATTCGACAGCAACTCCTTACCCACCAGCCAGACACACTAACCACTTCACCGAGTAGGCACACCTAGACACGAAGCTTCGCCAAAGAATGGTACCTGTCTCTTAAACCTCTGGATACAACACTCTCACCAACAACCCCCTAGCTGCTAAATACGTGTTTGCAATCTTTTTATATTATTCATTTTTTTGTTTTCAAAATAATTTAACAAATATTTTCATTGAATATTTTAACAAAAAAAGAAAATACAATGTTTAAATGTGTACGTTTAAATAACGTGATTTAATTTATCTCTGGAAGCTAGAAACACTGCCACAGTCTACAACTAACAATTAACAATTATAAACTTGTAAAAACTTTTTGTAAAAATGCCACATATCCATATTTGGAAATAATCAGGCAAAGTGCTGAAGAAGTGAACCCCAGACCCGCAGCTCAACAGTTCAGCGCCCCAACCACTTCAGCCATCACATCCTTGAGTGACAAGGAGCGAATAACAACGAGACGTTTTGACACGGGCACTTGAAGTTGTAGCAGACAGATGATGGAAACAAGTGAGTGACAATTGGCCTGACGCCACAAGATTATTCATGTATACATATTACATAATTTATGGGAGATAACTGAGTAAAAATATTAATAACAAAAATTCATAAATAAAGATTAGATATAATGGGGAGCAGACGATGACAATAAGAGGCTTATCAGCTGAGGCCATGTTTGTCGATGGAGCTACGCTAGTGCGCAGAGGTAACGCTATTTCTACTTACATATATTTGGTTTTTATCAGAAAAATCTTAAATTTCAGTAAAAACATACAGTCGTTGGCCACGTATTGGTTGGATTATGAATCAGCAATTCCGCCCTGGTAAACAGGTATAGCTTTGAAACCACAAAATAATCAATGAGTTGGTTAGGGACTTCTGAACACCTCCCCATCCAATATCAAAGTTCCACTTAAATAAATCTACTTATTAAACAGTGCTAATGTATTGCTGGATGTTACAAAAAAGTCTTCTTTGAAGTTGAATGAAATAAACAAATTACACAACGTAATACTTGAACATAAATAATAGACCATTATAGGTTCTGTGAAAGATCAAAACTGATGCTTTGTAAGCGCTCTTTCCCAAAGTGTGTGTACAATAATCTATGGCACTCAAAATACACGAAGATAAGTTATATAAATTCTATCCAAGTAACTACAACTCTGCTCAGTGGGACCAATGCAAAGTAACACCAGAGAGATACAAAGAAAGATGTGCAGAAAGAGGAAAAAAGGAAAAGAAAAAAAGAATAAGAAAAGAGCTAGATACAGAAATATAGGGCTCACTAACCTCCCTCCAACACTTCTGTAATGTCATTTGTGTAGTGTGGAGCTGAGGCTATCAACTCGTCCCTACCATCTGTGTCCAAATCTATGAACTAAGGCAAACCGATAGAGTTAAACATAGAGCTACACACACTGCATAGATCCTACTATAATATATGGCAGTATATGCCCTCTCTGTATGCATATTCATTACACACTCGATAAATTAACATAAAATTTTCATCATTAGATGATGTAAAAACCAAAAGAATGGAGTTGTCTACCCATTATTGATATCACTTTAGGAGAAGACAACTTCTTATATAAACCAAAAACCAATGCAAATCCACAGAGAGGTAGTCAACGAAGCAATACCAACCTGTACTACAGAACCAAACATAGAGAACTGTCTCTCTCCGTAAAGAATGCTGCCAGGCTGGTCTTCTTGTGACGCAGGATGTAGAGCGGAGAGGTTCCACAATGCAACAGCTCCAGTCTGTTTCAGTGTTACATTGACATCCAATATAGACCCATTGACATCTGCAGATCAAGTCATATACTATAGGGTTTATATCAAGGATTAGCTGAAGAGATACTTGTCATAGAGAGAGAGCAATTTCAAAGAAATACCTGCACTGTCCATGCCTACAGCGAGTACACCGGGTCCATTTATACCGTAGGGATATCCAACGGCGAGGCTACTGCCCAGGTGCTGATGCTCCCGAGTGCCATTGATTGCTCGGAGAAGTTTGAGATCAGGTAGACTCCATATTGTGACCTGACCGGCCGACTGTACATCGTTGGTACTGAACTTACAATCAGGCCTGGGGAAACACATTCTAGACTTACATAGAACAAAGTCTATACTTACATATAACAGTCTACGCCTACATAGAACACAGTATATGCTCACATAGAACAAAGTCTAACCCTACAATAGCACACAGTCTACACTCACAGAAAACACAGTTTAAACTTACATAGAACACAGTCTATATAGAGGAGAGCTGGCTATAAGCACGCGACCAAAATCAGGAACGATGGCCACAACCACAGAGCTACCAAACCAGCTAGTGTTGGCACCAGGCTACAAAGACAATAAATTTAAGCTCAAAGTTATAAAAAGGAGACAACTCCAACTGACACCTCACAATACAATCTACTTACCCCAGGCCCGTATATACACTTCAAAGTATCAAACTTGAAGTCTTTGGTGCTTTTGATGAGGCACAGTTTGCCAGACTGGGGTCCGGCTGGACCCGGAGTGTAAGGAAAGCCCACAATCAGGTCTGCATGGCGATCATTATCAACATCTTCGGTAAATAGGTGAACGCCTTCATTGTTGTATCTGGGCTATATATAACAGTAGAAAATAATAAATAATAGTACAATACCTTGTAATACAACAAATACTATACATATTATATCATGTATTCGTGAGTGTACAAAGAGAATACGTACTGCATTGTGATCAGTGTGTACGAGTGAAGGCTCAATACCAAACCTACCACTAGCGTTACCAAACCACACCGCCAGAGCTCCCTGAAACACAAACTTCATATTATGTAATACAGAGTATCTCACAACAATGTACATAACAAGATACAGTGATTGTCATCGATGGACTTATTTTACAATAAACTATATTATTCATACATACAGGAAGTTAAAGGGATGGTCTACAGAGAAAACTAAATTTTGATACAAACTTTGAATAGCAGTAACAATAAATAAGGGAGTATCTTTGTTGTTTTTAACATTTTAGTTTGTGAGATTTAAGGGAAAATGCGAAATCGCATTTTGGATATCGGCAATACATTGTTTGGTTCGTCACCGGGATTGGCGTACACCCCAAACGTGTTAATTTCCTTATACGATTGAATTGTCATAATTAATTGTCAAGCTATCATTTTCCAGTGTTATTACACCCTTTTTCACCAATTCAGGTAGTTTTGCTTTGTGGACTACTAGAAAAACATTGAAATATTAAATAGTTTTAGTTATTAGGGGCCATTCATTGCTAAAACAGTAATAATTAATTTTTTTGCCAGTTATTTTTATAAAATTATAATTAATAATAATAATATTTAGTATTTTAGTATTAGTATTTAGTAGTATTATTCTTATAATAATAATACTAAATAAAAAAACGCTAATAATATTTTTGATATCTTTATTTCATATTCATAATAACATCATACATAATACCAATAGATATTATTATTAATTTCAAATAAAATCACAGCAAGAGTCCCATGAACAATGGCAAAAGTTTCCATGCGGATCGCTGATATAGCCTAATGTGAAATAGCCACAATGCTGATAAGTATCTGTGTAATAATGACGAGGCATGCAAGCCGGTCCCGTCATATTACGGGGTCACTCACAGTCGCGTTCCAGCGGTGGTGGTTTACTAATGTCGCACAAGTTGAATGCACGCTATGTCTGTGCGGGGTGTACCCTCGTTATAGACAACAATGTAACAAGTCTTTGGCGATATTTTTAACAGCGCAAAATTCAAAATAGATTTGTGCAAACTTGACAGTTTTATACTGCTATTTTTATACTTTTGGAAAGTTTTACAATAAAATTTGGTCCCCTATTGGGAAAATCACTGTCTTTTGGTAGCTTATGTATCAAATTAGTGCTACCTAACCATTCCAATATTAAATAAACTAGCATCAAAAAATGTCATTTTTGGCTTTCTCTGTAGACTATACCTTTAACTTGTTAAATTTTATTTGTTGACATACATCTGAACAATTACATCAATTTTAGGCAGTGATAAAAAAAGAAGACAACTCAGCTGAAACACAATAAAATATTAATTTACATTATGAAATAGAGCAAACAAAACATATGTCTAACAATACACAATAATCAATGCGCAATGAGTATACACTTAAAAGCTGGTAATAATTAAAACGGTGAAGGAAGTGTTACAACCATGACAACATATTGTTATGGTTGGATGGCCGAGCCTCAGTAACATAACAAAGTGTGAGAACAAACTCTTGGGAAATACCAATAACTATGGTGACTCAGAACGTTTTGTATTTTGCGTTTTAAAACGTCTGAACGTTTCTTACAAAGTCGAAAATTTGCAAACCTTTGAATGCTTTGTGAAGTCGTTTATACGCTTTGAAATCTGAGCCGATTTGCTGGTTCGCTCCATTGATAATAGATCTCCAGACCATTACAACTGATCTTTTTATAAATTGTGAAATTTATTGAAATAAATAAAAAAGAAATCATTTTTATTACTATTTCATGTAACTATAAATAATAAATAAAAAGATAACTCAACTTGCGTCGGGTTAGTTCTCAAACCACCTGTAGATCAAGTTTACTAATGTATCCTTAAGTTGTGTTCAAATGCAGTTTTGGACTAGGGCAACAACACACCCACCCTGTCTGAGCATCCCAGTGATGGGGAAGAACCTCAGACTATACCACAAACAATGATAGCGGACCTGGGGTGGCATAAAATACACAGAAAACTCCAGAATGATATCTAACTTTTACATTCACTCATGTTTCCAATAGCAAACAAAAGTATGAATTGGGGAAATCTACAATTATGAGAAAATGCGGCTTGATGCAATGCTACTCTATACATTAACTTGGTGATGATGGAAACGGTCTAGTAAGAAACGAGTTAGTAACAAAACTGTCTGGTAAAAAATGGGCTGGTAAGAAACGGGCTAGTAAAAAACAGGCTGGTAAGAAATGGACTAATAAGAAATGGGCTAGTAAAAACGGGTAAATGAAAAACAGGCTAGTAAGAAATTGGCTAGTAAGAAACGGACTAGTAAAAATAAAAGGGCTAGTAAAAAATGATTAGTTACATTATATATATACATAAGAGTACTTACATTATATGTAAGGTTCTGCCAGCCGTAGTTAGGTGAACTGACCACAATGTCGTTATATCCATCGAGGTTAACATCCAGCACGGCTACGTCACCACCAAACCTCCCCGACTACAGCAAACAGGAAGATAAAACGCTTAGAACCAGGTATGCCAACAATAAGAGGTATCAGACTGTCAGTAAACAATAGGGCTAGTATAAAGTGACTTACAGATTGAGGTGGGCCAGCTAAGGTAACATTGGCTAGCTCTTCTACATCAAAGTCACCCTTAGGGAAACCACTTCCTGAATCTGGAAGAAGAGCAAGTAGTAGTCAGTGTGAGAACTTCTCACAGAGAGAGTGGTCTACAATGTGGCGAATAATTCCTGGTTGTGGGTGACAAAACAAGTGGGTGAAAACAAGGGACTTGTGAAAGACCGAGTGCAAATGCATGAGAAAATATATCGATATAGCAAAGATAGAGCAGAGATAGAGCAGAGATAAAGTAGAGATAGAGCAGAGATATAACAGGGATAGAGCAGAGATATAGTAGAGATATAGTAGAGATAGAGTATGGATGTAACAGATAAAAATTAAAAATGCAATAGGGCTATAGCAGAAATAGCAGAGATACAATAGAGATAACATACCATAGACAATAAAAACACGACCATTGTATCCAGTGGCATCACCAGTGGAGTACATGGGTGCAGATATCACCAAGTCCTCTAAACCATCGTTGTTGACATCAGAAAATGAGATGGATCTGTGGGGAAGGAATATCATAATATGTGTATATCATACAGAGTGTACACTTATTTATAGACTGTATCTGTATCGTATCCACCCCTGTACACACTACACCCCCGTACACACTACACCCCCGTACACACTACACCCCCGTACACACTACACCCCTGTACACACTACACCCCTGTACACACTACACCCCTGTACACTCTACACCCCTGTACACACTACACCCTTGTACACACTACACCCCTGTACACACTACACCCTTGTACACACTACACCCCCGTACACACTACACCCCTGTACACACTACACCCCTGTACACACTACACCCCTGTACATAGTACACCCCTGTACACACTACACCTCAGTACACACTACACCCCCGTACACACTACACCCCCATACATACTACATCCCTGTACACACTACACCCCTGTACACACTACACGCCTGTACACACTACACCCCCGTACACACTACACCCCCGTACACACTACACCCCTGTACACACTACACCCCCGTACACACTACACCCCCGTACACTCTACACCCCTGTACACACTACACCCCTGTACACACTACACCCCCGTACACACTACACCCCTGTACACTCTACACCCCGTACACACTACACCCCCGTACACACTACACCCCTGTACACTCTACACCCCGTACACACTACACCCCCGTACACACTACATCCCTGTACACACTACACCCCTGTACACACTACACCCCCGTACACCCCTGTACACACTACACCCCCGTACACACTACACCCCTGTACACACTACACCCCTGTACACACTACACCCCTGTACACACTACACCCCTGTACACACTACACCCCTGTACACACTACACCCCTGTACACACTACACCCCTGTACACACTACACCCCCGTACACACTACACCCCTGTACACACTACATACTACACCCCTGTACACACTACACCCCTGTACACACTACACCCCTGTACACACTACACCCCTGTACACACTACACCCCTGTACACACTACACCCCTGTACACACTACACCTCTGTACACCCCTGTACACACTACACCCCCGTACACACTACACCCCCGTACACACTACACCCCTGTACACACTACACCCCTGTACACTCTACACCCCGTACACACTACACCCCCGTACACACTACACCCCTGTACACACTACACCCCTGTACACACTACACCCCTGTACACACTACACCCCTGTACACACTACACCTCTGTACGCACTACACCCTTGTACACACTACACCCCTGTACACACTACACCCCCGTACACACTACACCCCTGTACACACTACACCCCTGTACACACTACACCCCCGTACACACTACACCCCTGTACACACTACACCCCCGTACACACTACACCCCTGTACACACTACACCCCCGTACACACTACACCCCTGTACACACTACACCCCCGTACACACTACACCCCTGTACACACTACACCCCCGTACACACTACACCCCCGTACACACTACACCCCCGTACACACTACACCCCCGTACACACACACCCCCGTACACACTACACCCCCGTACACGCTACACCCCTGTACACACTACACCCCTGTACATACTACATCCCTGTATACTTACTCTCCCAACCGACTGTATGGTCTGCTGGTAGACAAGATGGTAACTGGCTGTGAAACTTCTCTGCTCTGATACTTCTTGTCCACTTTTTCATTCTTCATCGATGTTGATGGTTTCTACAATTGTATGGATATAACAGGGTATAATAATGCTTTGTGTATTGTATTGTGCAGCAACAGTAAGCTATAGCACAAGTACATACAATTCTAGTCTAAAACACTCACAGTTTATCATCTAAGTCACTTACCTGCAGCTCAGCTGATCTAAGCACCATACCATATTCTGTCTTCTGTATAACCACCTTCTCTTTGCTGATGGAGCGTTTATACAACGCCCGCAGTGCATTAGGAGAGGGAGAAGAAGGAGCACGGGCTACTGCAGCCGATCTCTCTGACTCACCATTACATTTGATGTAGAGTGGGTTCTCAGGTGTTGTACAGTGCCCACTGCAGATTAAATAACAGTAAAACTCTTTACATAGCACTCAGGCTGCGGAGTTAAATGAACAATTCTCTGTGATAATAACCGTTGGCTGCAAAAGGATCTTTTTATGAGTTATCTCGCGTTCAAAATTAATAAAAATATTCTTACTAAATTAGAAAATGTTGTCTATTGTCCTTGCAGTCAATTGTTTTCTATACAAGGCACTCCTCTCGTTAGACAAAACTGTATTCTCTCAACAACATGCTAAACTGTTTGCATTTAATATATAAAAAAGAGAAGTCCCAGTAACTTACATGTTACTAAACACAGCGCAGGGTAGTTAGTCATACAACACTACCAGCTGAAATAAATAAAGTCAACACGACACAAACAATTAAAATGAACTAGAGATGAATCTGACCTAAATCCATTCTCCAGTATGTAGATGACGTTGTCCCATATACTAGTACTCCATAGAGCCATATCGTACATGCCACCCAGGAAGAATGAGTCGAGGTTTTGGGTGATGAATGGACTTTTTTCCGCAGTAGCAATGTAGTCCTGTAGTACATATACATGGATGACTGAGAGCTACATTGATGGTAGTATTAGTTATGTATATAGTAGATAGGGCTTGTGTTAACGTACCTTACCCAGCGCCAGTGTCTCACCCATTCTAAAATATATGCAAGTAAACTGTAACATAACATACTTTGTGATATAACACAGACAATGTTATGTAACACGCATACACTGTTACATAACATGCACTGTTACATGCCCCACAAAAACTGTTACATAACACAGACAATGTTATGTAACACGCATACACTGTTACATAACATGCACTGTTACATAACCCACAAAAACTGTTACATGACACACTTGTACATAATACACACAATGGTACATAACACACATACAGTGTTACTCAACTTACACGGTTACATAACACAGACTGTTATGTAACACACATACAATGTTTCACAACACACATGATTACATAACACGTGTAAAATGTTACATAACACAATGTTCCATGAGACACTTACACTGTTACATAACATACAATGTTACATAAGACACCTACACTGTTACATAACATACAATGTTACATAAGACACTTACACTGTTACATAACATACAATGTTACATGAGACACCTACACTGTTACATAACATACAATGTTACATAAAACACTTACACCGCGAGGTAAATGAGAGTTGTGCACTCCTCAATCACATTCAGAGGCATATGTACACTACCGTAGTACAACTGGTAGATCTTGTACAGATGCTGTGTGGGAATGTACCTGCACAGAAAACAAACGAATGTATAAATAAAACACAAGCGCGCACACAAACCAACTAGCTTCTTAGATAATTGTACATAAAACACACACACAAAGTTTGTAGTGGTACAAACCATTGAGAGAAGTGAACGTAGGAATAGTCTCCCCTAAATGCATTGATGACATCACCACCCAAGTCTGCAGCACTGTGTGAGGTATCATAGACCCCGTGGAAGTCTACCTGCAGTGGACATATATAAACCAGTATGCAGGATAGAGAACTGCACCAATATGTACCGGCACCATAACACAAAGTCTAGCAATAGGAAACATGCGTACAGCCGCCATTGTTCTGATGAATCCTTGTCTAATACCCAGAGAGTGCCATGTTATATCTGCCACTTGATGGGAGACAAATCCAAGCATAAACACAACCAACTTCTCTATTTCCTGCACATACAACAAATTGGTACCCTTTAGTGCTAGCCATAGTGACAACAAAGGCTAATTTTTCTACATGTGTCACTGGACTTGAGAGGGTTCTGGGACGTGGTACAATATTTTATTAGCTTATAAATTTATGGATCGTGGAAGTCTCCGAGCTCGTGAAGGTTGTAGATGTCATGGAAAAATTACGTCAAGCTTTTTCACAAATTACCACAACATGCCTTTTATGTGTTTTTACATTATAACAACAAAAAGGATGGGCACCCTCAAATTTTTTATTACAATATTTATTTATTATTCGTGCAAAGAGGTTACATATTTTTTTAGGAGAAAAGGTTGCAATTTATAACATTTTCTAACATTTTTGCATGAACCACTAGACAATGTAACACTGTAAATGTGACTAAAAATATAAGCTGTTTGTGGCCCATTTATTCAGGGTTCAACAATGCAAAGATATTCCATGATCACCGAGAGCGGGCAACTCCAAAATAGGTTTGGTACTTGCAAGATAAATGCACTATCTCTACTTGTTATGATATCACCAAGGCAACGGCGAGCAGACAACATAATGAACCAACCTCAGACCAAGGTGGAGGGAAGTTATCTCTGAGATATTGAATAGTGACATTAGTAAAAGGTGTCCAATGGGTGTCTTCTGATATCTGATGGTATTGCCCTGAAATATCCATGTCAATGTACAACCTGAGTCAAACTTGATAGCATTACCCACTGATCAACTACGCCCACAGCAAAACATCGTACCTTTAAAGCAAAGACTGGTGAAGTATGTATCGGGATATGTATTTCCTGCTTGGAATGCATCTTGGTGTTTTACAATAAGCTATAAAATACTAATGCTATATTGTGAGATATTATGTTAGCCTGCACTCCTGATTTTCTTGTAATACAGATACGGTAATGATTAATAAATAATTTACCTGCTTGTAGCTTAGGCTATGGCTGGTATCATCAAATATGGCTGCAGCCATGTGAGCTAAAATGCAAACACAAAGAATTAGGATCTAACTAAATTTTATACATTTATACGTTGATAATAACAGAAGATTTTCAGGTATTGTGTCATGTTATGTTTGAATAAATAACTAGCAATTGTAATGAGAGCAAACATTCTGCAACAAATCTGGAAGCCTTCAGCAGCTAACTCTGGCATAGTTGCAAAAGTGCATTTGTTGGGATCGAGATTCTGGTGCAAAGTCCTAGTCTAGGAAATTATCAAATTTAATTAAAAAGCGCTTTCTTGTGGCTTTAATGCGCATGTGTCAAGTACCAACTATTTTTTTGGTAGGCAGGGAGACTGAGAACCACAGTTTTCCTTTGTCATTACGGTAAGGGAACGCGCCCTGACAGTCCCACTACAACTACATCACTGGTTCAATAAATGCCTATTGTACTTACTGCAGAGAATATTCATTAATTGGACGTTAAATGAGTTATTAGAAAAAAAAACAGACAAGAATGTTTGCTGACAGCAATGATTGCCGACAGAGACGAGTACAAACAAACCAGGTGGAGCCATAGACACCTAGAATGAACGCCAAAAAATATGGCGAACATCGGTTACGCTATGAAGAAGAATACTTTGACGCACTTTTGAAAAACTTGCTCATGGGGAAGTATAAAAAGACTTTTACAACATTTATTTTATTAGTGTCGACATTCCAAGTTTGACAATAATGTAGACAACTCCTGGAACCAATATCGAAATGACATTTTATATGTTACCTGGAATGAATGTCTACCTTTTCATACCTGCTATGTTAGTGAAAACAGAAAGGGAGATATATAGGACCAGTAGCTTCCACTGTTCGCAACTGGCTTTGATGCTAAGTTTAACAAAATTAATTTTTAGTCAGTTTAAAAAGCAATTTTTGAAGTAAAGGATGTAAGCAGGAGAATGGGTAGAAAAACTAACTAAAGAGAACAAACTAAAACCAAGTATACAAGGATAATGTGAAAACAATGTACTTGCTGAGCGATCTCCAAGTCTGGCTTTCATTTGGTAAAAAAGAATGAAGCTAGGAAAGGAATGCTGTAGCTTTTAAGGAGAAACTTAAACTTCCAGGAATTTTCAGAGAGTTCAGAAATATTCAGGAGATGAAAAAGATTGTACCAAAATTCTAGGATGGTCCATGACAAACCAAAAGATATGACAAGGTATGGAAAAGATAGGACAAGGTATGGACAAGATAGGACAAGGTATGGACAAGATAGGACAAGGTATGGACAAGATAGGACAAGGTATGGACAAGATACGACAAGGTATGGACAAGATAGGACAAGGTATGGACAAGATAGGACAAGGTATGGACAAGATACGACAAGGTATGGACAAGATATGACAAGGTATGGACAAGATATGACAAGGTATGGACAAGGTATGGACAAGATAGGACAAGGTATGGACAAGATATGACAAGGTATGGACAAGATACGACAAGGTATGGACAAGATAGGACAAGGTATGGACAAGATAGGACAAGGTATGGACAAGATATGACAAGGTATGGACAAGATATGACAAGGTATGGACAAGATACGACAAGGTATGGACAAGATACGACAAGGTATGGACAAGATAGGACAAGGTATGGACAAGATATGACAAGGTATGGACAAGATAGGACAAGGTATGGACAAGATAGGAAAAGGTATGGACAAGATACGACAAGATATGGACAAGATAGGACAAGGTATGGACAAGATATGACAAGGTATGGACAAGATACGACAAGGTATGGACAAGATAGGACAAGGTATGGACAAGATAGGACAAGGTATGGACAAGATAGGACAAGGTATGGACAAGATAGGACAAGGTATGGACAAGATACGACAAGGTATGGACAAGATAGGACAAGGTATGGACAAGATAGGACAAGGTATGGACAAGATACGACAAGGTATGGACAAGATATGACAAGGTATGGACAAGATATGACAAGGTATGGACAAGGTATGGACAAGATAGGACAAGGTATGGACAAGATATGACAAGGTATGGACAAGATACGACAAGGTATGGACAAGATAGGACAAGGTATGGACAAGATAGGACAAGGTATGGACAAGATATGACAAGGTATGGACAAGATATGACAAGGTATGGACAAGATACGACAAGGTATGGACAAGATACGACAAGGTATGGACAAGATAGGACAAGGTATGGACAAGATATGACAAGGTATGGACAAGATAGGACAAGGTATGGACAAGATAGGAAAAGGTATGGACAAGATACGACAAGATATGGACAAGATAGGACAAGGTATGGACAAGATATGACAAGGTATGGACAAGATACGACAAGGTATGGACAAGATAGGACAAGGTATGGACAAGGTATGGACAAGATAGGACAAGGTATGGACAAGATATGACAAGGTATGGACAAGATATGACAAGGTATGGACAAGATACGACAAGGTATGGACAAGATACGACAAGGTATGGACAAGATAGGACAAGGTATGGACAAGATATGACAAGGTACGGACAAGATACGACAAGGTATGGACAAGATACGACAAGGTATGGACAAGATAGGACAAGGTATGGACAAGATATGACAAGGTATGGACAAGATAGGACAAGGTATGGACAAGATAGGAAAAGGTATGGACAAAATACGACAAGGTATGGACAAGATAGGACAAGGTATGGACAAGATATGACAAGGTATGGACAAGATACGACAAGGTATGGACAAGATATGACAAGGTATGGACAAGATATGACAAGGTATGGACAAGATATGACAAGGTATGGACAAGATATGACAAGGTATGGACAAGATAGGACAAGGTATGGACAAGATAGGACAAGGTATGGACAAGATACGACAATGTATGGACAAGATATGACAAGGTATGGACAAGATACGACAATGTATGGACAAGATATGACAAGGTATGGACAAGATATGGACAAGGTATGGACAAGATAGGACAAGGTATGGACAAGATAGGACAAGGTATGGACAAGATAGGACAAGGTATGGACCATTTATAAAAGGAATGCCACTCCATAGAGGAAGTCAACTTTAGGCTTGTCAATGTTCTTTTTTAGTCTCTATACATTTATCCAAAACTGCTGGGTGTTGTATCTGTTGACGTTTACTTGTGTGATATAATGAAGTAATGGCAGTACTCACCACACTGACAAGTCAGTGTTACTACAGGCAATAATTGGAGATTTATCCAGTAGTAGTAGTGGTAAATTTTTCCAGTTTTTTTATGCTCAATCTGCACTTCGGTGACTAATTTAGTCTAAACCATGCATTCTAAGCTTCAGAAGCAAAAGTAATATCATGTAAATATAATATCAATAATGACCAGGCAGGAGTTACTTCTCAGTTTCTAGTGCAACTGGTTATAAAGAAATTCATTACATCCACCATCCATTTTATTATTATTGTTGAGTGTAAATTCAATACTACTTGTAGTTATTGTTTTTTCACAAAGTAATATATGATATATAATAATAATAGTAAAATCAACAGTTGAACAAATTCTGTTTTTATTAAACATTAATTTATTATATGATTTATCATTATTGTACAGGAGTTTGTGTCTGGGTGGTAGCCACCTGTACACTCTCCCGACGTGCTCTGTCTCGACCCTAAGTCAGCGCTCAATAATGTGCTATTACTGTTCAGAGTGCGTACATTGGCTTGTGCAGTTATGTGTGTGGACGAATTCGGCGTGGAGTGATTGCTGGCGGGTTACAATAATTATCTGATAATTATTGGCCGCCTCCGAACATGTCTATGTTCGACAATAATTGCGCTGTAATTATTGTTTAGTTTATAGTTTGTTGCGAACTGTTGCCACCGACAACAATTGTGCTGGAATTATTGTTTGTCTACTTCGACTCAGTCGAGATCGATAATAATTGCACTGGAATTATTGTTGTACTACTTGTCCCGAACTCTCAGAGTTCGTACTTATAGTGAGTCGAGCTATTAGGGCACTAGGTGTTTGCGTCGTATTTCTCACCTCAGGTGAGGGAACACGCAGTGATAGGGCGAACCGTTCTCACTTTCCGCCAAGCCTTGTGCTTGCTAATAGTCTACCAGGTCAGCGCTTGTAGTTTTGCTGCTTCTAGCTGTGCTTGCTTCTTGAGAGAAAGAATCTTCTGAGAGTCAGGCTAACTCTGAACTTTATTGTGCAAACATGAATTTATATACAGGGTAGGCGGGTACAAGTTACTAACCACGCCTGGGAAAAACATTGGTGCAAGCCACGCCTTGCCCTCACATCAGCTCCAAAATGTAATAATTAAAATCGTGGAAAAATATAATATACAGTAATAATAATTATTTGGGTACGAGATAGAACGCACTAAATAGACTCTAGTAGTAGCATAGGCACAGGTAAACAATAGAACGCTGACACAGACGTAGACAATGCGTAGTGAGTAAGTATTGAGATATAAACGCAGACATTGCGTAGACAGAGAGTTACTTGTGAGTCAAAAGCTTAATTCTTGCACAATAGAATATACAATGAGAGGCCATGCGAGAAGGGCTTGGTCGATAATTGCGAGAGACTGTCTTAGTAAATAATAAAACAAGAGAGAGTACTGGCACGGGCAACTGGGGGATTTCCGGTTTGAAAAATGAGCAGACAATTTCAGTTGACTGACAACTGGCGTTTATTATCAAAGTAATGATATATAAATATATTTATATATCATTACTTTGATAATAAACGCCAGTTGTCAGTCAACTGAAATTGTCTGCTCATTTTTCAAACCGGAAATCCCCCAGTTGCCCGTGAGTACTGGCGTCCACGGGCCCCTGGGGATTTTTGCAAGCATGTTCTTCCAACGGTCCACTATCATATATACTATAATTATAGTATATATGATAGTGGGCCGTTGGAAGAACATGCTTGCAAAAATCCCCAGGGGCCCGTGCTGGCGTCCCTCACATTATTATTATACTAATAATAATAAATAGTAAAGTAGTGAGTAATAATAAATAAATAAATTAAATAGTAATTGTTATTTTTTTTATTCATTATTATTATAATAATAATTCTAATAATAATAATAGTAGTAATCATCATCATGATTATTTTGAAAATTTTTTGTTTTTTTGTGAATGAAAAAACAAACTTCACTTACCTATCCTATCTCAACTACATGTGTACCAATGCCACAAGACTGGGTAAACGGAGCAATAAAAGCTAAAACAACAAGGAGGCTGCATAACAATGGTTGCAAAGGTAACATTGTCAAAGTTACAGTAGCAGTTATAAAATTAATGATCATCATGGTACATGAAATCTTGTGGTTTGCAGTAGTAACCTTTAGATGCTTCTCTATAGTAAGACTCTTTCGTGTAGACATTGATTCGTCTACGCATTTTTTATAATCTAATTGGTGTTTGCCAATAGCTGAAAACCAATAAGATGTCGAGGATGAATTGACTAATTAGCGTCTGCGCGAGAAAATCTTCCCACATGAAAATTCTCCAATTCATTTTTTTTCAGGTACATTTAATAATTTATGAAATTCAAAATAATATAATATTTACCAGATGAAAAGTTGCAATATATTGAATATTGTTCTTTATGCAATATTTTTGAAGGATAATATGACCATGTGTTAACATGCAAATGAATGATATGGTCATACAAATTAAATTTGTGATACACATACATACATCATCTTATTTATTTATTAATTATCATTATAATTATTAATATTATTATTTATTATCATTTTTATTGGCATGGATGGATGTATTACATCCATCCATGCCAATAAAAATGATAATAAATAATAATATTAATAATTATAATGATAATTAATAAATAAATTTGATAAATACTAATAATAATAATAATATATTATAATAATAATAATAATGATATTAATAATCAGTATTATTTATGTAATAATGTTAACAAACAAACAACATCAACAACAAACCAACAACAACTACTACTTACTGCTGCAGCTACTACTACTCTACTACTATTGCTGCCATGGAGGCTACCACTGCTGTTACTACTACTGCTGCTACTACTGCTGTTGCTGCTGCTGCTACTACGACTGTCACTACCACTACGACTGTCGCTACCACTACTACTCTGCTGCTGCTATTACTACTGCTGTTGCTGCTGCCACCGCTGCTGCTACTACGTCTGTTACTGCCACTACTACTACTACTCTATTGCTGCTATTACTACTACTACTGCTGCTATTACTATTACTGCTGCAGCTACTACTGCTGCCGCTACTACTACTGCTGTTGCTGCTACTACCGCCGCCGCTGCTGTTACTGCAACTGCTGTCACTACAACTGCTGTTGATATTACTGCTGCTATTAGTACTGCTGCTTCTACTACTGCTGCTACTACTAATACTACTACTACTACTACTACTACTACTACTGATGCTACTACTACTAATACTGCTACTACTACTGCTACTACTGTTATTACTACCACTACCTACTACTACTTCTGCCAGCCAGCCACTACTATTACTTACACTGCTACTACTACTGACACTGCTACAGCTATTACTACCACCAACTACAACTACTGCTCCCTATTATTACCTACCAAGTCCACTATACATACAACAGCTGTGCCTTGAAACACACTGCTGTTGTTTTTATAATAAGATTATTATCATAATAATCTTATTATAAAAACATCCATAGCACTTCGTTATGATCATTATTATTGTTGCTTAATTATGCCATGATAATCTAATGACAATGTCATAGCTCAAGAAATGTCTAACAAAGCCAGTGCCTGTGAGGGTTGATGGAGTAGTTTTAATATTGTTACCAAAAACAGAGGTTTGTTATCGTTTATTTCCTATACACCAACAACAACAATTTGCTCAGCTGAACTATAATAAGGGCCATTCCATGGGGACTGTCCCAATCAGTGTGCTCACCCGACTCAGATCTTTTTCAAATTTGGCTGTCAGAACAAGTAGGTTGGAATAAATGGTGAATAAAAATTTGAGACTCCTAGGATAAAATGGAGCTTCGTGGGGGCTCCGCAAAGTTTGCGTTTTCGTGGTGAAGACAACTCCAAATGACATTTCTTTGATTTTTTAATTTTTTATTTAATCATAACATAAAAACTTATTGTTTGCCACATTTGATTTTTGTACCATGCAAAGTTGAACATGTAGGCATGCTTCCCAGAAAGTTATGAGTTTGTAGGTCAACCAGGGTTCAGGTCAGAGGTCACCAAACATGGTCAGCCAAGAGGGTTTGTCCGTATATCCCTCAATTTCCGCCAACAACACGGTGCTGTATCTGTGAAATAAAAGATGGTAAAGCAGAGGTAAGTATCAAATATGATGGTAAGACATGTATACTATTTTTTGAAAGAAAAAAAAAACTTCTCGGATCAACTGTATAATCTAAATGGTAAAAATCCAAGATGGCCGCCTCAACGGCAGCGATTTTCGACCTCACTTTGGGGTCAAATTTATCGATGATAGTATGGAAAATCTTTAAAAAAAATTATATCATTTATACAATACAGACGTGCTGATTTCAAATCTGCAATAAAAATTAAGGGTTTTTGAGTCTAAATGAGTCTAATTGAACTTTTAAATAAATGAAATTTCCTATAAATGACCGTTGGTTATTAGGGGTTATTTAAGTTTAAATGTGTGTATTCAACCTTTAAAATGAAATTTTTTCTGTTGTTGCAGTAATGAAGCACCATGGATGTTAATTGAGGTATGGTTTATTTCTATTTTGTTCATAAGCTGCAAGTTTCATCTTATCTACAGCTTTCCTACCTGTTCCTGGGTTTGTTGCTCGAGTCGATACAGCCGATGGTTATCTGTCGATAGCTCGACACACGCTAACACATTCGCCAGAGGCACCCATAGTTCATCCCGTCTTTCAGGGTATTTAAAAGATGTGGCAGGCCCTTGGGGATGGAGTGAGTTCACTTTTACATCTTCGTGCTCGTCGCTGGTTTCTGTCACAGCACCCAGATACCACTGATCTTCATATGCATAGGCTATGTGTACACCGGGTTTGAGCGAAGAGATGGTTATGCCTGATGCCTGATGACCTGAAGCATTATTGAATTGTCTATAATGTATCTGTATAGAGTTTGGGCCAGCGGATATCCTTCTGCCCACCAGATTGCTTCCTTCTCGCAAGAAGCAATGGTGGCTCCTTGAACCACCTACTGGTGGTGCGTTCTCAAATCTACTCTGCTGACCCGGATTGTACTTAGCGATGTCCTGCTCATCATACCATAGTATATTAATTCCATTAATGTTTTCTTTTGCGAATGTAAATAATTCTTTTGCATTGGTGATGAAGTTTTCGGACATCCTTTGTAGACTGGCCCTCCTTGCCTGGTATTTGATAACAGCCCCGATACCATCGCATGCTGACTTCCCATGTGATGTCGCAAAAAAGTGCCAGGTACAGGGCATGCCAAAATCAGATTCATGGTACATAATGTTTGCAAAAACTTTGAACGATTTGTATTGGGCAGAGCACCCATCTGTGAAGTAGTGTACCATATTAATTGTGTGTGGCAATAAAGATTTTAGACGGGGAATCAGGTCTTGGAGCATCGTATATACTGCTATCTGGTCGTGCTTAATAACGTCACTGATGTATGCGAACGAAATGTGTAGGACTTGACTCTCATCTTGTGACCTATAATATACAACTATTGGGTGTAATGTCGCTTGGCAATTGTTCCAATGAAATGATTGGCTTGCGTTTTGGACGATAAAAGAATTCTTTTATCGTCCAAAACGCAAGCCAATCATTTCATTGGAACAATTGCCAAGCGACATTACACCCAATAGTTGTATATTATAGGTCACAAGATGAGAGTCAAGTCCTACACATTTCGTTCGCATACATCAGTGACGTTATTAAGCACGACCAGATAGCAGTATATACGATGCTCCAAGACCTGATTCCCCGTCTAAAATCTTTATTGCCACACACAATTAATATGGTACACTACTTCACAGATGGGTGCTCTGCCCAATACAAATCGTTCAAAGTTTTTGCAAACATTATGTACCATGAATCTGATTTTGGCATGCCCTGTACCTGGCACTTTTTTGCGACATCACATGGGAAGTCAGCATGCGATGGTATCGGGGCTGTTATCAAATACCAGGCAAGGAGGGCCAGTCTACAAAGGATGTCCGAAAACTTCATCACCAATGCAAAAGAATTATTTACATTCGCAAAAGAAAACATTAATGGAATTAATATACTATGGTATGATGAGCAGGACATCGCTAAGTACAATCCGGGTCAGCAGAGTAGATTTGAGAACGCACCACCAGTAGGTGGTTCAAGGAGCCACCATTGCTTCTTGCGAGAAGGAAGCAATCTGGTGGGCAGAAGGATATCCGCTGGCCCAAACTCTATACAGATACATTATAGACAATTCAATAATGCTTCAGGTCATCAGGCATCAGGCATAACCATCTCTTCGCTCAAACCCGGTGTACACATAGCCTATGCATATGAAGATCAGTGGTATCTGGGTGCTGTGACAGAAACCAGCGACGAGCACGAAGATGTAAAAGTGAACTCACTCCATCCCCAAGGGCCTGCCACATCTTTTAAATACCCTGAAAGACGGGATGAACTATGGGTGCCTCTGGCGAATGTGTTAGCGTGTGTCGAGCTATCGACAGATAACCATCGGCTGTATCGACTCGAGCAACAAACCCAGGAACAGGTAGGAAAGCTGTAGATAAGATGAAACTTGCAGCTTATGAACAAAATAGAAATAAACCATACCTCAATTAACATCCATGGTGCTTCATTACTGCAACAACAGAAAAAATTTCATTTTAAAGGTTGAATACACACATTTAAACTTAAATAACCCCTAATAACCAACGGTCATTTATAGGAAATTTCATTTATTTAAAAGTTCAATTAGACTCATTTAGACTCAAAAACCCTTAATTTTTATTGCAGATTTGAAATCAGCACGTCTGTATTGTATAAATGATATAATTTTTTTTAAAGATTTTCCATACTATCATCGATAAATTTGACCCCAAAGTGAGGTCGAAAATCGCTGCCGTTGAGGCGGCCATCTTGGATTTTTACCATTTAGATTATACAGTTGATCCGAGAAGTTTTTTTTTTCTTTCAAAAAATAGTATACATGTCTTACCATCATATTTGATACTTACCTCTGCTTTACCATCTTTTATTTCACAGATACAGCACCGTGTTGTTGGCGGAAATTGAGGGATATACGGACAAACCCTCTTGGCTGACCATGTTTGGTGACCTCTGACCTGAACCCTGGTTGACCTACAAACTCATAACTTTCTGGGAAGCATGCCTACATGTTCAACTTTGCATGGTACAAAAATCAAATGTGGCAAACAATAAGTTTTTATGTTATGATTAAATAAAAAATTAAAAAATCAAAGAAATGTCATTTGGAGTTGTCTTCACCACGAAAACGCAAACTTTGCGGAGCCCCCACGAAGCTCCATTTTATCCTAGGAGTCTCAAATTTTTATTCACCATTTATTCCAACCTACTTGTTCTGACAGCCAAATTTGAAAAAGATCTGAGTCGGGTGAGCACACTGATTGGGACAGTCCCCATGGAATGGCCCATAACCATACTTGTCATGTTGGCGCTTGTGAAGAAGGGGAGAATCTAGGACCTGATTCTTATGGTGGCAGCAGCTGGGTTTGACGGGATAACAGTGGTGTCTGTGAATTGTTTTGAAATCACATAATAAATAATTTGTTTATATAGATATACGTGTATGTTCAGAAAATCAATCACAATACGAAAAGCTGCTATGTATAACAAACCAAAACTAACATGAAGACAATAATGAACTGAAAACAATGTATACCTTGGCGGGTAATCTCTAAGTCTGGTTTTTTCTCTATAGAAATGTAAAAATTTAGTTTGCAAGAGCTTTTAGGGAGGGCAATATAATTTCAGGAGTTTTCAGGGAGTTCAGCAGTTTTCAGTAGTAAAGAAATTTTGTACTTAATTCCAGGAGGTTTCCTGTCCAGGTAGGAAACATGACAGATAGGGGCCGAACAAAAATGATTGTGACAACAGTCAATCAGCCTTCCAGAAACACCACTCATTCTAGTTTATGTACTACTGTATCGCACCGCTTTCAATCTGGGTGAGAATAAAGCTCGCCGGCATATTTGAATATGATAGGTAATAGTGCTAGTAGATATTATAAATCTTTGAACTTTTATTTAACTCACTACCTTCTCATAAGATAATCCACAACTATATAAATTTACTGTGATGACACGTGGAAGTATGATAACATAACTGTTGAAATTTTTGAGGTGGCGTATGTAAACCTTTGTACATGTATAAAACTGATGCATGAAGAATTTCATTGTTGACATTAGGTAGGTAGAACTACATTCTCACTTGCCTTTTGTTTTCTTTCAACAAGGACCTGTATTATTTTCTCATCTGATTTTGTACCAAACTAATATTTTGAATGTACGACTATTTTTTTATACTGTGACATGGCTGTCATGTTCATTCAGGGCATCCTTATGAGGCTTTTTCATAAATCTTTAGGATGCTTGTTGACAAAGAAATGCAAGTTTTAGCGTGTACAGAACTCATGCGAGTCTAGTATTTGTTAAGACAAAGCATCTATATATAATTTCGTCCCACA
The DNA here is from genome assembly GCA_945261195.1 of Cryptosula pallasiana. Taxonomy (NCBI): domain Eukaryota; kingdom Metazoa; phylum Bryozoa; class Gymnolaemata; order Cheilostomatida; family Cryptosulidae; genus Cryptosula; species Cryptosula pallasiana. The sequence goes on along the minus strand of OX183137.1, from coordinate 13,164,518 downwards.
CGGTTTTTTAATTTTTCAAATATTCCTTCAGGACTAACTCTTCAATAATTTTGGGCCAGAGGCTGCTAGAAACAAAATTTACAAAAGTTTGAAGAGGAAACAATATTCCACCTTGGTTTAGCCAATCATTGCACTTCCTACATAGTTGTGGAAGCAAAAACATTTGGTTTGACAATGCACTGTAAATCTGCAATTTCCTATTTTGCCATGGCCCTTAAGATTTCGGTATATGCCATTCAATTTCTTTGATATTTTTTACCGACCCAGTGGTATACTATTTATCATAAAGCAATCACATTGTGTAACCAAAAAAATGACTTTCCTCGAGAGCCATTTCCAAATGAATAAAGTCACTTGATATGTCTTACTATTAGCTAGCTTCCACAGCCTTATTGCGTACGCATCGTCATGCAATGGAACCACTGGTTGGTACCACTGATCTGATTTTGCGTCACTGATTTCTCTTCACTATAACAACACTATTGTCAGCAAGGCTCGACAATGGGACCTCAAACATTTTCTTAATTATTTTTATGAGGCAACCACTGGTGTGACCCAACAATTTTTGCACCAATGGATGGACAACGAATTGATCTAAAAGCTGATGCTCTATTTGAGACCAAATTGTCTATTTAAAACTTACACTTGTGCTAGCTACAAGTTTATTATTCCGACTAATTTATTTATTATTGTGCTTTTAAATTACTATAATTATATATTTATAATAGTTATAATAACATAATTACAATATAATTATGTTATACTACTTATAATTATTATCCATAGAATTTAAACTCTGATTAGCCGATTTTTTATAGCTGATGCTGATATTGATATGTGCTATATAGCGCCGTGCAGTTGTCTGCTCATGGTTGTTTGTTACCAATACAAACAACAATGAGATAAAGTATAGATATATTACCATGAATAGATAGCTACCAGCTCACTTGGCTGGTAACCCTTGTCAGCGTAGGCAGCATTGTGTATATCTTAGACATACTGCGCTGTTTGTAATAATGATTATACTAAATGTGGTGCTTCTGTGCATGCTTGGAGTTGTCTTCTGTCATGATGTGCCAACTGGTACATTTACTGCCACCTCCAACGGAGCTCTAGAATTTTCTGTTGCTGGTACGACTGAGAGCGATTTATTTTTTACTTCTAAATTTTTACTATTTACTGTCTTTCAGATCAAGTAATCCACTATTGATATGTCATAATATTTAATGTTTGCTTAGCTTTGATTTCTCAACTTGTTATAACACGTACCTCCTTGGATTCTTGTAGACTACCTTGGAACACATACTATACACTTGCACTATAACATCAACAAACCACTGTCTGGCGTTTCTGCTGCTGATTATAATCCTGACATCACAGAAAAGTCAGCAGGTTCGCTAAACTATAATTGTTTGGTTGTCATTTGAATTGTATGTTTTATAGTTCTGTTTTGTATTGTTTCAGAGTTAGTATTATTCGTATTAAAAATTTATGCTCTAGCAAAAAAGTGTATATCTTTAAAAATTACTATATTGGTTTGAGGTCATACCTAAACGCAAACTTCTTGCCTCATTAAATCAAAGACTAATTGTTATTATGGCTATGGGAATGCTCACTTGTGTTACGAGAACAATCTCTAAATGGAAATAACTACATCATGTATAAAACAGCTGAACTAACTTTGAAGATACACGGGTGTAAATAGTCTTGTAGATTTCGTTAAAAGTTGTAAATGTAAAACCATTCATTTCCCTAATTCTTCTCTCAGCAAACTACATTTGGTAATTGAACAAATCCTAAAAAGGCTCGAGCGGAGAAAATGTAAAATATTGAGGATACAAAATAGTAATAACAAGCAAGTGTTTTAGCTTCAAGTCATATCGCTATAGCAACTGATTCAACCATCAGCTGAACCTGAGGTTATAGCTATTTAATAAATAGTCTTTTGGCGCAAAACATTTACTTTGCACTCATTCAAGATTAATATCAAGTCTTGGTATCTCTTGACTTTTGTAATGCAGTGTGATTAGGCTTCAATGCCTACAAAGGTGGACAGATAAACATTCACAACTCTGTATCATGTATTAGTATATAGTAATATTTTATACATTTTGTCATGTGTTAGTTATAATTTATACATATGCTCAACACATGAATATAATAATAACATTCTACAGATGGCACATGGAAACACAAAAATGACAAGGTCAGCGTGAAGCCTGGAGATGAAATTAATTACTGGATATTGTTTGAAACCGTCCGCGGCGGCTTTCAGAAAACTGATCTACACAGTAAAATACCTGGTGAGTTTACCTGTATGTAACATATTGTACCTGTGACCTGCTCAGTTACCTGGAAATATTATAACCAATTTGCTAGACAGTATTTAATAAAAAGTTGCTACTAAACTTTAATTTCAAGGTCATCGCTTCCTAGGGCATCTAAATGCTGTCTGTATTTTAAGTAAAAAGTAGTTATTAATTAACAACACTTACTTGAGTTTTTCATCTTCTCTACTAAAATTTGGAATAAAAATTTATAAAAAATTATTGACTATAACTTGCAAACAAGACATAAAACAGCAAATTACAAGAATTTATTTGGTTTATTCAGAGAACTTGCTGCAGGAACAGTTGAGAATCAGGAAGCTAAAAACCGCCAGGAGGCATATACGATTATTGTTATCTATTTCAATTTTCACAGTTTTTATGCTGGCTTTTTACATAGTTTATGTATGTTTGGTTTGTTTGGTTTGGACAAACTGTGTTTCTCTTAAAATTTTCCCGAGTTGGTTAGTTAAGCACCCTGAGATTATCAAAGTATTGGCAGAGCTTCTGTTGTTGTTAGCCATTAAGTTGATTCTTATTATTATTTATGAAAATCAATATTACATATTTAAAATAATAATACTAATTATAAAATATTATGGTTATAATTTATGAATATTAGGTATAAACTGTTTAATTATTTTTTTAGATATGGTATATTTATTATTATTGTTGATATTATTACAAGAGTGACTGTAGCTGAAAACTGGATACGAGTTACTGGTGAATAAACAAAGCCTTGCGAGTGCCTCGATAGTTATCTGCTGGAGGTCAAGATTTAGGTATATCCTCTGCCATTGGCTACCAGCTGGTTCCTAGGCTATCTTTACCATGAAGCTCTACTTTTATAGCCTGCACTTCCCGTATAAGTGATTACTCTATTGTCATGTTGAGGTATACTTACATTGTATTGTACAGCTGTTGTTTTAGCTCCAACAACAACCACAACAACAACAACCACAACAACACAGACAACTCCACCTACCAACCACACAACCACCCCGCACCCTCACTCTAATGTGACCACCACACCCACCCCTCCCGGACCTACCCCACCCCGTCCCACTCCGGCCCCACATCCAGGTATTATTCTCTCCCATTACATACAAAGTCTATACATCTGTATTGGTCTAAGCCGCTATTACTTATAACTTTTGTGTTGGAGGTAATAACAATCTCTCTGTAGATCAGTGCACCAAGTACCCGTGTGTGATATTTGAGGATGAATTTGATACGCTGGACTTTAAGACCTGGCAGCATGAGCTGACTGCAAGTGGTGAGGGGGTAAGTCAAACATATAAATGGTTTGTTTGGAAATAATTATTTTATCATCTTTGAATTTCCAAAGATAAGCGAGTTGTTTGTAGCAGTTTGATTGGTTGATTACGTGTCATTTGTTTTTGTACTACCACTGAACCCTTGACACATGCACCTGTATATGCTGGACACATGCACCTGTATATGCTTGACACATGCACCTGTATATGCTTGACACATGCACCTGTATACGCTGGACACGTGCACCTGTATATGCTTGGCACATGCACCTGTATATGCTTGGCACATGCACCTGTATGTTTGACACAAGCACCTGTATATGCGTCTAAGTGTTTGTTGCACATATTGTTTGTAGATCTAGTCTAAGGTCTACCTGAGCAATGTCTATGTTGACATGGAGTTACCATTGCTATTATAGATTAATGCTCACTTGAGCGCATACTAAAAATTATTATTTATTATTAAAAAGTGGCTCAGAAACTGCTCCGGTGGACAGATTAGTCAAGCTGGTTCCATGCTATAAATTTATAATATTCAAATGGAAATATATACGTTGTTATCTCGCTATGAAAACTCTTGGACTGCGTACAGTAAGCACTGTTGTTGTAGCTATTAATTAGAATGAGGTTGAAGCTACTCGGAGTAGATAGTAGATACACAAGCTAACCCATATAAATAAAGTGAGACAGTTTTTCCCTAAAAGAGAACAACTCCAAACGCATATGTAGAGTTTTGTAGGGAGGACAACTCTGATAAAATCAATTTTAATGCTTTATGTATGATGTCAAGCTGTCACAATGAAATAAAAACGTCCCCCCTCCCCCAGAAAATTTCAAGGCGAATGTCTTAATTTTTGATCTCAGAGTTCATCAAATTTTGTGTTTATTATAATCGAACAAAATTAAAGTATTGTTTATATTTTCATAAAGCCTTCGTGGTTCCGCTAAAATTCTTCAGAACCAAATGGCATTTAAAAGGGGGGGGGGGGCAGTCTAAGTCCCCGTTAGCATGAATAAGAACTAATGTAACAGTTGTCTTCTTTTAATTCCCAGTTTTGTTTAAGGCCTGTTAGCTCTATTGTAGTTGTTTCAACCATAGAGGAATAGATAGAGGCATAGGTCAACCATAGAGGTATAGATAGAGGAGTAGGTCAACCATACAGGTATAGATAGAGGCGTAGGTCAACCATAGAGGTATATATAGAGGCGTAGGTCAACCATAGAGGTATAGATAGAGGCGTAGGTCAACCATAGAGGTATAGATAGAGGCGTAGGTCAACCATAGAGTTATAGATAGAGGCGTAGGTCAACCATAGAGTTATAGATGGAGGCATAGGTCAACCATAGAGTTATAGATAGAGGCGTAGGTCAACCATAGAGTTATAGATAGAGGCATAGGTCAACCATAGAGGTATAAATAGAGGCGTAGGTCAACAAAACACCATTAAGCCTTGCCCTCTTTTTCTCTAAAGGATTGCTTCTACATTTGACTGGCGTTTAATTATAACAACAGATACAGAAATAGTGCTGAAAAACCACTTTTTGATGGTAATGAAATTTCATTTGATCAATCTATATTGATGATTATCATAGTGGTGTACTATTAATGAGTTGCTAAGTTGTAATTTAAAAAGATATTTACAAAAAATAGTTGGTAAAATAATAATACGGTTTTAAAAGCCTAATTATTGTATTTTTGTTTTGCAGGGTAAATAAGACACCCAGAAATGTGGTTTGATTCTATTTCTAGTAAAAAATGTTGACAATTTTATTACTTTTGACTTTAAAGTTTTTTCAAAAAATGTTTTTAAAACTTTTCTATATGGCAAGCATTATGAATGGTGAAACAGAACATGGATGAGTTAACTATCACTGTATGGTTGTCGCACATAAAAGTATGCCAGAATTACTCTTCCATTTATACCTCCTGGTTTCAAGTAATACGCATCCATTTTCCTATTTGAAAAATCAGAAATGGAATAACTACGATAACATCAATGAGCTCTATTTTATAGAACTGGGAGTTTGAGGTCTATGTGAACAATAGAAGTAACTCTTGGGTAAACAACAGCAAACTACATATCCGTCCAGTAAGTATCCTTTTCTTCCAGTAGATGTGTATAAAGTAACTTGTGTATCATTTGCTGACCTGTATTACCACATTGACAGACGCTGACAGCAGACATCTATGGAGAGCAGTTTCTATCATCTGGGCTCTTAGACATCTGGGGTAACACTCCTGCCTCAGCCTGCACAGCCAACCAGTTCTATGGCTGTTTGAGAGCCGGCACCGCCACCAACTACATCAATCCTGTTCAGTCTGCAAGAATTCGATCTGTTCACAGCTTCTCCTTCAGGTATGGCAGAGTAGAGGTGGAAGCAAAGATGCCCAAAGGAGATTGGTTGTGGCCAGGTAAGACAGATGTAAAACTATGTGTTATTGGTTGTGGCCAGGTAAGACAGATCTAAAACTATTTGTTATTGGTTGTAGCCAGGTAAGACAGATGTAAAACTATGTGTTATTGATTGTAGCCAGGTAAGACATGTAAAACTATTTGTTATTGGCTGTGGCCAGGTAAGAAAGATGTAAAACTATGTGTTATTGGTTGTAGCTAGGTAAGACAGATGTAAAACTATTTGTTATTGGCTGTGGCCAGGTAAGACAGATCTAAAACTATTTGTTATTGGTTGTAGCCAGGTAAGACAGATGTAAAACTATGTGTTATTGATTGTAGCCAGGTAAGACATGTAAAACTATTTGTTATTGGCTGTGGCCAGGTAAGAAAGATGTAAAACTATGTGTTATTGGCTGTAGCCAGGTAAGACAGATGTAAAACTATGTGTTATTGGCTGTGGCCAGGTAAGACAGATGTAAAACTATGTGTTATTGGTTGTAGCTAGGTAAGACAGATGTAAAACTATTTGTTATTGGCTGTGGCCAGGTAAGACAGATGTAAAACTATGTATTATTGGTTGTGGTCAGGTAAGACTGATGTAAGACTATGTGTTATTGACTGTGGCCAGGTAAGACAGATGTAAAACTATGTGTTATTGGTTGTAGCCAGGTAAGACATGTAAAACTATTTGTTATTGGCTGTGGCCAGGTAAGACAGATGTAAAACTATGTGTTATTGGTTGTAGCCAGGTAAGACAGATGTAAAACTATGTGTTATTGGTTGTAACCAGGTAAGACATGTAAAACTATTTGTTATTGGCTGTGGCCAGGTAAGACAGATGTAAAACTATGTGTTATTGGTTGTAGCCAGGTAAGACAGATGTAAAACTATGTGTTATTGGTTGTAACCAGGTAAGACAGATGTAAAACTATGTGTTATTGGTTGTAGCCAGGTAAGACAGATGTAAAACTATGTGTTATTGGTTGTGGCCAGGTAAGACAGATGTAAAACTATGTGTTATTGGTTGTAGCCAGGTAAGACAGATGTAAAACTATGTGTTATTGGTTGTAGCCAGGTAAGACAACTGTAAAATTATTTATATTTTGGTGAATTTTTGACTTGAATGAAAATTTAGAAAATCGTTCAGTAAATTGTGTGTGTACTTCTTTCTCACTACGTGAATTTTTTTCACATTTCAAAATAACAAAGCTCTCAAGACATACAACTCTGATGTAGGTTTGAAATTCGAGATTACAGAAGTCGTCTTTCCTACATAACAAAAGAAACTTGTTGGTCTCTAAATAGAAATGTAGAAGCTGACAAAAAAAGTAAACTAAAATATTTGAGTGGCCAGCAGCAGCCTCTGTTGAGTTGGTTACGATGTATTATTTATTTGAAAGCTGACAGTTGTGAAATACGGCGTTAAATGATGTTTCTGGTGGAGTTGTCTTCTTTATACTCCGCCAGGAGATTTTGTATATTTGGAGTTATCTATCCTAGAAAATACTCCTTTTCTAGGGTATGAAGTTTTACCATTTTTGTTCCGTAATAAACAAAAACAAAATATAAATATATGCCATCAAGAGTAATATATGGAGTTGTCTCCTTTTTACAGCCAAAATCTAAATGAACTGCTTAGAAATAAATGTCACCGAACTAAACAGCCATGCTTATCAGATACATCAAATATGGTGACACTCTAGATACAGCTGTGTAACATGTTGTTATTTATCTGTTAATTATGTGGTTATACGCAATGCATTAGGGTGGCACTTACAGTCACAGTGTTTGTGGAGTATGCTACTGGCATCAGTGATGCAATCGTGTCAAACTTTGTCCTACCTGCTGCATTCAACTTGCGTAAACAAAAAATGGCACTTTGACAGGGTAAAAATATTACTGTTCGTAATTGTTGTTTAATCTTAACAGAGATATGGTTTTGTATGGGAATGTCATAGCAACTGCTTGCTATGCATTTCATCAGGTTTCTTTTCAATATTTGATTTGTTTACTTTTTACTACAATGAAGTTTAATCTGGTCTGCTGCTGACTGTAGCCATATGGATGCTGCCGAAGGAAGAACACTATGGTATCTGGCCTTCCTCTGGAGAGATAGATATAGTGGAGAGTAGAGGTAACAGAAACTACAAGGACTCTAAAGGCAACCCATTCGGTAATGACTGGATGGCATCCACCCTCCACTGGGGACCCTACTTCGCTCAGAATCAGTTCAAAAGAACTCAAGCACAAAAGTGAGTAGCTAGTACTACAAATGATTGTTATTTAGTAACTTTCTCTGTGACATCCGTGGGATTCAGCAGCGATGAATTTGGTGGCTCCTGGAGAGTTCACTGCTGCAGTTCTGGTCACAAGATAATACGAGTCTCAATAATCATACTAGGAACTCATGCTAATTGTGCCATACTAGGAACTCATGCTAATTGTACCATACTAGGAACTCATGCTAATTGTACCATACTAGAAACTTATGCTAATTGTACCATACTAGGAACTCATGCTAATTGTACCATACTAGGAGCTCATGCTAATTGTACCATACTAGGAACTCATGCCAATTGTACCATACTAGGAACTTATGCTAATTGTACCATACTAGGAACTCATGCTAATTGTATCATACTAGGATCTCATGCTAATTGTACCATACTAGGATCTCATGCTAATTGTATCATGCTAGGAACTCATGCCAATTGTACCATACTAGGAACTCATGCTAATTGTACCATACTAGGAACTCATGCTAACTGTACCATACTAGGAACTCATGCTAATTGTACCATACTAGGAGCTCATGCTAACTTTGACTTTTTTTTCTTATTGTCGTTTCACAGTTTAATCATTTCAAGAAAATTTTAGTAAATAGGAACTATTGCTTTTTAGTTTTTAAAATGAATTTTTATCAAAAATTTATTTTTGTCACCTGCTGTTTCTACACTGATGTAGCACTACAGCTGCCGTGTGTCTGACAGCAGTAGCACGTTTTGTTGTATATAAAGGTATGTAGTTGTTGTATTGTGTTGTATATAAAGGTATGTAGTTGTTGTATTGTGTTGTATATAAAGGTATGTAGTTGTTGTATTGTGTTGTATATAAAGGTATGTAGTTGTTGTATTGTGTTGTATATAAAGGTATGTAGTTGTTGTATTGTGTTGTATATAAAGGTATGTAGTTGTTGTATTGTGTTGTATATAAAGGTATGTAGTTGTTGTATTGTGTTATATATTTTGTAGAACTGGTAACTTTGCTGATGGATTCCACAAGTACGCAGTAGAATGGGATGAAGATTCCATTACGTAAGTGAAATCTATTATACCAATGATGATTATCTATTGTATTGTAAAATATTACCATGTTTCCTTTTTAACTATTTTACGACTATATTACGGTGGGAGGCCTCTACTACTTACAGGAAATGATTTAGTTGGTGTAATTTTCCTAATTTACAAGTTCCTATCACTCGACCAACTTTCGAGTAACTCTACCTCAACCAACCACCATCTCACTTCACCAACCAATACCAGAAGTAAACAATGGCAACCAGCCAGACATACAATGTCAGATGTAAAGTTAATCAACTTTCACAATTGAAAATACAGTTTAAGTAATTACTAGTACATCTAACTCCAGATTTAGACAGTATGGTGTGAGCCCTACTTAGAGAGTAAGCGTATGGTTGACATAAAGTTCTGATTGGTTACTTGTAAGCAGCTGCATTATAACCATAAAGTCCATCATTGAGGGGCCAGCTTGTGGAGGTCTGTTGTTGACTGCATTGGGTACATCTGCACTCTAGTTGAAACTCCAGTCCTTGTGAGTCGATATATCAGGAGTTGTGTTTCTTTTCAGTAAGGGTAAATAATTCTTGTGAAATCAGCCTATTCTGGAGGAATAATTGATAGTAAGCTGGAGATTGTTTGCATCATGTTGGAGAAATGAAACTCACAGGGGCAGAGGGGAGATTTGGAGGCAATTTGAGGTGGTCAGGGAAATTGGGAGATGGGGTTTGGGGCTTGGTATCGGGAGTAGTGTGGGTCTTATTTGTGCAGACACGTCATTTCTGGTTGCAGAGGGAACAAGTATCTATCTAGCACCATGGCAGTGGTGGACGCAGAGGCAGGGACGTCTGGGATAAGGAGGGGGGGGGGGATAGAGAGCAACAGCTTATCAGTTCATTTAATTCTTCTATTACAGTATTATAAGAAATTCGCAAATATATATGAGGTAAACACGCCCACTTTCTGCTTGTCATTTCATTTTGTCCTCTGGCAGGTATGTTAAATTTTACATCAGTAAAATATTTTCTGTTGTCAATATTTTATCTGTTATTTTATAATACAATTGATTGTGAAATAAAATAGCAAGTTATTACATCCAGCTATAAATGATAGCAGCCAATGACATGCAGAAAGTGGGCGTGGCCTACTCTACAATATCCATGATTCTGGTGTCATTGAGTGCCATAGTACATATAACCCTTGATTATGTTACACATTATACACTGTTGTATGATAGATGTATATACCGGATAGCTTCATGTATTGTTTTATAGCTTTCTAGCTGATGGTTCACATCTGGGCTCCTCTTCCATAGCTGTATTATCACAGATTGCTTTACCTCGTGTTCTTATGTTATAGATTCTTTCTCGATGATAAAGAAACGATGAAGATTGCACCTGGTAAAGGTGGTTTCTGGGAGTTTGGAGAGTTTAGTAAAACCGATTCCAAGATGTTTAACCCCTGGGCTAGCGACGGAGGAAAACTGGCTCCATTTGACAGAGAGGTGAGTCCTTGCCTAACTACATACATCAATATTTTCGGACAGCAGGAAATCTGAAAAAAAAAACTTTGTGCTTGCGCAAGAGTGTTTATTATATTTTATCAGTTTTAAAATTCACATTATTATGAAGACCTGCATTCTGTAGTGAAACTCTGTTTAGTCAGGTTGGAGTTATCACACCCTGTAATTTGACTTCGGTTTATAAATAATACAGCTAGTAGACTGAGGTTGTAGCATCAGCTTTTTGTGACTGTCGAGCGTCATGAAAGTTTATTACTTGTCACTCAATATCACTTTACTATACTTTAAGAACAAAAAATATTATTTGTTTCACTCGTAGATTTCCTCATCTATGTCACATCCTGTTAATGTTTGCAGTTTTACCTCATCATAAACTTAGCTGTCGGTGGAACTGGAGGATTCTTTCCAGACGATGCAGTAAATTCTGGAGCAGCCAAACCTTGGAGTGACAAGTCTGATACAGCTTACAGAGATTTCTGGTTGGCACACAATCAGTGGTACCCGACGTGGAAATATCCAGATGATACCCTGCAAGTCAACTACATCCGTGTCACTAAACTGAAACCTGACCCGACTCCTTAGCAACCAAGGTCAAACCTGACCCGACTCCTTAGCAACCAAGGTAAATCCTGACCCAAAATCTTAGCGACCAAGGTCAAACCTGACCCAACTCCTTAGCAACCAAGGTCAAACCTGACCCAACTCCTTAGCAACCAATGTCAAATCTGACCCGACTCCTTAGCAACCAAGGTCAAACCTGACCCAACTCCTTAGCAACCAATGTCAAATCTGACCCGACTCCTTAGCAACCAAGAACAAACTCTATGCCAGTGATCAACGCTAACTCAATCATCAACTTGTGTACTGTCTTAGATATTGTTCTATACTTTTCTCTTCTGCTGTGAATTACATCCTTCCTTCTTTGTCACTGCGGCAAAAATCCAGCATGCTTCTCGGCTCACAAGTTTTATACATCTATTTTGTTTCCATCATTATCAACATAAATAAAAGAAACTTGCATTTGTGAGTTGTTCTCACTTGTTTGTGTGTTCAGTTTATAGACTTCTATGCTCTATGCTGAGATTTCAAACTTTTCAAAACTTCCAGGATTAAATAAAAGTTGGTGCACAGATATTGTGTTGAGTATCTGCTCCGGAAATTGTGATATCAACAGTTTGATACTGTGTTGGGAAACTTATTTCCTGAAAATTACAAACTGAAGATTACTAACAGGTCACTCTATACAGCTAATGAGTTTTCCATACGCTTGGCTAGCATCCAGCCTTTGTGGTCAAAACAAACGCACAACCAAGAATGGAGGTGACTTCAAAGTCGTAAAAAGGTTGTCACAATGACAGCACTGGCTCAGTGTTTGCATGTGAGTTGACATTCCTACCCTAGTCAGGGCAAATACTTGCACTGTGATTATACATTTGATTACATAATTGAAAATAATTGTGAGGACAACATCTTGCTGTTAACATTCTTTTGAATACTTCTTATTTCATTTCCAATGATGTAAAATGAGCAAAGAAACAGGAAGGGTCAGCCAACCTCTGCATAACTTCATAAAAATAAAATGATAATGAACTCTGTTCGCTGTTTTCAGATGCGCTGCCAGATGGTAACAAATGAGTGTGCCTTGTGCAAGTCACACTTTTGCTGTTCTGTTAGACTCATTGCTCAGACCAAAATAGGTAAAATTTATAAACAGTTATAGCTCATTCAGCAAGACTTTAGATAGCAATAGATTCCGCCAAACTCATTTGACAAATCCTCTTTCAAAGACTATCTGGATAAGTGGACAAATTACTGCTTGTTCAGTATTACCTTTGTTTGGTAGTTGAATGACATGAATGAGACAGCACTTTTATACCTGCCAAACTACACACTAATACTTCCATAGATAGATGCATTAGGGTCAAAGGTTGCCTAAAACTTGATGATGTAATGGCATTATTTGTAAATACCGGCTAGGTTTCTATGCAAAATGTGCATCAACCATCCTACATCCAATGTAATGGAGTACGAAGACCACACTGCAATGCACGCAGACTAGTCTGTGTCACTGGAATGGCAGCTTGGTGTAATCATACTCAGCTGAAAAAATAGTATAACCATTAAAAACGTAATAGTTTTAGAGTTCTTAGACTCTAGAGGCTCCAGTTTTCGTCTAAGGTTACGGTTTTTGTTCGAGAAGCGATTGTCAAGGAATGTTTGCTTGGCTTTTTCCAAGCAATGTATCTGATTTTCTATTCGTTCGATGATCTGTCAAAAGTATTTCCTCACTCAGACATGCACTTTTTTAAAATCTCGGATGAATTTTTCAACGCATTTTTTATTGTTGTCGATGCTGGTAATACATCAAGGCACCTCGAAAACGGGTACATTTGAAGAAACGGAAATGCGCAGTAAGGGTTATGTTCGCTAGTGTAAAAGGTGGTGTACTTATCTCTACTCCTTTCGCATTCCGGTAGAAAACACTCAATGTCGTACGTGGCCGTGGCGAAAAATGGGTAATATCTCGAAGGATCGTCCGCGCCGATGATTATTTCAAATTGTTCCTTTAGCTCGTCAAAAATTGTGGCAGTAGGTTTGTACTCGCCTCCGGGAAACTCCATGGTTGAGCATCTGTGTCTTTTCAGGTTGCCGAATCTGGTGAAACAAGTGGAACACTTCGGACATGTGTAGGCTCTTCCATGTTTTTGATAAGACTAGAGTGTTTGTTGTAAAGATCCTGATACAGCTTTTCCTCATATCTCGCGTTGGAGCTCCAAATAACTTTTGAAGTCTTGTCTTCGTTTAGGTTTATGACACTTGTACCCACCAGTTTTCTGTTGTTTTTCAGTCTAAGTGATCCTATGTAGCGAGTCTTTGTTGTGGTGCAATATGATTGGCTGAGGATGTGAAGTAATAGAATATGAAAAATTGGCGTTCTCCAAATTTTTGTGTGTTGTTTGTGAGAGCTATGGGTGAAATACATAATGATTGACAGAAAGCAAGAGCGGAAATCATTGCCATTCTTAAAAAATGGCTGCATTTGAATTGTGATAAACATTGATTAAAGTTAAATTATACTGCTGCAGCTGCAGATCTTCCTACGTTTTATCCATGTTGTGGGCAGACAACTTCCATAGCTCGTTATCAAGTCTCTATGTACAAAAGGTATAATATAAACTATATACAATTGTGCTTGATGTGGTACTTACACGTATGTACATGTACTTACACGTATGTACATGTACTTACACGTATGTACATGTATATAGCTGTATGTTATGTCAGGGCTAGAATTACATACAAGCTCTGTGGGAGGTAACAGGTGTGACAAACAAGCTGGTTATAAACTATACCTTATCATAGGGTATAGCATACTTGGGTGGTCTTATCTCTACTGAGTGCTTTAGGAGTGATAAGAAATGGAATATAACAGGCAAGTAATGCAGGAGTGTGTGAAATGTGACAGAGATAAGTAACCTAGCCTAGAATTATGTAGTCAGCTTGCTTACTCACTTACTCACAAAAGAGGTCCAAGCCGAAAAATCACCATAGCTCCGGGACGGTTACTCTGATTTGCATAAATCTTGCATGGTTGTGATCGCATGAACAACACTGGAAGCGGCAAGCGCGAAATTCGCTAGCGAATCCGCCGCGGCATACCGCTTGCCAAAAAATATATAGACGCTCAAGATATTAAACATGTTTGATATTTCGCTGCGGCAAACACGCTGATTGGTCAGTAACTTGCAAACTTTTATGATAGCGAGCTAACTTTTTCGTTTTTGCATTTCCAAACAGTAGAGAAGTTGTTGCAGCTGTCCAAACGCAATAATAATAAAGATTATTATTGTTCATTAGAAAAAAAAACGGACGACTATTATTAAACGAACTACTACTTATACTTCAATTCATAATGTGTAATATAAAATTATAATTAATAAATAATAATCAAAAAAAATATATAAATGAAGTTTGCCAAAGACCCTTGCTTTTGTGATTTATCACACACAAATTGAAATTATTATAAAAAAATAGTCAGAAATAGATAGATATTTTTGCTCATTTTTATTTTTCATCTGCTTTTGTAGTGTAGATAGATGTCAACAAGTTATTTTCTCCTAGATTATATACTCTATTGCAAACCTCTCAAAATATAAATAAATAATAATAATAAATGGAGTGTTCATAAACAAAAGTTATCTGCACTTTGGGAGCAGACAATTCCGACTGAAGTCCCTAGCGGCATCCACCAGTGTGCATTGGCACTGCCGCGGCAGGCGGCTTCGTTGGTGGTAAAAACTGCCGCGCCGCGCAGATTCGCTTCCAGTGTGTTTGACCCTTGACATGCTGTTGGCAGGGTTCCCAGATAAGGATTTCTGTTCCCATAACTATTGTCAGAGGGGAGGAGACAAGTCAGCATAAGTATATGTAGTAACAGGAGTGCATGTTGTATTGGCAGTTGTGAAGCATGTGCTTGTGTGGCCCCAGCACAAAAAAGCATCTAGGCGTTTGAAAAAGCAAAAACAGTAGTCAATAAGTACTAAATTAGATTGCGCAGCAGCAACATGCCTTTATAGCACGATGGCTAAGCTAAGGTTGTCGCCTGTTGGTTGAGCGGTCCAGGCTAAGTGAAGAAATCAAAGTGTGGTCAGCCGTTTCCAGCGCTACTTTATATAAGAACCATCCCACTGGAGCCAAATTTCACAAATGGTCATATAAGTTATCATTGGCTGTAATGGTTTTTATTCATTTATTCGATATTTGTAGCATAAAATGAATTTCTTTTAGCAGTAATACCTTTGTGAACATGTTTTGTTTCAATCTAGCAAATAATTATTTTATTCAGTGGAATTTGGCAGTAAAATTTTGTTTAAAACCTTTAACCATCACTGAAGCCAGGAGTCATCTCCCCTTCGGATGAAGAACTTTAAATTGAGCGGTACCGTATATTGATAAGTTTGCCGATACGTTTACTAATGATTATGTGCCCTATTATGCAAAAACGCTCGTTTTCATCCCAGTGAGTTTACGTGACCTATTGTAATGGTATACAGGACGCGCAGTCGCGTTATTTACCATCCATATGGCAGACAGCCGAAGTGCCACTTGGTTTTGTGGCAAAAACGAAATAATAATAAAACTAGTGGAATGCTTGTTATTTATTTTACCTAGTATTTATTACTATTCATAAATATCTGATTGAACAACAAAAACTTTTTGTAGACTACTCTAAAGAGAACTATGACCAATGTGAAAAAGTAGTATACTCATTTTGAAAAAAAAATAATTGATTTCATCGGTACCGTAAAAAATGATTATTTTCTTTTGGAATACTTATGTTACTATTATTTAAACTACTTTGAGATTACAATTCTATGAATAAATTTTG
Organism: Cryptosula pallasiana; assembly: GCA_945261195.1. NCBI lineage: Eukaryota > Metazoa > Bryozoa > Gymnolaemata > Cheilostomatida > Cryptosulidae > Cryptosula > Cryptosula pallasiana. Next base: position 13,148,311 of record OX183137.1, on the reverse strand, counting down.
GCTATTACTTATGTCTAAATTTGTTAGTTATTTATTTAAAATTTGATTTGAAAGTTGAATGGTATAAAAAAAATAGTTTATAATTCCTGTTTTTTAATAATACAAGTGCTAATATAAGCACCATATTTCGGCCTTTATTACATAGCTTACATTTAAATGTTTTTGTTTAAAATTCCCAGTGGGCTAGGAGACATCCTGAGCTTTCAGATGAATGGTTGTCATTATGAGCTGTTGAAATTGAGCCTTTTCTCTAAGTTATAGTGTAATCACTCAAGCATTTGGCTCAAGAGGGTCACGTGACAAGGGGAGTTGGCCACACTTTGATTTCTTCACTTAGGGTCCAGGTACGATTCCCAGCGGTGGAATATCTTTTTACTTGAAAAGTACAACTTTGCTGCTAACTATAATGTTTAGGGATAATAAGGGTGTAAAAAATGTGCTGCTTCAGTCAGAGGCTGATGGTTAGTGTTGTGCAAGAATCACCGCAACCAGTACAGGTGTTCAAATCCATTCAGCGTCAGTTTTTATTTTACAATTCTCTAAGTGTATTCTCTGATGTAAGTACATGTACATACATACGTGCAAGTACATGTACTTACATACGTGTAAGTACATGTACACACCTATGTACATGTACTTACACGTATGTACATGTACTTACATATGTGTAAGTACGTGTACATATGTATGTACATGTACTTACATATGTGTAAGTACATGTACATACGTGTAAGTACATGTACATAGCTGTATGTTATGTCAGGGTTACAATTACATACAAGCTCTGTGGAGGCAGGTGCAGCATCGGGGATTTTTGAAAACTCTCCATGCAAATTCCCTATTGAATTTCTAGATTTCCCCGCTATATAACATATAAGCTATATGTTATATATGAAAACTCCATGTTCTCAGAAGCGTAGCGTAGTACAATGATAGCATATAAGTAACCGTATATTTCTACATGGGTTTGCATTAGGACAGTTTTCATACGGTTTTGACTTGGCCACCAGCCTTTCTCAGAAGCGTAGCGTAGTACAATGATAATATATAAGTAACCGTATATTTCTACATGGGTTTGCATTAGGACAGTTTTCATACGGTTTTGACTTGGCCACCAGCCTTTCTCAGAAGCGTAGCGTAGTACAATTATAACATATAAGTAACCGTATATTTCTACATGGGTTTGCATTAGGACAGTTTTCATACGGTTTTGACTTGGCCACCAGCCTTTCTCAGAAGCGTAGCGTAGTACAATTATAACATATAAGTAACCGTATATTTCTACATGGGTTTGCATTAGGACAGTTTTCATACGGTTTTGATTGGGCTGCCAGCCTTTCTCAGAAGCGTAGCGTAGTACAATGATAACATATAAGTAACCGTATATTTCTACATGGGTTTGCATTAGGACAGTTTTCATACAGTTTTGACTTGGCCACCAGCCTTTCTCAGAAGCGTAGCGTAGTACAATGATAGCATATAAGTAACCGTATATTTCTACATGGGTTTGCATTAGGACAGTTTTCATACAGTTTTGACTTGGCCACCAGCCTTTCTCAGAAGCGTAGCGTAGTACAATGATAACATATAAGTAACCGTATATTTCTACATGGGTTTGCATTAGGACAGTTTTCATACAGTTTTGACTTGGCCACCAGCCTTTCTCAGAAGCGTAGCGTAGTACAATGATAACATATAAGTAACCGTATATTTCTACATGGGTTTGCATTAGGACAGTTTTCATACGGTTTAGACTTGGCCACCAGCCTTTCTCAGAAGCGTAGCGTAGTACAATGATAACATATAAGTAACCGTATATTTCTACATGGGTTTGCATTAGGACAGTTTTCATACGGTTTAGACTTGACTGTCAGTATTGATGGTGCACATGATCGCATTATAAAACAAAGGACCACAATATTAGAGATTGTCCTTTAGAAGCCATTTGGTGTATGAATACAATCATAATGTTTCAGTCAGACTACCAAATAGATCAAACAATTTTGGACAAAAACAATAGGAGCATTGATTCATGGAGACTGTTAACTTGGATGGATGATGGTATTAAATAATGAGTATTAAGCTGATGAGCGAAACTCGGCATTTGAGTTGCATAACTGATCTGATCATGTCTGACATAATGCTTATCATTTGAAAGCATTTAGAAAAGTTGCCACTCAACAAAGACGAGGGAATTAATTTGATCTCATTGTACCACCCAGTAAACCTTACTTCAAAGAAATCTCACTATTAATCCTATCATGTCTGACATGGTGATTAACATTTGAAAGAGTTTGTTATAGATACCACTCGAGCAGTATAATGTCACAACAAGCAATGATACCATACTTTTTCAAATCCACTATAAAAATAAGGGGACCTGAGATATAGAATCATACACCAACCAACCTTCCAACAACCATTTACAAACAACTGCAAACCATCATGGCCTATAACAACTACCATGAGTTCTACATTCATCTACAGAACTGCAGGGCTGATAACCCCCACTTTGTGGTTTGTGGGTCAGAACTGGAATACTTGTTACACGCGATGATTGACCTGGTGGAGACCAGAGAAAGCCAGGGTATACTTGTCGAAGAAAAGCTGAGACAAATCAACATAAGATTGGAGAGAGCAAAGTCTTATCAGAGAGCGGCGCACCTAGCTAGCCTAGAGTTACAGAGGCACACTACGGAGGGGGTACTTTGTATGTACAAACGGCTCATAGACAGGTCTAGGTCTATACTGGAAGAGATCAGAACCCACAGAACCATCAGAACCTTGAGGTTAGAAGAATATGGCAACTAGAGACACACAGCTCAGACATAGCAGGAGAAAAAAACCACAACAGTCCTTTTCAGGACTACCACATTCTCTACAAAGAGGTGTTTGTTCTAGATTATTTTTACAATCATTGAATGAGAAACGATATTCATGCCAAAAGACATGATTGTGAGTCATTGAATCAATGTGTAAGGTGTAGAATAGAGAAGGCAAGTTGTATTTTGATAACATATTATAAAATACTAAATTTAATATCAGTCTAAGTAATAATGCATCCAAAGACTGAAATGAAAGAAAATGTGTGTTAATGTAATACAGCTATGCATTGGCGCTGATAGGTAAGCATTGACAGTTCTTATTTCACTTGTATTGCCATTAGATATTTGCTTTACAGTTTCATCTTATGGCTGACTAAAGGCCGGCTATAAGATGAACCCGTAAGGCGGATATCTAATAGCAATGCATGTTAAATGAGAACTGTCAATGCTTGGGAATACTGGTCTAGTCTACCAAATTCCATATTCCCAAGCATTGACAGTTCTCACTTAACATGCATTGCTATTAGATATCCGCCTTACAGGTTCATCTTATAGCCGGCCTTTAGTCAGCCATAAGATTAAACTGTAAAGCAAATATATAATGGCAATACAAGTGAAATAAGCAAGGACTAGGGACTAGGACTGAGCATTTTCAACGACATATGCTTGTGCTTGGGGTGACATTTCGTTAGGGGTATGCACAATGAAGATAGAAGAATTTTTCTTCCTTTGGTCAAGTCTACCAAAACCCAGCTTTTCAAGCTTAAGCAAAAACCGTCTAGCTAGCTCAGTGTTCATTGGTATCAAAGGGTTGCTTGTTGGTACAGGCACAAGTGACCTGTTTAGCACCAACCGTGGTCTTATCTGTCCGTCCTTCATGGTGTGGAGGATTCTGTACACCATCTTACGCTTCTCCTGTAGAACCTCCTCGTCTGTCCACAATTCTTCTATCTGAAAACACAATGTCCATTCTCATTAGATGAGTTGGTCGTATCTTACTAATGGTTGGAGAATATTGCAGGTCTACTTCTTGAGGAGCGTGATCTAGTTAGGAGATATAACCACCCCGCGCAGAGGTTAAAAGAGTTTATTGGCTGTACCATATGCATGTCCTGATATCGATAGGGAATGAATCAGGAATGAGAGAATAGTTGCATATTTATCATTTCCGATAGTTCATTATAGTTCCCAGCCATATGATATGAGCAGTTAAAGGATGTTAAAAGCTCCAGACCATGCATTCCTAAATGTTCTAATTTTCTAATCGATACTATTGCACTCCTGCGTAACCCCTGATAACTTACCTCCTCATTGGCCTTCACCTCTCTCTGGGCATACAGCTTACGCTTCTCATTGAGGAGCAGGTGTACAATTGCGACACTCTCCTTAATTGTTGCCTCTGTAACTATGTATTGGTCGGACTTGGGCACGACATCCTCCACAGCGTTCTTCGCAGCCTGCATAGCCATTGATAGCCGTAATAACTGTCCCTGAAAAAGTTAATAAAATAAACTGAGTCAGTTATAGATCACCATCAAAGGCAAATGCACTGACCTGTCCTGAAATATGGCTTTCCACCATGACCCAGGTAAACCGTCAAATCATCGAAACATTGCTCTCCACACTATTATCACCAATACAGCAAGGCATTTACATACAGTATCTGACCCCCAATAGTATTGAGCTCAATTTAGTGTTTAAAACATGGAAAATGGTTATGTTTAAAGAAAATTCGCATTGTAGTAAACTTAGTAGGGTAATTTTACTCACAGGTGCCTTGCTCATTGGGCCGAGCATATGTACAGATCCGCTGTTAATCAGAGTCTCGTATTCATCTTCCGCCCAGTCATGGAATCCAGCGAATATTGCACCAGCATCGTCTGAAAGGGTATATTTAACTGTGGAGACCTAGAAAACATAGATATGAGTATCATGGAACCTGCATACATACATAATTAAATCAATAAGTGAGGTGGAAAAGATTCTATCACGGAAAATTCTTTTGATTAGGTTTCTAGTGAACAGATAAGCACAATCTATGATGATCACATCAGGGCTATAAATACCGGTGGCGAGATGTGTAAAAGCATGGAAAAGATGTAAAGTCCACCACCCCCGTTATATATGTTATCGTGAGAGCAGCCAGCTCCGGCGGACATGGCTATAGGGTCACAATCCCACATAAGCGTTGTGCATTAAGGCCCGTTGAAAAGGTAGGACTCCGCAGGATGCCTATTGGAAACAACAACCAAAGGGGTGTGGCTGGGGCTGAGAATGGCAAAACTCACCTTTGCGCCATCGTGGTGGCGGGAGAACACCTCACGAAACAAGGTTGTTAAATCCAAGCCATCAGTGGCCTTAGGCCCAATCTCCTCAAAGTACACCTTCTTTCTCTGTGTGATGGCAACCCAATGCCGGTCTAAAAATCCATCCGCATCTCCTTTCTCAAACCTCTTTTGTAAGAGGGCTGGCTGGAGAAAACCTACAATAATAATGGATTGATTTACAATGTAATGTAATAACACAATAATTATTATAAATATTACACAAAATGATTTCAAATAAATACAGTTTTCAACCACCTTTCTCTCTAGCAATTTAGTAATTTCGCTAATTGAAAATACGCAAGAAGTTTCTGTGTTTCATATATGGTCATATGACACTCATAATTTAATTTGAGGCAAGAAGTTGTCATCAATGCTGTTGTCGAGCTGCAGCCATTGAAACATTTGGTAGATTCAATGTAGCCTTTTCACACATACAGCTTTGAGGCGATAATAGTCTCACCTGTATAGTTCATTCTAGTAGCATCCACCGATCTTGAGCTCTGGCTGGTGCGTCTTGACCACGCAGCTCCTGTGTTTAGCGAAAGCCACATCCTTCGGTCAAGAGTCTCCCTGGTCTTTCCCTCCAGCGCCTCAAACAAACCCTCAATCTCGTCGATGATGTTTAGATAGACACCATCATTCTTCACGAGTTGATCACTCAGTTTGGCTGTTGTGATAGTCTTATTGCAGCAGAAGAGAGGCTCTGTTTCAACAATGGAGCTATCGGGATCATCACCAAAGATTGTCGACTGGAATTCCTTCAGTGCGTTAGTGATGCTCATCACTCCAGCGGTCTTGGTGAAACTTTAGCGCCTGAAATAAAAGTAAATAATAACAAACAGGGCAAAATATTTTATCTGAAAATGAATAATGAATTTGGATAGGTGCACCATTGCTGCAAGGGTATGACATGACATGTAGTATGTGCCTAGAGGCTTTCCCTAATGTTTGGGGATGAGGTTTGATAGTCCACTGGGTCCAGTGATATATAACCCCTTTGATTGGTAAGTCTGATTGGTAAGAGTCTGTTATATAGGTCCCCCCCCCCACCCGCACGAACTATTCTTGTAGTCCTAATTGTAATTTGTTATAAGCAAAAGCTTCACCATCACTCATAGTTTTACTAAAATAGACTCTCATCTAATTTACCTAATAATGCCTAACAATTGAGATCGAGGGGAAACACTCAAATTTCGCATTGAACCCAGGAGGCAGATGAACAAATTTAGCACACTATCTATCACTAAACCCATGTTGTTGATGCGGTTGTTGGTACCCCAACACCCATCATGTGGTAGCTACAGATACACAATTTATGGCAAAAAAAGCCTTCCTGTAGGCAAATGGTGGCATTTTATGTGAGTGCTACCGACAAACTATGAGCTGTCTGGGTGCCATATAGAATTGGCTCCATGTGAAGCCTGTAGGGCTACATATTAGCCACCTATATACATGTAATTAGGGATAATAAAAGTTTCATAAAAAAGGTGGTAAACTAACTGCCAGGCTTACATGCCACATAATGCATTTTTTTACTCTAATGTAACACATTAAAATCAAGAAGGATTCTCAAAATGGGCTTCCCCATACTAGATACCCCACACATGCCAGGTTTGCATGTAACCAGTACAGTATGCTACAGTTGTTTAGAGATAAAATCCAGATTTCATAATTGACGAGATATTGGCTTTGTGCTACCTTCCATAATGGCGCCAAAGTTGTCAACTAACACAAGTAAAATGATGTAGCCTAACAAGGAGACCATAGTTTTTTGTGTTGTGTTATCAGCTTTGTTGACCACTTATGAAATTTCGCTCCAAATTAAACCATTGCCAACCTTCAGGTTAACACTTTCCAGTAGCAGGGCTCTCTAAAACAATTCCTTTCGATAGTCATCATAAACAAAACACCTGGTGTAGAAATGAGCAATGGCAAACAAAATTAAGCTACCGTTTCATACTGGAAGCCATAGTATTGCAGCATAGGGGTACTTCTAACTTTGAATCCTCATTTAGTTTGGTCTGTTGGGTCAACATTTCGGATTTCTGATATCAATAACTATCGACATTCAAAATCATATAAAACAGGTTTGTAAAAGAAAACCAAGAAAAATCACTTCAAACCCCTTTAATATGCTCCCTCAAAAAAAGAAATGGTGTGCCAGACCAAAATATTGGCTGAATAATCTATTTCAGTGATATGTTAGCAATGGATACCACAGCCAAGACAATAGCCATGACGAGATTTACTATGAACAATGCGCTCATCCTTACATCATGAAAGACCGTGTTATGTCACCCGCGTCCCATTAGCTAATTTTAAATCCCTATGAATCATGAACCATTAGGATTTTAAACAAAAGGTTTTGTAGTTCTGATCAGCGGCATCATTTTATTTTGTTAAGTCTATTGAGAGGATTGCGCCTTTAAATGAATCAGAGGGATTCCAAATCAGATACCAGGCTACCAGAACATCTTGCCAGTGTGATTTCACCTAGTTGATTAAATAGTTTAAATCATAATCTCACTTCCGGAGTACAAGATACATGGCACACCAAGATTTTCGGAGATGGGGACATGCTCTATCCCACGAAGTTAAAGTTTAATCTATGAGAGATTTTCTAAAAAAGACTGTGATTGTTCCATAGCTAATTATGGTCAAGACCAATGTTTTGATTGATTTTGATATTGATGGAATATTAGATAAGTTCTGGTGGTTAGCACAAACTACCCCGCCCTAACCAACACCATCTACCACCTGTCTGATTGGCCATAGCAAACATTGCAAGGCTCAACTCAACATGGTGGGCCATAGCATTAAGAAATAATGGAATGAAATATTGTTGATAACACCCAAAGCTTCATGTTGTACTTACCTTTCCACAACAAGATTCTTTCTCAGGCAGGAGCAGAATGTCTTGAGGTAGAAGATCGGTATACAGCCTGGTATTAGGGATATGATTGATGACATGTTTTAGATTGGTGATCAAGTCAACATTGAAATCCTGAATCTGTCTTCCGGTGCCAATCTGCAAACATTTAGGCGAGGTAGATTGAAGGCAACAAAATAAGTATTTTTTTGGGTGTATTCATCAAAATCAATGTGATGTCACCAAGGATGAACTGAATTCACACGCTTGGGGCACATATCTCATTTCTGAAGATTTGAGTTAAATGGCTAACTGAATTCAGAACACTCCTACAAAAACTAGGTTTACCCTGGGCTAACATTGATAAATTAAGGTAGTTCACCGGTTAGACTTGAAAAATTAATCGATAAAAATAAAATGACATAATCTGACAGGATTTCTATGAAAGAGATTCCAGTCCCCAGACCAAGGAGTTTCATACTCCTTGCCCAGACAACACATGTAGCAAGCATTTCATCTCTGGACTAGGGTATCCCTGATCAACAAAACCATGATCAATCATGCTTCCCTGAACTGACAAAGCACAATTACTAGCATATTTCCCAAAATGCACTTTTTTGCCATTATTTCAGTTTGTATTACATAAAGACCTCTTCAATTTACAGATTCTGTTTTTCTGGTACATTATCATTTAAATCACCTTAAATATTGAAGAGTAAGTTGAATTGAATGAGTTGTTGACATTTCAAAAAAATGGTACTCATTAGATTGTCATTCAACACTCTCTATGGTGAGGCTTTTGGAGGAAATGTAAGTGCTAAGCTATACCAATGATATACCATTGGCTGTACAAGCAATGGCTGTACAAGCGGTGTTTCACGTAATGGAAAAATATATTTGCAGGGATTTTATGATGTCGCACAAAAGGGGAAAGATTAATATCATTTTTGACAAGCATCGTCAAAGATTGGGCAATGCATCTATCTTGCAGAGAACAATAGAACAGTTTGTGATTGCACTGCCAATGGGATTAGTGGTACTGCAAGATGTACAAACAAATCAGGGTTCCATTGTCTCTGAAAGGATTAAATTGATAACATCATCAGATGTCAACAGATATTCTGTTGTTCCAATGACACTGCCAGTGATGACTGAGTAGATATAGATAGAAAGCTGTCAGGTCAGCGTGATATTCCCGCCAATGTAACCTTTGAGCCGCGAGATGGACAGACCTTAATCCAGTAAGACAGGTATGCTTTACGAAATTCATGAATAGCCTTGATCAGCAAGTTATAATCCCCTAGATCAGCTGTATCAACTGATATGGGTTAATTGGGAAAACAAAATAAAAAACTATCAGACTGGTGCTTTAATTGCCCAATGTTAGTAGTTTACTACCACATGTCCCAAAATGACCCCAGCATTTAAGGAAAATACTTCTTATCTTATCTAAATCTTATAGCACAATTGTTGCAAAAGCAATAGCTTTTAAATAATTAGATAACTGTTGGTTCACTTTCTCTTCATAAAAACTGTTTTTGAACTAAAGTTCGATCAACTAGTATTCACATCAGGTAACTGCCCATCATGCATGTTGGTTTCAAATTCATAAGATGTATTCAACTCACTCACATTTATATTCAGGAGGTCTGATTTCAATGGGAAATCAAGTCATACAAAAACATTTGAGATAAACCCATTTTTTGTATTATGCAGACCTACTCTGAGCAAATATTGAAAATGGTTTCCTTTCTAAATTAAAGCAGTTGGTGATGACTTTAATATGCTGTAACATCCAAAGAGTTCAAAATTATTAAAAAATAACCATCTAAGCCTTAGTATGCACGCATGATGCACGTAACTTTCTGTCCCCAATATCATGTCAGGAGGTTCAGGTATCATGGTCCAGCTAAACATGATGAAACTGGTCTGAATTCTACACAGCCATAGGTGATGTGAAAAAAATATGAAAATAAACTTACCTCACATATTGGCGTACGCTCAATTGAAGGCTCACTCTGAATTCTTTCCTTTACATACAACTGTATTTTCTCCCAGCGTTTCGGAGTTACTATGGTGTACAGCTCAATAGCGAAACAAATCAAACGAATTATTGCGGATGGAATACGCAACAGCATAATCTGGAAAAGAAGACAGCTAGGTTTAATGTCATACCCTACTCGCTCACTTTGAAGCCACGTTCCATCCTCCAACCTTATCCTATAATGTTTTTATAGTTAATACATAATAATAATACTTCTTTGAATACTACATAATTTCAATTTAGTATCATGGACCATGGACATACTGGGCTCAGCAAATACATGTACTGCACATTTATTAAAATGGATAGACATACTATATTGGCACTTATTAAATAAAATGTAAGCTCAGAAGCCAAGTATGGGAATATTTGAACTCTAGCGAACAAACAAAGCAAACAGGAATGGTTGAGCCAAGTACTTGACCACATCATACTCGATGAGCCATCAGACTTGGCTCAATCTCCACAACTCTGCGCCCAGACTGTCCAGCCCAGACTGTCCAGCCCAGACTGTCCAGCCCAGACAATTTATTATGAGAACAAGTTCATCATATATATAAGACTATTCTTATGAAATATTTAACATTATTCAAGTTCATATGCTGTAAGATGAGAATTTATTGGTTGACCCTACAGAAAGTGAACGGGGCAGTTCGAAACGGGGGGGGGGGGGGGGCAGTCAACTCTGCTCCTGTACGATCGTAGTTATGCCTAGATACGTAGTGATTGAAGCATATAGCTAGTGTTCTCATAGATTATTATCAATAATAATTAATAATAAGAAAAAACCACAGCTACGGACACAGAAAGCTATCTATTTCCAGTAACCGATGTCACCACTGCTGTAAATAACTCCGTGATTATATTATTTCATTACTTCATTGCTTCATATTCATTGATTTATTGATGAATACGAAGTAGCAGAATATTTTTTTAATTAATGGCAACAGTATAATGTGAATCAATGACAGATTTAAATTAGAGAAACCAATTGGGAATTACTCTACTAATTATTAATTATTTATTAATTCATATTCATTATTATATTTCTTTGTATGAAAATATTACTAGTCAAGTATAATATTAGGCCTCTATTATTTTATATATATACATATATATATATGAAGTGGAAATTGCTCGGATTGGTAGCATCAACAATTCCCAGCTTCGAGTGTAGTAGATTCCTTAATACAAGTTGATTTATCTGGTCAAACTCTGGTCACAACTTTAGTTTTATGTGTATCTATCAACAATAAAGAGGGCTACCCACTTGCCTACGGGCCGATTTGCTAACCAGCAGCTTATTTCTAACTACAGTGCTGATGATACTGTGTAGCAAGCTAGACAAGTCAACAAACCACCAAGCAAGCAAACTATCAGATGGAATCAAAGATGATGTGGCACTGTTATTTAGAGCAATATCGAATAATATAATATATAAATTTACAATGACAACACGTAGTACAACAAAAGAAAATTAAGCTGAAAAACTTACTTTTCCAACCACACAGCTCAAAGGGCAGAATCAGAGAGAGAGAGCGCACAAAAACTCAGCTTTACATTCCTGGGTAACAAAAAGCTAACACGAAAGCCAGTATAATCTCTGGCTTTCAAAAGCTACTCATATTGATATTGCCTAGCTATTTAATTGGAGGTGCCTAGTCTACCTAACGATTGAGAGAGGACAATTTCACCACATTCTTCCCCCCTAGATGCAGCGACATATAAAAATATATGAGCTATTCATCGTAGAGTCCAACAGAGTGAAATTGTAGGAATGTTCAGCAAGACTTATAGATGTACAACATCAGACATATGTTACCCGTATCAAGCATTTCCTGAACATTTACTTCTCTATCGCCAGTGACTGAGATGCCAACTCTGTAGCTCTTCGCACAGTATCCAGGTGAGCATTGGCATGCTCCAAAGCTTGCCTTAGCCTCCTGCACTCCGCTTGGAGCTCAGCGTTTTCGCTTCTCATTCTATCCCTCTCACTATCGTTACCTACTGAATTGCTACTCGATGGTAAATGTCCTCTTGGTCGGTTTCCAAACGGTTGATTCCGTAGATGGTTTTGTCGTAATACGTTAACATCTTTTTGTATCCCAGAAGCAGACTGCTGCAATCGCACATCTCTGCATCGTATGGGACCAATCGTAGAGGGCGCTGAGGCAACTACATTAGCACTAGAGGCTATGGTATGAGCGGCTAACACAGAGGGAGTTACTTTGGGTTTGAGAGATGATGAGGCTGTTATTGTCAATAAGCTGCCATAAGTGGAGTCTGGTGGCAGTCGTTCATCTCTTACAAACTTGCTGAAGTTGTTATCGTCGACAGCATAGCAATTGGTGAACTCATTGTGACGTTCGGATCCCGCTCTTCTTTCTGTGAAGATGTGGTCTAGCACAGCCTTTTGGGTCAGTTCGTAATGCCCACACAAGCAATAAAACAGTATGAAGTGTTGTTTAATATGGGTTTTCAGCTCCTTACCGGTGCCCCTGTACTGACAGAGCTTACAGTTCTTTACCCCTTTGTACTAGTCATCTGCAGTGTACAGTTAGTGATAACAATGCTTTACAAGAAATGTGTAAGTAAAAAAAACTATCAAATGAACAAAACTGAACCTAATTTATAGCTGCACTGCCAACATACACCTACAACACAATTGGCCAAACAGAAACTGCTGTACCCAGCAACCTTTCTCTTTTAGCTGTCCATTGGCACAGTCTAACCAGCATTTCAGCTTGCGTTAGAGCTATCGGTATGCTCACCTAATACCTCACATACTCGTTGAGGTACCCAGGGGTTTTTCTAGCTCTCGTTGGCCTGCCCAAAGTTCTATCAGGCTGTCCTAGTTTATAATTTCCAGGAGACAATCTGGATTCCTGACCGGCTTGGGCTAGACTTTGGTCCACCCGAGCCTCTGGAAATTCTGACCAGTCTAACGACTGACTATCAGCATCACCATTATCAGCTCCACTGTCTGTAGTTTGGGGTGGCACACACGGCTGACCTCTTGTATCCGGGCAAGGGGTGAACAGCTTTAATCGGCTTTCATTCACCGTGCCTTTCCCCAGTACTTTGTATGTGCCATTCCCGTAGGCCTTACTGATAGTAAAAGGACCCTCAAACTTGGATTCCAACTTTGGATTAACTCCTTTCTTTTTATGCTTCCGCTCTACCAACACAAGATCACCTTGCTTGAATAAAAGCTCATCTTCCCATTCAGCTGATCTGGGAGGCAAACTCTGGTGTGACCTCAACAAATCATGAGCTGAATCCAGACGCTCCTTCAATTCCAACGCATATCTTGTGCGCGTAGTCAGTTGCAGGGAATGGGTACCCTCAAGCAGCTGATCCGGCAACCGACATTCACGACCTAACATGAGATAGTTTGCAGTCTCATCTGTTCTGGTGTGAGGAGTTGCACGAAATGCGCGCATAATGTGAGGCAAATGATAATCCCAGCTATCCTGCTCCATAGCATACTGAAGCAACATGGACCGAAGAGCGTCCCCCAATGTCCTATTACCACGCTCTACAACTCCATTTGACTGAGGGTGATATGCGGTGGTACGAGTTTTTACAATCCGCCACAGGGCACATAACTCTGTCATAAGATCGCCTTCGAATTGAGCTCCTCGATCACTGTGGAGCTCCTCCGGCAAGCCAAAATAACAGAATACCCTGTGATCCAAAGCCTCAGCCACCATGGGTGCTGTTGCATCTGGTAAAGCAATGGCATCCTGCCAACGAGTAAAGTGATCCGTCAACACCAGAATCCACTTGTTCCCTTTGGGAGTTACAGGTAGTGGCCCCACCAGATCGATGGCCACCTTTTGCCAAGGGCGACTAACCCATAGGGGCCCCTGCAACACGGGCTGGTGCAGACCTCCAAATTTGGCACGCTGACAGATCTCGCAACTTTTCACCATTCGGCGTACATCAGAAGTCATTCCTGGCCAGTACCAAGTCAAACGCAATCGACGGAGAGTTCTCATTACCCCAGCATGAGAAAGATTATGTGTTTCCCACACAACTTCTTTCCTCATTTCCTTAGGGCAGATTATGACCTCCCGCGACCTGTGATTGACTAAAATGCGAACTATCAGCACTCCATCTTCTCTAATTTTCATCAGAGAGAACATTCGGCTCAGTTTACGCAACTCAGTACTCCCAAGGTTCACAACTGACTGCTGCAGTTCTTGATTACTTTCAACAGCAAAGTAGATGGTAGCCACATCACCGGGCTGCTTTTGAGCTTCACTCAAAGCAGCTGATGCATTCTCCCCATCTATATTCCCTGATTGCTCTCTGCTAGGACTCTGTGATCCCTCCAACTGTAGCTGTCGAGGCTGCCCAGGACTAACAGGCGCCACAGGGCAAACCTGCTCGTGGCCCTCCCGGCAGTCACACACAGTCACAGCTCCAGAGTTCAGAGCACAACAATCTATATTTCCATTTTGTGTGTACAATCTCTCACCAGTGACTTTCGTGGAAACATTCCCACCATGCATTGCCTTGCCAGAAAGCTCAACTAGAATCTGTTCCATGCTCGGTCCTCCATTCAGACGGCTCACTCTGTCACACTGCTTACAATCCTGACAGGGACGTCTGGACAGACCATCAGCATTGCCATGTTTAGTGCCAGCTCTGTATTCAATGGAAAAGTTGAATTCACTCAGAATCTCTATCCACCTGGCTATCTGGGCAGAAGGAGTAGTCCTTCTGCACAGCCAAAGCAGAGATGCATGATCTGTACGAACCCTGAACTCTCTTCCATACAGATAAGGGCGAAAGTGTATCACCGCCTTTACTACTGCTAGTAGTTCACGCCTCGTAACACAATAATTTCGCTCGGCTGGGGACAATGCACGACTGTAGTACGAGATAACCCTTTCATGACCAGCCTGGACCTGGGACAAGACAGCCCCAACCCCCTCTAAGGAAGCATCCGTGTCTAGAATGTATTCCAAAGCTGCATCAGGGTAGCCCAACACTGGTGCCGTTAACAATGACTGCTTTAAGACATCAAACGCATTCTGGCACTCTATCGTCCACTGAAACTTCTCATGTTTTCCAGTAAGCTTAGTCAGTGGTCTAGACTTACTGGCAAAGTTGTTGACATACTGACGGTAGTAGCCAACTGTCCCCAGGAATCCACGTAGCTCTGACACATTCCGAGGAATTGGCCAATCAGCTATAGCAGTAGTCTTTTCGGGATCAGTTGCAACTCCTTGCTTACTAACAATATGCCCCAAATATCTCACTTCTGTCTGAAATAAGTGACATTTGGAAGGTTTCAGCTTCAAACCAGCACTTCGGAGACGAGTCAATACCTCTTTGAGATGTTCATATTGGTCCTGGAAAGCCTTGCCAATTACTATCACATCATCAAGGTACAATAGCAATGACTTCCAATGGAGACCGTGCATAACTCGTTCCATCAAACGCTGGAAGGTGGCAGGTGCAGCCGTCAAACCAAAGGGCAGGACTTTCCACCTCCACAAACCACCTCGAGTGCAAAATGCTGCCTTATCTCTAGCATCCTCATCCAACGGCACCTGCCAATAACCACTCATTAAATCGAGTGTGGAGAAGTACTGACTACCGGCCAAAGCGTCCAGACTCTCATCTATTCTAGGCAACGGATGAGCATCATGCACTGTGACAGCATTCAAGCGCCGATAATCAACACAGAACCTCCAGCTGCCATCCTTTTTCTTGACCAGCACCACTGGTGAACTCCAGGCACCAGTCGCTGGTTCAATAATACCTTGATGGGTCAGCTGTTGGATCTGCTTATCGACTTCTGCCTCCTTCTCTGGGCCCAGACGACGAGGTGCCTGTTTTATTGGCCTGGCACCTGGCTCCACCTCAATCGAGTGCTTCACCAAATCAGTCAAACCCATATCCTGATCACCACTAGCAAAGACATCACTGTATTCATTCAACAGTTTGGCAATGACCTGTCTCTCATCCAAGTGGGAACAGGCTGCAGTAGCTCCCTGATACAAGGTTTCCAAGTGTGGAGGAATGGTGGGGATCATTCTGTTTTCGGCAGACCCCTCACTCACCTGTTCCACTTGCACCTCCTCTATCAACTGGTCCTCCGCTATACTAATACAACGACCAATAATAGAGCCTGCAGAAATAGATACTAACTGATCTGTAGGGTTAAGACATCTTACTTGCAATCTTCCCTCTGTACTGCAAGCAACAATGGTGGCGGCAAGCACCAGACCAGAAAGTGCATCAGCTTCCGAGTCTTCCACCATTCCCAAAGAAGTACAGATGCGATTCAGTAAGTGACAATCAAGTATTTGTTCAGTTCGAGGAGCCACTTCGACATTAGCGACCACTTGGATTTTGCTAGTCAAATCAATACCATACCTATTGGTACAATTGAGGGCAACACCATTCACAATCAATATGGAATCTGCACAATGTAATTCACAGTTATGAGCCTGGAGAAATGGCAATCCTAAGATTGCGTCAGACTCTATATCTGCAACAACAAACTGCATACCAATTGACTCAGACCGCAGTCTCCCAGTCAACTCGACCTGACCATAAAATTGTAATTCTGACCCATCAGCTAAAGTACCAGATCGGTGATGGAATGGACTGAGCGGTCCAGTCCTCCTACCCGGCAACTTGTCAAACACTCTCTTTGACAACAGGTTCAGCGAGCATCCACTGTCCACTAAATAGTGAACAAGGAAACCCTCCACCTTTCCCGGCAAATGCAGAGTGGGTACAGTGCTCGCGACATTTATAGTGCAACGTGGTGAAGCACTTTCAATAGGAGCCATGGCATCATCAATAGGTGGATGAGTCAGTGGAAGAATAGGTGTCGCACCAATAGACTGTATATCACACAGCTCAGTTTGAACACCCACATTTCTTCCACAGCTCATCGCACTGAGAGGTTCAT
Source organism: Cryptosula pallasiana (assembly GCA_945261195.1). NCBI lineage: Eukaryota > Metazoa > Bryozoa > Gymnolaemata > Cheilostomatida > Cryptosulidae > Cryptosula > Cryptosula pallasiana. Next base: position 13,131,309 of record OX183137.1, on the reverse strand, counting down.
GGCGACCATTATAGTCTAAGCAGGGTTGCAGTTTAGGTCCACCCATTCTCCCCGCAAATCTCGGAGTGGACCTTGCTAGTTTTCCGACTTGCGGGAACTGGGTTTACGGCTGTCCACTGCTATTTGTTTTCCCTTCAACTGAGGACAATTTCTACGGATATGAAAAAGGGCACCACACTCATAACAACGCCTGCCATACCTTTCATTGTTTGAACAATCCAACGGCTTGTAATTCTTTCCTTGGGATTCCTCCAAAGCAGAAACACGAGCCGTTTGCTGTTCTACTAAGGTAGCCAATCTTTCTAACTGTCTGGCCATCTTATCATCAGGATTTGGAACTTGTACCATGCTATCAGATGCAGCATTTCTATCAACTGACTGGTAACGAGGTTCCTGCACAGCTGCCAACCTGGCATGACAGTCACGATTCCTAGGTGGTCTAGTGGGCACCCGACTTACCAGAGCATATTGCTCTGCAGCCTTTACTGCCACATCCAGAGTACTAGCTCGTACTGCAAGCAAATGCTGCCTCAATGCAGGGTCATCCAACGCCCGATCAAAATGTTCTAATGCCAAAACAGTCTCGACTTCAACTCCCAGACCACCATAGGCTAACCTAGCCAATCTCTCGACACAATTGCCCAACCTGAGATAGCTCTCACCAGGCTCTCGTTTAAGGCTATGTAGGCGCTCACGGGCCTCTGCGGGAGATAAGCCATACATAGTTAACAGTTGGCTGTAAATTCCCTGCAAGGTATCTGCACAACCACAGTCCTTAGCACCCTTATCTAAACTCGCTCTTAGCTGAACAACAGAAACTCTATCAGCCCATCCACTGAGCTGTGCAACTTCTGCAAATTGTTTTACAAACAAGTGCACGTCACTGGTGCCATCAAAACGCGGAGCTCTTAGTTCAACTCTGTGGCTTGGAGCAGCACTACCAGAGCTCTCCTTTTGGACACCCCTTACAGCCTCTGTGAACTGACAGACCAAAGTTTTTAGCAAAGCTTCAGTTTCGGATTCCTGAGGGCTAACCATTACAGAATCACGAGCCACCGGGTCCATCTCAGAACTAAATGGCACCTGCTCTGCCTCCTCACACTCACTCTGGTCATAAAGGCCAGTAGAGTGCAACGGCAATCTCACACGTGGTCTTGGTGCTGGTCTATATGCTTCTCCATTACTGAACACTGATGTGACAGGAGGAAGCCTTTCGTCTACCAAGGCAGGCTGATGCTGTGTAACATGTCTGTTATATGCATCATCGATCACTGCCTCGGCCGAAAATTCACCTCCCTCTACCACATTTGACTCAGGAGTCGCAGTGCCAAATGGATTGATAGCCGTAAACAAACCAGACACAGACTGCCATATACTACGGCCAGCCATTTCTATCGCCCAGAAAACACACAATAGTGCAACCAAACTGACCAGTACAACAGGAAAGTACAATCCCACTGCTGCCACCAATGAAGTGGAAATTGCTCGGATTGGTAGCATCAACAATTCCCAGCTTCGAGTGTAGTAGATTCCTTAATACAAGTTGATTTATCTGGTCAAACTCTGGTCACAACTTTAGTTTTATGTGTATCTATCAACAATAAAGAGGGCTACCCACTTGCCTACGGGCCGATTTGCTAACCAGCAGCTTATTTCTAACTACAGTGCTGATGATACTGTGTAGCAAGCTAGACAAGTCAACAAACCACCAAGCAAGCAAACTATCAGATGGAATCAAAGATGATGTGGCACTGTTATTTAGAGCAATATCGAATAATATAATATATAAATTTACAATGACAACACGTAGTACAACAAAAGATAATTAAGCTGAAAAACTTACTTTTCCAACCACACAGCTCAAAGGGCAGAATCAGAGAGAGAGAGCACACAAAAACTCAGCTTTACCTTCCTGGGTAACAAAAAGCTAACACGAAAGCCAGTATAATCTCTGGCTTTCAAAAGCTACTCATATTATTGATATTGCCTAGCTATTTAATTGGAGGTGCCTAGTCTACCTAACGATTGAGAGAGGACAATTTCACCACATATATATAATTTTATTTTAGTAATATTTTAGTTTAAACAAAATTAATTTGTTATATCGTGTTATTATTTATTAATTCATTTATTTCTTATTATTATTTATTATTTACATATTTTTTACTAAATAATAATAATAATTCTAATATAATAATAATAATAAAAATATCATAGGGCCTGGATAGTAGTTTGTGTTGGGGAGCGGGGATGGGAGTCTCTCCCCCAGCCCCAACACAAACTATTACCCAGGCCCTAGCCTATGAAATTTAAAAAAAATATATTTTTTATTAAATATTAATATCATCATCGAAATCAATCAATCAATTTTTTATTCGTTCTAATAAATAAATGTGTGATCCTACATACCTAATGTGGTGGCGACTGGTGTAGGACAAGTTGTTGATGGATTCTAAATAGATACTTATGCGCTGACGGCTGGTGAAAAACCAATTGCTGGTAGATTTTGGGAAGATCGCTGGAGAACAGATTCGCGAAATATAACCAGGGGTTGTTTACAGGAGTTGTTTATGTAGTGGCGCGCAAACTAATGACCTTGACCTCGTCTCCTTGACGACGAGTTTGAGTGATCCTGTGCATGCGCATTACATTACCCCACATTGCCCGATGATGTCTGTGGTGGACCACAGGCTATATACACTGTATATATAACACATCATCAATATATATGGAAATCCGGAGCGACGTTGCCGGTTGTCGGTTGGTGGTTGTCGGTTGTCGCTTATAGGTTGGTGGTTGTTGCTTATTAGTTGTCAGTTGTCGCTTAGGAAACTTAGCTAAGACACTCTTTGATTATGAAGGTAATATAATTGAATACCAAGCAGTTGAAGTTGAAGGGTCTCTTCTATTTAATAATTGTTGCTGTATTATTATTTATTATGTAGTGAATGACGATAATCTATAACGTTCTTGGATTTGATAATATGTTTTCCATGTTGTACCTCACAATGTATAAGGTATACATCACAAACATCGTAGTAATCACGACAGTTTGTTGACATAAAGATTGTTTAAAAAATTGATTAATTTATTTATTATTATAATAATTATTATAATAATAATAATAATAATAATAATTATTATTGGTTTTGTCACGGCATGAGCTGGTGTCGTTTCCTATCATTGGTCTAGTTCCACTTATTATTATTCTTGTTATTATTTTTATCCACTTATTATTATTGTGGCGGACGGCGCCGACAGTAAACACTCACCTATTATTCTATGCTATTATTCACACTGTAACACTATTTACTCGTTCTATGTTTTGTACCGTCTTAATTGTTTATTCTATGTCTACACTCAAAGACTATTCACTCTATGTTTATATCGCATCAATTCTATTTACACACAATCATATATGTAGCCCATGTGAGTGCATCCAGCCGTAGCTGTGAAGCCAGCCTATTTTATGTACACTCAATTTCTATTTGTCTAAGCCTTTCTTAACAGGCGTGTCTCACAACTTTCTTTTGTCATGTCTTGTTTACATATTTACTGGTTATGTAACTCCTTTTATAAATAGCCGTGTTAAGGCAACAATAAATCAGAGTCAGCTTGCCCCACTCTCAGAAGTTTCTTTGTTCTTTAGCAATAATAACTTCACAGCGCTAGTACATGCTCGTACACCGAATGCTCTATTACTCGAGTAGTAATATATAAGCAGATCAGCCTGAACCTCTGCTGGCCGAACCTAGCTCTGACTAGTTCGCCTTCAAAGTTCGGTCACTGACTTGCACTCAGCAGAACAGTTCGAACCTCTGCTGGCCGAACCTAGCTTGCCTAGTTCGCCTTCAAAGTTCGACCTCTGCCTTGCACATTGAAACAAGCTAACGCAGCCGGCAGCTAGACTAGTAAAATAGGAATGGTTACACACCATTCCCAAGGATACTAGTCGACCTGTGGGAGGGCTGTATTGCTCAGCGATAGACACAGTTGCCAACTCAGTTCGGGAAGTTGTGCAGGTAGGCCGAGCTACCAACTCACACAGTGAAATCCTGCACATTATTATTATTATTATTATTATAAATAATCATTTTGTTTGTGGTGTTATCCTGTCTAATATTATGACTTTATTGGTATTATTATGCCATTAGCATGATAAGAATTTTAAGAAAGCATTAAAATATGCACTATTTCTTCCTCCTCGTACTCCAACAACTTCCCTAGTTCAAAAATATTCCCGAGTTCTCCTACCTCAGCTAGCCGCCTACTCCACCGCTATCTTATCAAGTACTACTTCACCATCTCTGCAGCCAAAATTTTATTCTTCCGATGTTTTTGTTGAGCAATAATTTTGTGGAAAAAATCATCAGTAAAATTGCTATCATCGCCATTCTGTGCATCTGGTTGTCAGTTATCAATTATGTCGTTTATTATATTGTTGGCACTTAGTATTTAGAAACCAAATTTTAGTACTAAGGGCAATGCATATCTTGTTGCTTTTTGGAATGTCTGCTTGCATCAGAAGTTGCCATCATTTATCCAAATCAGTCATACTATGTTAATGATTGTTTGCATACTAGCCTCTACTTGCTAGTCACACTTATATTTGGAGATGCCGACCATGAGATATTACTGAGGCTAAATCAAAAGTTTTAAAACTATTTAGTTTGTTTATCACCTCAATTTTTTAATTTGCTTGTTTGAGCATGAATAAATCTTGAAAGCTCCCAATTTTTGGGAGGTTTTAAGATTTATTTGCTCTGGAACCATGCAGGGCTTGTTGTAACAATTATCCTCTAATTGATATTCAGGAATATGGTTACAGTGAGCATGCAGCATAAAAAGCATTGTTTCAGTTAATCAGTGTTTAACATTCAAATATGAAAAATTGGATAAAAAGGCTCTGCTGCTGAAAATGGTCAGATTTAGATTTAGCAACCCATTATTGCAGCTTGTGAACTTCCGCATTCTGTTTCATAGTAGTGTGAATTGTATCATGTTTTCCTTTCAGTATTCCAAAATCTGTCTTTTTTATCTTTGAATCTAGGCTATTCCTGGCCAGATTTCTCTGTGCTCTTCCTAACTATCTAGCCACATATCATTGCACTGCTCAGATTTTATAGGTTCTGAGTGATTGGAATAGATATGCGAAAATATGTAACTGAGCTTGCTTCAGTATTAGCCCCATAACTTGTAAGAATTGTCATAGCACAACTATCGTTGCTTGGTTTGTTAACTTTACTTCATTTTTTTAAATGTAATAAAAACCCAGCTCTTGAAAAAAGTGTTTGTCAGCTCCTAAAAATATTACACCACACTGATATAGTTTTGAGTGAGTGTCGTTTTGAGACACCAGTAGATATTAAACTGCTTTGACGAATTTCACTCTATTTTATTTGAAAATGACTTGTTGGACAGCAGCCATCACTAATTGATTGTTGTTAATTGTAATAAATTGTTATAATTGGTGTGGTTATTGCTACTATTACTCTATCCTCATCTACCAGCAGTGGAGAAATTTTCCGATTCTTTAAATAATAAGTTATCTGTTTGATGATCTAGGAAGTTTTTACAGAAATAGATGATACTTTTGCATAAGTACATGATTTTTCAGATTGAAAATTGGGTTTTTAGATGTAACTGATGACATTTTATTTTTAACCGTTTTTTCTGTTCGATCAGAGGCAACTCAACAGGGTCATCTTTTCTTGCTTCATTGGCCAAGCATGCTCCCGTGGTAGTAGTTTTGTTAGATAGTAAAAAAGGGCAGTGGGAACATCATTAGTCTTTTCAAATGTACTTTTTGTTGTACAAGTGTATCACTTATGTTGTAGGACTTTCCTGATCTGTGTTCTAGGAAGGTGATTGTACGTACAAGGAAGCGCTTCATATTTATGCAGTCTCAAATCTCCATTTTATTACATTACGCTCACCTTTTGGCACGAGTTTTTGATCGGTATTCCATCTTCACATTATCGGGAAACCATCGGCAATAAGACAAGTACGACTATCGCTGTAGCAATGTGAACCAGCCTTTATAATTTAAAATGATTAACGGCAATTTACTTGCTCCTTTGCATAACTACTAAACATTGTGTATTTCATCGTGCTGTACTTATTTTTCATGAGATTGCTGACGGCTGATCCAATATTCTTCTATATGCTGATTTTGAGCGATTTTGTTTAAGATAATATTTTTGTTCTATATTGTGGTTTTTGATTTTGCTGTCTTTATTTTTATAAATGTAGGTTACATAATAAAAGATTGGTAACCTGTTCCATATCCATTTCTTTTGCTCTTTTATATATACTTTGAAAGCTGATTTGTTACAGTCTTTTGTCACGTGGTCATCTTAGTGATAGAAATACCAAACCTTTTAGTATTTTAACAAAGTATCAGTTGCACACAACATCTAGACTAATGACCAACCTACCAGAATTTTGTTTACTCAGAAGTTGTCTTACCATCTTTCAATAATGCAAGGCATGACAACTCCTAAACATTCAAAATGATCATTGGCTGATCTAGATAATACAACTATAAATGAACATAAAACGTGTGTAGTAACTTGGTAGCTGTTGTGATTTTTGTGGGCTAAAAATTTGTTTTGTCTTTTGTAAGCAATGGTCAAGCAATAAGTATATGATAGAATTTATGGACAAAATTTATAAGCCTTGTTCATGTATTTCTCTGCAGATTTCTTTTGTCAACAAATCAATTAAAAATTTATAAACATGCACATAAATGCATTGCATATACTCATTTTATACACTGAGTATCTCAACCATTTTTTAGGCACAATGTAATTGCAATTTACTTTGTTAGAAACCTGCGAAAAGGATTTAAACAGTTAGAATTTTTTCCTACGTATATTCATGTTGTTTACGAAAACTGTGCTAGTTGTCTAACATGAAAACAGTAGAAATAAGTTATTGCATCAAGTTATACAAGACTATTTGCTGTTTAACGCAAATTATAATGTCAGAATGAGCTTATTGAAGGATTAGACATTACAATCACTTTTGATGACTACTAACTTTTTGGCCTAGTACCTGCATTTGACTCAAAAATAGTTTGCCGTTCTTTAAAACTTTTATTACATGTGAACATTACATTCATACATGGCTAACCAGCCATCAAAAAGGCAGACCATTGATGTAATCTATTCAAGTGACAGTCAACAAGAGTGTAAGGCGTGGATAAAATATAACAGGATTGCCAGAAACCTTCACGGGTGAAGCCAAATTTGGCCAATAGGATGGATGACAAGCGTCACCCATGGCACCCACTAATCATGGCGGCTCCCATAAACCACCATTTATGGCTACATTCCAATTGTGACGAAAGTTATATTATGCAGCCGCAGCTGGCAATCCTATTATATTTCATCCAGGGTTCAAGGCAAACGCAATGAGCAATATAGCAATCAAGTTCATCGCTTTGTGTGATTAAACCAGTCTTGTCATAGGTAACTTAAAAACTGAGTAATTTTCCAATCACAAAGAACAAAACTGGAAATTCCAAATGTCATCATCACTACTATTGACCTTGCCAGGTTAAAAAGCAAGTTTAATTGAATTTGATGCTCTGCTTTGGTAGAAAATATCAGAAAAAATTTATATAAAAATTGTATGAGTTACAGCTGTATTTTATAGTTGACTAACTCACCTATTACTAGCCCATAACAAATTCACCAGCAGCTTCCAACTCTAGCTCAAAGTTAATGCAACTGACATAAATTTATTTCTAGGAAAAAAATGCCCTGTTACACAAACAAGTTATGAACAGTAAAATGTGAGACAATCCCAACATATGAGTGCCAAAATTAACTGTTTAATGAATGATTTAATTTTATTGGTTTTTGTTATCGGGACAATACCTGTAACATACTGGTGATATATTGTAGCATTGCTGACATAAAGACATCAAATGAATGGTATTTAAAGTAAGTGAATATGAACCGCTCATGAAAAATGTAGCAAATAGAAACTCCAAAAATGTAAGCAGCAAGTTTAATATAGAGCAAAGTATCATTTTTTCTAAGTGATATGCTTGTGAAGGAGTCGGTGCTTGACTGTCCATTGCAGGAAAATTAGTTTAGTTGAATATTGTACCATCATAAACATTTGTCTTTAGATAAAGGCTAATGAAATGTAACGAAAAATGTTCCTACATAACCAAAGCTGTTAAAAAACTAACAAATAGTTCAAACTCATGATCCTGCCATTTGGAGCGGGCTTGATGATGACTCAATACACTCTGGTGTCCTGTTATTCTCTGCCTTAGGCATTGCAGTAGAATATACATCTCCTTCGTGTCAATGTGTCCGCAAAAATGGTTCACTGCATATAAGTGGCTTGATTCATGTAGGATTTGAGAAGTGTTGTCACATACTGGATTCTGGTACTTCTGTACAGTAGCTAAAAGCAAAAACACCTATTATTATTATTATTAACTTTATTTAATGTGGTTAACTTATCATGTCATACATATGTCATGTTTTCCATAAAATACCACAATCAAAAGAAGAAATAACCAGAAAAAAAATGAAGGGAAAATTTTACAATACCATTTGAATAAAGGAAGGAAATAGCGACAACAATGTTACAATTTCGTTACAAAATATATATACACAATATTTTTAACAAATTTACACAACAATATTTACAGAAAAGTTTCACAGATATGCACATTGCAGTTAATGGGCCGGATCACTTGAAGTATGATCAGTTGAGTGGAAGTGGTACAAGAAACTTGCGGAGAAAGGGTTTTAGAAAGAGCATTGCATTGTTGGTAATATATGAGCGAGTAAAAATAGGGTATTAGTGAATCAATCTTCATGTTGAAGTAGGAAGGTTTAGAGGCTTTTTTAAAAAGCATGAGAGTTTTTGATGTTCTAACAGAATTGCGAATTTAGGTAGCATAGTGTGAGAGAGTGAGCTGGGTATCTTGTGATTGTCACGGGTGGTACATTCAGACGTAGACACGCTTGAGGGTTCGAAGATGGTATTGATATATGGAGGACAGAGATGGTAAAGTACTTGATAAGATAAGATAGCGGCGGAGTAGGTGGCTAGCTGAGGAAGGAGAAAAACTTGGGAATATTTTTGAACAAGGGGAAGTTGTTGGAGTACGAGGAGGAAGAAATGGTGCATATTATTTTAATGCTTTCTTAAAATTGTTATCATGATAATGGCATAATACCAATAAAGTCATATTAGACGGGATAACACCACAAACAAAAATGATTAAATGCTATTTTTTTTTTTATCATCATCAACCTTATTATTATTATTATTATTATCATTATTATTAAATAAATGATTATTTATAATAATAAGAATATAAAAATAATAACAAGTATAATAATAAGTGGAACTAGACCAATGATAGGAAACGACACCAGCTCATGCCGTGACAAAACCAATAATAATAATAAGTATAATAAATATTAAATTAATCAATAATAATGTGCAGGATTTCACTGTGGGGGTGTGAGGTGGTAGCTCGGCCTACCTGCACAACCTCCCGAACTGTAATGGCAACTGTGTCTAGTGTGCTAGTGATACAACCCTTCCACAGGTCGACTTAGTATACTGGAGAATGTTGGTCGACCATCTCAGTAACTAGTGAGCTGCCGGTTGCGTTAGCTGTTGTTTGTGTATGCAATGAGTTCGAACTTTGAAGGGCGAACTAGTTGGACTAGGTTCGGCCAGCAGAGGTTCGGCTGTCTTTTTGTAGTGCTGTGCAGAGGTCGAACATTGAAGGCGAAGTTAGACAAAGCTAAGTTCGGCCAGCAGAGGTTCAGACTGATCTGCCTGTATATTACTACTCGAGTAATGGTGCGCAGTGAAGTTATTTGTATGTACAAAGAAACTTCTGAGAGTGTGCAAGCTGACTCTGATTTATTGATACAAAACATCCGTATTTATGTACATGATTACATAACTGATTAAGCTGATAAGTGGTAAACAAAAGGTGGCCACACCTTAGCACAGCAATTGGCTAGAGTGTGCCAATAAGGTAAAAGGGGTGGCTCTAGAGTAAATGCATGGTTGAGCTCACATGGTACACATATAAGATTACATGTTAAAGAAAAGTAAGGATGATTGTGCATAGAGTGAATTGCCCTTGAGCGCAGGCATAGAACAATACATGTAGTAAGCATAGAACTGGGTAAGTGTAAGTGTTCGTAATTATACCATAGAATGTTCGGTAAGCATAGAATGTTCAGCAAGATGGCGCCGGTCCTCTACAATAATAATAATTATGATGATGATGTAGCTCTTCCATTTTTTTTAAACAATCTTTATATCAACAAACTGTCGTGATTACTACGATGTTTGTGATGTATACCTTATACATTGTGAGGTACAACATGGAAAACATATTATCAAATCCAAGAACGTTATAGATTATCGTCATTCACTACATAATAAATAATAATACAGCAACAATTAATAAATAGAAGAGACCCTTCAACTGCTTGGTATTCAATTATATTACCTTCATAATCAAAGAGTGTCTTAGCTAAGTTTCCTAAGCGACAACTTACAACTAATAAGCAACAGCCACCAACCTATAAGCGACAACCGACAACCACCAACCGACAACCGGCAACGTCGCACCGGATTTCCATAAATATACACTACGCTTTGGTGGAAGACATCGATGGAGTTCGAGAGAGTGGACAACTCCGAATCCGCCAAACCCGAAGTATCATTTTAAACACTGACGTCCCACAGTGTTTATCACTATGAAGCCATTTTTAAAGTTGAAAAGAGGTCATATCCGATCACTCGTGTTAGCCCTATTCATATGAACAAACAAGGGAGGGAAAGGGTCGGCCCCTCCTACATGAAGTCATATGAATAGGACTACATCACTGCTTCACGTTTCCGCCATTGCCTCATACACTTCATACAGGATTTCATACAGTTGGTAAATATACAGTTCACACTACAGTTTACATACGCTGTAGTATCGTCATCAATCATACACATTGCTGTGATGGCATTCTACACTTTCCCTGTTTGCTGCATACAGGGGGCTGAGTTGGCTCATACAGTGCATCAATAGAAGCATACACCAGACTGGCTTTGTTGTTCATACAGTTGATAAATATACAGATCATACTACGGGCGTATAAAGTGTATATTCCCCGATACTGCACCTAACTGGCTCTGTGGGAGGTAACAGCTGTGACAAACAAGCTGGTTATAAACCATACCTTATCATAGGGTATAGCATACTTGGGTGGTCTTATCTCTACTGAGTGCTTTAGGAGTGATAAGTAATGGAATATAACAGGCAAGTAATGCAGGAGTATGTGAAATGTGACAGAGATAAGTAACCTAGCCTAGAATTATGTAGTCAGCTTGCTTACTCACCCCCCTCCCTCCCATTCAGAGATGTTGGATACTCTACTATGTTAGCTTTGTACATTGTTTACATGACCATCCACCGTTAGTTTTAAAATTTTACTGGAACTCAGTCTATAGTGTTTATCATTTTATTACATAGCCTGGGAGCTCAAGACATAGGTAGGGGGTTACATACAGTATAGTTATTAGATAATGCCCACACACACTGTCAGCTATCACCATACCAGTTTCTGTATCTGACTTGTCAGTACTTTATTAACTGACTCGGCTAGTTCTCTCAGTTTATAGTACTAAACTAAAGTATATTACCACAACTTGTACTTACATCTAGTACTTACATCTCTACTGCGTTATATACCTACAGGTAAGTGAGTTCATATAAAACGCAATACTGAAATATTTTGTGATTGTCAATTAAAAATGAGCCGTCTGAAAATGAACACAATGCATAATGGACAAGCTTCATTTTAGTAAAAAACAATGCTGGGTGATTTACAAGTAATCATTTCAATTTTGTGTTTTGAATGAAAAAACATTACAAGTCTCTAAAAACACGAATGTTTTGTTATTACTGTTATTACTTTATTTGTCAACAACCAGGCAGCTGATGCTGTAAAGAGTATTTTCAAAAGCTAGGTAAACACACGGCTAGCACTCAGTTTTACAAATAACTATTATTATACAATCTTTGGTGTTTATTAACTAACAGTTACTATTATGTAACTATTGATTAGTATGTTTAGTAACCCCAAGTAAATCAGTGAACCAATTATTAGGAAAAAAAACATGCAGTCTTAGCAAAGACTGGACTTGGAAATGCCATTTTATAAAAAAATAAATCATTTTTACGTCATAAAACACAAGTTATTGTTACTCATACTATTAACAGCTCTATCTATGATAATTATTATTCATAGAGTAATGAATCAAACATCTAGTTATATCTTATGTAATAACCAACTACATACTTACAGGTATACAGTTCACTTCACCCCTTGACTACGCTGTCGAGGGGTGTAGTGTTTATACAAACATGGCTGACTACGCAGAACAACTAGCTCATAAATACTTGGCTGACGGAGAGCATTCTAGGGACTGGAAAGATTACCTCAAGGTAAGTTCCATACAGGCTCCACATCAAACCCAGTAATTGGTTTTAATCAAATAAAGTATGGCTGTACTTTGGTCTAGACAATTTCGTATTTGTATCACGTCAAGTTCTTATTCATTTTAACTCCATGTCCAGCAGCTTTCAGTGAAAATGGTTTGAAAGAAATTGTCTTGGCTAGACACAGACAGGCTTTATATTTTACTGCAACAAGTCTTGTTGTATAGCGATACTTGAGTGAATATATCTGTATGTAGTTCAAGTAATGGTTGGTATTTGGGTTTCAAGCTCTGAGTTTTACAGTCCAAGTATCGAGACGTTCAGCTCGAAAGTGAAATGATCATAAAATCCTACAGTCTGGAGAGTTGATATGTTTTGGTAGTAAAAAAAAATAAAATCTTCACAGTTTATTGTTAGAGACACAAAAAGACAAAAATAAAAGAGTCGAGTGTACACAAACCAAAAGCTACTAGCAGCAATAATAGTTAAGTATCTCTTGTGTGGACAGGAGTCTCTCTTTGTACCGTCTGAGGAATTGTTCCATTGTAGCATTAGAGGATGCAGTCATTGCCCGCTTGATACAAGATGGCTTCTTTAGAATAGAAAGGGGTCCACGTATTGTGTGTGTGCGTATGTGTGTGTGTGCGTGCGCTCCGTGGGTGCATACGTGTGTGCGTGCGCGCGTGCACGCGTTTTTGTGCGTGTGTGTGTGTGTTGAGAAGTCCCCGTTTGGTTTTGTATCAACTTGTGGTTTCACAGTACAGACCCTGAACCTATTAGTAAATAGTGGAACCTGTGCTATGTTATTGTAGCTCATCTAGAACGACTGGTAAACTTGCTAATCAGGTTCAACAGTAGCATCAAAAGTTCTTTTTGTGAAAACAGGAGAACTATACATTGGCATAGCAATATGGTAGTTTGTCTAGAGCAATAAACCAATTAATGTTTTTATCTGATTAAGTGGTGGGGGAGAGGGGGGGCGTAGCCATTGTTTTATATGCAAAGGAAAAGCAGATAAAACCAACCCCTGTAAATATACACAAAATATATCAGATTTAGTCTCAACTTTTAACTGCTACTCAGTGCCCAGTTGATCCAATGCCTATATTCTATTTGCAACTTGACCAACACAAGGTCACACAACTCCAGCCTCATCAAAGTTATTCTCCTTCCAGTCAACCAAAAGGCTCAAACAGCATCTCTAGTTGTCTTACAACTTGTACAGGGGCTTGCACTGGCCCTGCTACTAACTCAGCCATCAATGGCTGCTAACTGTCTCCCCACAACAACACTGTATAACCTAGACAAATGACCTACAAGTGGATACTGCAATGGAGACAACTCCAGAGTAACCAGAAGTGGTGTTGTGTGTTACTGAGACTTTCTTGTGAGCTCCTTGAGCTCTGCAGCTCTTGTGCTCATTTCTATAAATGGAGAGAAATAAGACAATCAATAACCAATAAGAACAATAGCAATAGGTAATGTCGATTGATTGTTTTTATTTAATAAGAATCTGAAGTAAATCTGCTAAAGGCTCCATTTGCAAACATAGAAGAAGAGTCAGTGATAAATATTGGGTTGCCCTATATTGGTCCAGCTTTCTACTAGTACACTCATTCATGTTACTTGTTCCATTCCTAGAGTACCGCTACCTAATGGATATCCACTGCTTCCCTTGGCAAGTCAGTTGTTTAATTGTTAGTTGTCTACTCTATGTAAGTAAAGACAACTACCAAGTGATGCAACTAATTTCACAACAGTATAAGCTTGCACTTTGCCCTGGCCCGAGTCATGTACAGACTTGTCAATCATCTAACACTTATGTGATATTTACAGACTTGCTATATATCTACTATAAGTTAGTTTATACGTCTGATGTTACAGGCACACGGACTAGCTAATTACTGTGTAGTAGTAGACTCTACACCAGAGAGATGTAGATTGGTGTATGATATAGAAGTCAGCTGGTATAAAGGCAACCATCCAATCAGCTATGAAGATCATCAACGACTAACCAATCAACACAAACAGCTGCTCACACAGTACAGAGAAAAGATCAAGGATTCGTTTAAACCATTGGATGACCTCGGGTTGAAACTGGATGCAGAAGACATGTACAGTGAACAAAACATGACTAACTCTAGCAAGTTCTGTGATAAACTGTTTGCTTTGAGCAGAACATGCAGTGATGAGTTTGTGAGTGTCACCAGAAACATCATGAAATCTAGCGTTGACTTACTGAGTCGTATCAAACAATCTCCGCCGTGTGCCTTTGCTGTCATTGGACTGGGATCTGTTGCCAAAGGGGAAGCAACTCCGTATTCTGACGTGGAATATGCGTTTATCACAGCGCAAGATGACAAAAACTATTTCGAAATGCTGGCCATGGACAGTTACTTCAGAATAGGCAATCTAGGAGAGTCACCTCTTAAGTGTTTCAACATCAAAGAGCTGAAAGTAGATAAACCTTCTCCACCAGTTATTGCTGACCTCAAGACTGTTGGTTTCAGAATAGATGGCATCAGCAAAAGTGCTGGCAACATTCCAACAGGCAATGGCCTTGACAAAGGTCAACCGCTAACATTTACTGTCGACAGTCTGATGAGGTTGTATGAGCAGGAGGCGGAGTATCCGTTCACAGGAATGGCTGGAGATAAATCAGACATGTTATCGTCTACGGTTGTTATCTACACCAATGAAGGGAAGAAGTCACTGCTGCACAAAGAGTTCATTGAAAGGAGGATGTCCTACGAGCTGAATGTAGCACAAAGCAGCGCTGCTGTCAAAGAGAAAAGGCTTCGATCATTTCTGACAGACGTCAAAAAGTTTACATTTCCACCCTCATTCGTAAAGTACCAGCCACCCCAAAACACGAACATTAAGGTGAAGGATGACATCTTCAGATATCCTACTTTGTTAGCCAACAACATCAAAATGTTTATGGGTTGGGACCTGCGCTTCCCTTGGCAGATATTTTCCACGATGCATTCCAACGGAAAGATGTCTGAAGAAACCTTCCAATACATAAACACTGTATTGGCTCTGTCGGTATACATGAGAACTACAGCCTACCTCCATCAAAAGTCTCAAACAGAATACGTTTCGCTCACTCCACAACAGAAAGGGTCCCTAAAGGAGCTGTACCAAGTACCGAGTTCTCTGTTTGTGATCTTGGGTTGTCTGCTCGTGCCTCTCAAGCGCTCAGTAAAGGCTTTTGTAGAAATTGCAGCATCGTGTACAGACAACTCCTCTCTGGCCGATACAATGCATTCAGTGATGCAGAACATGAACTTTGACAAAACTGATCACATGACCAAAGTTGAAGTCTGTCATTTTGCTGGACAATACCAACAGGCAAGGAAAGAACTGGAAAAGGTTATTGAAGCTCCAATAACGACAGCAGCTGCCTCAAAGGTTCTAGATAAGATTCAGAAAATGACAGACAACTCTGACCAGGTGAGAAAGTACATGGAGCTTTGCTGTTATATTCTGTACTACACCGACTCTCACAGAGCTGCAGCAGACTACTTCAGCTGGCTTATAGACAATGGACATGGTAACATTGGCTTTTGGTATCTTCTCTCTGCCTGCTGCAAGAAAAAGATGGGTGACTACAAGGCTACGAGACAACTCCTAAATGAGGTAAGAGTTTTGTGTACTATACAAGTCAGTTGTGGATGCTGTAGATGTCTGTGCAAATGGGCTTACTGGCATTTCCAACAACATGAGAGCAACATAAAATGTCCTTAGAAACAGAATTGAGACCAAGCGTCACCAACAAGATAATTCTCCGATTAGTCTGTATTTACCAAAGTCCGTTTTTATACCAGTAATAGTTTAATTGGGGATATTTTACTCAACCATGCTTGCAGTCATATTTTCAAAACCAAGCTACTGACATCAGTTACTGACTGTCACTCTGGAATAATGACTCAACCAACTATATAAACTATGGAATGAAATAGTACAATATCTACTGACTGTATGTAGTACTGACTGTGTGTAGTACTGACTGTATATAGTACTGAATGTATGTAGTACTGACTGTATGTAGTACTGACTGTATGTAGTACTGAACGTATGTGGTACTGACTGTATGTAGTACTGACTGTGTGTAGTACTGACTGTGTGTAGTACTGACTGTGTGTAGTACTGACTGTGTGTAGTACTGACTGTGTGTAATACTGACTGTGTGTAGTACTGACTGTGTGTAGTACTGACTGTGTGTAGTACTGACTGTGTGTAGTACTGACTGTGTGTAGTACTGACTGTGTGTAGTACTGACTGTGTGTAGTACTGACTGTGTGTAGTACTGACTGTGTGTAGTACTGACTGTATTTAGTACTGACCGTATGTAGTACGGACTGTATGTAGTACTGACCGTATGTAGTAATTGCTGTATGTAGTACTGACCGTATGTAGTACTAGCTGTATGTAATACTGGCTGTGTGTAATACTGGCTGCGTGTAGTTCTGACTGTATGTAGTACTGGCTGCATGTAGTACTGGCTGTATGTAGTACTGACTGCATGTAGTACTGACTGTATGTAGTACTGACTGTATGTAGTACTGATTGTATGTAATAAAGACTGTATGTAGTACTGACTGTATGTAGTACCGACTGTATGTAGTACCGACTGTATGTAGTACTGACTGTATGTTGTACTGACTGTATGTAGTACTGGCTGTATGTAGTACTGACTGAATGTAGTACTGACTGTATGTAGTACTGACTGTATGTAGTACTGACTGTATGCAGTACTGATTGTATGTAGTACTGGCTGTACGTAGTACTGGCTGTATGTAGTACTGACTGCGAGTAGTACTGACTGTATGTAGTACTGACTGTATTAAGTACTGGCTGTATGTAGTACTGACTGTATGTAGTACTGACTGTATGTAGTACTTACTGTATGTAGTACTGACTGTATGTAGTACTGACTGGATGTAGTACTGGCTGTATGTAGCACAGGCTGTATGTAGTACTGACTGTATGTAGTACTGACTGTATGTAGTACTGACTGTATGTAGTACTGACTGTATGTAGTACTGATTGTATGTAGTATTGACTGTGTGTAGTACTGACTATATGTAGTACTGACTGTATGTAGTAGTGATTGTATGTAGTACTGACTGTGTGTAGTACTGACTGTATATCGTACTGACTGTATGTAGTACTGACTGTATGTAGTACTGACTGTATTTAGTAGTGACTGTATGTAGTACTGACTGTATTTAGTACTGACTGTATGTAGTACCGACTGTATGTAGTACCGACTGTATGTAGTACCGGCTGTATGTAGTACTGACTGTATGTAGTACTGACTGTATATAGTACTGGCTGTGTGTAGTACTGGCTGTGTGTAGTACTGGCTGCATGTAGTACTGACTGTATGTAGTACTGACTGTATGTAGTACGGACTGTATGTAGTACTGACTGTATGTAGTACTGACTGTGTGTAGTATTGACTATATGTAGTACCGATTGTATGTAGTACTGACTGTATTTAGTACTGACCGTATGTAGTACTGACTGTATGTAGTACTGACCGTATGTAGTACTGGCTGTATGTAGTACTGACCGTATGTAGTACTAGCTGTATGTAGTACTGGGGGTGTGTAGTACTGGCTGTGTGTAGTACTGACTGTATGTAGTACTGGCTGCATGTAGTACTGACTGTATGTAGTACTGACTGTATGTAGTACTGACTGCATGTAGTACTGACTGTATGTAGTACTGACTGCATGTAGTACTGACTGGGTGTAGTACTGACTGTATTTAGTCCTGGCTGTATGTAGTACTGACTGCATGTAGTACTGACTGTATGTAGTACTGACTGTATGTAGTACTGACTGTATGTAGTATTGACTATATGTAGTACCGATTGTATGCAGTACTGACTGTATTTAGTACGGACTGTATGTAGTACTGACTGTATGTAGTACTGACTGTATGTAGTATTGACTATATGTAGTACCGATTGTATGTAGTACTGACTGTATTTAGTACTGACCGTATGTAGTACTGACTGTATGTAGTACTGACCGTATGTAGTACTGGCTGTATGTAGTACTGACCGTATGTAGTACTAGCTGTATGTAGTACTGACTGTATATCGTACTGACTGTATGTAGTACTGACTGTATGTAGTACTGACTGTATGCAGTACTGACTGTATGTAGTACTGGCTGTATGTAGTACTAACTGTATGTAGTACTGACTGTATGCAGTCCTGACTGTATGAAGAACTGGCTGTATGTAGTACTAACTGTATGTAGTACTGGCATGGTGTGTAGTACTGACTGTATGTAGTACTGACTGCATGTAGTACTGGCTGTATGTAGTACTGACTGTATGTTGTACTGACTGTATTTGGTACTGACTGTATGTAGTACTGACGGTATTTAGTACTGACTGTATGTAGTACTGACTGTATGCAGTACTGACTGTATGTAGTACTGACTGTATGTAGTATTGACTATATGTAGTACTGATTGTATGTAGTACTGACTGTTTTTAGTACTGACCGTATGTAGTACTGACTGTATGTAATGTAGTACTGACCGTATGTAGTACTAGCTGTATGTAGTACTGACCGTAGGTAGTACTGGCTGTATGTAGTACTGGCTGTGTGTAGTACTGGCTGTGTGTAGTACTGACTGTATGTAGTACTGACTGTATGTAGTACTGGCATGGCGTGTAGTACTGACTGTGTGAGGAATTTACTGTATGTAGTACTGACTGTGTGTAGTACTGACTGTATGTAGTACTGACTGTTTGTAGTACTGACTGTATGTAGTACTGACTGTATGTAGTACTGGCTGTATGTAGTACTGACTGCATGTAGTACTGACTGTATGTAGTACTGACTGTATTTAGTAATGGCTGTATGTAGTACTGACTGTGTGTAGTCCTGACTGTATGAAGTACTGGCTGTATGTAGTACTAACTGTATGTAGTACTGGCATGGTGTGTAGTACTGACTGTATGTAGTACTGACTGTATGTAGTACTGACTGGATGTAGTACTGGCTGTATATAGTACTGGCTGTATGTAGTACTGACTGTTTGTAGTACTGACTGCATTTAGTACTGGCTGTATGTAGTACTGACTGTATGCTGTACTGACTGTATTTGGTACTGACTGTATGTAGTACTGACGGTACTTAGTACTGACTGTATGTAGTACTGACTGTATGTAGTATTGCCTATATGTAGTACTGATTGTATGTAGTACTGACTGTTTTTAGTTCTGACCGTATGTAGTACTGACTGTATGTAGTACTGACCGTATGTAGTACTAGCTGTATGTAGTACTGACCGTATGTAGTACTGGCTGTATGTAGTACTGGCTGTGTGTAGTACTGGCTGTGTGTAGTACTGACTGTATGTAGTACTGACCGTTTGTAGCACTGACTGTATGTGGTACTGACTGTATGTAGTACTGACTGTATGTAGTACTAACTGTATGTAGTACTGACTGTATGTAGTACTGACTGTATATCGTACTGACTGTATGTAGTACTGACTGTATGTAGTACTGACCGTATGTAGTACCGACTGTATGCAGTATTGACTATATGTAGTACTGATTGTATGTAGTACTGACTGTATTTAGTACTGACCGTATGTAGTACTGACTGTATGTAGTACTGATCGTATGTAGTATTAGCTGTATGTAGTACTGACCGTATGTAGTACTGGCTGTATGTAGTACTGGCTGTGTGTAGTACTCGTTGTGTGTAGTACTGACTGTACGTAGTACTGACTGTATGTATTACTGACTGTATGTAGTACTTACTGTATGTAGTACTGGCTGTATGTAATACTGACTGTATGTTGTACTGACTGTATTTGGTACTGACTGTATGTAGTACTGACTGTATGTAGCACTGACTGTATATCGTACTGACTGTATGTAGTACTGACTGTATGTAGTACTGACTGTATGCAGTACTGACTGTATATCATACTGACTGTATGTAGTATTGGCTATATGTAGTACTGATTGTATGTAGGACTGACTTTATTTAGTACTGACCGTATGTAGTACTGACTGTACGTAGTACTGACCGTATGTAGTACTGGCTGTATGTAGTACTGAACGTATGTAGTACTGGCTGTATGTAGTACTGGCTGTGTATAGTACTGGCTGTGTGTAGTACTGACTGTATGTAGTACTGACTGTATGTAGTACTGACTGTATGTAGTACCGACTGTATGTAGTACTGACTGTATGTAGTACCGACTGTATGTAGTATTGACTATATGTAGTACTGATTGTATGTAGTACTGACTGTATTTAGTACTGACCGTATGTAGTACTGACTGTATGTAGTACTGACCGTATGTAGTACTGGCTGTATGTAGTACTGACCGTATGTAGTACTGACTGTATGTAGTACTGACCGTATGTAGTACTGGCTGTATGTAGTACTGACCGTATGTAGTACTGGTTGTATGTAGTACTGGCTGTGTGTAGTACTGGCTGTGTGTAGTACTGACTGTATGTAGCACTGGCGCAATGTAGTACTGACTGCATGTAGTACTGGCTGTATGTAGTACTGACTGCATGTAGTACTGACTGTATGTAGTACTGACTGTATGTAGTACTGACTGTATGCAGTACTGACTGTATGTAGTACTGGCTGTATGTAGTACTGGCTGTACGTAGTACTGACTGCATGTAGTACTGACTGTATGTAGTACTGACTGTAATTAGTACTGGCTGTATGTAGTACTGACTGTATGTAGTACTGACTGTATGTGGTACTGACTGTATGTAATACTGACTGTATGTAGTACTGACTGTATGTAGTACTGGCTGCATGTAGTACTGACTGTATGTAGTACTGACTGTATGTAGTACTTACTGTATGTAGTACTGACTGTATGTAGTACTGACTGGATGTAGTACTGGCTGTATGTAGCACAGGCTGTATGTAGTACTGACTGTATGTAGTACTGACTGTATGTAGTACTGACTGTATGTAGTACTGACTGTATGTAGTACTGATTGTATGTAGTATTGACTGTGTGTAGTACTGACTATATGTAGTACTGACTGTATGTAGTAGTGATTGTATGTAGTACTGACTGTGTGTAGTACTGACTGTATATCGTACTGACTGTATGTAGTACTGACTGTATGTAGTACTGACTGTATTTAGTAGTGACTGTATGTAGTACTGACTGTATGTAGTACTGACTGTATTTAGTACTGACTGTATGTAGTACCGACTGTATGTAGTACCGGCTGTATGTAGTACCGGCTGTATGTAGTACTGACTGTATGTAGTACTGACTGTATATAGTACTGGCTGTGTGTAGTACTGGCTGTGTGTAGTACTGACTGTATGTAATACTGACTGTATGTAGTACTGACTGTATGTAGTACGGACTGTATGTAGTACTGACTGTATGTAGTACTGACTGTATGTAGTATTGACTATATGTAGTACCGATTGTATGTAGTACTGACTGTATTTAGTACTGACCGTATGTAGTACTGACTGTATGTAGTACTGACCGTATGTAGTACTGGCTGTATGTAGTACTGACCGTATGTAGTACTAGCTGTATGTAGTACTGGGGGTGTGTAGTACTGGCTGTGTGTAGTACTGACTGTATGTAGTACTGGCTGCATGTAGTACTGACTGTATGTAGTACTGGCTGTATGTAGTACTGACTGCGTGTAGTACTGAGTGTATGTAGTACTGACTGTATGTAGTACTGACTGTATGCAGTACTGACTGTATGTAGTACTGGCTGTATGTAGTACTGACTGTATGTAGTACTGACTGCATGTAGTACTGACTGGGTGTAGTACTGACTGTATTTAGTCCTGGCTGTATGTAGTACTGACTGCATGTAGTACTGACTGTATGTAGTACTGACTGTATGTAGTACTGACTGTATGTAGTATTGACTATATGTAGTACCGATTGTATGTAGTACTGACTGTATTTAGTACGGACTGTATGTAGTACTGACTGTATGTAGTACTGACTGTATGTAGTATTGACTATATGTAGTACCGATTGTATGTAGTGCTGACTGTATTTAGTACTGACCGTATGTAGTACTGACTGTATGTAGTACTGACCGTATGTAGTACTGGCTGTATGTAGTACTGACCGTATGTAGTACTAGCTGTATGTAGTACTGACTGTATATCGTACTGACTGTATGTAGTACTGACTGTATGTAGTACTGACTGTATGCAGTACTGACTGTATGTAGTACTGGCTGTATGTAGTACTAACTGTATGTAGTACTGACTGTATGCAGTCCTGACTGTATGAAGAACTGGCTGTATGTAGTACTAACTGTATGTAGTACTGGCTGTATGTAGTACTAACTGTATGTAGTACTGACTGTATGTAGTACTGACTGTATGCAGTCCTGACTGTATGAAGAACTGGCTGTATGTAGTACTAACTGTAGGTAGTACTGGCATGGTGTGTAGTACTGACTGTATGTAGTACTGACTGCATGTAGTACTGGCTGTATGTAGTACTGAGTGTATGTTGTACTGACTGTATTTGGTACTGACTGTATGTAGTACTGACGGTATTTAGTACTGACTGTATGTAGTACTGACTGTATGCAGTACTGACTGTATGTAGTACTGACTGTATGTAGTATTGACTATATGTAGTACTGATTGTATGTAGTACTGACTGTTTTTAGTACTGACCGTATGTAGTACTGACTGTATGTAATGTAGTACTGACCGTATGTAGTACTAGCTGTATGTAGTACTGACCGTAGGTAGTACTGGCTGTATGTAGTACTGGCTGTGTGTAGTACTGGCTATGTGTAGTACTGACTGTATGTAGTACTGACTGTATGTAGTACTGGCATGGCGTGTAGTACTGACTGTGTGAGGAAGTTACTGTATGTAGTACTGACTGTGTGTAGTACTGACTGTATGTAGTACTGACTGTTTGTAGTACTGACTGTATGTAGTACTGACTGTATGTAGTACTGGCTGTATGTAGTACTGACTGCATGTAGTACTGACTGTATGTAGTACTGACTGTATTTAGTAATGGCTGTATGTAGTACTGACTGTATGTAGTACTGGCTGTATGTAGTACTGACTGTATGTAGTATTGACTGTATGTAGTACTGACTGTATGCAGTCCTGACTGTATGAAGTACTGGCTGTATGTAGTACTAACTGTATGTAGTACTGGCATGGTGTGTAGTACTGACTGTATGTAGTACTGACTGTATGTAGTACTGACTGGATGTAGTACTGGCTGTATATAGTACTGGCTGTATGTAGTACTGACTGTTTGTAGTACTGACTGCATTTAGTACTGGCTGTATGTAGTACTGACTGTATGCTGTACTGACTGTATTTGGTACTGACTGTATGTAGTACTGACGGTATTTAGTACTGACTGTATGTAGTACTGACTGTATGTAGTATTGCCTATATGTAGTACTGATTGTATGTAGTACTGACTGTTTTTAGTTCTGACCGTATGTAGTACTGACTGTATGTAGTACTGACCGTATGTAGTACTAGCTGTATGTAGTACTGACCGTATGTAGTACTGGCTGTATGTAGTACTGGCTGTGTGTAGTACTGGCTGTGTGTAGTACTGACTGTATGTAGTACTGACCGTTTGTAGCACTGACTGTATGTGGTACTGACTGTATGTAGTACTGACTGTATGTAGTACTAACTGTATGTAGTACTGACTGTATGTAGTACTGACTGTATATCGTACTGACTGTATGTAGTACTGACTGTATGTAGTACTTACTGTATGTAGTACTGACTGTATGTAGTACTGACTGGATGTAGTACTGGCTGTATGTAGCACAGGCTGTATGTAGTACTGACTGTATGTAGTACTGACTGTATGTAGTACTGACTGTATGTAGTACTGACTGTATGTAGTACTGATTGTATGTAGTATTGACTGTGTGTAGTACTGACTATATGTAGTACTGACTGTATGTAGTAGTGATTGTATGTAGTACTGACTGTGTGTAGTACTGACTGTATATCGTACTGACTGTATGTAGTACTGACTGTATGTAGTACTGACTGTATTTAGTAGTGACTGTATGTAGTACTGACTGTATGTAGTACTGACTGTATTTAGTACTGACTGTATGTAGTACCGACTGTATGTAGTACCGGCTGTATGTAGTACCGGCTGTATGTAGTACTGACTGTATGTAGTACTGACTGTATATAGTACTGGCTGTGTGTAGTACTGGCTGTGTGTAGTACTGACTGTATGTAATACTGACTGTATGTAGTACTGACTGTATGTAGTACGGACTGTATGTAGTACTGACTGTATGTAGTACTGACTGTATGTAGTATTGACTATATGTAGTACCGATTGTATGTAGTACTGACTGTATTTAGTACTGACCGTATGTAGTACTGACTGTATGTAGTACTGACCGTATGTAGTACTGGCTGTATGTAGTACTGACCGTATGTAGTACTAGCTGTATGTAGTACTGGGGGTGTGTAGTACTGGCTGTGTGTAGTACTGACTGTATGTAGTACTGGCTGCATGTAGTACTGACTGTATGTAGTACTGGCTGTATGTAGTACTGACTGCGTGTAGTACTGAGTGTATGTAGTACTGACTGTATGTAGTACTGACTGTATGCAGTACTGACTGTATGTAGTACTGGCTGTATGTAGTACTGACTGTATGTAGTACTGACTGCATGTAGTACTGACTGGGTGTAGTACTGACTGTATTTAGTCCTGGCTGTATGTAGTACTGACTGCATGTAGTACTGACTGTATGTAGTACTGACTGTATGTAGTACTGACTGTATGTAGTATTGACTATATGTAGTACCGATTGTATGTAGTACTGACTGTATTTAGTACGGACTGTATGTAGTACTGACTGTATGTAGTACTGACTGTATGTAGTATTGACTATATGTAGTACCGATTGTATGTAGTGCTGACTGTATTTAGTACTGACCGTATGTAGTACTGACTGTATGTAGTACTGACCGTATGTAGTACTGGCTGTATGTAGTACTGACCGTATGTAGTACTAGCTGTATGTAGTACTGACTGTATATCGTACTGACTGTATGTAGTACTGACTGTATGTAGTACTGACTGTATGCAGTACTGACTGTATGTAGTACTGGCTGTATGTAGTACTAACTGTATGTAGTACTGACTGTATGCAGTCCTGACTGTATGTAGTACTGACTGTATGTAGTACTGACTGTATGCAGTCCTGACTGTATGAAGAACTGGCTGTATGTAGTACTAACTGTAGGTAGTACTGGCATGGTGTGTAGTACTGACTGTATGTAGTACTGACTGCATGTAGTACTGGCTGTATGTAGTACTGAGTGTATGTAGTACTGGCTGTATGTAGTACTAACTGTATGTAGTACTGACTGTATGTAGTACTGACTGTATGCAGTCCTGACTGTATGAAGAACTGGCTGTATGTAGTACTAACTGTAGGTAGTACTGGCATGGTGTGTAGTACTGACTGTATGTAGTACTGACTGCATGTAGTACTGGCTGTATGTAGTACTGAGTGTATGTTGTACTGACTGTATTTGGTACTGACTGTATGTAGTACTGACGGTATTTAGTACTGACTGTATGTAGTACTGACTGTATGCAGTACTGACTGTATGTAGTACTGACTGTATGTAGTATTGACTATATGTAGTACTGATTGTATGTAGTACTGACTGTTTTTAGTACTGACCGTATGTAGTACTGACTGTATGTAATGTAGTACTGACCGTATGTAGTACTAGCTGTATGTAGTACTGACCGTAGGTAGTACTGGCTGTATGTAGTACTGGCTGTGTGTAGTACTGGCTATGTGTAGTACTGACTGTATGTAGTACTGACTGTATGTAGTACTGGCATGGCGTGTAGTACTGACTGTGTGAGGAAGTTACTGTATGTAGTACTGACTGTGTGTAGTACTGACTGTATGTAGTACTGACTGTTTGTAGTACTGACTGTATGTAGTACTGACTGTATGTAGTACTGGCTGTATGTAGTACTGACTGCATGTAGTACTGACTGTATGTAGTACTGACTGTATTTAGTAATGGCTGTATGTAGTACTGACTGTATGTAGTACTGGCTGTATGTAGTACTGACTGTATGTAGTATTGACTGTATGTAGTACTGACTGTATGCAGTCCTGACTGTATGAAGTACTGGCTGTATGTAGTACTAACTGTATGTAGTACTGACTGTATGTAGTACTGACTGGATGTAGTACTGGCTGTATATAGTACTGGCTGTATGTAGTACTGACTGTTTGTAGTACTGACTGCATTTAGTACTGGCTGTATGTAGTACTGACTGTATGCTGTACTGACTGTATTTGGTACTGACTGTATGTAGTACTGACGGTATTTAGTACTGACTGTATGTAGTACTGACTGTATGTAGTATTGCCTATATGTAGTACTGATTGTATGTAGTACTGACTGTTTTTAGTTCTGACCGTATGTAGTACTGACTGTATGTAGTACTGACCGTATGTAGTACTAGCTGTATGTAGTACTGACCGTATGTAGTACTGGCTGTATGTAGTACTGGCTGTGTGTAGTACTGGCTGTGTGTAGTACTGACTGTATGTAGTACTGACCGTTTGTAGCACTGACTGTATGTGGTACTGACTGTATGTAGTACTGACTGTATGTAGTACTAACTGTATGTAGTACTGACTGTATGTAGTACTGACTGTATATCGTACTGACTGTATGTAGTACTGACTGTATGTAGTACTGACCGTATGTAGTACCGACTGTATGCAGTATTGACTATATGTAGTACTGATTGTATGTAGTACTGACTGTATTTAGTACTGACCGTATGTAGTACTGACTGTATGTAGTACTGATCGTATGTAGTATTAGCTGTATGTAGTACTGGCCGTATGTAGTACTGGCTGTATGTAGTACTGGCTGTGTGTAGTACTCGTTGTGTGTAGTACTGACTGTACGTAGTACTGACTGTATGTATTACTGACTGTATGTAGTACTTACTGTATGTAGTACTGGCTGTATGTAATACTGACTGTATGTTGTACTGACTGTATTTGGTACTGACTGTATGTAGTACTGACTGTATGTAGCACTGACTGTATATCGTACTGACTGTATGTAGTACTGACTGTATGTAGTACTGACTGTATGCAGTACTGACTGTATATCATACTGACTGTATGTAGTATTGGCTATATGTAGTACTGATTGTATGTAGGACTGACTTTATTTAGTACTGACCGTATGTAGTACTGACTGTACGTAGTACTGACCGTATGTAGTACTGGCTGTATGTAGTACTGAACGTATGTAGTACTGGCTGTATGTAGTACTGGCTGTGTATAGTACTGGCTGTGTGTAGTACTGACTGTATGTAGTACTCACTGTATGTAGTACTGACTGTATGTAGTACCGACTGTATGTAGTACTGACTGTATGTAGTACCGACTGTATGTAGTATTGACTATAGGTAGTACTGATTGTATGTAGTACTGACTGTATTTAGTACTGACCGTATGTAGTACTGACTGTATGTAGTACTGACCGTATGTAGTACTGGCTGTATGTAGTACTGACCGTATGTAGTACTGGCTGTATGTAGTACTGACCGTATGTAGTACTGGCTGTATGTAGTACTGACCGTATGTAGTACTGGTTGTATGTAGTACTGGCTGTGTGTAGTACTGGCTGTGTGTAGTACTGACTGTATGTAGCACTGGCGCAATGTAGTACTGACTGCATGTAGTACTGGCTGTATGTAGTACTGACTGCATGTAGTACTGACTGTATGTAGTACTGACTGTATGTAGTACTGACTGTATGCAGTACTGAACGTATGTAGTACTGGCTGTATGTAGTACTGGCTGTACGTAGTACTGACTGCACGTAGTACTGACTGTATGTAGTACTGACTGTAATTAGTACTGGCTGTATGTAGTACTGACTGTATGTAGTACTGACTGTATGTGGTACTGACTGTATGTAATACTGACTGTATGTAGTACTGACTGTATGTAGTACTGGCTGCATGTAGTACTGACTGTATGTAGTACTGACTGTATGTAATACTGACTGTATGTAGTACTGACTGTGTGTAGTACTGACTGTGTGTGGTACTGACAGTATGTAGTACTGGCTGTATGTAGTACTGGCTGTATGTAGTACTGACTGTATGTAGTACTGACTATATGTAATACTGACTGTGTGTAGTAGTGACTGTGTGTAGTACTGACTGTATGTGGTACTGACTGTATGTAGTACTGACTGTATGTAGTACTGACTGTATGTAGTACTGACCGTATGTAGTACTGGCTGTATGTAGTACTGACCGTATGTAGTACTGGCTGTATGTAGTACTGACCGTATGTAGTACTGGCTGTATGTAGTACTGACCGTATGTAGTACTGGTTGTATGTAGTACTGGCTGTGTGTAGTACTGGCTGTGTGTAGTACTGACTGTATGTAGCACTGGCGCAATGTAGTACTGACTGCATGTAGTACTGGCTGTATGTAGTACTGACTGCATGTAGTACTGACTGTATGTAGTACTGACTGTATGTAGTACTGACTGTATGCAGTACTGAACGTATGTAGTACTGGCTGTATGTAGTACTGGCTGTACGTAGTACTGACTGCACGTAGTACTGACTGTATGTAGTACTGACTGTAATTAGTACTGGCTGTATGTAGTACTGACTGTATGTAGTACTGACTGTATGTGGTACTGACTGTATGTAATACTGACTGTATGTAGTACTGACTGTATGTAGTACTGGCTGCATGTAGTACTGACTGTATGTAGTACTGACTGTATGTAATACTGACTGTATGTAGTACTGACTGTGTGTAGTACTGACTGTGTGTGGTACTGACAGTATGTAGTACTGGCTGTATGTAGTACTGGCTGTATGTAGTACTGACTGTATGTAGTACTGACTATATGTAATACTGACTGTGTGTAGTAGTGACTGTGTGTAGTACTGACTGTATGTGGTACTGACTGTATGTAGTACTGACTGTATGTAGTACTGACTGTATGTAGTACTGACTGTATGTAGTACTGAGTGTATGTAGTACTGACTGTATGTAGTACTGACTGTATGTAGTACTGACTGTATGTAGTACTGACTGTATGTAGTAATGACTTTATGTAGTACTGACTGTATGTAGTACTGACTGTTTATAGTACTGACTGTATGTAGTACTGACTGTATGTAGTACTGACTGTATGTAGTACTGACTGTATGTAGTACTGACTGTATGTAGTACTGACTGTATGTAGTACTGACTGTATGTAGTACTGACTGTATGTAGTACTGACTGTATGTAGTACTGACTGTATGTAGTACTGACTGTATGTAGTACTGCCTGTATGGAGTACTGACTGTATGTAGTACTGACTGTATGTAGTACTGAGTGTATGTAGTACTGACTGTATGTAGTACTGACTGTATGTAGTACTGACTGTATGTAGTACTGGCATGGTGTGTAGTACTGGCATGGTGTGCAGTACTGACTATATGTAGTACTGATTGTATGTAGCACTGACTGTATTTAGTACTGACCGTATGTAGTACTGACTGTATGTAGTACTGACCGTATGTAATACTGGCTGTATGTAGTACTGACCGTATGTAGTACTGGCTGTATGTAGTACTGGCTGTGTGTAGTACTGGCTGTGTGTAGTACTCACTGTATGTAATACTGACTGTATGTACTACTGACTGTATGTAGTACCGACTGTATGTAGTACTGACTGTATGTAGTACTGACTGTATGTAGTATTGACTAGATGTAGTACTGAGTGTATGTAGTACTGAGTGTATTTAGTACTGACCGTATGTAGTACTGACTGTATGTAGTACCGACCGTATGTAGTACTGACCGTATGTAGTACTGACCGTATGTAGTACTAGGTGTATGTAGTACTGGCTGTGTGTAGTACTGGCTGTGTGTAGTACTGACTGTATGTAGTACTGGCTGCATGTAGTACTGACTGTATGTAGTACTGGCTGTATGTAGTGCTGACTGCATGTAGTACTGACTGTATGTAGTACTGACTGTATGTAGTACTGACTGTATGCAGTACTGACTGTATGTAGTACTGGCTGTATGTAGTACTGACTGTATGTAGTACTGACTGCATGTAGTACTGATTGTATGTAGTACTGACTGTATTTAGTACTGGCTGGAAGTAGTACTGACTGTATGTAGTACTGACTGTATGTAGTACTGACTGTATGTTGTACTAACTGTATTTGGTACTGACTGTATGTAGTACTGACTGTATATAGTACTGACTGTATATCGTACTGACTGATTGTAGTACTGACTGTATGTAACACTGACTGTATGCAGTACTGACTGTATATCGTACTGACTGTATGTAGTATTGACTAAAAGTAGTACTGATTGTATGTAGTACTGACTGTATTTAGTACTGACCGTATGTAGTACAGACTGTACGTAGTACTGACCGTATGTAGTACTGGCTGTATGTAGTACTGACCGTATGTAGTACTGACTGTATGTAGTACTGGCATGGCGTGTAGCACTGACTGTGTGTAGTATTTACTGTACGTAGTACTGACTGTGTGTAGTGCTGACTGTATGTAGTACTGACCGTTTGTAGTACTGACTGTATGTGGTACTGACTGTATGTAGTACTGATTGTATGTAGTACTGACTGTATATCGTACTGACTGTATGTAGTACTGACTGTATGTAGTACTGACCGTATGTAGTACCGACTGTATGCAGTATTGACTATATGTAGTACTGATTGTATGTAGTACTGACTGTATTTAGTACTGACCGTATGTAGTACTGACTGTATGTAGTACTGATCATATGTAGTACTAGCTGTATGCAGTACTGACCGTATGTAGTACTGGCTGTATGTAGTACTGGCTGTGTGTAGTACTCGTTGTGTGTAGTACTGACTGTTATAGTACTGACTGTATATAGTACTGACTGTATGTAGTATTGACTATATGTAGTACTGATTGTATGTAGTACTGACTGTATTTAGTACTGACCGTATGTAGTACTGACTGTGTGTAGTACTGACCGTATGTAGTACTGGCTGTATGTAGTACTGACCGTGGGTAGTACTGGTTGTATGTAGTACTGGCTGTGTGTAGTACTGGCTGTGTGTAGTACTGGCTGTATGTAGCACTGGCGCAATGTAGTACTGACTGTATGTAGTACTGGCTGTATGTAGTACTGACTGCATGTAGTACTGACTGTATGTAGTACTGACTGTATGTAATACTGACTGTATGCAGTACTGACTGTATGTAGTACTGGCTGTATGTAGTACTGGCTGTACGTAGTACTGACTGCATGTAGTACTGACTGTATGTAGTACTGACTGTAATTAGTACTGGCTGTATTTAGTACTGACTGTATGTAGTACTGACTGTATGTGGTACTGACTGTATGTAATACTGACTGTATGTAGTACTGACTGTATGTAGTACTGGCTGCATGTAGTACTGACTGTATGTAGTACTGACTGTATGTAGTACTGACTGTATGTAGTACTGACTACGTGTAGTACTGACTGTGTGTGGTACTGACAGTATGTAGTACTGGCTGTATGTAGTACTGACTGTATGTAGTACTGACTGTATGTAGTACTGACTATATGTAATACTGACTGTGTGTAGTACTGACTGTGTGTAGTACTGACTGTGTGTGGTACTGACTGTATGTGGTACTGACTGTATGTAGTACTGACCGTATGTAGTACTGGCTGTATGTAGTACTGGCTGTGTGTAGTACTGGCTGTGTGTAGTACTGACTGTATGTAGTACTGACCGTTTGTAGCACTGACTGTATGTGGTACTGACTGTATGTAGTACTGACTGTATGTAGTACTAACTGTATGTAGTACTGACTGTATGTAGTACTGACTGTATATCGTACTGACTGTATGTAGTACTGACTGTATGTAGTACTGACCGTATGTAGTACCGACTGTATGCAGTATTGAGTATATGTAGTACTGATTGTATGTAGTACTGACTGTATTTAGTACTGACCGTATGTAGTACTGACTGTATGTAGTACTGATCGTATGTAGTATTAGCTGTATGTAGTACTGGCCGTATGTAGTACTGGCTGTATGTAGTACTGGCTGTGTGTAGTACTCGTTGTGTGTAGTACTGACTGTACGTAGTACTGACTGTATGTATTACTGACTGTATGTAGTACTTACTGTATGTAGTACTGGCTGTATGTAATACTGACTGTATGTTGTACTGACTGTATTTGGTACTGACTGTATGTAGTATTGACTGTATGTAGCACTGACTGTATATCGTACTGACTGTATGTAGTACTGACTGTATGTAGTACTGACTGTATGCAGTACTGACTGTATATCATACTGACTGTATGTAGTATTGGCTATATGTAGTACTGATTGTATGTAGGACTGACTTTATTTAGTACTGACCGTATGTAGTACTGACTGTACGTAGTACTGACCGTATGTAGTACTGGCTGTATGTAGTACTGAACGTATGTAGTACTGGCTGTATGTAGTACTGGCTGTGTATAGTACTGGCTGTGTGTAGTACTGACTGTATGTAGTACTCACTGTATGTAGTACTGACTGTATGTAGTACCGACTGTATGTAGTACTGACTGTATGTAGTACCGACTGTATGTAGTATTGACTATAGGTAGTACTGATTGTATGTAGTACTGACTGTATTTAGTACTGACCGTATGTAGTACTGACTGTATGTAGTACTGACCGTATGTAGTACTGGCTGTATGTAGTACTGACCGTATGTAGTACTGACTGTATGTAGTACTGACCGTATGTAGTACTGGCTGTATGTAGTACTGACCGTATGTAGTACTGGTTGTATGTAGTACTGGCTGTGTGTAGTACTGGCTGTGTGTAGTACTGACTGTATGTAGCACTTGCGCAATGTAGTACTGACTGTATGTAGTACTGGCTGTATGTAGTACTGACTGCATGTAGTACTGACTGTATGTAGTACTGACTGTATGTAGTACTGACTGTATGCAGTACTGACTGTATGTAGTACTGACTGTATGTAGTACTGGCTGTACGTAGTACTGACTGCATGTAGTACTGACTGTTTGTAGTACTGACTGTAATTAGTCCCGGCTGTATGCAGTACTGACTGTATGTAGTACTGACTGTATGTGGTACTGACTGTATGTAATACTGACTGTATGTAGTACTGACTGTATGTAGTACTGGCTGCATGTAGTACTGACTGTATGTAGTACTGACTGTATGTAGTACTGACTGTATGTAGTACTGACTGTGTGTAGTACTGACTGTGTGTGGTACTGACAGTATGTAGTACTGGCTGTATGTAATACTGACTGTATGTAGTACTGCCTGTTTGTAGTACTGACTATATGTAATACTGACTGTGTGTAGTACTGACTGTGTGTAGTACTGACTGTATGTGGTACTGACTGTATGTAGTACTGACTGTATGTAGTACTGACTGTATGTAGTACTGAGTGTATGTAGTACTGACTGTATGTAGTACTGACTGTATGTAGTACTGACTGTATGTAGTACTGACTGTATGTAGTACTGACTGTATGTAGCAATGACTGTATGTAGTACTGACTGTATGTAGTACTGACTGTTTATAGTACTTACTGTATGTAGTACTGACTGTATGTAGTACTGACTGTATGTAGTACTGACTGTATGTAGTACTGACTGTATGCAGTACTGACTGTATGTAGTACTGACTGTATGTAGTACTGACTGTATGTAGTACTGACTGTATGTAGTACTGACTGTATGCAGTACTGACTGTATGTAGTACTGACTGTATGTAGTATTGACTATATGTAGTACTGATTTTATGTAGTACTAACTGTTTTTAGTACTGACCGTATGTAGTACCGACTGTATGTAGTACTGACCGTATGTGGTACTAGCTGTATGTAGTACTGACCGTAGGTAGTACTGGCTGTATGTAGTACTGGCTGTGTGTAGTACTGGCTGTGTGTAGTATTGACTGTATGTAGTGCTGACTGTATGTAGTACTGGCATGGCATGTAGTACTGACTGTGTGAGGAATTTACTGTATGTAGTACTGACTGTGTGTAGTACTGACTGTATGTAGTACTGACTGTTTGTAGTACTGACTGTATGTAGTACTGACTGTATGTAGTACTGGCTGTATGTAGTACTGACTGCATGTAGTACTGACTGTATGTAGTACTGACTGTATTTAGTAATGGCTGTATGTAGTACTGACTGTATGTAGTACTGGCTGTATGTAGTACTGACTGTATGTAGTATTGACTGTATGTAGTACTGACTGTATGCAGTCCTGACTGTATGAAGTACTGGCTGTATGTAGTACTAACTGTATGTAGTACTGGCATGGTGTGTAGTACTGACTGTATGTAGTACTGACGGTATTTAGTACTGACTGTATGTAGTACTGACTGTATGTAGTATTGCCTATATGTAGTACTGATTGTATGTAGTACTGACTGTTTTTAGTTCTGACCGTATGTAGTACTGACTGTATGTAGTACTGACCGTATGTAGTACTAGCTGTATGTAGTACTGACCGTATGTAGTACTGGCTGTATGTAGTACTGGCTGTGTGTAGTACTGGCTGTGTGTAGTACTGACTGTTTGTAGTACCGACCGTTTGTAGTACTGACTGTATGTGGTACTGACTGTATGTAGTACTGACTGTATGTAGTACTGACTGTATGTAGTACTGACTGTATATCGTACTGACTGTATGTAGTACTGACTGTATGTAGTACTGACCGTATGTAGTACCGACTGTATGCAGCAGTGACTATATGTAGTACTGATTGTATGTAGTACTGACTGTATTTAGTACTGACCGTATGTAGTACTGACTGTATGTAGTACTGATCGTATGTAGTACTAGCTGTATGTACTACTGACCGTATGTAGTACTGGCTGTATGTAGTACTGGCTGTGTGTAGTACTCGTTGTGTGTAGTACTGACTGTATGTAGTACTGACTGTATGTAGTACTGACTGTATGTAGTACTTACTGTATGTAGTACTGGCTGTATGTAATACTGACTGTATGTTGTACTGACTGTATTTGGTACTGACTGTATGTAGTACTGACTGTATGTAGTACTGACTGTATATCGTACTGACTGTATGTAGTACTGACTGTATGTAGTACTGACTGTATGCAGTACTGACTGTATATCATACTGACTGTATGTAGTATTGGCTATATGTAGTACTGATTGTATGTAGTACTGACTTTGTTTAGTACTGACCGTATGTAGTACTGACTGTACGTAGTACTGACCATATGTAGTACTGGCTGTATGTAGTACTGAACAGATGTAGTACTGGCTGTATGTAGTACTGGCTGTGTGTAGTACTGGCTGTGTGTAGTACTGACTGTATGTAGTACTCACTGTATGTAGTACTGACTGTATGTAGTACCGACTGTTTGTAGTACTGACTGTATGTAGTTCCGACTGTATGTAGTATTGACTATATGTAGTACTGATTGTATGTAGTACTGACTGTAATTAGTACTGACCGTATGTAGTACTGACTGTATGTAGTACTGACCGTATGTAGTACTGGCTGTATGTAGTACTGACCGTATGTAGTACTGGTTGTATGTAGTACTGGCTGTGTGTAGTACTGGCTGTGTGTAGTACTGACTGTATGTAGCACTGGCGCAATGTAGTACTGACTGTATGTAGTACTGGCTGTATGTAGTACTGACTGCATGTAGTACTGACTGTATGTAGTACTGACTGTATGTAATACTGACTGTATGCAGTACTGACTGTATGTAGTACTGGCTGTATGTAGTACTGGCTGTACGTAGTACTGACTGCATGTAGTACTGACTGTATGTAGTACTGACTGTAAGTAGTACTGGCTGTATGTAGTACTGACTGTATGTAGTACTGACTGTATGTGGTACTGACTGTATGTAATACTGACTGTATGTAGTACTGACTGTATGTAGTACTGGCTGCAAGTAGTACTGACTGTATGTAGTACTGACTGTATGTAATACTGACTGTATGTAGTACTGACTGTGTGTAGTACTGACTGTGTGTGGTACTGACAGTATGTAGTACTGGCTGTATGTAGTATTGACTGTTTGTAGTACTGACTGTATGTAGTACTGACTATATGTAATACTGACTGTGTGTAGTACTGACTGTGTGTAGTACTGACTGTATGTGGTACTGACTGTATGTAGTACTGACTGTATGTAGTACTGACTGTATGTAGTACTGAGTGTATGTAGTACTGAGTGTATGTAGTACTGACTGTATGTAGTACTGATTGTATGTAGTACTGACTGTATGTAGTACTGACTGTATGTAGTACTGACTGTATGTAGTAATGACTTTATGTAGTACTGACTGTATGTAGTACTGACTGTTTATAGTACTGACTGGGTGTAGTACTGACTGTGTGTAGTACTGACTGTGTGTAGTACTGACTGTATGTAGTACTGACTGTATGTAGTACTGACTGTATGTAGTACTGACTGTATGTAGTACTGACTGTATGTAGTACTGACTGTATGTAGTACTGACTGTATGTAGTACTGACTGTATGTCGTACTGCCTGTATGGAGTACTGACTGTATGTAGTACTGACTGTATGTAGTACTGAGTGTATGTAGTACTGACTGTATGTAGTACTGACTGTATGTAGTACTGGCATGGTGTGTAGTACTGGCTGTATGTAGTACTGACTGTATGTAGTACTGACTGTATGTAGTACTGACTATATGTAATACTGACTGTGTGTAGTACTGACTGTGTGTAGTACTGACTGTGTGTTGAACTGACTGTATGTAGTACTGACTGTATGTAGTACTGACTGTATGTAGTACTGAGTGTTTGTAGTACTGACTGTATGTCGTACTGACTGTATGTAGTACTGACTGTATGTAGTACTGACTGTATGTAGTACTGACTGTATGTAGTACTGACTGTATATTAGTAATGACTGTATGTAGTACTGACTGTATGTAGTACTGACTGTTTATAGTACTGACTGTATGTAGTACTGACTGTATGTAGTACTGACTGTATGTAGTACTGACTGTATGTAGTACTGACTGTATGTAGTACTGATTGTATGTAGTACTGACTGTATGTAGTACTGACTGTATGTAGTACTGACTGTATGTAGTACTGACCGTTTGTAGTACTGACTGTATGTAGTACTGCCTGTAGGGAGTACTGACTGTATGTAGTACTGACTGTATGTAGTATTGAGTGTATGTAGTACTGACTGTATGTAGTACTGACTGTATGTAGTACTGACTGTATGTAGTACTAGCATGGTGTGTAGTACTGGCATGGTGTGTAGTACTGGCATGGTGTGTAGTACTGACTGTATGTAGTATTGACTATATGTAGTACTGATTGTATGTAGCACTGACTGTATTTAGTACTGACCGTTTGTAGTACTGACTGTATGTAGTACTGACCGTATGTAGTACTGGCTGTATGTAGTGCTGACCGTATGTAGTACTGGATGTATGTAGTACTGGCTGTGTGTAGTACTGGCTGTGTGTAGTACTGACTGTATGTAATACTGACTGTATGTACTAGTGACTGTATGTAGTACCGACTGTATGTAGTACTGACTGTATGTAGTACTGACTGTATGTAGTTTTGACTATATGTAGTACTGAGTGTATGTAGTACTGACTGTATTTAGTACTGACCGTTTGTAGTACTGACTGTATGTAGTACTGACCGTATGTAGTACTGACCGTATGTAGTGCTGACCGGATGTAGTACTAGGTGTATGTAGTACTGGCTGTGTGTAGTACTGGCTGTGTGTAGTACTGACTGTATGTAGTACTGGCTGCATGTAGTACTGACTGTATGTAGTACTGGCTGTATGTAGTACTGACTGCATGTAGTACTGACTGTATGTAGTACTGACTGTATGTAGTACTGACTGTATGCAGTACTGACTGTATGTAGTACTGGCTGTATGTAGTACTGACTGTATGTAGTACTGACTGCATGTAGTACTGACTGTATGTAGTACTGACTGTATTTAGTACTGGCTGGAAGTAGTACTGACTCTTTGTAGTACTGACTGTATGTAGTACTGACTGTATGTTGTACTAACTGTATTTGGTACTGACTGTATGTAGTACTGACTGTATGTAGTACTGACTGTATATCGTACTGACTGGATGTAGTACTGACTGTATGTAACACTGACTGTATGCAGTACTGAATGTATATCGTACTGACTGTATGTAGTATTGAATATAAGTAGTACTGATTGTATGTAGTACTGTCTGTATTTAGTACTCACCGTATGTAGTACTGACTGTACGTAGTACTGACCGTATGTAGTACTGACTGTATGTAGTACTGACCGTTTGTAGTACTGACTGTATGTAGTACTGGCATGGCATGTAGTACTGACTGTATGTAGTACTGACTGCATGTAGTACTGACTGTATGTAGTACTGACTGTATTTAGTACTGGCTGGAAGTAGTACTGACTGTATGTAGTACTGACTGTATGTAGTACTGACTGTATGTATTACTGACTGTATGTAGTACTGACTGTATGTAGTACTGACTGTATGTAGTACTGGCTGTATGTAGTACTCACTGTATGTAGTACTAACTGTATTTGGTACTGACTATATGTAATACTGACTGTGTGTAGTACTGACTGTGTGTAGTACTGACTGTGTGTGGTACTGACTGTATGTAGTACTGACTGTATGTAGTACTGACTGTATGTAGTACTGAGTGTTTGTAGTACTGACTGTATGTAGTACTGACTGTATGTAGTACTGACTGTATGTAGTACTGACTGTATGTAGTACTGACTGTATGTAGTAATGCTTGTATATTAGTAATGACTGTATGTAGTACTGACTGTATGTAGTACTGACTGTTTATAGTACTGACTGTATGTAGTACTGACTGTATGTAGTACTGACTGTATGTAGTACTGACTGTATGTAGTACTGACTGTATGTAGTACTGACTGTATGTAGTACTGACTGTATGTAGTACCGACTGTATGTAGTACTGACTGTATGTAGTACTGACTGTATGTAGTACTGACTGTTTATAGTACTGACTGTATGTAGTACTGACTGTATGTAGTACTGACTGTATGTAGTACTGACTGTATGTAGTACTGCCTGTAGGGAGTACTGACTGTATGTAGTACTGACTGTATGTAGTACTGAGTGTATGTAGTACTGACTGTATGTAGTACTGACTGTATGTAGTACTGACTGTATGTAGTACTGGCATGGTGTGTAGTACTGGCATGGTGTGTAGTACTGACTGTATGTAGTATTGACTATAAGTAGTACTGATTGTACGTAGCACTGACTGTATTTAGTACTGACCGTTTGTAGTACTGACTGTATGAAGTACTGACCGTATGTAGTACTGGCTGTATGTAATACTGACCGTATGTAGTACTGGCTGTATTTAGTACTGGCTGTGTGTAGTACTGGCTGTGTGCAGTACTGACTGTATGTAATACTGACTGTATGTACTACTGACTGTATGTAGTACCGACTGTATGTAGTACTGACTGTATGTAGTACTGACTGTATGTAGTATTGACTATATGTAGTACTGAGTGTATGTAGTACTGACTGTATTTAGTACTGACCGTATGTAGTACTGACTGTATGTAGTACTGACCGTATGTAGTACTGACCGTATGTAGTACTGACCGTATGTAGTACTCGGTGTATGTAGTACTGGCTGTGCGTAGTACTGGCTGTGTGTAGTACTGACTGTATGTAGTACTGGCTGCATGTAGTACTGACTGTATGTAGTACTGGCTGTATGTAGTACTGACTGCATGTAGTACTGACTGTATGTAGTACTGACTGTATGTAGTACTGACTGTATGCAGTACTGACTGTATGTAGTACTGGCTGTATGTAGTACTGACTGTATGTAGTACTGACTGCATGTAGTACTGACTAAATGTAGTACTGACTGTATTTAGTACTGGCTGGAAGTAGTACTGACTGTATGTAGTACTGACTGTATGTAGTACTGACTGTATGTTGTACTAACTGTATTTGGTACTGACTGTTTGTAGTACTGACTGTATGTAGTACTGACTGTATATCGTACTGACTGGATGTAGTATTGACTGTATGTAACACTGACTGTATGCAGTACTGACTGTATATCGTACTGACTGTATGTAGTATTGAATATACGTAGTACTGATTGTATGTAG
This sequence comes from Cryptosula pallasiana, assembly GCA_945261195.1. Classification (NCBI taxonomy): domain Eukaryota; kingdom Metazoa; phylum Bryozoa; class Gymnolaemata; order Cheilostomatida; family Cryptosulidae; genus Cryptosula; species Cryptosula pallasiana. The sequence goes on along the minus strand of OX183137.1, from coordinate 13,090,509 downwards.
TACTGTCTGTATTTAGTACTCACCGTATGTAGTACTGACTGTACGTAGTACTGACCGTATGTAGTACTGGCTGTATGTAGTACTGACCGTATGTAGTACTGACTGTATGAAGTACTGGCATGGCGTGTAGTACTGACTGTGTGTAGTATTTACTGTATGTAGTACTGCCTGTGTGTAGTACTGACTGTATGTAGTACTGACCGTTTGTAGAACTGACTGTATGTGGTACTGACTGTATGTAGTACTGACTGTATGTAGTACTACCGTATGTATTACTGACCGTATGTAGTACTGACCGTATGTAGTACTGGCTGTATATAGTACTGGCTGTGTGTAGTACTGGCTGTGTGTAGTACTGACTGTATGTAGTACTGGCTGCATGTAGTACTGACTGTATGTAATACTGGCTGTATGTAGTACTGACTGCATGCAGTACTGACTGTATGTAGTACTGACTGTATGTAGTACTGACTGTATGCAGTACTGACTGTATGTAGTACTGGCTGTATGTAGTACTGACTGTATGTAGTACTGACTGCATGTAGTACTGACTGTATGTGGTACTGACTGTATTTAGTATTGGCTGGAAGTAGTACTGACTGTATGTAGTACTGACTGTATGTAGTACTGACTGTATATAGTACTGACTGTATGTAGTACTGACTGTATGTAGTACTGACTGTATGTAGTACTTGCTGTATGTAGTACTGACTGTATGTTGTACTAACTGTATTTGGTACTGACTGTATGTAGTACTGACTGTATGTAGTACTGACTGTATATCGTACTGACTGGATGTAGTACTGACTGTATGTAACACTGACTGTATGCAGTACTGACTGTATATCGTACTGGCTGTATGTAGTATTGACTATATGTAGTACTGACTGTATGTAGTACTGACTGTATGTAGTACTGACCGTATGTAGTACCGACTGTATGCAGTATTGACTGTATGTAGTACTGATTGTATGTAGTACTGACTGTATTTAGTACTGACCGTATGTAGTACTGACTGTATGTAATACTGATCATATGTAGTACTAGCTGTATGTAGTACTGACCGTATGTAGTACTGGCTGTATGTAGTACTGGCTGTGTGTAGTACTCGTTGTGTGTAGTACTGATTGTATGTAGTACTGACTGTATATAGTACTGACTGTATGCAGTATTGACTATAAGTAGTACTGATTGTATGTAGTACTGACTGTATTTAGTACTGACCGTATGTAGTACTGACTGTATGTAGTACTGATCGTATGTAGTACTGGCTCTATGTAGTACTGACCGTATGTAGTACTGGTTGTATGTAGTACTGGCTGTGTGTAGTACTGGCTGTGTGTAGTACTGACTGTATGTAGCACTGGCGCAATGTAGTACTGACTGTATGTAGTACTGGCTGTATGTAGTACTGACTGCATGTAGTACTGACTGTATGTAGTACTGGCTGTATGTAGTACTGACTGTATGCAGTACTGACTGTATGTAGTACTGGCTGTATGTAGTACTGGCTGTACGTAGTACTGACTGCATGTATTACTGACTGTTTGTAGTACTGACTGTAATTAGTCCCGGCTGTATGTAGTACTGACTGTATGTAGTATTGACTGTATGTGGTACTGACTGTATGTAATACTGACTGTATGTAGTACTGGCTGTATGTAGTACTGACTGTAATTAGTACTGGCTGTATTTAGTACTGACTGTATGTAGTACTGACTGTATGTAGTACTGACTGTATGTTGTACTAACTGTATTTGGTACTGACTGTATGTAGTACTGACTGTATGTAGTACTGACTGTATATCGTACTGACTGGATGTAGTACTGACTGTATGTAACACTGACTGTATGCAGTACTGAATGTATATCGTACTGACTGTATGTAGTATTGAATATAAATAGTACTGATTGTATGTAGTACTGTCTGTATTTAGTACTCACCGTATGTAGTACTGACTGTACGTAGTACTGACCGTATGTAGTACTGACTGTATGTAGTACTGACTGTATGTAGTACTGACTGTATGTAGTACTGACTGTGTGTAGTACTGACTGTGTGTGGTACTGACAGTATGTAGTACTGGCTGTATGTAATACTGACTGTATGTAGTACTGACTGTATGTAGTACTGACTATATGTAATACTGACTGTGTGTAGTACTGACTGTGTGTAGTACTGACTGTATGTGGTACTGACTGTATGTAGTACTGACTGTATGTAGTACTGACTGTATGTAGTACTGAGTGTATGTAGTACTGACTGTATGTAGTACTGACTGTATGTAGTACTGACTGTATGTAGTACTGACTGTATGTAGTACTGACTGTATGTAGTAATGACTGTATGTAGTACTGACTGTATGTAGTACTGACTGTTTATAGTACTTACTGTATGTAGTACTGACTGTATGTAGTATTGACTGTATGTAGTACTGACTGTATGTAGTACTGACTGTATGTAGTACTGACTGTATGTAGTACTGACTGTATGTAGTACTGACTGTATGTAGTACTGACTGTATGTAGTCCTGACTGTATGCAGTACTGACTGTATGTAGTACTGACTGTATGTAGTATTGACTATATGTAGTACTGATTTTATGTAGTACTGACTGTTTTTAGTACTGACCGTATGTAGTACTGACTGTATGTAGTACTGACCGTATGTGGTACTAGCTGTATGTAGTACTGACCGTAGGTAGTACTGGCTGTATGTAGTACTGGCTGTGTGTAGTACTGGCTGTGTGTAGTATTGACTGTATGTAGTGCTGACTGTATGTAGTACTGGCATGGCGTGTAGTACTGACTGTGTGAGGAATTTACTGTATGTAGTACTGACTGTGTGTAGTACTGACTGTATGTAGTACTGACTGTTTGTAGTACTGACTGTATGTAGTACTGACTGTATGTAGTACTGGCTGTATGTAGTACTGACTGCATGTAGTACTGACTGTATGTAGTACTGACTGTATTTAGTAATGGCTGTATGTAGTACTGACTGTATGTAGTACTGGCTGTATGTAGTACTGACTGTATGTAGTATTGACTGTATGTAGTACTGACTGTATGCAGTCCTGACTGTATGAAGTACTGGCTGTATGTAGTACTAACTGTATGTAGTACTGGCATGGTGTGTAGTACTGACTGTATGTAGTACTGACGGTATTTAGTACTGACTGTATGTAGTACTGACTGTATGTAGTATTGCCTATATGTAGTACTGATTGTATGTAGTACTGGCTGTATGTAGTACTGGCTGTGTGTAGTACTGGCTGTGTGTAGTACTGACTGTTTGTAGTACCGACCGTTTGTAGTACTGACTGTATGTGGTACTGACTGTATGTAGTACTGACTGTATGTAGTACTGACTGTATGTAGTACTGACTGTATATCGTACTGACTGTATGTAGTACTGACTGTATGTAGTACTGACCGTATGTAGTACCGACTGTATGCAGTAGTGACTATATGTAGTACTGATTGTATGTAGTACTGACTGTATTTAGTACTGACCGTATGTAGTACTGACTGTATGTAGTTCTGATCGTATGTAGTACTAGCTGTATGTACTACTGACCGTATGTAGTACTGGCTGTATGTAGTACTGGCTGTGTGTAGTACTCGTTGTGTGTAGTACTGACTGAATGTAGTACTGACTGTATGTAGTATTGGCATGGTGTGTAGTACTGACTGTATGTAGTACTGACTGCATGTAGTACTGGCTGTATGTAGTACTGACTGTATGTTGTACTGACTGTGTTTGGTACTGACTGTATGTAGTACTGACGGTATTTAGTACTGACTGTATGTAGTACTGACTGTATGCAGTACTGACTGTATGTAGTACTGAATGTATGTAGTATTGACTATATGTAGTACTGATTGTATGTAGTACTGACTGTTTTTAGTACTGACCGTATGTAGTACTGACTGTATGTAATGTAGTACTGACCGTATGTAGTACTAGCTGTATGTAGTACTGACCGTAGGTAGTACTTGCTGTATGTAGTACTGGCTGTGTGTAGTACTGGCTGTGTGTAGTACTGACTGTATGTAGTACTGACTGTATGTAGTACTGGCATGGCGTGTAGTACTGACTGTGTGAGGAATTTACTGTATGTAGTACTGACTGTGTGTAGTACTGACTGTATGTCGTACTGACTGTTTGTAGTACTGACTGTATGTAGTACTGACTGTATGTAGTACTGGCTGTATGTAGTACTGACTGCATGTAGTACTGACTGTATGTAGTACTGACTGTATTTAGTAATGGCTGTTTGTAGTACTGACTGTATGTAGTACTGGCTGTATGTAGTACTGACTGTATGTAGTATTGACTGTATGTAGTACTGACTGTATGCAGTCCTGACTGTATGAAGTACTGGCTGTATGTAGTGATAACTGTATGTAGTACTGGCATGGTGTGTAGTACTGACTGTATGTAGTACTGACTGTATGTAGTACTGACTGGATGTAGTACTGGCTGTATATAGTACTGGCTGTATGTAGTACTGACTGTATATCGTACTGACTGTATGTAGTACTGACTGTATGTAGTACTGACTGCATTTAGTACTGGCTGTATGTAGTACTGACTGTATGTTGTACTGACTGTATTTGGTACTGACTGTATGTAGTACTGACGGTATTTAGTACTGACTGTATGTAGTACTGACTGTATGTAGTATTGCCTATATGTAGTACTGATTGTATGTAGTACTGACTGTTTTTAGTTCTGACCGTATGTAGTACTGACTGTATGTAGTACTGACCGTATGTAGTACTAGCTGTAAGTAGTACTGACCGTATGTAGTACTGGCTGTATGTAGTACTGGCTGTGTGTAGTACTGGCTGTGTGTAGTACTGACTGTATGTAGTACTGACCGTTTGTAGCACTGACTGTATGTGGTACTGACTGTATGTAGTACTGACTGTATGTAGTACTGACTGTATGTAGTACTGACTGTATGTAGTACTGACTGTATATCGTACTGACTGTATGTAGTACTGACTGTATGTAGTACTGACCGTATGTAGTACCGACTGTATGCAGTATTGACTATATGTAGTACTGATTGTATGTAGTACTGACTGTATTTAGTACTGACCGTATGTAGTACTGACTGTATGTAGTACTGATCGTATGTAGTATTAGCTGTATGTAGTACTGACCGTATGTAGTACTGGCTGTATGTAGTACTGGCTGTGTGTAGTACTCGTTGTGTGTAGTACTGACTGTCCGTAGTACTGACTGTATGTAGTACTGACTGTATGTAGTACTTACTGTATGTAGTATTGACTAGATGTAGTACTGAGTGTATGTAGTACTGAGTGTATTTAGTACTGACCGTATGTAGTACTGACTGTATGTAGTACCGACCGTATGTAGTACTGACCGTATGTAGTACTGACCGTATGTAGTACTAGGTGTATGTAGTACTGGCTGTGTGTAGTACTGGCTGTGTGTAGTACTGACTGTATGTAGTACTGGCTGCATGTAGTACTGACTGTATGTAGTACTGGCTGTATGTAGTACTGACTGCATGTAGTACTGACTGTATGTAGTACTGACTGTATGTAGTACTGACTGTATGCAGTACTGACTGTATGTAGTACTGGCTGTATGTAGTACTGACTGTATGTAGTACTGACTGCATGTAGTACTGATTGTATGTAGTACTGACTGTATTTAGTACTGGCTGGAAGTAGTACTGACTGTATGTAGTACTGACTGTATGTAGTACTGACTGTATGTTGTACTAACTGTATTTGGTACTGACTGTATGTAGTACTGACTGTATGTAGTACTGACTGTATATCGTACTGACTGATTGTAGTACTGACTGTATGTAACACTGACTGTATGCAGTACTGACTGTATATCGTACTGACTGTATGTAGTATTGACTAAAAGTAGTACTGATTGTATGTAGTACTGACTGTATTTAGTACTGACCGTATGTAGTACAGACTGTACGTAGTACTGACCGTATGTAGTACTGGCTGTATGTAGTACTGACCGTATGTAGTACTGACTGTATGTAGTACTGGCATGGCGTGTAGCACTGACTGTGTGTAGTATTTACTGTACGTAGTACTGACTGTGTGTAGTACTGACTGTATGTAGTACTGACCGTTTGTAGTACTGACTGTATGTGGTACTGACTGTATGTAGTACTGATTGTATGTAGTACTGACTGTATGTAGTAATGACTGTATGTAGTACTGACTGTATGTAGTACTGACTGTTTATAGTACTTACTGTATGTAGTACTGACTGTATGTAGTATTGACTGTATGTAGTACTGACTGTATGTAGTACTGACTGTATGTAGTACTGACTGTATGTAGTACTGACTGTATGTAGTACTGACTGTATGTAGTACTGACTGTATGTAGTCCTGACTGTATGCAGTACTGACTGTATGTAGTACTGACTGTATGTAGTATTGACTATATGTAGTACTGATTTTATGTAGTACTGACTGTTTTTAGTACTGACCGTATGTAGTACTGACTGTATGTAGTACTGACCGTATGTGGTACTAGCTGTATGTAGTACTGACCGTAGGTAGTACTGGCTGTATGTAGTACTGGCTGTGTGTAGTACTGGCTGTGTGTAGTATTGACTGTATGTAGTGCTGACTGTATGTAGTACTGGCATGGCGTGTAGTACTGACTGTGTGAGGAATTTACTGTATGTAGTACTGACTGTGTGTAGTACTGACTGTATGTAGTACTGACTGTTTGTAGTACTGACTGTATGTAGTACTGACTGTATGTAGTACTGGCTGTATGTAGTACTGACTGCATGTAGTACTGACTGTATGTAGTACTGACTGTATTTAGTAATGGCTGTATGTAGTACTGACTGTATGTAGTACTGGCTGTATGTAGTACTGACTGTATGTAGTATTGACTGTATGTAGTACTGACTGTATGCAGTCCTGACTGTATGAAGTACTGGCTGTATGTAGTACTAACTGTATGTAGTACTGGCATGGTGTGTAGTACTGACTGTATGTAGTACTGACGGTATTTAGTACTGACTGTATGTAGTACTGACTGTATGTAGTATTGCCTATATGTAGTACTGATTGTATGTAGTACTGGCTGTATGTAGTACTGGCTGTGTGTAGTACTGGCTGTGTGTAGTACTGACTGTTTGTAGTACCGACCGTTTGTAGTACTGACTGTATGTGGTACTGACTGTATGTAGTACTGACTGTATGTAGTACTGACTGTATGTAGTACTGACTGTATATCGTACTGACTGTATGTAGTACTGACTGTATGTAGTACTGACCGTATGTAGTACCGACTGTATGCAGTAGTGACTATATGTAGTACTGATTGTATGTAGTACTGACTGTATTTAGTACTGACCGTATGTAGTACTGACTGTATGTAGTTCTGATCGTATGTAGTACTAGCTGTATGTACTACTGACCGTATGTAGTACTGGCTGTATGTAGTACTGGCTGTGTGTAGTACTCGTTGTGTGTAGTACTGACTGAATGTAGTACTGACTGTATGTAGTATTGGCATGGTGTGTAGTACTGACTGTATGTAGTACTGACTGCATGTAGTACTGGCTGTATGTAGTACTGACTGTATGTTGTACTGACTGTGTTTGGTACTGACTGTATGTAGTACTGACGGTATTTAGTACTGACTGTATGTAGTACTGACTGTATGCAGTACTGACTGTATGTAGTACTGAATGTATGTAGTATTGACTATATGTAGTACTGATTGTATGTAGTACTGACTGTTTTTAGTACTGACCGTATGTAGTACTGACTGTATGTAATGTAGTACTGACCGTATGTAGTACTAGCTGTATGTAGTACTGACCGTAGGTAGTACTTGCTGTATGTAGTACTGGCTGTGTGTAGTACTGGCTGTGTGTAGTACTGACTGTATGTAGTACTGACTGTATGTAGTACTGGCATGGCGTGTAGTACTGACTGTGTGAGGAATTTACTGTATGTAGTACTGACTGTGTGTAGTACTGACTGTATGTCGTACTGACTGTTTGTAGTACTGACTGTATGTAGTACTGACTGTATGTAGTACTGGCTGTATGTAGTACTGACTGCATGTAGTACTGACTGTATGTAGTACTGACTGTATTTAGTAATGGCTGTTTGTAGTACTGACTGTATGTAGTACTGGCTGTATGTAGTACTGACTGTATGTAGTATTGACTGTATGTAGTACTGACTGTATGCAGTCCTGACTGTATGAAGTACTGGCTGTATGTAGTGATAACTGTATGTAGTACTGGCATGGTGTGTAGTACTGACTGTATGTAGTACTGACTGTATGTAGTACTGACTGGATGTAGTACTGGCTGTATATAGTACTGGCTGTATGTAGTACTGACTGTATATCGTACTGACTGTATGTAGTACTGACTGTATGTAGTACTGACTGCATTTAGTACTGGCTGTATGTAGTACTGACTGTATGTTGTACTGACTGTATTTGGTACTGACTGTATGTAGTACTGACGGTATTTAGTACTGACTGTATGTAGTACTGACTGTATGTAGTATTGCCTATATGTAGTACTGATTGTATGTAGTACTGACTGTTTTTAGTTCTGACCGTATGTAGTACTGACTGTATGTAGTACTGACCGTATGTAGTACTAGCTGTAAGTAGTACTGACCGTATGTAGTACTGGCTGTATGTAGTACTGGCTGTGTGTAGTACTGGCTGTGTGTAGTACTGACTGTATGTAGTACTGACCGTTTGTAGCACTGACTGTATGTGGTACTGACTGTATGTAGTACTGACTGTATGTAGTACTGACTGTATGTAGTACTGACTGTATGTAGTACTGACTGTATATCGTACTGACTGTATGTAGTACTGACTGTATGTAGTACTGACCGTATGTAGTACCGACTGTATGCAGTATTGACTATATGTAGTACTGATTGTATGTAGTACTGACTGTATTTAGTACTGACCGTATGTAGTACTGACTGTATGTAGTACTGATCGTATGTAGTATTAGCTGTATGTAGTACTGACCGTATGTAGTACTGGCTGTATGTAGTACTGGCTGTGTGTAGTACTCGTTGTGTGTAGTACTGACTGTCCGTAGTACTGACTGTATGTAGTACTGACTGTATGTAGTACTTACTGTATGTAGTATTGACTAGATGTAGTACTGAGTGTATGTAGTACTGAGTGTATTTAGTACTGACCGTATGTAGTACTGACTGTATGTAGTACCGACCGTATGTAGTACTGACCGTATGTAGTACTGACCGTATGTAGTACTAGGTGTATGTAGTACTGGCTGTGTGTAGTACTGGCTGTGTGTAGTACTGACTGTATGTAGTACTGGCTGCATGTAGTACTGACTGTATGTAGTACTGGCTGTATGTAGTACTGACTGCATGTAGTACTGACTGTATGTAGTACTGACTGTATGTAGTACTGACTGTATGCAGTACTGACTGTATGTAGTACTGGCTGTATGTAGTACTGACTGTATGTAGTACTGACTGCATGTAGTACTGATTGTATGTAGTACTGACTGTATTTAGTACTGGCTGGAAGTAGTACTGACTGTATGTAGTACTGACTGTATGTAGTACTGACTGTATGTTGTACTAACTGTATTTGGTACTGACTGTATGTAGTACTGACTGTATGTAGTACTGACTGTATATCGTACTGACTGATTGTAGTACTGACTGTATGTAACACTGACTGTATGCAGTACTGACTGTATATCGTACTGACTGTATGTAGTATTGACTAAAAGTAGTACTGATTGTATGTAGTACTGACTGTATTTAGTACTGACCGTATGTAGTACAGACTGTACGTAGTACTGACCGTATGTAGTACTGGCTGTATGTAGTACTGACCGTATGTAGTACTGACTGTATGTAGTACTGGCATGGCGTGTAGCACTGACTGTGTGTAGTATTTACTGTACGTAGTACTGACTGTGTGTAGTACTGACTGTATGTAGTACTGACCGTTTGTAGTACTGACTGTATGTGGTACTGACTGTATGTAGTACTGATTGTATGTAGTACTGACTGTATATCGTACTGACTGTATGTAGTACTGACTGTATGTAGTACTGACCGTATGTAGTACCGACTGTATGCAGTATTGACTATATGTAGTACTGATTGTATGTAGTACTGACGGTATTTAGTACTGACCGTATCTAGTACTGACTGTATGTAGTACTGATCATATGTAGTACTAGCTGTATGCAGTACTGACCGTATGTAGTACTGGCTGTATGTAGTACTGGCTGTGTGTAGTACTCGTTGTGTGTAGTACTAACTGTTATAGTACTGACTGTATATAGTACTGACTGTATGTAGTATTGACTATATGTAGTACTGATTGTATGTAGTACTGACTGTATTTAGTACTGACCGTATGTAGTACTGACTGTGTGTAGTACTGACCGTATGTAGTACTGGCTGTATGTAGTACTGACCGTGGGTAGTACTGGTTGTATGTAGTACTGGCTGTGTGTAGTACTGGCTGTGTGTAGTACTGACTGTATGTAGCACTGGCGCAATGTAGTACTGACTGTATGTAGTACTGGCTGTATGTAGTACTGACTGCATGTAGTACTGACTGTATGTAGTACTGACTGTATGTAATACTGACTGTATGCAGTACTGACTGTATGTAGTATTGGCTGTATGTGGTACTGGCTGTACGTAGTACTGACTGCATGGAATACTGACTGTATGTAGTACTGACTGTAATTAGTACTGGCTGTATTTAGTACTGACTGTATGTAGTACTGACTGTATGTGGTACTGACTGTATGTAATACTGACTGTATGTAGTACTGACTGTATGTAGTACTGGCTGCATGTAGTACTGGCTGTATGTAGTACTGACTGTATGTAGTACTGACTGTATGTAGTACTGACTGTGTGTAGTACTGACTGTGTGTGGTACTGACAGTATGTAGTACTGGCTGTATGTAGTACTGACTGTATGTAGTACTGACTGTATGTAGTACTGACTATATGTATTACTGACGGTGTGTAGTACTGACTGTGTGTAGTACTGACTGTGTGTGGTACTGACTGTATGTAGTACTGACTGTATGTAGTACTGACTGTATGTAGTACTGAGTGTTTGTAGTACTGACTGTATGTAGTACTGACTGTATGTAGTACTGACTGTATGTAGTACTGACTGTATGTAGTACTGACTGTATGTAGTAGTGACTGTGTATTAGTAATGACTGTATGTAGTACTGACTGTATGTAGTACTGACTGTTTATAGTACTGACTGTATGTAGTACTGACTGTATGTAGTACTGACTGTATGTAGTACTGACTGTATGTAGTACTGACTGTATGTAGTACTGACTGTATGTAGTACTGACTGTATGTAGTACTGACTGTATGTAGTACTGACTGTATGTAGTGCTGACTGTATGTAGTACTGACTGTATGTAGTACTGACTGTATGTAGTACTGCCTGTAGGGAGTACTGACTGTATGTAGTACTGACTGTATGTAGTACTGAGTGTATGTAGTACTGACTGTATGTAGTACTGACTGTATGTAGTACTGACTGTATGTAGTACTGGCATGGTGTGTAGTACTGGCATGGTGTGTAGTACTGACTGTATGTAGTATTGACTATAAGTAGTACTGATTGTACGTAGCACTGACTGTAATTAGTACTGACCGTTTGTAGTACTGACTTTATGAAGTACTGACCGTATGTAGTATTGGCTGTATGTAGTACTGACCGTATGTAGTACTGGCTGTATTTAGTACTGGCTGTGTGTAGTACTGGCTGTGTGTAGTACTGACTGTATGTAATACTGACTGTATGTACTACTGACTGTATGTAGTACCGACTGTATGTAGTACTGACTGTATGTAGTACTGACTGTATGTAGTATTGACTATATGTAGTACTGATTGTATGTAGTACTGACTGTATTTAGTACTGACCGTATGTAGTACTGACTGTGTGTAGTACTGACCGCATGTAGTACTGGCTGTATGTAGTACTCACCGTGGGTAGTACTGGTTGTATGTAGTACTGGCTGTGTGTAGTACTGGCTGTGTGTAGTACTGACTGTATGTAGCACTGGCGCAATGTAGTACTGACTGTATGTAGTACTGGCTGTATGTAGTACTGACTGCATGTAGTACTGACTGTATGTAGTACTGACTGTATGTAATACTGACTGTATGCAGTACTGACTGTATGTAGTACTGGCTGTATGTAGTACTGGCTGTACGTAGTACTGACTGCATGGAGTACTGACTGTATGTAGTACTGACTGTAATTAGTACTGGCTGTATTTAGTACTGACTGTATGTAGTACTGACTGTATGTGGTACTGACTGTATGTAATACTGACTGTATGTAGTACTGACTGTATGTAGTACTGGCTGCATGTAGTACTGACTGTATGTAGTACTGACTGTATGTAGTACTGACTGTATGTAGTACTGACTGTGTGTAGTACTGACTGTGTGTGGTACTGACAGTATGTAGTACTGGCTGTATGTAGTACTGACTGTATGTAGTACTGACTGTATGTAGTACTGACTATATGTAATACTGACGGTGTGTAGTACTGACTGTGTGTAGTACTGACTGTGTGTGGTACTGACTGTATGTAGTACTGACTGTATGTAGTACTGACTGTATGTAGTACTGAGTGTTTGTAGTACTGACTGTATGTAGTACTGACTGTATGTAGTACTGACTGTATGTAGTACTGACTGTATGTAGTACTGACTGTATGTAGTAGTGACTGTGTATTAGTAATGACTGTATGTAGTACTGACTGTATGTAGTACTGACTGTATGTAGTACTGACTGTATGTAGTACTGACTGTATGTAGTATTGACTGTATGTAGTACTGACTGTATGTAGTACTGCCTGTAGGGAGTACTGACTGTATGTAGTACTGACTGTATGTAGTACTGAGTGTATGTAGTACTGACTGTATGTAGTACTGACTGTATGTAGTACTGACTGTATGTAGTACTGGCATGGTGTGTAGTACTGGCATGGTGTGTAGTACTGACTGTATGTAGTATTGACTATAAGTAGTACTGATTGTACGTAGCACTGACTGTAATTAGTACTGACCGTTTGTAGCACTGACTGTAATTAGTACTGACAGTATGTAGTACTGTCTGTATGTAGTACTGACTGTATGTAGTACTGACTGTATGTAGTACTGACTATATGTAATACTGACGGTGTGTAGTACTGACTGTGTGTAGTACTGGCTGTGTGTAGTACTGACTGTATGTAATACTGACTGTATGTACTACTGACTGTATGTAGTACCGACTGTATGTAGTACTGACTGTATGTAGTACTGACTGTATGTAGTATTGACTATATGTAGTACTGAGTGTATGTAGTACTGACTGTATTTAGTACTGACCGTATGTAGTACTGACTGTATGTAGTACTGACCGTATGTAGTACTGACCGTATGTAGTACTGACCGTATGTAGTACTAGGTGTAAGTAGTACTGGCTGTGTGTAGTACTGGCTGTGTGTAGTACTGACTGTATGTAGTACTGGCTGCATGTAGTACTGACTGTATGTAGTACTGGCTGTATGTAGTACTGACTGCATGTAGTACTGACTGTATGTAGTACTGACTGTATGTAGTACTGACTGTATGCAGTACTGACTGTATGTAGTACTGGCTGTATGTAGTACTGACTGTATGTAGTACTGACTGCATGTAGTACTGACTGTATGTAGTACTGACTGTATTTAGTACTGGCTGGAAGTAGTACTGACTGTATGTAGTACTGACTGTATGTAGTACTGACTGTATGTTGTACTAACTGTATTTGGTACTGACTGTATGTAGTAGTGACTGTATGTAGTACTGACTGTATATCGTACTGACTGGATGTAGTATTGACTGTATGTAACACTGACTGTATGCAGTACTGACTGTATATCGTACTGACTGTATGTAGTATTGAATATAAGTAGTACTGATTGTATGTAGTACTGTCTGTATTTAGTACTCACCGTATGTAGTACTGACTGTACGTAGTACTGACCGTATGTAGTACTGGCTGTATGTAGTACTGACCGTATGTAGTACTGACTGTATGTAGTACTGGCATGGCGTGTAGTACTGACTGTGTGTAGTATTTACTGTATGTAGTACTGCCTGTGTGTAGTACTGACTGTATGTAGTACTGACCGTTTGTAGAACTGACTGTGTGGTACTGACTGTATGTAGTACTGACTGTATGTAGTACTGACCGTATGTAGTACTGACCGTATGTAGTACTGACCGTATGTAGTACTGGCTGTATGTAGTACTGGCTGTGTGTAGTACTGGCTGTGTGTAGTACTGACTGTATGTAGTACTGGCTGCATGTAGTACTGACTGTTTGTAATACTGGCTGTATGTAGTACTGACTGCATGCAGTACTGACTGTATGTAGTACTGACTGTATGTAGTACTGACTGTATGCAGTACTGACTGTATGTAGTACTGGCTGTATGTAGTACTGACTGTATGTAGTACTGACTGCATGTAGTACTGACTGTATGTGGTACTGACTGTAATTAGTATTGGCTGGAAGTAGTACTGACTGTATGTAGTACTGACTGTATGTAGTACTGACTGTATATAGTACTGACTGTATGTAGTACTGACTGTATGTAGTACTGACTGTATGTAGTACTTGCTGTATGTAGTACTGACTGTATGTTGTACTAACTGTATTTGGTACTGACTGTATGTAGTACTGACTGTATGTAGTACTGACTGTATATCGTACTGACTGGATGTAGTACTGACTGTATGTAACACTGACTGTATGCAGTACTGACTGTATATCGTACTGACTGTATGTAGTATTGACTATATGTAGTACTGACTGTATGTAGTACTGACTGTATGTAGTACTGACCGTATGTAGTACCGACTGTATGCAGTATTGACTGTATGTAGTACTGATTGTATGTAGTACTGACTGTATTTAGTACTGACCGTATGTAGTACTGACTGTATGTAATACTGATCATATGTAGTACTAGCTGTATGTAGTACTGACCGTATGTAGTACTGGCTGTATGTAGTACTGGCTGTGTGTAGTACTCGTTGTGTGTAGTACTGACTGTATGTAGTACTGACTGTATATAGTACTGACTGTATGCAGTATTGACTATAAGTAGTACTGATTGTATGTAGTACTGACTGTATTTAGTACTGACCGTATGTAGTACTGACTGTATGTAGTACTGACCGTATGTAGTACTGGCTGTATGTAGTACTGACCGTATGTAGTACTGGTTGTATGTAGTACTGGCTGTGTGTAGTACTGGCTGTGTGTAGTACTGACTGTATGTAGCACTGGCGCAATGTAGTACTGACTGTATGTAGTACTGGCTGTATGTAGTACTGACTGCATGTAGTACTGGCTGTATGTAGTACTGACTGTATGCAGTACTGACTGTATGTAGTACTGGCTGTATGTAGTACTGGCTGTACGTAGTACTGACTGCATGTAGTACTGACTGTTTGTAGTACTGACTGTAATTAGTCCCGGCTGTATGTAGTACTGACTGTATGTAGTATTGACTGTATGTGGTACTGACTGTATGTAATACTGACTGTATGTAGTACTGACTGTATGTAGTACTGGCTGCATGTAGTACTGACTGTATGTAGTACTGACTGTTTGTAGTACTGACTGTATGTAGTACTGACTGTGTGTAGTACTGACTGTGTGTGGTACTGACAGTATGTAGTACTGGCTGTATGTAGTACTGACTGTAATTAGTACTGGCTGTGTTTAGTACTGACTGTATGTCGTACTGACTGTATGTGGTACTGACTGTATGTAATACTGACTGTATGTAGTACTGACTGTATGTAGTACTGGCTGCATGTAGTACTGACTGTATGTAGTACTGACTGTATGTAGTACTGACTGTATGTAGTACTGACTGCGTGTAGTACTGACTGTGTGTGGTACTGACAGTGTGTAGTACTGGCTGTATGTAGTACTGACTGTATGTAGTACTGACTGTATGTAGTACTGACTATATGTAATACTGACTGTGTGTAGTACTGACTGTGTGTAGTACTGACTGTATGTGGTACTGACTGTATGTAGTACTGACTGTATGTAGTACTGACTGTATGTAGTACTGAGTGTTTGTAGTACTGACTGTATGTCGTACTGACTGTATGTAGTACTGACTGTATGTAGTACTGACTGTATGTAGTACTGACTGTATGTAGTACTGACTGTATATTAGTAATGACTGTATGTAGTACTGACTGTATGTAGTACTGACTGTTTATAGTACTGACTGTATGTAGTACTGACTGTATGTAGTACTGACTGTATGTAGTACTGACTGTATGTAGTACTGACTGTATGTAGTACTGATTGTATGTAGTACTGACTGTATGTAGTACTGACTGTATGTAGTACTGACTGTATGTAGTACTGACCGTTTGTAGTACTGACTGTATGTAGTACTGCCTGTAGGGAGTACTGACTGTATGTAGTACTGACTGTATGTAGTACTGAGTGTATGTAGTACTGACTGTATGTAGTACTGACTGTATGTAGTACTGACTGTATGTAGTACTAGCATGGTGTGTAGTACTGGCATGGTGTGTAGTACTGGCATGGTGTGTAGTACTTACTGTATGTAGTATTGACTATATGTAGTACTGATTGTATGTAGCACTGATTGTATTTAGTACTGACCGTTTGTAGTACTGACTGTATGTAGTACTGACCGTATGTAGTACTGGCTGTATGTAGTACTGACCGTATGTAGTACTGGATGTATGTAGTACTGGCTGTGTGTAGTACTGGCTGTGTGTAGTACTGACTGTATGTAATACTGACTGTATGTACTACTGACTGTATGTAGTACCGACTGTATGTAGTACTGACGGTATGTAGTACTGACTGTATGTAGTTTTGACTATATGTAGTACTGAGTGTATGTAGTACTGACTGTATTTAGTACTGACCGTTTGTAGTACTGACTGTATGTAGTACTGACCGTATGTAGTACTGACCGTATGTAGTACTGACCGGATGTAGTACTAGGTGTATGTAGTACTGGCTGTGTGTAGTACTGGCTGTGTGTAGTACTGACTGTATGTAGTACTGGCTGCATGTAGTACTGACTGTATGTAGTACTGGCTGTATGTAGTACTGACTGCATGTAGTACTCACTGTATGTAGTACTGACTGTATGTAGTACTGACTGTATGCAGTACTGACTGTATGTAGTACTGGCTGTATGTAGTACTGACTGTATGTAGTACTGACTGCATGTAGTACTGACTGTATGTAGTACTGACTGTATTTAGTACTGGCTGGAAGTAGTACTGACTGTATGTAGTACTGACTGTATGTAGTACTGACTGTATGTTGTACTAACTGTATTTGGTACTGACTGTATGTAGTACTGACTGTATATCGTACTGACTGGATGTAGTACTGACTGTATGTAACACTGACTGTATGCAGTACTGAATGTATATCGTACTGACTGTATGTAGTATTGAATATAAGTAGTACTGATTGTATGTAGTACTGTCTGTATTTAGTACTCACCGTATGTAGTACTGACTGTACGTAGTACTGACCGTATGTAGTACTGACTGTATGTAGTACTGACCGTATGTAGTACTGACTGTATGTAGTACTGGCATGGCATGTAGTACTGACTGTATGTAGTACTGACTGCATGTAGTACTGACTGTATGTAGTACTGACTGTATTTAGTACTGGCTGAAAGTAGTACTGACTGTATGTAGTACTGACTGTATGTAGTACTGACTGTATGTATTACTGACTGTATGTAGTACTGACTGTATGTAGTACTGACTGTATGTAGTACTGGCTGTATGTAGTACTGACTGTATGTTGTACTAACTGTATTTGGTACTGACTGTATGTAGTACTGACTGTATGTAGTACTGACTGTATATCGTACTGACTGGATGTAGTACTGACTCTATGTAACACTGACTGTATGCAGTACTGACTGTATATCGTACTGACTGTATGTAGTATTGACTATATGTAGTACTGACTGTATGTAGTACTGACTGTATGTAGTACTGACCGTATGTAGTACCGACTGTATGCAGTATTGACTATATGTAGTACTGATTGTATGTAGTACTGACTGTATTTAGTACTGATCATATGTAGTACTAGCTGTATGTAGTACTGACCGTATGTAGTACTGGCTGTATGTAGTACTGGCTGTGTGTAGTACTCGTTGTGTGTAGTACTGACTGTATGTAGTACTGACTGTATATAGTACTGACTGTATGCAGTAATGACTATATGTAGTACTGATTGTATGTAGTACTGACTGTATTTAGTACTGACCGTATGTAGTACTGACTGTATGTAGTACTGACCGTATGTAGTACTGGCTGTATGTAGTACTGACCGTATGTAGTACTGGTTGTATGTAGTACTGGCTGTGTGTAGTACTGGCTGTGTGTAGTACTGACTGTATGTAGCACTTGCGCAATGTAGTACTGACTGTATGTAGTACTGGCTGTATGTAGTACTGACTGCATGTAGTACTGACTGTATGTAGTACTGACTGTATGTAGTACTGACTGTATGCAGTACTGACTGTATGTAGTCCTGGCTGTATGTAGTACTGGCTGTACGTAGTACTGACTGCATGTAGTACTGACTGTTTGTAGTACTGACTGTAATTAGTCCCGGCTGTATGTAGTACTGACTGTATGTAGTACTGACTGTATGTGGTACTGACTGTATGTAATACTGACTGTATGTAGTACTGACTGTATGTAGTACTGGCTGCATGTAGTACTGACTGTATGTAGTACTGACTGTATGTAGTACTGACTGTATGTAGTACTGACTGTGTGTAGTACTGACTGTGTGTGGTACTGACAGTATGTAGTACTGGCTGTATGTAATACTGACTGTATGTAGTACTGACTGTATGTAGTACTGACTATATGTAATACTGACTGTGTGTAGTACTGACTGTGTGTAGTACTGACTGTATGTGTTACTGACTGTATGTAGTACTGACTGTATGTAGTACTGACTGTATGTAGTACTGAGTGTATGTAGTACTGACTGTATGTAGTACTGACTGTATGTAGTACTGACTGTATGTAGTACTGACTGTATGTAGTACTGACTGTATGTAGTAATGACTGTATGTAGTACTGACTGTATGTAGTACTGACTGTTTATAGTAATTACTGTATGTAGTACTGACTGTATGTAGTACTGACTGTATGTAGTACTGACTGTATGTAGTACTGACTGTATGTAGTACTGACTGTATGTAGTACTGACTGTATGTAGTGCTGACTGTATGTAGTACTGACTGTATGTAGTACTGACTGTATGCAGTACTGACTGTATGTAGTACTGACTGTATGTAGTATTGACTATATGTAGTACTGATTTTATGTAGTACTGACTGTTTTTAGTACTGACCGTATGTAGTACTGACTGTATGTAGTACTGACCGTATGTGGTACTAGCTGTATGTAGTACTGACCGTAGGTAGTACTGGCTGTATGTAGTACTGGCTGTGTGTAGTACTGGCTGTGTGTAGTACTGACTGTATGTAGTGCTGACTGTATGTAGTACTGACTGTATGTAGTACTGACTGTATGTAGTATTGACTGTATGTAGTACTGACTGTATGTAGTACTGCCTGTAGGGAGTACTGACTGTATGTAGTACTGACTGTATGTAGTACTGAGTGTATGTAGTACTGACTGTATGTAGTACTGACTGTATGTAGTACTGACTGTATGTAGTACTGGCATGGTGTGTAGTACTGGCATGGTGTGTAGTACTGACTGTATGTAGTATTGACTATAAGTAGTACTGATTGTACGTAGCACTGACTGTAATTAGTACTGACCGTTTGTAGCACTGACTGTAATTAGTACTGACAGTATGTAGTACTGTCTGTATGTAGTACTGACTGTATGTAGTACTGACTGTATGTAGTACTGACTATATGTAATACTGACGGTGTGTAGTACTGACTGTGTGTAGTACTGGCTGTGTGTAGTACTGACTGTATGTAATACTGACTGTATGTACTACTGACTGTATGTAGTACCGACTGTATGTAGTACTGACTGTATGTAGTACTGACTGTATGTAGTATTGACTATATGTAGTACTGAGTGTATGTAGTACTGACTGTATTTAGTACTGACCGTATGTAGTACTGACTGTATGTAGTACTGACCGTATGTAGTACTGACCGTATGTAGTACTGACCGTATGTAGTACTAGGTGTAAGTAGTACTGGCTGTGTGTAGTACTGGCTGTGTGTAGTACTGACTGTATGTAGTACTGGCTGCATGTAGTACTGACTGTATGTAGTACTGGCTGTATGTAGTACTGACTGCATGTAGTACTGACTGTATGTAGTACTGACTGTATGTAGTACTGACTGTATGCAGTACTGACTGTATGTAGTACTGGCTGTATGTAGTACTGACTGTATGTAGTACTGACTGCATGTAGTACTGACTGTATGTAGTACTGACTGTATTTAGTACTGGCTGGAAGTAGTACTGACTGTATGTAGTACTGACTGTATGTAGTACTGACTGTATGTTGTACTAACTGTATTTGGTACTGACTGTATGTAGTAGTGACTGTATGTAGTACTGACTGTATATCGTACTGACTGGATGTAGTATTGACTGTATGTAACACTGACTGTATGCAGTACTGACTGTATATCGTACTGACTGTATGTAGTATTGAATATAAGTAGTACTGATTGTATGTAGTACTGTCTGTATTTAGTACTCACCGTATGTAGTACTGACTGTACGTAGTACTGACCGTATGTAGTACTGGCTGTATGTAGTACTGACCGTATGTAGTACTGACTGTATGTAGTACTGGCATGGCGTGTAGTACTGACTGTGTGTAGTATTTACTGTATGTAGTACTGCCTGTGTGTAGTACTGACTGTATGTAGTACTGACCGTTTGTAGAACTGACTGTGTGGTACTGACTGTATGTAGTACTGACTGTATGTAGTACTGACCGTATGTAGTACTGACCGTATGTAGTACTGACCGTATGTAGTACTGGCTGTATGTAGTACTGGCTGTGTGTAGTACTGGCTGTGTGTAGTACTGACTGTATGTAGTACTGGCTGCATGTAGTACTGACTGTTTGTAATACTGGCTGTATGTAGTACTGACTGCATGCAGTACTGACTGTATGTAGTACTGACTGTATGTAGTACTGACTGTATGCAGTACTGACTGTATGTAGTACTGGCTGTATGTAGTACTGACTGTATGTAGTACTGACTGCATGTAGTACTGACTGTATGTGGTACTGACTGTAATTAGTATTGGCTGGAAGTAGTACTGACTGTATGTAGTACTGACTGTATGTAGTACTGACTGTATATAGTACTGACTGTATGTAGTACTGACTGTATGTAGTACTGACTGTATGTAGTACTTGCTGTATGTAGTACTGACTGTATGTTGTACTAACTGTATTTGGTACTGACTGTATGTAGTACTGACTGTATGTAGTACTGACTGTATATCGTACTGACTGGATGTAGTACTGACTGTATGTAACACTGACTGTATGCAGTACTGACTGTATATCGTACTGACTGTATGTAGTATTGACTATATGTAGTACTGACTGTATGTAGTACTGACTGTATGTAGTACTGACCGTATGTAGTACCGACTGTATGCAGTATTGACTGTATGTAGTACTGATTGTATGTAGTACTGACTGTATTTAGTACTGACCGTATGTAGTACTGACTGTATGTAATACTGATCATATGTAGTACTAGCTGTATGTAGTACTGACCGTATGTAGTACTGGCTGTATGTAGTACTGGCTGTGTGTAGTACTCGTTGTGTGTAGTACTGACTGTATGTAGTACTGACTGTATATAGTACTGACTGTATGCAGTATTGACTATAAGTAGTACTGATTGTATGTAGTACTGACTGTATTTAGTACTGACCGTATGTAGTACTGACTGTATGTAGTACTGACCGTATGTAGTACTGGCTGTATGTAGTACTGACCGTATGTAGTACTGGTTGTATGTAGTACTGGCTGTGTGTAGTACTGGCTGTGTGTAGTACTGACTGTATGTAGCACTGGCGCAATGTACTACTGACTGTATGTAGTACTGGCTGTATGTAGTACTGACTGCATGTAGTACTGGCTGTATGTAGTACTGACTGTATGCAGTACTGACTGTATGTAGTACTGGCTGTATGTAGTACTGGCTGTACGTAGTACTGACTGCATGTAGTACTGACTGTTTGTAGTACTGACTGTAATTAGTCCCGGCTGTATGTAGTACTGACTGTATGTAGTATTGACTGTATGTGGTACTGACTGTATGTAATACTGACTGTATGTAGTACTGACTGTATGTAGTACTGGCTGCATGTAGTACTGACTGTATGTAGTACTGACTGTTTGTAGTACTGACTGTATGTAGTACTGACTGTGTGTAGTACTGACTGTGTGTGGTACTGACAGTATGTAGTACTGGCTGTATGTAGTACTGACTGTAATTAGTACTGGCTGTGTGTAGTACTGACTGTATGTAGTACTGGCTGTATGTAGTACTGGCTGTATGTGGTACTGACTGTATGTAATACTGACTGTATGTAGTACTGACTGTATGTAGTACTGGCTGCATGTAGTACTGACTGTATGTAGTACTGACTGTATGTAGTACTGACTGTATGTAGTACTGACTGCGTGTAGTACTGACTGTGTGTGGTACTGACAGTGTGTAGTACTGGCTGTATGTAGTACTGACTGTATGTAGTACTGACTGTATGTAGTACTGACTATATGTAATACTGACTGTGTGTAGTACTGACTGTGTGTAGTACTGACTGTATGTGGTACTGACTGTATGTAGTACTGACTGTATGTAGTACTGACTGTATGTAGTACTGAGTGTTTGTAGTACTGACTGTATGTCGTACTGACTGTATGTAGTACTGACTGTATGTAGTACTGACTGTATGTAGTACTGACTGTATGTAGTACTGACTGTATATTAGTAATGACTGTATGTAGTACTGACTGTATGTAGTACTGACTGTTTATAGTACTGACTGTATGTAGTACTGACTGTATGTAGTACTGACTGTATGTAGTACTGACTGTATGTAGTACTGACTGTATGTAGTACTGATTGTATGTAGTACTGACTGTATGTAGTACTGACTGTATGTAGTACTGACTGTATGTAGTACTGACCGTTTGTAGTACTGACTGTATGTAGTACTGCCTGTAGGGAGTACTGACTGTATGTAGTACTGACTGTATGTAGTACTGAGTGTATGTAGTACTGACTGTATGTAGTACTGACTGTATGTAGTACTGACTGTATGTAGTACTAGCATGGTGTGTAGTACTGGCATGGTGTGTAGTACTGGCATGGTGTGTAGTACTTACTGTATGTAGTATTGACTATATGTAGTACTGATTGTATGTAGCACTGATTGTATTTAGTACTGACCGTTTGTAGTACTGACTGTATGTAGTACTGACCGTATGTAGTACTGGCTGTATGTAGTACTGACCGTATGTAGTACTGGATGTATGTAGTACTGGCTGTGTGTAGTACTGGCTGTGTGTAGTACTGACTGTATGTAATACTGACTGTATGTACTACTGACTGTATGTAGTACCGACTGTATGTAGTACTGACGGTATGTAGTACTGACTGTATGTAGTTTTGACTATATGTAGTACTGAGTGTATGTAGTACTGACTGTATTTAGTACTGACCGTTTGTAGTACTGACTGTATGTAGTACTGACCGTATGTAGTACTGACCGTATGTAGTACTGACCGGATGTAGTACTAGGTGTATGTAGTACTGGCTGTGTGTAGTACTGGCTGTGTGTAGTACTGACTGTATGTAGTACTGGCTGCATGTAGTACTGACTGTATGTAGTACTGGCTGTATGTAGTACTGACTGCATGTAGTACTCACTGTATGTAGTACTGACTGTATGTAGTACTGACTGTATGCAGTACTGACTGTATGTAGTACTGGCTGTATGTAGTACTGACTGTATGTAGTACTGACTGCATGTAGTACTGACTGTATGTAGTACTGACTGTATTTAGTACTGGCTGGAAGTAGTACTGACTGTATGTAGTACTGACTGTATGTAGTACTGACTGTATGTTGTACTAACTGTATTTGGTACTGACTGTATGTAGTACTGACTGTATATCGTACTGACTGGATGTAGTACTGACTGTATGTAACACTGACTGTATGCAGTACTGAATGTATATCGTACTGACTGTATGTAGTATTGAATATAAGTAGTACTGATTGTATGTAGTACTGTCTGTATTTAGTACTCACCGTATGTAGTACTGACTGTACGTAGTACTGACCGTATGTAGTACTGACTGTATGTAGTACTGACCGTATGTAGTACTGACTGTATGTAGTACTGGCATGGCATGTAGTACTGACTGTATGTAGTACTGACTGCATGTAGTACTGACTGTATGTAGTACTGACTGTATTTAGTACTGGCTGAAAGTAGTACTGACTGTATGTAGTACTGACTGTATGTAGTACTGACTGTATGTATTACTGACTGTATGTAGTACTGACTGTATGTAGTACTGACTGTATGTAGTACTGGCTGTATGTAGTACTGACTGTATGTTGTACTAACTGTATTTGGTACTGACTGTATGTAGTACTGACTGTATGTAGTACTGACTGTATATCGTACTGACTGGATGTAGTACTGACTCTATGTAACACTGACTGTATGCAGTACTGACTGTATATCGTACTGACTGTATGTAGTATTGACTATATGTAGTACTGACTGTATGTAGTACTGACTGTATGTAGTACTGACCGTATGTAGTACCGACTGTATGCAGTATTGACTATATGTAGTACTGATTGTATGTAGTACTGACTGTATTTAGTACTGATCATATGTAGTACTAGCTGTATGTAGTACTGACCGTATGTAGTACTGGCTGTATGTAGTACTGGCTGTGTGTAGTACTCGTTGTGTGTAGTACTGACTGTATGTAGTACTGACTGTATATAGTACTGACTGTATGCAGTAATGACTATATGTAGTACTGATTGTATGTAGTACTGACTGTATTTAGTACTGACCGTATGTAGTACTGACTGTATGTAGTACTGACCGTATGTAGTACTGGCTGTATGTAGTACTGACCGTATGTAGTACTGGTTGTATGTAGTACTGGCTGTGTGTAGTACTGGCTGTGTGTAGTACTGACTGTATGTAGCACTTGCGCAATGTAGTACTGACTGTATGTAGTACTGGCTGTATGTAGTACTGACTGCATGTAGTACTGACTGTATGTAGTACTGACTGTATGTAGTACTGACTGTATGCAGTACTGACTGTATGTAGTCCTGGCTGTATGTAGTACTGGCTGTACGTAGTACTGACTGCATGTAGTACTGACTGTTTGTAGTACTGACTGTAATTAGTCCCGGCTGTATGTAGTACTGACTGTATGTAGTACTGACTGTATGTGGTACTGACTGTATGTAATACTGACTGTATGTAGTACTGACTGTATGTAGTACTGGCTGCATGTAGTACTGACTGTATGTAGTACTGACTGTATGTAGTACTGACTGTATGTAGTACTGACTGTGTGTAGTACTGACTGTGTGTGGTACTGACAGTATGTAGTACTGGCTGTATGTAATACTGACTGTATGTAGTACTGACTGTATGTAGTACTGACTATATGTAATACTGACTGTGTGTAGTACTGACTGTGTGTAGTACTGACTGTATGTGTTACTGACTGTATGTAGTACTGACTGTATGTAGTACTGACTGTATGTAGTACTGAGTGTATGTAGTACTGACTGTATGTAGTACTGACTGTATGTAGTACTGACTGTATGTAGTACTGACTGTATGTAGTACTGACTGTATGTAGTAATGACTGTATGTAGTACTGACTGTATGTAGTACTGACTGTTTATAGTAATTACTGTATGTAGTACTGACTGTATGTAGTACTGACTGTATGTAGTACTGACTGTATGTAGTACTGACTGTATGTAGTACTGACTGTATGTAGTACTGACTGTATGTAGTACTGACTGTATGTAGTACTGACTGTATGCAGTACTGACTGTATGTAGTACTGACTGTATGTAGTATTGACTATATGTAGTACTGATTTTATGTAGTACTGACTGTTTTTAGTACTGACCGTATGTAGTACTGACTGTATGTAGTACTGACCGTATGTGGTACTAGCTGTATGTAGTACTGACCGTAGGTAGTACTGGCTGTATGTAGTACTGGCTGTGTGTAGTACTGGCTGTGTGTAGTACTGACTGTATGTAGTGCTGACTGTATGTAGTACTGGCATGGCGTGTAGTACTGACTGTGTGAGGAATTTACTGTATGTAGTACTGACTGTGTGTAGTACTGACTGTATGTAGTACTGACTGTTTGTAGTACTGACTGTATGTAGTACTGACTGTATGTAGTACTGGCTGTATGTAGTACTAACTGCATGTAGTACTGACTGTATGTAGTACTGATTGTATTTAGTAATGGCTGTATGTAGTACTGACTGTATGTAGTACTGGCTGTATGTAGTACTGACTGTATGTAGTATTGACTGTATGTAGTACTGACTGTATGCAGTCCTGACTGTATGAAGTACTGGCTGTATGTAGTACTAACTGTATGTAGTACTGGCATGGTGTGTAGTACTGACTGTATGTAGTACTGACGGTATTTAGTACTGACTGTATGTAGTACTGACTGTATGTAGTATTGCGTATATGTAGTACTGATTGTATGTAGTACTGACTGTTTTTAGTTCTGACCGTATGTAGTACTGACTGTATGTAGTACTGACCGTATGTAGTACTAGCTGTATGTAGTACTGACCGTATGTAGTACTGGCTGTATGTAGTACTGGCTGTGTGTAGTACTGGCTGTGTGTAGTACTGACTGTTTGTAGTACCGACCGTTTGTAGTACTGACTGTATGTGGTACTGACTGTATGTAGTACTGACTGTATGTAGTACTGACTGTATGTAGTACTGACTGTATATCGTACTGACTTTATGTAGTACTGACTGTATGTAGTACTGACCGTATGTAGTACCGACTGTATGCAGTAGTGACTATATGTAGTACTGATTGTATGTAGTACTGAGTGTATTTAGTACTGACCGTATGTAGTACTGACTGTATGTAGTACTGATCGTATGTAGTACTAGCTGTATGTACTACTGACCGTATGTAGTACTGGCTGTATGTAGTACTGGCTGTGTGTAGTACTCGTTGTGTGTAGTACTGACTGTATGTAGTACTGACTGTATGTAGTACTGACTGTATGTAGTACTTACTGTATGTAGTACTGGCTGTATGTAATACTGACTGTATGTTGTACTGACTGTATTTGGTACTGACTGTATGTAGTACTGACTGTATGTTGTACTGACTGTATATCATACTGACTGTATGTAGTACTGACTGTATGTAGTACTGACTGTATGCAGTACTGACTGTATATCATACTGACTGTATGTAGTATTGGCTATATGTAGTACTGATTGTATGTAGTACTGACTTTGTTTAGTACTGACCGTATGTAGTACTGACTGTACGTAGTACTGACCATATGTAGTACTGGCTGTATGTAGTACTGAACGTATGTAGTACTGGCTGTATGTAGTACTGGCTGTGTGTAGTACTGGCTGTGTGTAGTACTGACTGTATGTAGTACTCACTGTATGTAGTACTGACTGTATGTAGTACCGACTGTTTGTAGTACTGACTGTATGTAGTACCGACTGTATGTAGTATTGACTATATGTAGCACTGATTGTATGTAGTACTGACTGTAATTAGTACTGACCGTATGTAGTACTGACTGTGTGTAGTACTGACCGTATGTAGTACTGGCTGTATGTAGTACTGACCGTATGTAGTACTGGTTGTATGTAGTACTGGCTGTGTGTAGTACTGGCTGTGTGTAGTACTGACTGTATGTAGCACTGGCGCAATGTAGTACTGACTGTATGTAGTACTGGCTGTATGTAGTACTGACTGCATGTAGTACTGACTGTATGTAGTACTGACTGTATGTAGTACTGACTGTATGCAGTACTGACTGTATGTAGTACTGGCTGTATGTAGTACTGGCTGTACGTAGTACTGACTGCATGTAGTACTGACTGTATGTAGTACTGACTGTAAGTAGTACTGGCTGTATGTAGTACTGACTGTATGTAGTACTGACTGTATGTGGTACTGACTGTATGTAATACTGACTGTATGTAGTACTGACTGTATGTAATACTGGCTGCATGTAGTACTGACTGTATGTAGTACTGACTGTATGTAATACTGACTGTATGTAGTACTGACTGTGTGTAGTACTGACTGTGTGTGGTAGTGACAGTATGTAGTACTGGCTGTATGTAGTACTGACTGTTTGTAGTACTGACTGTATGTAGTACTGACTATATGTAATACTGACTGTGTGTAGTACTGACTGTGTGTAGTACTGACTGTATGTGGTACTGACTGTATGTAGTACTGACTGTATGTAGTACTGACTGTATGTAGTACTGAGTGTATGTAGTACTGAGTGTATGTAGTACTGACTGTATGTAGTACTGATTGTATTTAGTACTGACTGTATGTAGTACTGACTGTATGTAGTACTGACTGTATGTAGTATTGACTTTTTGTAGTACTGACTGTATGTAGTACTGACTGTTTATAGTACTGACTGTGTGTAGTACTGACTGTGTGTAGTACTGACTGTATGTAGTACTGACTGTATGTAGTACTGACTGTATGTAGTACTGACTGTATGTAGTACTGACTGTATGTAGTACTGACTGTATGTAGTACTGACTGTATGTAGTACTGACTGTATGTAGTACTGACTTTATGTCGTACTGCCTGTATGGAGTACTGACTGTATGTAGTACTGACTGTATGTAGTACTGAGTGTATGTAGTACTGACTGTATGTAGTACTGACTGTATGTAGTACTGACTGAATGTAGTACTGGCATGGTGTGTAGTACTGGCATGGTGTGTAGTACTGACTGTATGTAGTATTGACTATATGTAGTACTGATTGTATGTAGCACTGACTGTATTTAGTACTGACCGTATGTAGTACTGGCTGTATGTAGTACTGACCGTATGTAGTACTGGCTGTATGTAGTACTGACCGTATGTAGTACTGGCAGTATTTAGTACTGGCTGTGTGTAGCACTGGCTGTGTGTAGTACTGACTGTATGTAATACTGACTGTATGTACTACTGACTGTATGTAGTACAGACTGTATGTAGTACTGACTGAATGTAGTACTGACTGTATGTAGTATTGACTAGATGTAGTACTGAGTGTATGTAGTACTGACTGTATTTAGTACTGACCGTATGTAGTACTGACTGTATGTAGTACTGACCGTATGTAGTACTGACCGTATGTAGTACTAGGTGTATGTAGTGCTGGCTGTGTGTAGTACTGGCTGTGTGTAGTACTGACTGTATGTAGTACTGGCTGCATGTAGTACTGACTGTATGTAGTACTGGCTGTATGTAGTACTGACTGCATGTAGTACTGACTGTATGTCGTACTGACTGTATGTAGCACTGACTGTATGCAGTACTGACTGTATGTAGTACTGGCTGTATGTAGTACTGACTGTATGTAGTACTGACTGCATGTAGTACTGACTGTATGTAGTACTGACTGTATTCAGTACTGGCTTGAAGTAGTACTGACTGTATGTAGTACTGACTGTATGTAGTACTGACTGTATGTTGTACTAACTGTATTTGGTACTGACTGTATGTAGCACTGACTGTATGTAGTACTGACTGTATATCGTACCCACTGGATGTAGTACTGACTGTATGTAACACTGACTGTATGCAGTACTGACTGTATATCGTACTGACTGTATGTAGTAATGACTTTAAGTAGTACTGATTGTATGTAGTACTGACTGTATTTAGTACTGACCGTATGTAGTACAGACTGTACGTAGTACTGACCGTATGTAGTACTGGCTATATGTAGTACTGACCGTATGTAGTACTGACTGTATGTAGTACTGGCATGGCGTGTAGCACTGACTGTGTGTAGTATTTACTGTATGTAGTACTGACTGTGTGTAGTATTGACTGTATGTAGTACTGACCGTTTGTAGTACTGACTGTATGTGGTACTGACTGTATGTAGTACTGACTGTATGTAGTACTGACTGTATGTAGTACTGACTGTATATCGTACTGACTGTATGTAGTACTGACTGTATGTAGTACTGACCGTATGTAGTACCGACTGTATGCAGTGTTGACTATATGTAGTACTGATTGTATGTAGTACTGACGGTATTTAGTACTGACCGTATGTAGTATTGACTGTATGTAGTACTGATCATATGTAGTACTAGCTGTATGTAGTACTGACCGTATGTAGTACTGGCTGTATGTAGTACTGGCTGTGTGTAGTACTGGCTGCATGTAGTACTGACTGTATGTAGTACTGACTGTATGTAGTACTGACTGTATGTAGTACTGACTGTGTGTAGTACTGACTGTGTGTGGTACTGACAGTATGTAGTACTGGCTGTATGTAATACTGACTGTATGTAGTACTGACTGTATGTAGTACTGACTATATGTAATACTGACTGTGTGTAGTACTGACTGTGTGTAGTACTGACTGTATGTGTTACTGACTGTATGTAGTACTGACTGTATGTAGTACTGACTGTATGTAGTACTGAGTGTATGTAGTACTGACTGTATGTAGTACTGACTGTATGTAGTACTGACTGTATGTAGTACTGACTGTATGTAGTACTGACTGTATGTAGTAATGACTGTATGTAGTACTGACTGTATGTAGTACTGACTGTTTATAGTAATTACTGTATGTAGTACTGACTGTATGTAGTACTGACTGTATGTAGTACTGACTGTATGTAGTACTGACTGTATGTAGTACTGACTGTATGTAGTACTGACTGTATGTAGTACTGACTGTATGTAGTACTGACTGTATGCAGTACTGACTGTATGTAGTACTGACTGTATGTAGTATTGACTATATGTAGTACTGATTTTATGTAGTACTGACTGTTTTTAGTACTGACCGTATGTAGTACTGACTGTATGTAGTACTGACCGTATGTGGTACTAGCTGTATGTAGTACTGACCGTAGGTAGTACTGGCTGTATGTAGTACTGGCTGTGTGTAGTACTGGCTGTGTGTAGTACTGACTGTATGTAGTGCTGACTGTATGTAGTACTGGCATGGCGTGTAGTACTGACTGTGTGAGGAATTTACTGTATGTAGTACTGACTGTGTGTAGTACTGACTGTATGTAGTACTGACTGTTTGTAGTACTGACTGTATGTAGTACTGACTGTATGTAGTACTGGCTGTATGTAGTACTAACTGCATGTAGTACTGACTGTATGTAGTACTGATTGTATTTAGTAATGGCTGTATGTAGTACTGACTGTATGTAGTACTGGCTGTATGTAGTACTGACTGTATGTAGTATTGACTGTATGTAGTACTGACTGTATGCAGTCCTGACTGTATGAAGTACTGGCTGTATGTAGTACTAACTGTATGTAGTACTGGCATGGTGTGTAGTACTGACTGTATGTAGTACTGACGGTATTTAGTACTGACTGTATGTAGTACTGACTGTATGTAGTATTGCGTATATGTAGTACTGATTGTATGTAGTACTGACTGTTTTTAGTTCTGACCGTATGTAGTACTGACTGTATGTAGTACTGACCGTATGTAGTACTAGCTGTATGTAGTACTGACCGTATGTAGTACTGGCTGTATGTAGTACTGGCTGTGTGTAGTACTGGCTGTGTGTAGTACTGACTGTTTGTAGTACCGACCGTTTGTAGTACTGACTGTATGTGGTACTGACTGTATGTAGTACTGACTGTATGTAGTACTGACTGTATGTAGTACTGACTGTATATCGTACTGACTTTATGTAGTACTGACTGTATGTAGTACTGACCGTATGTAGTACCGACTGTATGCAGTAGTGACTATATGTAGTACTGATTGTATGTAGTACTGAGTGTATTTAGTACTGACCGTATGTAGTACTGACTGTATGTAGTACTGATCGTATGTAGTACTAGCTGTATGTACTACTGACCGTATGTAGTACTGGCTGTATGTAGTACTGGCTGTGTGTAGTACTCGTTGTGTGTAGTACTGACTGTATGTAGTACTGACTGTATGTAGTACTGACTGTATGTAGTACTTACTGTATGTAGTACTGGCTGTATGTAATACTGACTGTATGTTGTACTGACTGTATTTGGTACTGACTGTATGTAGTACTGACTGTATGTTGTACTGACTGTATATCATACTGACTGTATGTAGTACTGACTGTATGTAGTACTGACTGTATGCAGTACTGACTGTATATCATACTGACTGTATGTAGTATTGGCTATATGTAGTACTGATTGTATGTAGTACTGACTTTGTTTAGTACTGACCGTATGTAGTACTGACTGTACGTAGTACTGACCATATGTAGTACTGGCTGTATGTAGTACTGAACGTATGTAGTACTGGCTGTATGTAGTACTGGCTGTGTGTAGTACTGGCTGTGTGTAGTACTGACTGTATGTAGTACTCACTGTATGTAGTACTGACTGTATGTAGTACCGACTGTTTGTAGTACTGACTGTATGTAGTACCGACTGTATGTAGTATTGACTATATGTAGCACTGATTGTATGTAGTACTGACTGTAATTAGTACTGACCGTATGTAGTACTGACTGTGTGTAGTACTGACCGTATGTAGTACTGGCTGTATGTAGTACTGACCGTATGTAGTACTGGTTGTATGTAGTACTGGCTGTGTGTAGTACTGGCTGTGTGTAGTACTGACTGTATGTAGCACTGGCGCAATGTAGTACTGACTGTATGTAGTACTGGCTGTATGTAGTACTGACTGCATGTAGTACTGACTGTATGTAGTACTGACTGTATGTAGTACTGACTGTATGCAGTACTGACTGTATGTAGTACTGGCTGTATGTAGTACTGGCTGTACGTAGTACTGACTGCATGTAGTACTGACTGTATGTAGTACTGACTGTAAGTAGTACTGGCTGTATGTAGTACTGACTGTATGTAGTACTGACTGTATGTGGTACTGACTGTATGTAATACTGACTGTATGTAGTACTGACTGTATGTAATACTGGCTGCATGTAGTACTGACTGTATGTAGTACTGACTGTATGTAATACTGACTGTATGTAGTACTGACTGTGTGTAGTACTGACTGTGTGTGGTAGTGACAGTATGTAGTACTGGCTGTATGTAGTACTGACTGTTTGTAGTACTGACTGTATGTAGTACTGACTATATGTAATACTGACTGTGTGTAGTACTGACTGTGTGTAGTACTGACTGTATGTGGTACTGACTGTATGTAGTACTGACTGTATGTAGTACTGACTGTATGTAGTACTGAGTGTATGTAGTACTGAGTGTATGTAGTACTGACTGTATGTAGTACTGATTGTATTTAGTACTGACTGTATGTAGTACTGACTGTATGTAGTACTGACTGTATGTAGTATTGACTTTTTGTAGTACTGACTGTATGTAGTACTGACTGTTTATAGTACTGACTGTGTGTAGTACTGACTGTGTGTAGTACTGACTGTATGTAGTACTGACTGTATGTAGTACTGACTGTATGTAGTACTGACTGTATGTAGTACTGACTGTATGTAGTACTGACTGTATGTAGTACTGACTGTATGTAGTACTGACTGTATGTAGTACTGACTTTATGTCGTACTGCCTGTATGGAGTACTGACTGTATGTAGTACTGACTGTATGTAGTACTGAGTGTATGTAGTACTGACTGTATGTAGTACTGACTGTATGTAGTACTGACTGAATGTAGTACTGGCATGGTGTGTAGTACTGGCATGGTGTGTAGTACTGACTGTATGTAGTATTGACTATATGTAGTACTGATTGTATGTAGCACTGACTGTATTTAGTACTGACCGTATGTAGTACTGGCTGTATGTAGTACTGACCGTATGTAGTACTGGCTGTATGTAGTACTGACCGTATGTAGTACTGGCAGTATTTAGTACTGGCTGTGTGTAGCACTGGCTGTGTGTAGTACTGACTGTATGTAATACTGACTGTATGTACTACTGACTGTATGTAGTACAGACTGTATGTAGTACTGACTGAATGTAGTACTGACTGTATGTAGTATTGACTAGATGTAGTACTGAGTGTATGTAGTACTGACTGTATTTAGTACTGACCGTATGTAGTACTGACTGTATGTAGTACTGACCGTATGTAGTACTGACCGTATGTAGTACTAGGTGTATGTAGTGCTGGCTGTGTGTAGTACTGGCTGTGTGTAGTACTGACTGTATGTAGTACTGGCTGCATGTAGTACTGACTGTATGTAGTACTGGCTGTATGTAGTACTGACTGCATGTAGTACTGACTGTATGTCGTACTGACTGTATGTAGCACTGACTGTATGCAGTACTGACTGTATGTAGTACTGGCTGTATGTAGTACTGACTGTATGTAGTACTGACTGCATGTAGTACTGACTGTATGTAGTACTGACTGTATTCAGTACTGGCTTGAAGTAGTACTGACTGTATGTAGTACTGACTGTATGTAGTACTGACTGTATGTTGTACTAACTGTATTTGGTACTGACTGTATGTAGCACTGACTGTATGTAGTACTGACTGTATATCGTACCCACTGGATGTAGTACTGACTGTATGTAACACTGACTGTATGCAGTACTGACTGTATATCGTACTGACTGTATGTAGTAATGACTTTAAGTAGTACTGATTGTATGTAGTACTGACTGTATTTAGTACTGACCGTATGTAGTACAGACTGTACGTAGTACTGACCGTATGTAGTACTGGCTATATGTAGTACTGACCGTATGTAGTACTGACTGTATGTAGTACTGGCATGGCGTGTAGCACTGACTGTGTGTAGTATTTACTGTATGTAGTACTGACTGTGTGTAGTATTGACTGTATGTAGTACTGACCGTTTGTAGTACTGACTGTATGTGGTACTGACTGTATGTAGTACTGACTGTATGTAGTACTGACTGTATGTAGTACTGACTGTATATCGTACTGACTGTATGTAGTACTGACTGTATGTAGTACTGACCGTATGTAGTACCGACTGTATGCAGTGTTGACTATATGTAGTACTGATTGTATGTAGTACTGACGGTATTTAGTACTGACCGTATGTAGTATTGACTGTATGTAGTACTGATCATATGTAGTACTAGCTGTATGTAGTACTGACCGTATGTAGTACTGGCTGTATGTAGTACTGGCTGTGTGTAGTACTCGTTGTGTGTAGTACTGACTGTATGTAGTACTGACTGTATATAGTACTGACTGTATGTAGTGTTGACTATATGTCGTACTGATTGTATGTAGTACTGACTGTATTTAGTACTGACCGTATGTAGTACTGACTGTATGTAGTACTGACTTTATGTCGTACTGCCTGTATGGAGTACTGACTGTATGTAGTACTGACTGTATGTAGTACTGAGTGTATGTAGTACTGACTGTATGTAGTACTGACTGTATGTAGTACTGACTGTATGTAGTACTGGCATGGTGTGTAGTACTGGCATGGTGTGTAGTACTGACTGTATGTAGTATTGACTATATGTAGTACTGATTGTATGTAGCACTGACTGTATTTAGTACTGACCGTATGTAGTACTGACTGTATGTAGTACTGACCGTATGTAGTACTGGCTGTATGTAGTACTGACCGTATGTAGTACTGGCAGTATTTAGTACTGGCTGTGTGTAGCACTGGCTGTGTGTAGTACTGACTGTATGTAATACTGACTGTATGTACTACTGACTGTATGTAGTACAGACTGTATGTAGTACTGACTGAATGTAGTACTGACTGTATGTAGTATTGACTAGATGTAGTACTGAGTGTATGTAGTACTGACTGTATTTAGTACTGACCGTATGTAGTACTGACTGTATGTAGTACTGACCGTATGTAGTACTGACCGTATGTAGTACTAGGTGTATGTAGTACTGGCTGTGTGTAGTACTGGCTGTGTGTAGTACTGACTGTATGTAGTACTGGCTGCATGTAGTACTGACTGTATGTAGTACTGGCTGTATGTAGTACTGACTGCATGTAGTACTGACTGTATGTCGTACTGACTGTATGTAGTACTGACTGTATGCAGTACTGACTGTATGTAGTACTGGCTGTATGTAGTACTGACTGTATGTAGTACTGACTGCATGTAGTACTGACTGTATGTAGTACTGACTGTATTCAGTACTGGCTTGAAGTAGTACTGACTGTATGTAGTACTGACTGTATGTAGTACTGACTGTATGTTGTACTAACTGTATTTGGTACTGACTGTATGTAGTACTGACTGTATGTAGTACTGACTGTATATCGTACCCACTGGATGTAGTACTGACTGTATGTAACACTGACTGTATGCAGTACTGACTGTATATCGTACTGACTGTATGTAGTATTGACTTTAAGTAGTACTGATTGTATGTAGTAATGACTGTATTTAGTACTGACCGTATGTAGTACAGACTGTACGTAGTACTGACCGTATGTAGTACTGGCGATATGTAGTACTGACCGTATGTAGTACTGACTGTATGTAGTACTGGCATGGCGTGTAGCACTGACTGTGTGTAGTATTTACTGTATGTAGTACTGACTGTGTGTAGTACTGACTGTATGTAGTACTGACCGTTTGTAGTACTGACTGTATGTGGTACTGACTGTATGTAGTACTGACTGTATGTAGTACTGACTGTATGTAGTACTGACTGTATATCGTACTGACTGTATGTAGTACTGACTGTATGTAGTACTGACCGTATGTAGTACCGACTGTATGCAGTATTGACTATATGTAGTACTGATTGTATGTAGTACTGACTGTATTTAGTACTGACCGTATGTAGTATTGACTGTATGTAGTACTGATCATATGTAGTACTAGCTGTATGTAGTACTGACCGTATGTCGTACTGGCTGTATGTAGTACTGGCTGTGTGTAGTACTCGTTGTGTGTAGTACTGACTGTATGTAGTACTGACTGTATATAGTACTGACTGTATGTAGTGTTGACTATATGTCGTACTGATTGTATGTAGTACTGACTGTATTTAGTACTGACCGTATGTAGTACTGACTGTATGTAGTACTGACCGTATGTGGTACTGGCTGTATGTAGTACTGACCGTGGGTAATACTGGTTGTATGTAGTACTGGCTGTGTGTAGTACTGGCTGTGTGTAGTACTGAATGTATGTAGCACTGGCGCAATGTAGTACTGACTGTATGTAGTACTGGCTGTATGTAGTACTGACTGCATGTAGTACTGACTGTATGTAGTACTGACTGTATGTAGTACTGACTGTATGCAGTACTGACTGTATGTAGTACTGGCTGTATGTAGTACTGGCTGTACGTAGTACTCACTGCATGTACTACTGACTGGATGTAGTACTGACTGTAATTAGTACTGGCTGTATTTAGTACTGACTGTTTGTAGTACTGACTGTATGTGGTACTGACTGTATGTAATACTGACTGTATGTAGTACTGACTGTATGTAGTACTGGCTGCATGTAGTACTGACTGTATGTAGTACTGACTGTATGTAGTACTGACTGTATGTAGTACTGACTGTATGTAGTACTGACTGTGTGTGGAACTGACAGTATGTAGTACTGGCTGTATGTAGTACTGACTGTATGTAGTACTGACTGTATGTAGTACTGACTATATGTATTACTGACTGTGTGTAGTACTGACTGTGTGTAGTACTGACTGTATGTGGTACTGACTGTATGTAGTACTGACTGTATGTAGTACTGACTGTATGTAGTACTGAGTGTATGTAGTACTGACTGTTTGTAGTACTGACTGTATGTAGTACTGACTGTATGTAGTACTGACTGTATGTAGTACTGACTGTATGCAGTACTGACTGTATGTAGTACTGACTGTATGTAGTACTGACTGTATGTAGTACTGACTGTTTATAGTACTGACTGTATGTAGTACTGACTGTATGTAGTACTGACTGTATGTAGTACTGACTGTATGTAGTACTGACTGTATGTAGTACTGACTGTATGTAGTACTGACTGTATGTAGTACTGACTGTATGTAGTACTGACTGTATGTAGTACTGACTGTATGTAGTACTGCTTGTAGGGAGTACTGACTGTATGTAGTACTGACTGTATGTAGTACTGAGTGTATGTAGTACTGACTGTACGTAGTACTGACTGTATGTAGTACTGACTGTATGTAGTACTGGCATGGTGTGTAGTACTGGCATTGTGTGTAGTACTGACTGTATGTAGTATTGACTTTATGTAGTACTGATTGTATGTAGCACTGACTGTATTTAGTACTGACCGTTTGTAGTACTGACTGTATGTAGTACTGACCGTATGTAGTACTGGCTGTATGTAGTACTGACCGTATGTAGTACTGGCTGTATGTAGTGCTGGCTGTGTGTAGTACTGGCTGTGTGTAGTACTGACTGTATGTAGTACTGACCGTTTGTAGTACTGACTGTATGTAGTACTGACTGTATGTAGTACTGACTGTATGTAGTACTGACTGTATGTAGTACTGACTGTATATCGTACTGACTGTATGTAGTACTGACTGTATGTAGTACTGACCGTATGTAGTACCGACTGTATGCAGTATTGACTATAGGTAGTACTGATTGTATGTAGTACTGACTGTATTTACTACTGACCGTATGTAGTACTGACTGTATGTAGTACTGATCGTATGTAGTACTAGCTGTATGTAGTACTGACCGTATGTAGTACTGGCTGTATGTAGTACTGACTGTAAGTAGTACTGACTGTATGTAGTACTGACCGTATGTAGTACTAGCTGTATGTAGTACTGACCGTATGTAGTACTGGCTGTTTGTAGTACTGGCTGTGTGTAGTACTGGCTGTGTGTAGTACTGACTGTATGTAGTACTGACCGTTTGTAGTACTGACTGTATGTGGTACTGACTGTATGTAGTACTGACTGTATTTACTACTGACCGTATGTAGTACTGACTGTATGTAGTACTGATCGTATGTAGTACTAGCTGTATGTAGTACTGACCGTATGTAGTACTGGCTGTATGTAGTACTGACTGTATGTAGTACTGACTGTATGTAGTACTTACTGTATGTAGTACTGGCTGTATGTAATACTGACCGTATGTTGTACTGACTGTATTTGGTACTGACTGTATGTAGTACTGACTGTATGTAGTACTGACTGTATATCGTACTGACTGTATCTAGTACTTACTGTATGTAGTACTGACTGTATGCAGTTCTGACTGTATATCATACTGACTGTATGTAGTATTGGCTATATGTAGTACTGATTGTATGTAGCACTGACTTTATTTAGTACTGACGGTATGTAGTACTGACTGTACGTAGTACTGACCGTATGTAGTACTGGCTGTATGTGGTACTGAACGTATGTAGTACTGGCTGTATGTAGTACTGGCTGTGTGTAGTACTGGCTGTGTGTAGTACTGACTGTATGTAGTACTCACTGTATGTAGTACTGACTGTATGTAGTACCGACTGTATGTAGTACTGACTGTATGTAGTACCGACTGTGGGTAGTATTGACTATATGTAGTACTGATTGTATGTAGTACTGACTGTATGTAGTACTGACTGTATGTAGTACTGACTGTATGTAGTATTGACTTTTTGTAGTACTGACTGTATGTAGTACTGACTGTTTATAGTACTGACTGTGTGTAGTACTGACTGTGTGTAGTACTGACTGTATGTAGTACTGACTGTATGTAGTACTGACTGTATGTAGTACTGACTGTATGTAGTACTGACTGTATGTAGTACTGACTGTATGTAGTACTGACTGTATGTAGTACTGACTGTATGTAGTACTGACTTTATGTCGTACTGCCTGTATGGAGTACTGACTGTATGTAGTACTGACTGTATGTAGTACTGAGTGTATGTAGTACTGACTGTATGTAGTACTGACTGTATGTAGTACTGACTGTATGTAGTACTGGCATGGTGTGTAGTACTGGCATGGTGTGTAGTACTGACTGTATGTAGTATTGACTATATGTAGTACTGATTGTATGTAGCACTGACTGTATTTAGTACTGACCGTATGTAGTACTGACTGTATGTAGTACTGACCGTATGTAGTACTGGCTGTATGTAGTACTGACCGTATGTAGTACTGGCAGTATTTAGTACTGGCTGTGTGTAGCACTGGCTGTGTGTAGTACTGACTGTATGTAATACTGACTGTATGTACTACTGACTGTATGTAGTACAGACTGTATGTAGTACTGACTGAATGTAGTACTGACTGTATGTAGTATTGACTAGATGTAGTACTGAGTGTATGTAGTACTGACTGTATTTAGTACTGACCGTATGTAGTACTGACTGTATGTAGTACTGACCGTATGTAGTACTGACCGTATGTAGTACTAGGTGTATGTAGTACTGGCTGTGTGTAGTACTGGCTGTGTGTAGTACTGACTGTATGTAGTACTGGCTGCATGTAGTACTGACTGTATGTAGTACTGGCTGTATGTAGTACTGACTGCATGTAGTACTGACTGTATGTCGTACTGACTGTATGTAGTACTGACTGTATGCAGTACTGACTGTATGTAGTACTGGCTGTATGTAGTACTGACTGTATGTAGTACTGACTGCATGTAGTACTGACTGTATGTAGTACTGACTGTATTCAGTACTGGCTTGAAGTAGTACTGACTGTATGTAGTACTGACTGTATGTAGTACTGACTGTATGTTGTACTAACTGTATTTGGTACTGACTGTATGTAGTACTGACTGTATGTAGTACTGACTGTATATCGTACCCACTGGATGTAGTACTGACTGTATGTAACACTGACTGTATGCAGTACTGACTGTATATCGTACTGACTGTATGTAGTATTGACTTTAAGTAGTACTGATTGTATGTAGTACTGACTGTATTTAGTACTGACCGTATGTAGTACAGACTGTACGTAGTACTGACCGTATGTAGTACTGGCTATATGTAGTACTGACCGTATGTAGTACTGACTGTATGTAGTACTGGCATGGCGTGTAGCACTGACTGTGTGTAGTATTTACTGTATGTAGTACTGACTGTGTGTAGTACTGACTGTATGTAGTACTGACCGTTTGTAGTACTGACTGTATGTGGTACTGACTGTATGTAGTACTGACTGTATGTAGTACTGACTGTATGTAGTACTGACTGTATATCGTACTGACTGTATGTAGTACTGACTGTATGTAGTACTGACCGTATGTAGTACCGACTGTATGCAGTGTTGACTATATGTAGTACTGATTGTATGTAGTACTGACTGTATTTAGTACTGACCGTATGTAGTATTGACTGTATGTAGTACTGATCATATGTAGTACTAGCTGTATGTAGTACTGACCGTATGTAGTACTGGCTGTATGTAGTACTGGCTGTGTGTAGTACTCGTTGTGTGTAGTACTGACTGGATGTAGTACTGACTGTATATAGTACTGACTGTATGTAGTGTTGACTATATGTCGTACTGATTGTATGTAGTACTGACTGTATTTAGTACTGACCGTATGTAGTACTGACTGTATGTAGTACTGACTTTATGTCGTACTGCCTGTATGGAGTACTGACTGTATGTAGTACTGACTGTATGTAGTACTGAGTGTATGTAGTACTGACTGTATGTAGTACTGACTGTATGTAGTACTGACTGTATGTAGTACTGGCATGGTGTGTAGTACTGGCATGGTGTGTAGTACTGACTGTATGTAGTATTGACTATATGTAGTACTGATTGTAT
Organism: Cryptosula pallasiana; assembly: GCA_945261195.1. Classification (NCBI taxonomy): domain Eukaryota; kingdom Metazoa; phylum Bryozoa; class Gymnolaemata; order Cheilostomatida; family Cryptosulidae; genus Cryptosula; species Cryptosula pallasiana. Next base: position 13,048,375 of record OX183137.1, on the reverse strand, counting down.
GTAGCACTGACTGTATTTAGTACTGACCGTATGTAGTACTGACTGTATGTAGTACTGACCGTATGTAGTACTGGCTGTATGTAGTACTGACCGTATGTAGTACTGGCAGTATTTAGTACTGGCTGTGTGTAGCACTGGCTGTGTGTAGTACTGACTGTATGTAATACTGACTGTATGTACTACTGACTGTATGTAGTACAGACTGTATGTAGTACTGACTGAATGTAGTACTGACTGTATGTAGTATTGACTAGATGTAGTACTGAGTGTATGTAGTACTGACTGTATTTAGTACTGACCGTATGTAGTACTGACTGTATGTAGTACTGACCGTATGTAGTACTGACCGTATGTAGTACTAGGTGTATGTAGTACTGGCTGTGTGTAGTACTGGCTGTGTGTAGTACTGACTGTATGTAGTACTGGCTGCATGTAGTACTGACTGTATGTAGTACTGGCTGTATGTAGTACTGACTGCATGTAGTACTGACTGTATGTCGTACTGACTGTATGTAGTACTGACTGTATGCAGTACTGACTGTATGTAGTACTGGCTGTATGTAGTACTGACTGTATGTAGTACTGACTGCATGTAGTACTGACTGTATGTAGTACTGACTGTATTCAGTACTGGCTTGAAGTAGTACTGACTGTATGTAGTACTGACTGTATGTAGTACTGACTGTATGTTGTACTAACTGTATTTGGTACTGACTGTATGTAGTACTGACTGTATGTAGTACTGACTGTATATCGTACCCACTGGATGTAGTACTGACTGTATGTAACACTGACTGTATGCAGTACTGACTGTATATCGTACTGACTGTATCTAGTATTGACTTTAAGTAGTACTGATTGTATGTAGTACTGACTGTATTTAGTACTGACCGTATGTAGTACAGACTGTACGTAGTACTGACCGTATGTAGTACTGGCTATATGTAGTACTGACCGTATGTAGTACTGACTGTATGTAGTACTGGCATGGCGTGTAGCACTGACTGTGTGTAGTATTTACTGTATGTAGTACTGACTGTGTGTAGTACTGACTGTATGTAGTACTGACCGTTTGTAGTACTGACTGTATGTGGTACTGACTGTATGTAGTACTGACTGTATGTAGTACTGACTGTATGTAGTACTGACTGTATATCGTACTGACTGTATGTAGTACTGACTGTATGTAGTACTGACCGTATGTAGTACCGACTGTATGCAGTATTGACTATATGTAGTACTGATTGTATGTAGTACTGACTGTATTTAGTACTGACCGTATGTAGTATTGACTGTATGTAGTACTGATCATATGTAGTACTAGCTGTATGTAGTACTGACCGTATGTAGTACTGGCTGTATGTAGTACTGGCTGTGTGTAGTACTCGTTGTGTGTAGTACTGACTGTATGTAGTACTGACTGTATATAGTACTGACTGTATGTAGTGTTGACTATATGTCGTACTGATTGTATGTAGTACTGACTGTATTTAGTACTGACCGTATGTAGTACTGACTGTATGTAGTACTGACCGTATGTGGTACTGGCTGTATGTAGTACTGACCGTGGGTAATACTGGTTGTATGTAGTACTGGCTGTGTGTAGTACTGGCTGTGTGTAGTACTGAATGTATGTAGCACTGGCGCAATGTAGTACTGACTGTATGTAGTACTGGCTGTATGTAGTACTGACTGCATGTAGTACTGACTGTATGTAGTACTGACTGTATGTAGTACTGACTGTATGCAGTACTGACTGTATGTAGTACTGGCTGTATGTAGTACTGGCTGTACGTAGTACTCACTGCATGTACTACTGACTGTATGTAGTACTGACTGTAATTAGTACTGGCTGTATTTAGTACTGACTGTTTGTAGTACTGACTGTATGTGGTACTGACTGTATGTAATACTGACTGTATGTAGTACTGACTGTCTGTAGTACTGGCTGCATGTAGTACTGACTGTATGTAGTACTGACTGTATGTAGTACTGACTGTATGTAGTACTGACTGTGTGTAGTACTGACTGTGTGTGGTACTGACAGTATGTAGTACTGGCTGTATGTAGTACTGACTGTATGTAGTACTGACTGTATGTAGTACTGACTATATGTATTACTGACTGTGTGTAGTACTGACTGTGTGTAGTACTGACTGTATGTGGTACTGACTGTATGTAGTACTGACTGTATGTAGTACTGACTGTATGTAGTACTGAGTGTATGTAGTACTGACTGTTTGTAGTACTGACTGTATGTAGTACTGACTGTATGTAGTACTGACTGTATGTAGTACTGACTGTATGCAGTACTGACTGTATGTAGTACTGACTGTATGTAGTACTGACTGTATGTAGTACTGACTGTTTATAGTACTGACTGTATGTAGTACTGACTGTATGTAGTACTGACTGTATGTAGTACTGACTGTATGTAGTACTGACTGTATGTAGTACTGACTGTATGTAGTACTGACTGTATGTAGTACTGACTGTATGTAGTACTGACTGTATGTAGTACTGACTGTATGTAGTACTGCTTGTAGGGAGTACTGACTGTATGTAGTACTGACTGTATGTAGTACTGAGTGTATGTAGTACTGACTGTACGTAGTACTGACTGTATGTAGTACTGACTGTATGTAGTACTGGCATGGTGTGTAGTACTGGCATTGTGTGTAGTACTGACTGTATGTAGTATTGACTTTATGTAGTACTGATTGTATGTAGCACTGACTGTATTTAGTACTGACCGTATGTAGTACTGACTGTATGTAGTACTGACCGTATGTAGTACTGGCTGTATGTAGTACTGACCGTATGTAGTACTGGCTGTATGTAGTGCTGGCTGTGTGTAGTACTGGCTGTGTGTAGTACTGACTGTATGTAGTACTGACCGTTTGTAGTACTGACTGTATGTAGTACTGACTGTATGTAGTACTGACTGTATGTAGTACTGACTGTATGTAGTACTGACTGTATATCGTACTGACTGTATGTAGTACTGACTGTATGTAGTACTGACCGTATGTAGTACCGACTGTATGCAGTATTGACTATAGGTAGTACTGATTGTATGTAGTACTGACTGTATTTACTACTGACCGTATGTAGTACTGACTGTATGTAGTACTGATCGTATGTAGTACTAGCTGTATGTAGTACTGACCGTATGTAGTACTGGCTGTATGGAGTACTGACTGTAAGTAGTACTGACTGTATGTAGTACTGACCGTATGTAGTACTAGCTGTATGTAGTACTGACCGTATGTAGTACTGGCTGTTTGTAGTACTGGCTGTGTGTAGTACTGGCTGTGTGTAGTACTGACTGTATGTAGTACTGACCGTTTGTAGTACTGACTGTATGTGGTACTGACTGTATGTAGTACTGACTGTATGTAGTACTGACTGTATGTAGTACTGACTGTATATCGTACTGACTGTATATAGTACTGACTTTATGTAGTACTGACCGTATGTAGTACCGACTGTATGCAGTATTGACTATATGTAGTACTGATTGTATGTAGTACTGACTGTATTTACTACTGACCGTATGTAGTACTGACTGTATGTAGTACTGATCGTATGTAGTACTAGCTGTATGTAGTACTGACCGTATGTAGTACTGGCTGTATGTAGTACTGACTGTATGTAGTACTGACTGTATGTAGTACTTACTGTATGTAGTACTGGCTGTATGTAATACTGACCGTATGTTGTACTGACTGTATTTGGTACTGACTGTATGTAGTACTGACTGTATGTAGTACTGACTGTATATCGTACTGACTGTATCTAGTACTTACTGTATGTAGTACTGACTGTATGCAGTTCTGACTGTATATCATACTGACTGTATGTAGTATTGGCTATATGTAGTACTGATTGTATGTAGCACTGACTTTATTTAGTACTGACGGTATGTAGTACTGACTGTACGTAGTACTGACCGTATGTAGTACTGGCTGTATGTGGTACTGAACGTATGTAGTACTGGCTGTATGTAGTACTGGCTGTGTGTAGTACTGGCTGTGTGTAGTACTGACTGTATGTAGTACTCACTGTATGTAGTACTGACTGTATGTAGTACCGACTGTATGTAGTACTGACTGTATGTAGTACCGACTGTGGGTAGTATTGACTATATGTAGTACTGATTGTATGTAGTACTGACTGTATTTAGTACTGACCGTATGTAGTACTGACTGTATGTAGTACTGACCGTATGTAGTACTGGCTGTATGTAGTACTGACCGTATGCAGTACTGGTTGTCTGTAGTACTGGCTGTGTGTAGTACTCGTTGTGAGTAGTACTGACTGTATGTAGTACTGACTGTATATAGTACAGACTGTATGCAGTATGGACTACATGTAGTACTGATTGTATGTAGTACTGACTGTATTTAGTACTGACCGTATGTAGTACTGACTGTATGTAGTACTGACCGTATGTAGTACTGGCTGTATGTAGTACTGACCGTATGTAGTACTGGTTGTATGTAGTACTGGCTGTGTGTAGTACTGGCTGTGTGTAGTACTGACTGTATGTACCACTGGCGCAATGTAGTACTGACTGTATGTAGTACTGGCTGTATGTAGTACTGACTGCATGTAGTACTGACTGTATGTAGTACTGACTGTATGTAGTACTGACTGCATGCAGTACTGACTGTATGTAGTACTGGCTGTATGTAGTACTGGCTGTACGTAGTACTGACTGCATGTAGTACTGACTGTTTGTAGTACTGACTGTAATTAGTCCCGGCTGTATGTAGTACTGACTGTATGTAGTACTGACTGTATGTGGTACTGACTGTATGTAATACTGACTGTATGTAGTACTGACTGTATGTAGTACTGACTGTATGCAGTACTGACTGTATGTAGTACTCACTGTATGTAGTATTGACTATATGTAGTACTGATTTTATGTAGTACTGACTGTTTTTAGTACTGACCGTATGAGTACTGACTGTATGTAGTACTGACCGTATGTAGTACTAGCTGTATGTAGCACTGACCGTAGGTAGTACTGGCTGTATGTAGTACTGGCTGTGTGTAGTACTGGCTGTGTGTAGTACTGACTGTATGTAGTACTGACTGTATGCAGTACTGACTGTATGTAGTATTGACTGTTTGCAGTACTGACTGTATGTAGTACTGACTGTGTGTAGTATTGACTATATGTAGTACTGATTTTATGTAGTACTGACTGTTTTTAGTACTGACCGTATGTAGTACTGACTGTTTGTAGTACTGACCGTATGTAGTACTAGCTGTATGTAGTACTGACCGTAGGTAGTCCTGGCTGTATGTAGTACTGGCTGTGTGTAGTACTGGCTGTGTGTAGTACTGACTGTATGTTGTACTGACCGTATGTAGTACTGGTTGTATGTAGTACTGGCTGTCTGTAGTACTGGCTGTGTGTAGTACTGACTGTATGTAGTACTGACTGTTTGTAGTACTGACTGTAATTAGTCCCGGCTGTATGTAGTACTGACTGTATGTAGTACTGACTGTATGTGGTACTGACTGTATGTAATACTGACTGTATGTAGTACTGACTGTATGTAGTACTGACTGTATGCAGTACTGACTGTATGTAGTACTGACTGTATGTAGTATTGACTGTATGTAGTACTGATTTTATGTAGTACTGACATTTTTTAGTACTGACCGTATGTAGTACTGACTGTATGTAGTACTGACCGTATGTAGTACTAGCTGTATGTAGTACTGACCGTAGGTAGTACTGGCTGTATGTAGTATTGGCTGTGTGTAGTACTGGCTGTGTGTAGTACTGACTGTATGTAGTACTGACTGTATGTAGTACTGACTGTATGTAGTACTGACTGTATGCAGTACTGACTGTATGTAGTACTGACTGTATGTAGTATTGACTATATGTAGTACTGATTTTATGTAGTACTGACTGTTTTTAGTACTGACCGTATGTAGTACTGACTGTATGTAGTACTGACCGTATGTAGTACTAGCTGTATGTAGTACTGACCGTAGGTAGTACTGGCTGTATGTAGTACTGGCTGTGTGTAGTACTGGCTGTGTGTAGTACTGACTGTATGTAGTACTGACCGTATGTAGTACTGGTTGTATGTAGTACTGGAGCTGTGTGTAGTACTGGCTGTGTGTAGTACTGACTGGATGTAGCACTGGCGCAATGTACTACTGACTGTATGTAGTACTGGCTGTATGTAGTACTGACTGCATGTAGTACTGACTGTATGTAGTACTGACTGTATGTAGTACGGACTGTATGCAGTACTGACTGTATGTAGTACTGGCTGTATGTAGTACTGGCTGTACGTAGTACTGACTGCATGTAGTACTGACTGTATGTAGTACTGACTGTAATTAGTACTGGCTGTATGTAGTACTGACTGTATGTAGTACTGACTGTATGTGGTACTGACTGTATGTAATACTGACTGTATGTAGTACTGACTGTATGTAGTACTGGCTGCATGTAGTACTGACTGTATGTAGTACTGACTGTATGTAATACTGACTGTATGTAGTACTGACTGTGTGTAGTACTGACTGTGTGTGGTACTAACAGTATGTAGTACTGGCTGTATGTAGTACTGACTGTAGGTAGTACTGCTTGTAGGGAGTACTGACTGTATGTAGTACTGACTGTATGTAGTACTGAGTGTATGTAGTACTGACTGTACGTAGTACTGACTGTATGTAGTACTGACTGTATGTAGTACTGGCATGGTGTGTAGTACTGGCATTGTGTGTAGTACTGACTGTATGTAGTATTGACTTTATGTAGTACTGATTGTATGTAGCACTGACTGTATTTAGTACTGACCGTTTGTAGTACTGACTGTATGTAGTACTGACCGTATGTAGTACTGGCTGTATGTAGTACTGACCGTATGTAGTACTGGCTGTATGTAGTGCTGGCTGTGTGTAGTACTGGCTGTGTGTAGTACTGACTGTATGTAGTACTGACCGTTTGTAGTACTGACTGTATGTAGTACTGACTGTATGTAGTACTGACTGTATGTAGTACTGACTGTATGTAGTACTGACTGTATATCGTACTGACTGTATGTAGTACTGACTGTATGTAGTACTGACCGTATGTAGTACCGACTGTATGCAGTATTGACTATATGTAGTACTGATTGTATGTAGTACTGACTGTATTTACTACTGACCGTATGTAGTACTGACTGTATGTAGTACTGATCGTATTTAGTACTAGCTGTATGTAGTACTGACCGTATGTAGTACTGGCTGTATGTAGTACTGACTGTAAGTAGTACTGACTGTATGTAGTACTGACCGTATGTAGTACTAGCTGTATGTAGTACTGACCGTATGTAGTACTGGCTGTTTGTAGTACTGGCTGTGTGTAGTACTGGCTGTGTGTAGTACTGACTGTATGTAGTACTGACCGTTTGTAGTACTGACTGTATGTGGTACTGACTGTATGTAGTACTGACTGTATGTAGTACTGACTGTATGTAGTACTGACTGTATATCGTACTGACTGTATATAGTACTGACTGTATGTAGTACTGACCGTATGTAGTACCGACTGTATGCAGTATTGACTATATGTAGTACTGATTGTATGTAGTACTGACTGTATTTACTACTGACCGTATGTAGTACTGACTGTATGTAGTACTGATCGTATGTAGTACTAGCTGTATGTAGTACTGACCGTATGTAGTACTGGCTGTATGTAGTACTGACTGTATGTAGTACTGACTGTATGTAGTACTTACTGTATGTAGTACTGGCTGTATGTAATACTGACCGTATGTTGTACTGACTGTATTTGGTACTGACTGTATGTAGTACTGACTGTATGTAGTACTGACTGTATATCGTACTGACTGTATCTAGTACTTACTGTATGTAGTACTGACTGTATGCCGTTCTGACTGTATATCATACTGACTGTATGTAGTATTGGCTATATGTAGTACTGATTGTATGTAGCACTGACTTTATTTAGTACTGACGGTATGTAGTACTGACTGTACGTAGTACTGACCGTATGTAGTCCTGGCTGTATGTGGTACTGAACGTATGTAGTACTGGCTGTATGTAGTACTGGCTGTGTGTAGTACTGGCTGTGTGTAGTACTGACTGTATGTAGTACTCACTGTATGTAGTACTGACTGTATGTAGTACCGACTGTATGTAGTACTGACTGTATGTAGTACCGACTGTGGGTAGTATTGACTATATGTAGTACTGATTGTATGTAGTACTGACTGTATTTAGTACTGACCGTATGTAGTACTGACTGTATGTAGTACTGACCGTATGTAGTACTGGCTGTATGTAGTACTGACCGTATGCAGTACTGGTTGTCTGTAGTACTGGCTGTGTGTAGTACTCGTTGTGAGTAGTACTGACTGTATGTAGTACTGACTGTATATAGTGCAGACTGTATGCAGTATGGACTACATGTAGTACTGATTGTATGTAGTACTGACTGTATTTAGTACTGACCGTATGTAGTACTGACTGTATCTAGTACTGACCGTATGTAGTACTGGCTGTATGTAGTACTGACCGTATGTAGTACTGGTTGTATGTAGTACTGGCTGTGTGTAGTACTGGCTGTGTGTAGTACTGACTGTATGTACCACTGGCGCAATGTAGTACTGACTGTATGTAGTACTGGCTGTATGTAGTACTGACTGCATGTAGTACTGACTGTATGTAGTACTGACTGTATGTAGTACTGACTGCATGCAGTACTGACTGTATGTAGTACTGGCTGTATGTAGTACTGGTTGTACGTAGTACTGACTGCATGTAGTACTGACTGTTTGTAGTACTGACTGTAATTAGTCCCGGCTGTATGTAGTACTGACTGTATGTAGTACTGACTGTATGTGGTACTGACTGTATGTAATACTGACTGTATGTAGTACTGACTGTATGTAGTACTGACTGTATGCAGTACTGACTGTATGTAGTACTCACTGTATGTAGTATTGACTATATGTAGTACTGACTGTTTTTAGTACTGACCGTATGAGTACTGACTGTATGTAGTACTGACCGTATGTAGTACTAGCTGTATGTAGCACTGACCGTAGGTAGTACTGGCTGTATGTAGTACTGGCTGTGTGTAGTACTGGCTGTGTGTAGTACTGACTGTATGTAGTACTGACTGTATGCAGTACTGACTGTATGTAGTATTGACTGTTTGCAGTACTGACTGTATGTAGTACTGACTGTGTGTAGTATTGACTATATGTAGTACTGATTTTATGTAGTACTGACTGTTTTTAGTACTGACCGTATGTAGTACTGACTGTTTGTAGTACTGACCGTATGTAGTACTAGCTGTATGTAGTACTGACCGTAGGTAGTCCTGGCTGTATGTAGTACTGGCTGTGTGTAGTACTGGCTGTGTGTAGTACTGACTGTATGTAGTACTGACCGTATGTAGTACTGGTTGTATGTAGTACTGGCTGTCTGTAGTACTGGCTGTGTGTAGTACTGACTGTATGTAGTACTGACTGTTTGTAGTACTGACTGTAATTAGTCCCGGCTGTATGTAGTACTGACTGTATGTAGTACTGACTGTATGTGGTACTGACTGTATGTAATACTGACTGTATGTAGTACTGACTGTATGTAGTACTGACTGTATGCAGTACTGACTGTATGTAGTACTGACTGTATGTAGTATTGACTGTATGTAGTACTGATTTTATGTAGTACTGACTTTTTTTAGTACTGACCGTATGTAGTACTGACTGTATGTAGTACTGACCGTATGTAGTACTAGCTGTATGTAGTACTGACCGTAGGTAGTACTGGCTGTATGTAGTATATGCTGTGTGTAGTACTGGCTGTGTGTAGTACTGACTGTATGTAGTACTGACTGTATGTAGTACTGACTGTATGTAGTACTGACTGTATGCAGTACTGACTGTATGTAGTACTGACTGTATGTAGTATTGACTATATGTAGTACTGATTTTATGTAGTACTGACTGTTTTTAGTACTGACCGTATGTAGTACTGACTGTATGTAGTACTGACCGTATGTAGTACTAGCTGTATGTAGTACTGACCGTAGGTAGTACTGGCTGTATGTAGTACTGGCTGTGTGTAGTACTGGCTGTGTGTAGTACTGACTGTATGTAGTACTGACCGTATGTAGTACTGGTTGTATGTAGTACTGGAGCTGTGTGTAGTACTGGCTGTGTGTAGTACTGACTGGATGTAGCACTGGCGCAATGTAGTACTGACTGTATGTAGTACTGGCTGTATGTAGTACTGACTGCATGTAGTACTGACTGTATGTAGTACTGACTGTATGTAGTACGGACTGTATGCAGTACTGACTGTATGTAGTACTGGCTGTATGTAGTACTGGCTGTACGTAGTACTGACTGCATGTAGTACTGACTGTATGTAGTACTGACTGTAATTAGTACTGGCTGTATGTAGTACTGACTGTATGTAGTACTGACTGTATGTGGTACTGACTGTATGTAATACTGACTGTATGTAGTACTGACTGTATGTAGTACTGGCTGCATGTAGTACTGACTGTATGTAGTACTGACTGTATGTAATACTGACTGTATGTAGTACTGACTGTGTGTAGTACTGACTGTGTGTGGTACTAACAGTATGTAGTACTGGCTGTATGTAGTACTGACTGTATGTAGTACTGACTGTATGTAGTACTGACTATATGTAATACTGACTGTGTGTAGTACTGACTGTGTGTAGTACTGACTGTATGTGGGACTGACTGTATGTAGTACTGACTGTATGTAGTACTGACTGTATGTAGTACTGAGTGTATGTAGTACCGAGTGTATGTAGTACTGACTGTATGTAGTACTGACTGTTTGTAGTACTGACTGTATGTAGTACTGACTGTATGTAGTACTGACTGTATGTAGTAATGACTTTATGTAGTACTGACTGTATGTAGTACTGACTGTTTATAGTACTGACTGTATGTAGTACTGACTGTATGTAGTACTGACTGTATGTAGTACTGACTGTATGTAGTACTGACTGTATGTAGTACTGACTGTATGTAGTACTGACTGTATGTAGTACTGACTGTCTGTAGTACTGACTGTTTGTAGTACTGACTGTATGTAGTACTGACTGTATGTAGTACTGACTGTATGTAGTACTGACTGTATATCGTACTGACTGTATGTAGTACTGACTGTATGTAGTACTGACCGTATGTAGTACCGACTGTATGCAGTGTTGACTATATGTAGTACTGATTGTATGTAGTACTGACGGTATTTAGTACTGACCGTATGTAGTATTGACTGTATGTAGTACTGATCATATGTAGTACTAGCTGTATGTAGTACTGACCGTATGTAGTACTGGCTGTATGTAGTACTGGCTGTGTGTAGTACTCGTTGTGTGTAGTACTGACTGTATGTAGTACTGACTGTATATAGTACTGACTGTATGTAGTGTTGACTATATGTCGTACTGATTGTATGTAGTACTGACTGTATTTAGTACTGACCGTATGTAGTACTGACTGTATGTAGTACTGACTTTATGTCGTACTGCCTGTATGGAGTACTGACTGTATGTAGTACTGACTGTATGTAGTACTGAGTGTATGTAGTACTGACTGTATGTAGTACTGACTGTATGTAGTACTGACTGTATGTAGTACTGGCATGGTGTGTAGTACTGGCATGGTGTGTAGTACTGACTGTATGTAGTATTGACTATATGTAGTACTGATTGTATGTAGCACTGACTGTATTTAGTACTGACCGTATGTAGTACTGACTGTATGTAGTACTGACCGTATGTAGTACTGGCTGTATGTAGTACTGACCGTATGTAGTACTGGCAGTATTTAGTACTGGCTGTGTGTAGCACTGGCTGTGTGTAGTACTGACTGTATGTAATACTGACTGTATGTACTACTGACTGTATGTAGTACAGACTGTATGTAGTACTGACTGAATGTAGTACTGACTGTATGTAGTATTGACTAGATGTAGTACTGAGTGTATGTAGTACTGACTGTATTTAGTACTGACCGTATGTAGTACTGACTGTATGTAGTACTGACCGTATGTAGTACTGACCGTATGTAGTACTAGGTGTATGTAGTACTGGCTGTGTGTAGTACTGGCTGTGTGTAGTACTGACTGTATGTAGTACTGGCTGCATGTAGTACTGACTGTATGTAGTACTGGCTGTATGTAGTACTGACTGCATGTAGTACTGACTGTATGTCGTACTGACTGTATGTAGTACTGACTGTATGCAGTACTGACTGTATGTAGTACTGGCTGTATGTAGTACTGACTGTATGTAGTACTGACTGCATGTAGTACTGACTGTATGTAGTACTGACTGTATTCAGTACTGGCTTGAAGTAGTACTGACTGTATGTAGTACTGACTGTATGTAGTACTGACTGTATGTTGTACTAACTGTATTTGGTACTGACTGTATGTAGTACTGACTGTATGTAGTACTGACTGTATATCGTACCCACTGGATGTAGTACTGACTGTATGTAACACTGACTGTATGCAGTACTGACTGTATATCGTACTGACTGTATGTAGTATTGACTTTAAGTAGTACTGATTGTATGTAGTAATGACTGTATTTAGTACTGACCGTATGTAGTACAGACTGTACGTAGTACTGACCGTATGTAGTACTGGCGATATGTAGTACTGACCGTATGTAGTACTGACTGTATGTAGTACTGGCATGGCGTGTAGCACTGACTGTGTGTAGTATTTACTGTATGTAGTACTGACTGTGTGTAGTACTGACTGTATGTAGTACTGACCGTTTGTAGTACTGACTGTATGTGGTACTGACTGTATGTAGTACTGACTGTATGTAGTACTGACTGTATGTAGTACTGACTGTATATCGTACTGACTGTATGTAGTACTGACTGTATGTAGTACTGACCGTATGTAGTACCGACTGTATGCAGTATTGACTATATGTAGTACTGATTGTATGTAGTACTGACTGTATTTAGTACTGACCGTATGTAGTATTGACTGTATGTAGTACTGATCATATGTAGTACTAGCTGTATGTAGTACTGACCGTATGTCGTACTGGCTGTATGTAGTACTGGCTGTGTGTAGTACTCGTTGTGTGTAGTACTGACTGTATGTAGTACTGACTGTATATAGTACTGACTGTATGTAGTGTTGACTATATGTCGTACTGATTGTATGTAGTACTGACTGTATTTAGTACTGACCGTATGTAGTACTGACTGTATGTAGTACTGACCGTATGTGGTACTGGCTGTATGTAGTACTGACCGTGGGTAATACTGGTTGTATGTAGTACTGGCTGTGTGTAGTACTGGCTGTGTGTAGTACTGAATGTATGTAGCACTGGCGCAATGTAGTACTGACTGTATGTAGTACTGGCTGTATGTAGTACTGACTGCATGTAGTACTGACTGTATGTAGTACTGACTGTATGTAGTACTGACTGTATGCAGTACTGACTGTATGTAGTACTGGCTGTATGTAGTACTGGCTGTACGTAGTACTCACTGCATGTACTACTGACTGGATGTAGTACTGACTGTAATTAGTACTGGCTGTATTTAGTACTGACTGTTTGTAGTACTGACTGTATGTGGTACTGACTGTATGTAATACTGACTGTATGTAGTACTGACTGTATGTAGTACTGGCTGCATGTAGTACTGACTGTATGTAGTACTGACTGTATGTAGTACTGACTGTATGTAGTACTGACTGTATGTAGTACTGACTGTGTGTGGAACTGACAGTATGTAGTACTGGCTGTATGTAGTACTGACTGTATGTAGTACTGACTGTATGTAGTACTGACTATATGTATTACTGACTGTGTGTAGTACTGACTGTGTGTAGTACTGACTGTATGTGGTACTGACTGTATGTAGTACTGACTGTATGTAGTACTGACTGTATGTAGTACTGAGTGTATGTAGTACTGACTGTTTGTAGTACTGACTGTATGTAGTACTGACTGTATGTAGTACTGACTGTATGTAGTACTGACTGTATGCAGTACTGACTGTATGTAGTACTGACTGTATGTAGTACTGACTGTATGTAGTACTGACTGTTTATAGTACTGACTGTATGTAGTACTGACTGTATGTAGTACTGACTGTATGTAGTACTGACTGTATGTAGTACTGACTGTATGTAGTACCGACTGTATGTAGTACTGACTGTATGTAGTACTGACTGTATGTAGTACTGACTGTATGTAGTACTGACTGTATGTAGTACTGCTTGTAGGGAGTACTGACTGTATGTAGTACTGACTGTATGTAGTACTGAGTGTATGTAGTACTGACTGTACGTAGTACTGACTGTATGTAGTACTGACTGTATGTAGTACTGGCATGGTGTGTAGTACTGGCATTGTGTGTAGTACTGACTGTATGTAGTATTGACTTTATGTAGTACTGATTGTATGTAGCACTGACTGTATTTAGTACTGACCGTTTGTAGTACTGACTGTATGTAGTACTGACCGTATGTAGTACTGGCTGTATGTAGTACTGACCGTATGTAGTACTGGCTGTATGTAGTGCTGGCTGTGTGTAGTACTGGCTGTGTGTAGTACTGACTGTATGTAGTACTGACCGTTTGTAGTACTGACTGTATGTAGTACTGACTGTATGTAGTACTGACTGTATGTAGTACTGACTGTATGTAGTACTGACTGTATATCGTACTGACTGTATGTAGTACTGACTGTATGTAGTACTGACCGTATGTAGTACCGACTGTATGCAGTATTGACTATAGGTAGTACTGATTGTATGTAGTACTGACTGTATTTACTACTGACCGTATGTAGTACTGACTGTATGTAGTACTGATCGTATGTAGTACTAGCTGTATGTAGTACTGACCGTATGTAGTACTGGCTGTATGTAGTACTGACTGTAAGTAGTACTGACTGTATGTAGTACTGACCGTATGTAGTACTAGCTGTATGTAGTACTGACCGTATGTAGTACTGGCTGTTTGTAGTACTGGCTGTGTGTAGTACTGGCTGTGTGTAGTACTGACTGTATGTAGTACTGACCGTTTGTAGTACTGACTGTATGTGGTACTGACTGTATGTAGTACTGACTGTATTTACTACTGACCGTATGTAGTACTGACTGTATGTAGTACTGATCGTATGTAGTACTAGCTGTATGTAGTACTGACCGTATGTAGTACTGGCTGTATGTAGTACTGACTGTATGTAGTACTGACTGTATGTAGTACTTACTGTATGTAGTACTGGCTGTATGTAATACTGACCGTATGTTGTACTGACTGTATTTGGTACTGACTGTATGTAGTACTGACTGTATGTAGTACTGACTGTATATCGTACTGACTGTATCTAGTACTTACTGTATGTAGTACTGACTGTATGCAGTTCTGACTGTATATCATACTGACTGTATGTAGTATTGGCTATATGTAGTACTGATTGTATGTAGCACTGACTTTATTTAGTACTGACGGTATGTAGTACTGACTGTACGTAGTACTGACCGTATGTAGTACTGGCTGTATGTGGTACTGAACGTATGTAGTACTGGCTGTATGTAGTACTGGCTGTGTGTAGTACTGGCTGTGTGTAGTACTGACTGTATGTAGTACTCACTGTATGTAGTACTGACTGTATGTAGTACCGACTGTATGTAGTACTGACTGTATGTAGTACCGACTGTGGGTAGTATTGACTATATGTAGTACTGATTGTATGTAGTACTGACTGTATGTAGTACTGACTGTATGTAGTACTGACTGTATGTAGTATTGACTTTTTGTAGTACTGACTGTATGTAGTACTGACTGTTTATAGTACTGACTGTGTGTAGTACTGACTGTGTGTAGTACTGACTGTATGTAGTACTGACTGTATGTAGTACTGACTGTATGTAGTACTGACTGTATGTAGTACTGACTGTATGTAGTACTGACTGTATGTAGTACTGACTGTATGTAGTACTGACTGTATGTAGTACTGACTTTATGTCGTACTGCCTGTATGGAGTACTGACTGTATGTAGTACTGACTGTATGTAGTACTGAGTGTATGTAGTACTGACTGTATGTAGTACTGACTGTATGTAGTACTGACTGTATGTAGTACTGGCATGGTGTGTAGTACTGGCATGGTGTGTAGTACTGACTGTATGTAGTATTGACTATATGTAGTACTGATTGTATGTAGCACTGACTGTATTTAGTACTGACCGTATGTAGTACTGACTGTATGTAGTACTGACCGTATGTAGTACTGGCTGTATGTAGTACTGACCGTATGTAGTACTGGCAGTATTTAGTACTGGCTGTGTGTAGCACTGGCTGTGTGTAGTACTGACTGTATGTAATACTGACTGTATGTACTACTGACTGTATGTAGTACAGACTGTATGTAGTACTGACTGAATGTAGTACTGACTGTATGTAGTATTGACTAGATGTAGTACTGAGTGTATGTAGTACTGACTGTATTTAGTACTGACCGTATGTAGTACTGACTGTATGTAGTACTGACCGTATGTAGTACTGACCGTATGTAGTACTAGGTGTATGTAGTACTGGCTGTGTGTAGTACTGGCTGTGTGTAGTACTGACTGTATGTAGTACTGGCTGCATGTAGTACTGACTGTATGTAGTACTGGCTGTATGTAGTACTGACTGCATGTAGTACTGACTGTATGTCGTACTGACTGTATGTAGTACTGACTGTATGCAGTACTGACTGTATGTAGTACTGGCTGTATGTAGTACTGACTGTATGTAGTACTGACTGCATGTAGTACTGACTGTATGTAGTACTGACTGTATTCAGTACTGGCTTGAAGTAGTACTGACTGTATGTAGTACTGACTGTATGTAGTACTGACTGTATGTTGTACTAACTGTATTTGGTACTGACTGTATGTAGTACTGACTGTATGTAGTACTGACTGTATATCGTACCCACTGGATGTAGTACTGACTGTATGTAACACTGACTGTATGCAGTACTGACTGTATATCGTACTGACTGTATGTAGTATTGACTTTAAGTAGTACTGATTGTATGTAGTACTGACTGTATTTAGTACTGACCGTATGTAGTACAGACTGTACGTAGTACTGACCGTATGTAGTACTGGCTATATGTAGTACTGACCGTATGTAGTACTGACTGTATGTAGTACTGGCATGGCGTGTAGCACTGACTGTGTGTAGTATTTACTGTATGTAGTACTGACTGTGTGTAGTACTGACTGTATGTAGTACTGACCGTTTGTAGTACTGACTGTATGTGGTACTGACTGTATGTAGTACTGACTGTATGTAGTACTGACTGTATGTAGTACTGACTGTATATCGTACTGACTGTATGTAGTACTGACTGTATGTAGTACTGACCGTATGTAGTACCGACTGTATGCAGTGTTGACTATATGTAGTACTGATTGTATGTAGTACTGACTGTATTTAGTACTGACCGTATGTAGTATTGACTGTATGTAGTACTGATCATATGTAGTACTAGCTGTATGTAGTACTGACCGTATGTAGTACTGGCTGTATGTAGTACTGGCTGTGTGTAGTACTCGTTGTGTGTAGTACTGACTGGATGTAGTACTGACTGTATATAGTACTGACTGTATGTAGTGTTGACTATATGTCGTACTGATTGTATGTAGTACTGACTGTATTTAGTACTGACCGTATGTAGTACTGACTGTATGTAGTACTGACTTTATGTCGTACTGCCTGTATGGAGTACTGACTGTATGTAGTACTGACTGTATGTAGTACTGAGTGTATGTAGTACTGACTGTATGTAGTACTGACTGTATGTAGTACTGACTGTATGTAGTACTGGCATGGTGTGTAGTACTGGCATGGTGTGTAGTACTGACTGTATGTAGTATTGACTATATGTAGTACTGATTGTATGTAGCACTGACTGTATTTAGTACTGACCGTATGTAGTACTGACTGTATGTAGTACTGACCGTATGTAGTACTGGCTGTATGTAGTACTGACCGTATGTAGTACTGGCAGTATTTAGTACTGGCTGTGTGTAGCACTGGCTGTGTGTAGTACTGACTGTATGTAATACTGACTGTATGTACTACTGACTGTATGTAGTACAGACTGTATGTAGTACTGACTGAATGTAGTACTGACTGTATGTAGTATTGACTAGATGTAGTACTGAGTGTATGTAGTACTGACTGTATTTAGTACTGACCGTATGTAGTACTGACTGTATGTAGTACTGACCGTATGTAGTACTGACCGTATGTAGTACTAGGTGTATGTAGTACTGGCTGTGTGTAGTACTGGCTGTGTGTAGTACTGACTGTATGTAGTACTGGCTGCATGTAGTACTGACTGTATGTAGTACTGGCTGTATGTAGTACTGACTGCATGTAGTACTGACTGTATGTCGTACTGACTGTATGTAGTACTGACTGTATGCAGTACTGACTGTATGTAGTACTGGCTGTATGTAGTACTGACTGTATGTAGTACTGACTGCATGTAGTACTGACTGTATGTAGTACTGACTGTATTCAGTACTGGCTTGAAGTAGTACTGACTGTATGTAGTACTGACTGTATGTAGTACTGACTGTATGTTGTACTAACTGTATTTGGTACTGACTGTATGTAGTACTGACTGTATGTAGTACTGACTGTATATCGTACCCACTGGATGTAGTACTGACTGTATGTAACACTGACTGTATGCAGTACTGACTGTATATCGTACTGACTGTATCTAGTATTGACTTTAAGTAGTACTGATTGTATGTAGTACTGACTGTATTTAGTACTGACCGTATGTAGTACAGACTGTACGTAGTACTGACCGTATGTAGTACTGGCTATATGTAGTACTGACCGTATGTAGTACTGACTGTATGTAGTACTGGCATGGCGTGTAGCACTGACTGTGTGTAGTATTTACTGTACGTAGTACTGACTGTGTGTAGTACTGACTGTATGTAGTACTGACCGTTTGTAGTACTGACTGTATGTGGTACTGACTGTATGTAGTACTGACTGTATGTAGTACTGACTGTATGTAGTACTGACTGTATATCGTACTGACTGTATGTAGTACTGACTGTATGTAGTACTGACCGTATGTAGTACCGACTGTATGCAGTATTGACTATATGTAGTACTGATTGTATGTAGTACTGACTGTATTTAGTACTGACCGTATGTAGTATTGACTGTATGTAGTACTGATCATATGTAGTACTAGCTGTATGTAGTACTGACCGTATGTAGTACTGGCTGTATGTAGTACTGGCTGTGTGTAGTACTCGTTGTGTGTAGTACTGACTGTATGTAGTACTGACTGTATATAGTACTGACTGTATGTAGTGTTGACTATATGTCGTACTGATTGTATGTAGTACTGACTGTATTTAGTACTGACCGTATGTAGTACTGACTGTATGTAGTACTGACCGTATGTGGTACTGGCTGTATGTAGTACTGACCGTGGGTAATACTGGTTGTATGTAGTACTGGCTGTGTGTAGTACTGGCTGTGTGTAGTACTGAATGTATGTAGCACTGGCGCAATGTAGTACTGACTGTATGTAGTACTGGCTGTATGTAGTACTGACTGCATGTAGTACTGACTGTATGTAGTACTGACTGTATGTAGTACTGACTGTATGCAGTACTGACTGTATGTAGTACTGGCTGTATGTAGTACTGGCTGTACGTAGTACTCACTGCATGTACTACTGACTGTATGTAGTACTGACTGTAATTAGTACTGGCTGTATTTAGTACTGACTGTTTGTAGTACTGACTGTATGTGGTACTGACTGTATGTAATACTGACTGTATGTAGTACTGACTGTCTGTAGTACTGGCTGCATGTAGTACTGACTGTATGTAGTACTGACTGTATGTAGTACTGACTGTATGTAGTACTGACTGTGTGTAGTACTGACTGTGTGTGGTACTGACAGTATGTAGTACTGGCTGTATGTAGTACTGACTGTATGTAGTACTGACTGTATGTAGTACTGACTATATGTATTACTGACTGTGTGTAGTACTGACTGTGTGTAGTACTGACTGTATGTGGTACTGACTGTATGTAGTACTGACTGTATGTAGTACTGACTGTATGTAGTACTGAGTGTATGTAGTACTGACTGTTTGTAGTACTGACTGTATGTAGTACTGACTGTATGTAGTACTGACTGTATGTAGTACTGACTGTATGCAGTACTGACTGTATGTAGTACTGACTGTATGTAGTACTGACTGTATGTAGTACTGACTGTTTATAGTCCTGACTGTATGTAGTACTGACTGTATGTAGTACTGACTGTATGTAGTACTGACTGTATGTAGTACTGACTGTATGTAGTACTGACTGTATGTAGTACTGACTGTATGTAGTACTGACTGTATGTAGTACTGACTGTATGTAGTACTGACTGTATGTAGTACTGCTTGTAGGGAGTACTGACTGTATGTAGTACTGACTGTATGTAGTACTGAGTGTATGTAGTACTGACTGTACGTAGTACTGACTGTATGTAGTACTGACTGTATGTAGTACTGGCATGGTGTGTAGTACTGGCATTGTGTGTAGTACTGACTGTATGTAGTATTGACTTTATGTAGTACTGATTGTATGTAGCACTGACTGTATTTAGTACTGACCGTATGTAGTACTGACTGTATGTAGTACTGACCGTATGTAGTACTGGCTGTATGTAGTACTGACCGTATGTAGTACTGGCTGTATGTAGTGCTGGCTGTGTGTAGTACTGGCTGTGTGTAGTACTGACTGTATGTAGTACTGACCGTTTGTAGTACTGACTGTATGTAGTACTGACTGTATGTAGTACTGACTGTATGTAGTACTGACTGTATGTAGTACTGACTGTATATCGTACTGACTGTATGTAGTACTGACTGTATGTAGTACTGACCGTATGTAGTACCGACTGTATGCAGTATTGACTATAGGTAGTACTGATTGTATGTAGTACTGACTGTAGTTACTACTGACCGTATGTAGTACTGACTGTATGTAGTACTGATCGTATGTAGTACTAGCTGTATGTAGTACTGACCGTATGTAGTACTGGCTGTATGTAGTACTGACTGTAAGTAGTACTGACTGTATGTAGTACTGACCGTATGTAGTACTAGCTGTATGTAGTACTGACCGTATGTAGTACTGGCTGTTTGTAGTACTGGCTGTGTGTAGTACTGGCTGTGTGTAGTACTGACTGTATGTAGTACTGACCGTTTGTAGTACTGACTGTATGTGGTACTGACTGTATGTAGTACTGACTGTATGTAGTACTGACTGTATGTAGTACTGACTGTATATCGTACTGACTGTATATAGTACTGACTTTATGTAGTACTGACCGTATGTAGTACCGACTGTATGCAGTATTGACTATATGTAGTACTGATTGTATGTAGTACTGACTGTATTTACTACTGACCGTATGTAGTACTGACTGTATGTAGTACTGATCGTATGTAGTACTAGCTGTATGTAGTACTGACCGTATGTAGTACTGGCTGTATGTAGTACTGACTGTATGTAGTACTGACTGTATGTAGTACTTACTGTATGTAGTACTGGCTGTATGTAATACTGACCGTATGTTGTACTGACTGTATTTGGTACTGACTGTATGTAGTACTGACTGTATGTAGTACTGACTGTATATCGTACTGACTGTATCTAGTACTTACTGTATGTAGTACTGACTGTATGCAGTTCTGACTGTATATCATACTGACTGTATGTAGTATTGGCTATATGTAGTACTGATTGTATGTAGCACTGACTTTATTTAGTACTGACGGTATGTAGTACTGACTGTACGTAGTACTGACCGTATGTAGTACTGGCTGTATGTGGTACTGAACGTATGTAGTACTGGCTGTATGTAGTACTGGCTGTGTGTAGTACTGGCTGTGTGTAGTACTGACTGTATGTAGTACTCACTGTATGTAGTACTGACTGTATGTAGTACCGACTGTATGTAGTACTGACTGTATGTAGTACCGACTGTGGGTAGTATTGACTATATGTAGTACTGATTGTATGTAGTACTGACTGTATTTAGTACTGACCGTATGTAGTACTGACTGTATGTAGTACTGACCGTATGTAGTACTGGCTGTATGTAGTACTGACCGTATGCAGTACTGGTTGTCTGTAGTACTGGCTGTGTGTAGTACTCGTTGTGAGTAGTACTGACTGTATGTAGTACTGACTGTATATAGTACAGACTGTATGCAGTATGGACTACATGTAGTACTGATTGTATGTAGTACTGACTGTATTTAGTACTGACCGTATGTAGTACTGACTGTATGTAGTACTGACCGTATGTAGTACTGGCTGTATGTAGTACTGACCGTATGTAGTACTGGTTGTATGTAGTACTGGCTGTGTGTAGTACTGGCTGTGTGTAGTACTGACTGTATGTACCACTGGCGCAATGTAGTACTGACTGTATGTAGTACTGGCTGTATGTAGTACTGACTGCATGTAGTACTGACTGTATGTAGTACTGACTGTATGTAGTACTGACTGCATGCAGTACTGACTGTATGTAGTACTGGCTGTATGTAGTACTGGCTGTACGTAGTACTGACTGCATGTAGTACTGACTGTTTGTAGTACTGACTGTAATTAGTCCCGGCTGTATGTAGTACTGACTGTATGTAGTACTGACTGTATGTGGTACTGACTGTATGTAATACTGACTGTATGTAGTACTGACTGTATGTAGTACTGACTGTATGCAGTACTGACTGTATGTAGTACTCACTGTATGTAGTATTGACTATATGTAGTACTGATTTTATGTAGTACTGACTGTTTTTAGTACTGACCGTATGAGTACTGACTGTATGTAGTACTGACCGTATGTAGTACTAGCTGTATGTAGCACTGACCGTAGGTAGTACTGGCTGTATGTAGTACTGGCTGTGTGTAGTACTGGCTGTGTGTAGTACTGACTGTATGTAGTACTGACTGTATGCAGTACTGACTGTATGTAGTATTGACTGTTTGCAGTACTGACTGTATGTAGTACTGACTGTGTGTAGTATTGACTATATGTAGTACTGATTTTATGTAGTACTGACTGTTTTTAGTACTGACCGTATGTAGTACTGACTGTTTGTAGTACTGACCGTATGTAGTACTAGCTGTATGTAGTACTGACCGTAGGTAGTCCTGGCTGTATGTAGTACTGGCTGTGTGTAGTACTGGCTGTGTGTAGTACTGACTGTATGTTGTACTGACCGTATGTAGTACTGGTTGTATGTAGTACTGGCTGTCTGTAGTACTGGCTGTGTGTAGTACTGACTGTATGTAGTACTGACTGTTTGTAGTACTGACTGTAATTAGTCCCGGCTGTATGTAGTACTGACTGTATGTAGTACTGACTGTATGTGGTACTGACTGTATGTAATACTGACTGTATGTAGTACTGACTGTATGTAGTACTGACTGTATGCAGTACTGACTGTATGTAGTACTGACTGTATGTAGTATTGACTGTATGTAGTACTGATTTTATGTAGTACTGACATTTTTTAGTACTGACCGTATGTAGTACTGACTGTATGTAGTACTGACCGTATGTAGTACTAGCTGTATGTAGTACTGACCGTAGGTAGTACTGGCTGTATGTAGTATTGGCTGTGTGTAGTACTGGCTGTGTGTAGTACTGACTGTATGTAGTACTGACTGTATGTAGTACTGACTGTATGTAGTACTGACTGTATGCAGTACTGACTGTATGTAGTACTGACTGTATGTAGTATTGACTATATGTAGTACTGATTTTATGTAGTACTGACTGTTTTTAGTACTGACCGTATGTAGTACTGACTGTATGTAGTACTGACCGTATGTAGTACTAGCTGTATGTAGTACTGACCGTAGGTAGTACTGGCTGTATGTAGTACTGGCTGTGTGTAGTACTGGCTGTGTGTAGTACTGACTGTATGTAGTACTGACCGTATGTAGTACTGGTTGTATGTAGTACTGGAGCTGTGTGTAGTACTGGCTGTGTGTAGTACTGACTGGATGTAGCACTGGCGCAATGTACTACTGACTGTATGTAGTACTGGCTGTATGTAGTACTGACTGCATGTAGTACTGACTGTATGTAGTACTGACTGTATGTAGTACGGACTGTATGCAGTACTGACTGTATGTAGTACTGGCTGTATGTAGTACTGGCTGTACGTAGTACTGACTGCATGTAGTACTGACTGTATGTAGTACTGACTGTAATTAGTACTGGCTGTATGTAGTACTGACTGTATGTAGTACTGACTGTATGTGGTACTGACTGTATGTAATACTGACTGTATGTAGTACTGACTGTATGTAGTACTGGCTGCATGTAGTACTGACTGTATGTAGTACTGACTGTATGTAATACTGACTGTATGTAGTACTGACTGTGTGTAGTACTGACTGTGTGTGGTACTAACAGTATGTAGTACTGGCTGTATGTAGTACTGACTGTAGGTAGTACTGCTTGTAGGGAGTACTGACTGTATGTAGTACTGACTGTATGTAGTACTGAGTGTATGTAGTACTGACTGTACGTAGTACTGACTGTATGTAGTACTGACTGTATGTAGTACTGGCATGGTGTGTAGTACTGGCATTGTGTGTAGTACTGACTGTATGTAGTATTGACTTTATGTAGTACTGATTGTATGTAGCACTGACTGTATTTAGTACTGACCGTTTGTAGTACTGACTGTATGTAGTACTGACCGTATGTAGTACTGGCTGTATGTAGTACTGACCGTATGTAGTACTGGCTGTATGTAGTGCTGGCTGTGTGTAGTACTGGCTGTGTGTAGTACTGACTGTATGTAGTACTGACCGTTTGTAGTACTGACTGTATGTAGTACTGACTGTATGTAGTACTGACTGTATGTAGTACTGACTGTATGTAGTACTGACTGTATATCGTACTGACTGTATGTAGTACTGACTGTATGTAGTACTGACCGTATGTAGTACCGACTGTATGCAGTATTGACTATATGTAGTACTGATTGTATGTAGTACTGACTGTATTTACTACTGACCGTATGTAGTACTGACTGTATGTAGTACTGATCGTATTTAGTACTAGCTGTATGTAGTACTGACCGTATGTAGTACTGGCTGTATGTAGTACTGACTGTAAGTAGTACTGACTGTATGTAGTACTGACCGTATGTAGTACTAGCTGTATGTAGTACTGACCGTATGTAGTACTGGCTGTTTGTAGTACTGGCTGTGTGTAGTACTGGCTGTGTGTAGTACTGACTGTATGTAGTACTGACCGTTTGTAGTACTGACTGTATGTGGTACTGACTGTATGTAGTACTGACTGTATGTAGTACTGACTGTATGTAGTACTGACTGTATATCGTACTGACTGTATATAGTACTGACTGTATGTAGTACTGACCGTATGTAGTACCGACTGTATGCAGTATTGACTATATGTAGTACTGATTGTATGTAGTACTGACTGTATTTACTACTGACCGTATGTAGTACTGACTGTATGTAGTACTGATCGTATGTAGTACTAGCTGTATGTAGTACTGACCGTATGTAGTACTGGCTGTATGTAGTACTGACTGTATGTAGTACTGACTGTATGTAGTACTTACTGTATGTAGTACTGGCTGTATGTAATACTGACCGTATGTTGTACTGACTGTATTTGGTACTGACTGTATGTAGTACTGACTGTATGTAGTACTGACTGTATATCGTACTGACTGTATCTAGTACTTACTGTATGTAGTACTGACTGTATGCCGTTCTGACTGTATATCATACTGACTGTATGTAGTATTGGCTATATGTAGTACTGATTGTATGTAGCACTGACTTTATTTAGTACTGACGGTATGTAGTACTGACTGTACGTAGTACTGACCGTATGTAGTCCTGGCTGTATGTGGTACTGAACGTATGTAGTACTGGCTGTATGTAGTACTGGCTGTGTGTAGTACTGGCTGTGTGTAGTACTGACTGTATGTAGTACTCACTGTATGTAGTACTGACTGTATGTAGTACCGACTGTATGTAGTACTGACTGTATGTAGTACCGACTGTGGGTAGTATTGACTATATGTAGTACTGATTGTATGTAGTACTGACTGTATTTAGTACTGACCGTATGTAGTACTGACTGTATGTAGTACTGACCGTATGTAGTACTGGCTGTATGTAGTACTGACCGTATGCAGTACTGGTTGTCTGTAGTACTGGCTGTGTGTAGTACTCGTTGTGAGTAGTACTGACTGTATGTAGTACTGACTGTATATAGTGCAGACTGTATGCAGTATGGACTACATGTAGTACTGATTGTATGTAGTACTGACTGTATTTAGTACTGACCGTATGTAGTACTGACTGTATCTAGTACTGACCGTATGTAGTACTGGCTGTATGTAGTACTGACCGTATGTAGTACTGGTTGTATGTAGTACTGGCTGTGTGTAGTACTGGCTGTGTGTAGTACTGACTGTATGTACCACTGGCGCAATGTAGTACTGACTGTATGTAGTACTGGCTGTATGTAGTACTGACTGCATGTAGTACTGACTGTATGTAGTACTGACTGTATGTAGTACTGACTGCATGCAGTACTGACTGTATGTAGTACTGGCTGTATGTAGTACCGGTTGTACGTAGTACTGACTGCATGTAGTACTGACTGTTTGTAGTACTGACTGTAATTAGTCCCGGCTGTATGTAGTACTGACTGTATGTAGTACTGACTGTATGTGGTACTGACTGTATGTAATACTGACTGTATGTAGTACTGACTGTATGTAGTACTGACTGTATGCAGTACTGACTGTATGTAGTACTCACTGTATGTAGTATTGACTATATGTAGTACTGACTGTTTTTAGTACTGACCGTATGAGTACTGACTGTATGTAGTACTGACCGTATGTAGTACTAGCTGTATGTAGCACTGACCGTAGGTAGTACTGGCTGTATGTAGTACTGGCTGTGTGTAGTACTGGCTGTGTGTAGTACTGACTGTATGTAGTACTGACTGTATGCAGTACTGACTGTATGTAGTATTGACTGTTTGCAGTACTGACTGTATGTAGTACTGACTGTGTGTAGTATTGACTATATGTAGTACTGATTTTATGTAGTACTGACTGTTTTTAGTACTGACCGTATGTAGTACTGACTGTTTGTAGTACTGACCGTATGTAGTACTAGCTGTATGTAGTACTGACCGTAGGTAGTCCTGGCTGTATGTAGTACTGGCTGTGTGTAGTACTGGCTGTGTGTAGTACTGACTGTATGTAGTACTGACCGTATGTAGTAC
This sequence comes from Cryptosula pallasiana, assembly GCA_945261195.1. Lineage (NCBI taxonomy): Eukaryota > Metazoa > Bryozoa > Gymnolaemata > Cheilostomatida > Cryptosulidae > Cryptosula > Cryptosula pallasiana. Next base: position 13,020,934 of record OX183137.1, on the reverse strand, counting down.
TGGTTGTATGTAGTACTGGCTGTCTGTAGTACTGGCTGTGTGTAGTACTGACTGTATGTAGTACTGACTGTTTGTAGTACTGACTGTAATTAGTCCCGGCTGTATGTAGTACTGACTGTATGTAGTACTGACTGTATGTGGTACTGACTGTATGTAATACTGACTGTATGTAGTACTGACTGTATGTAGTACTGACTGTATGCAGTACTGACTGTATGTAGTACTGACTGTATGTAGTATTGACTGTATGTAGTACTGATTTTATGTAGTACTGACTTTTTTTAGTACTGACCGTATGTAGTACTGACTGTATGTAGTACTGACCGTATGTAGTACTAGCTGTATGTAGTACTGACCGTAGGTAGTACTGGCTGTATGTAGTATATGCTGTGTGTAGTACTGGCTGTGTGTAGTACTGACTGTATGTAGTACTGACTGTATGTAGTACTGACTGTATGTAGTACTGACTGTATGCAGTACTGACTGTATGTAGTACTGACTGTATGTAGTATTGACTATATGTAGTACTGATTTTATGTAGTACTGACTGTTTTTAGTACTGACCGTATGTAGTACTGACTGTATGTAGTACTGACCGTATGTAGTACTAGCTGTATGTAGTACTGACCGTAGGTAGTACTGGCTGTATGTAGTACTGGCTGTGTGTAGTACTGGCTGTGTGTAGTACTGACTGTATGTAGTACTGACCGTATGTAGTACTGGTTGTATGTAGTACTGGAGCTGTGTGTAGTACTGGCTGTGTGTAGTACTGACTGGATGTAGCACTGGCGCAATGTAGTACTGACTGTATGTAGTACTGGCTGTATGTAGTACTGACTGCATGTAGTACTGACTGTATGTAGTACTGACTGTATGTAGTACGGACTGTATGCAGTACTGACTGTATGTAGTACTGGCTGTATGTAGTACTGGCTGTACGTAGTACTGACTGCATGTAGTACTGACTGTATGTAGTACTGACTGTAATTAGTACTGGCTGTATGTAGTACTGACTGTATGTAGTACTGACTGTATGTGGTACTGACTGTATGTAATACTGACTGTATGTAGTACTGACTGTATGTAGTACTGGCTGCATGTAGTACTGACTGTATGTAGTACTGACTGTATGTAATACTGACTGTATGTAGTACTGACTGTGTGTAGTACTGACTGTGTGTGGTACTAACAGTATGTAGTACTGGCTGTATGTAGTACTGACTGTATGTAGTACTGACTGTATGTAGTACTGACTATATGTAATACTGACTGTGTGTAGTACTGACTGTGTGTAGTACTGACTGTATGTGGGACTGACTGTATGTAGTACTGACTGTATGTAGTACTGACTGTATGTAGTACTGAGTGTATGTAGTACCGAGTGTATGTAGTACTGACTGTATGTAGTACTGACTGTTTGTAGTACTGACTGTATGTAGTACTGACTGTATGTAGTACTGACTGTATGTAGTAATGACTTTATGTAGTACTGACTGTATGTAGTACTGACTGTTTATAGTACTGACTGTATGTAGTACTGACTGTATGTAGTACTGACTGTATGTAGTACTGACTGTATGTAGTACTGACTGTATGTAGTACTGACTGTATGTAGTACTGACTGTATGTAGTACTGACTGTCTGTAGTACTGACTGTTTGTAGTACTGACTGTATGTAGTACTGACTGTATGTAGTACTGACTGTATGTAGTACTGACTGTTTGTCGTACTACCTGTATGGAGTACTGACTGTATGTAGTACTGACTGTATGTAGTACTGAGTGTATGTAGTATTGACTGTATGTAGTACTGACTGTATGTAGTACTGACTGTATGTAGTACTGGCATGGTGTGTAGTACTGGTATGGTGTGTAGTACTGACTGTATGTAGTATTGACTATATGTAGTACTGATTGTATGTAGCACTGACTGTATTTAGTACTGACCGTATGTAGTACTGACTGTATGTAGTACTGACCGTATGTAGTACTGGCTGTATGTAGTACTGACCGTATGTAGTACTGGCTGTATGTAGTACTGGCTGTGTGTAGTACTGGCTGTGTGTAGTACTGACTGTATGTAATACTGACTGTATGTACTACTGACTGTATGTAGTACCGACTGTATGTAGTACTGACTGTATGTAGTACTGACTGTATGTAGTATTGACTAGATGTAGTACTGAGTGTATGTAGTACTGACTGTGTTTAGTACTGACCGTATGTAGTACTGACTGTATGTAGTACTGACCGTATGTAGTACTGACCGTATGTAGTACTGATTGTATGTAGTACTAGGTGTATGTAGTACTGGCTGTGTGTAGTACTGGCTGTGTGTAGTACTGACTGTATGTAGTACTGGCTGCATGTAGTACTGACTGTATGTAGTACTGGCTGTATGTAGTACTGACTGCGTGTAGTACTGACTGTATGTAGTACTGACTGCATGTAGTACTGACTGTATGTAGTACTGACTGTATTTAGTACTGGCTGGAAGTAGTACTGACTGTATGTAGTACTGACTGTATGAGTACTGACTGTATGTTGTACTAACTGTATTTGGTACTGTCTGTATGTAGTACTGACTGTATGTAGTACTGACTGTATATCGTACTGACTGGATGTAGTACTGACTGTATGTAACACTGACTGTATGCAGTACTGACTGTATATCGTACTGACTGTATGTAGTATTGACTATAAGTAGTACTGATTGTATGTAGTACTGACTGTATTTAGTACTGACCGTATGTAGTACTGACTGTACGTAGTACTGACCGTATGTAGTACTGGCTGTATGTAGTACTGACCGTATGTAGTACTGACTGTATGTAGTACTGGCATGGCGTGTAGCACTGACTGTGTGTAGTATTTACTGTATGTAGTACTGACTGTGTGTAGTACTGACTGTATGTAGTACTGACCGTTTGTAGTACTGACTGTATGTGGTACTGACTGTATGTAGTACTGACTGTATGTAGTACTGACTGTATGTAGTACTGACTGTATATCGTACTGATTGTGTGTAGTACTGACTGTATGTAGTACTGACCGTATGTAGTACCGACTGTATGCAGTATTGACTATATGTAGTACTGATTGTATGTAGTACTGACTGTATTTAGTACTGACCGTATGTAGTACTGACTGTATGTAGTACTGATCATATGTAGTACTAGCTGTATGTAGTACTGACCGTATGTAGTACTGGCTGTATGTAGTACTGGCTGTGTGTAGTACTCGTTGTGTGTAGTACTGACTGTATGTAGTACTGACTGTATATAGTACTGACTGTATGTAGTATTGACTATATGTAGTACTGATTGTATGTAGTACTGACTGCATTTAGTACTGACCGTATGTAGTACTGACTGTATGTAGTACTGACCGTATGTAGTACTGGCTGTATGTAGTACTGTGTGACTGTGTGTAGTACTGACTGTGTGTAGTACTGACTGTGTGTGGTACTGACTGTATGTGGTACTGACTGTATGTAGTACTGACTGTATGTAGTACTGAGTGTATGTAGTACTGACTGTATGTAGTACTGACTGTATGTAGTACTGACTGTATGTAGTACTGACTGTATGTAGTACTGACTGTATGTAGTACTGACTGTATGTAGTACTGACTGTATGTAGTACTGACTGTATGTAGTACTGACTGTATGTAGTAATGACTGTATGTAGTACTGACTGTATGCAGTACTGACTGTTTATAGTACTGACTGTATGTAGTACTGACTGTATGTAGTACTGACTGTATGTAGTACTGACTGTATGTAGTACTGACTGTATGTAGTACTGACTGTATGTAGTACTGACTGTATGTAGTACTGACTGTATGTAGTACTGACTGTATGTAGTACTGATTGTTTGTAGTACTGACTGTATGTAGTACTGCCTGTAGGGAGTACTGACTGTATGTAGTACTGACTGTATGTAGTACTGAGTGTATGTAGTACTGACTGTATGTAGTACTGACTGTATGTAGTACTGACTGTATGTAGTACTGGCATGGTGTGTAGTACTGGCATTGTGTGTAGTACTGACTGTATGTAGTATTGACTATATGTAGTACTGATTGTATGTAGCACTGACTGTATTTAGTGCTGACCGTTTGTAGTACTGACTGTATGTAGTACTGACCGTATGTAGTACTGGCTGTATGTAGTACTGACCGTATGTAGTACTGGCTGTATGTAGTACTGGCTGTGTGTAGTACTGGCTGTGTGTAGTACTGACTGTATGTAATACTGACTGTATGTAGTACCAACTGTATGTAGTACTGACTGTATGTAGTACTGACTGTATGTAGTATTGACTATATGTAGTACTGAGTGTATGTAGTACTGACTGTATTTAGTACTGACCGTATGTAGTACTGACTGTATGTAGTACTGACCGTATGTAGTACTGACCGTATGTAGTACTGACCGTATGTAGTACTAGGTGTATGTAGTACTGGCTGTGTGTAGTACTGGCATGGCGTGTAGTACTGACTGTGTGTAGTATTTACTGTATGTAGTACTGACTTTGGGTAGTACTGACTGTATGTAGTACTGACCGTTTGTAGTACTGACTGTATGTGGTACTGACTGTATGTAGTACTGACTGTTTGTAATACTGACTGTATGTAGTACTAGCTGTATGTAGTACTGACTGTATGTAGTACTGGCTGTATGTAATACTGACTGCATGTAGTACTGACTGTATGTAGTACTGACCGTATGTAGTACTGACTGTTTATAGTACTGACTGTATGTAGTACTGACTGTATGTAGTACTGACTGTATTTAGTACTGGCTGGAAGTAGTACTGACTGTATGTAGTACTGACTGTATGTAGTACTGACTGTATGTAGTACTGACTGTATGTAGTACTGACTGTATGTAGTACTGACTGTATGTAGTACTGGCTGTATGTAGTACTGACTGTATGTTGTACTAATTGTATTTGGTACTGACTGTATGTAGTACTGACTGTATGTAGTACTGACTGTATATCGTACTGACTGGATGTAGTACTGACTGTATGTAACACTGACTGTATGCAGTACTGACTGTATATCGTACTGACTGTATGTAGTATTGACTATATGTAGTACTGACTGTATGTAGTACTGACTGTATGTAGTCCTGACCGTATGTAGTACCGACTGTATGCAGTATTGACTATATGTAGTACTGATTGTATGTAGTACTGACTGTATTTAGTACTGACCGTATGTAGTACTGACTGTATGTAGTACTCATCATATGTAGTACTAGCTGTATGTAGTACTGACCGTATGTAGTACTGGCTGTATGTAGTACTGGCTGTGTGTAATACTCGTTGTGTGTAGTACTGACTGTATGTAGTTTTGACTGTATATAGTACTGACTGTATGCAGTATTGACTATATGTAGTACTGATTGTATGTAGTACTGACTGTATTTAGTACTGACCGTATGTAGTACTGACTGTATGTAGTACTGATCATATGTAGTACTAGCTGTATGTAGTACTGATCGTATGTAGTACTGGCTGTATGTAGTACTGGCTGTGTGTAGTACTCGTTGTGTGTAGTACTGACTGTATGTAGTACTGACTGTATATAGTACTGACTGTATGTAGTATTGACTATATGTAGTACTGATTGTATGTAGTACTGACTGCATTTAGTACTGACCGTATGTAGTACTGACTGTATGTAGTACTGACCGTATGTAGTACTGGCTGTATGTAGTACTGTGTGACTGTGTGTAGTACTGACTGTGTGTAGTACTGACTGTGTGTGGTACTGACTGTATGTGGTACTGACTGTATGTAGTACTGACTGTATGTAGTACTGAGTGTATGTAGTACTGACTGTATGTAGTACTGACTGTATGTAGTACTGACTGTATGTAGTACTGACTGTATGTAGTACTGACTGTATGTAGTACTGACTGTATGTAGTAATGACTGTATGTAGTACTGATTGTTTGTAGTACTGACTGTATGTAGTACTGCCTGTAGGGAGTACTGACTGTATGTAGTACTGACTGTATGTAGTACTGAGTGTATGTAGTACTGACTGTATGTAGTACTGACTGTATGTAGTACTGACTGTATGTAGTACTGGCATGGTGTGTAGTACTGGCATTGTGTGTAGTACTGACTGTATGTAGTATTGACTATATGTAGTACTGATTGTATGTAGCACTGACTGTATTTAGTGCTGACCGTTTGTAGTACTGACTGTATGTAGTACTGACCGTATGTAGTACTGGCTGTATGTAGTACTGACCGTATGTAGTACTGGCTGTATGTAGTACTGGCTGTGTGTAGTACTGGCTGTGTGTAGTACTGACTGTATGTAATACTGACTGTATGTACTACTGACTGTATGTAGTACCAACTGTATGTAGTTCTGACTGTATGTAGTACTGACTGTATGTAGTATTGACTATATGTAGTACTGAGTGTATGTAGTACTGACTGTATTTAGTACTGACCGTATGTAGTACTGACTGTATGTAGTACTGACCGTATGTAGTACTGACCGTATGTAGTACTGACCGTATGTAGTACTAGGTGTATGTAGTACTGGCTGTGTGTAGTACTGGCATGGCGTGTAGTACTGACTGTGTGTAGTATTTACTGTATGTAGTACTGACTTTGTGTAGTACTGACTGTATGTAGTACTGACCGTTTGTAGTACTGACTGTATGTGGTACTGACTGTATGTAGTACTGACTGTATGTAATACTGACTGTATGTAGTACTAGCTGTATGTAGTACTGACTGTATGTAGTACTGGCTGTATGTAATACTGACTGCATGTAGTACTGACTGTATGTAGTACTGACCGTATGTAGTACTGACTGTTTATAGTACTGACTGTATGTAGTACTGACTGTATGTAGTACTGACTGTATTTAGTACTGGCTGGAAGTAGTACTGACTGTATGTAGTACTGACTGTATGTAGTACTGACTGTATGTAGTACTGACTGTATGTAGTACTGACTGTATGTAGTACTGGCTGTATGTAGTACTGACTGTATGTTGTACTAACTGTATTTGGTACTGACTGTATGTAGTACTGACTGTATGTAGTACTGACTGTATATCGTACTGACTGGATGTAGTACTGACTGTATGTAACACTGACTGTATGCAGTACTGACTGTATATCGTACTGACTGTATGTAGTATTGACTATATGTAGTACTGACTGTATGTAGTACTGACTGTATGTAGTCCTGACCGTATGTAGTACCGACTGTATGCAGTATTGACTATATGTAGTACCCATTGTATGTAGTACTGACTGTATTTAGTACTGACCGTATGTAGTACTGACTGTATGTAGTACTGACTGTGTGTAGTACTGACTGTGTGTGGTACTGACAGTATGTAGTACTGGCTGTATGTAGTACTGACTGTATGTAGTACTGACTGTATGTAGTACTGACTATATGTAATACTGACTGTGTGTAGTACTGACTGTGTGTAGTACTGACTGTATGTGGTACTGACTGTATGTAGTACTGACTGTATGTAGCACTGACTGTATGTAGTACTGAGTGTATGTAGTACTGACTGTTTGTAGTACTGACTGTATGTAGTACTGACTGTATGTAATACTGACTGTATGTAGTACTGACTGTATGTAGTAATGACTGTATGTAGTACTGACTGTATGTAGTACTGACTGTTTGTAGTACTGACTGTATGTAGTACTGACTGTATGTAGTACTGACTGTATGTAGTACTGACTGTATGTAGTACTGACTGTATGTAGTACTGACTGTATGTAGTACTGACTGTATGTAGTACTGACTGTATGTAGTACTGACTGTATGTAGTACTGACTGTATGTAGTACTGACTGTATGTAGTACTGACTGTATGTAGTACTGACTGTATGTAGTACTGCCTGTAGGGAGTACTGAGTGTATGTAGTACTGACTGTATGTAGTACTGAGTGTATGTAGTACTGACTGTATGTAGTACTGACTGTATGTAGTACTGACTGTATGTAGTATTGCCTATATGTAGTACTGAGTGTATGTAGTACTGACTGTATGTAGTACTGACCGTATGTAGTACTAGCTGTATGTAGTACTGACCGTATGTAGTACTGGCTGTTTGTAGTACTGGCTGTGTGTAGTACTGGCTGTGTGTAGTACTGACTGTATGTAGTACTGACCGTTTGTAGTACTGACTGTAAGTGGTACTGACTGTATGTAGTACTGACTGTATGTAGTACTGACTGTATGTAGTACTGACTGTATATCGTACTGACTGTATGTAGTATTGACTGTATGTAGTACTGACCGTATGTAGTACCGACTGTATGCAGTATTGACTATATGTAGTACTGATTGTATGTAGTACTGACTGTGTTTAGTACTGACCGTATGTAGTACTGACTGTATGTAGTACTGATCGTATGTAGTACTAGCTGTATGTAGTACCGACCGTATGTAGTACTGGCTGTATGTAGTACTGACTGTATGTAGTACTGACTGTATGTAGTACTTACTGTATGTAGTACTGGCTGTATGTAATACTGACTGTATGTTGTACTGACTGTATTTGGTACTGACTGTATGTAGTACTGACTGTATGTAGTACTGACTGTATATCGTACTGACTGTATGTAGTACTGACTGTATGTAGTACTGACTGTATGCAGTACTGACTGTATATCATACTGACTGTAAGTAGTAATATATGAGCAGATCTCCCTACCAAGTGTTTTTTTGAGGATTACACCTTGGGGTTTAGGCAATGGGTTACGACGTTGAATGAATTCGCCGAGTTTATATTGTATTTCATTTGAGGGGTATTTGAGTGGCATTTGAGTGGTATTTAAGTGGCATTTGAGTTTTGATTATTTTTTTTACTTAATTTGAACTCATATGGCAGCTAGATTTTGAATGTATGGCATTCAAGTTTTGATAATTTTTTTACATAATTTTATACATAATTCTAACTCATAGGGTATATAGATTTTGAATGTATGACATTTAAGTTTTGATAAATTTTTTAATTCCTACTCATATGATATCTTGAGAGAGAGGAGAAAGGGAAGCATTAGTTATCTTTAGAGAGAGGAGAGAGAGAGGAGAGAGAGAGGAGAGAGGAGCTACATCTACACTGAATAAATCCGATGATTAAAAATAAAACAATATGTGAATATATACATTTATTGTATAATAAGTAGGGATACATAAAGAGAACATATTAAATATTGTGAGCTTGAAATAGTTCCAATATCATTTCAAATGAAATAGTGGATGATGAGAGATTTTCATCCATTTGTATGTATCTATTGTTGTACTGATGTTATAACTTAGGAAGGAAGACTTCTGTTCTATGTACTTTTGATTCCATAATGAACTAAAATAAAAAGTTATGTATTAGTATAGGATGATTAAACAAAAATGTAAAATAATTACATGAATTTGAATTATAGTTCTTTTTACATTGGTTAGTTAACATTATATAGTAAAGGGAAGTAACTCACCAAGTTATATTGTTCGGTTTGTTTTTTCTTGAGCATATTTTTCATCAAGTGTTTTTGATTCTCTCTCTTCTATCTAAAGCAAAACAAAAAAACAATTACTTTATAAATAAATTCTATCTAATTGGAAGTATTACTTATATCAGTTAGTTTACATTAAATGAAAAACACTCACTAGGTTGTGTTGTCTGACTTGCTTTTCTTGAATATAGTTTTCACCAGGGGGTGTTGGTTCTCTCAAAGATGTAGAAGATGTGTTTCCCGCTCCCATTGAAAGCACTAAGACCTTGTTCTCAAGAACCTCATCTGTAGTAAAGTACTTCATCTGGTTGGAATCATCAAGTTTGTTGGATAGGTTTTGAGCCGTTTCTATCGCTTGTAATGCTGTGAATGTGATTATATCATGTCGATGATAACCAAATCTACTAACTTCACGATTTCTTACAAGTATGACTCCTGTTCCAATTCGTTTGACATCGCTAACATGTTTTTCAGGTATATATAGAACTCCCATCATCAAACCATCGTATTGCAAACATCTGTAGTTTACCAGTAGCGCATCCATCACCACTTCTCCGTTAGGTAATGTTAACTGAGTTGATATTTGAGGAGATTCAAAACTGATTACACTTCCAACAGCAAATTGAGAGTGTGTTGCGATACGAACCATACTGATCAACTGACTAGGTGTTTTTTTTTTATTAATCTACTTAGCTGTTTAGCTTCCTCAAGGGAAATATTGGATGGAAAGTTGATAGGGTGAAAGATTGGATGTTTGTCTGAATCGAATCCCATAAAAACCACCAGTTTTGGAACATCCGGTTGTGTTGGAGCTAATTTGTTATAATCCTCATTTCTCACCATGGATCTCACTTGTCGCCTGTTGCCAAATGTTTCGACATTGTAGCGGATAATGCATAAGTTTTTATATACATCCTCAGCTGGTCTTTCGATGGAAATTATCTCGAGAAGTGATGGTGTTTGATTTAAGTGAAGTGGTTGAAACCTTCCAATCATTACTCTGTCATTGGTATCGCAAGAATTGAGCAAACTAGCAGCATTTTTTGACAAGCAGGAAAGATGAGAAAGAGATGGTGCTTTCAAAGTCCAAGCATAGTCAATCGTTTTATTTCTATCCGAATCCCATGGCTTTGGTCGAACTGTTTTCAGTTTCCTTTTTATTATATGTGAATCAGGAGGGATGTTTTCTTTATCATCAGAGTATGGTTCGAATGTTGAGAGAAATGAGGTATTACGGTCTTCATTCATATTCAGAGCGTTCAGTGAAAAGTTGGAACTGAAAAGAGAGTAAAAAAAATATGTAACAGATGGTTGGAATTTTGAAAAATATTTGAAAAGAATAAACTACCTAGATATTTATAAAATAAACACATAATCAAAACCAAAAATAATTTTTCTGATGTGTTATGGTGAAACTATTTGATCTTTTATTAATATGTTGGAACTGAAAAGAGAGTAAAAAATATGTAACAGATGGTTGGAATTTGAAAAATATTTGGAAAGAATAAACTAACTAGATATTTATAAAATAAACACCTGATCAAAACCAAAATAATTTTTCTGATGCGTTATGGTGAAACTATTTGATCTTTTATTAATAAGAACAAAATATTTAAACATAAAGTTTACTTTCTGAAGTATTATAGCAAATCTAGTTGAAGTTTTCTATCAATATATGTTAAAGAATTATTTAGTGATTCTCACCTTATTGACTGAAAGTCTTTCTATAGTTTCAAGTAAATGTAGTAGTTGGTGTGTAGATGTTGCTTCCTTGCTAGCTATTGTAGAACTGGATGCTTTCTGTGTGAAAACACTGGTTATTAAATAGCTAAAGCTGTACTAATTAACCCTATGAAACCTTCTTTATAATATATCTATGACTCAGCAGTTTTTTCACGCGATATTCCCGCGAAAGCTTTGGTTTTTATTCGCGTGAAAATTATTTTTTTTACTCCCGCGAAAGCAACGGTTTTATCCCTATTGAAATAATTGTTTTATTCCCGCGAAAGCATTGGTTTCTATCCGCGTGGAAATAAAATGTTCATTCCAGCAAAAGCAACGGTTTCTATTCGCGTGAAAATAAACTATTTATTCCCGCGAAAACATTGGTTTGTATTCGCGTGAAAATAAAGTATTGATTCCCGCGAAAGCAACGGTTTCCATCCGAGTGAAAATAAATTATTTATTCCCGCGAAAACATTGGTTTGTATTCGCGTGAAAATAAAATATTTATTCCCGCGAAAGCAACGGTTTCCATTCGCGTGAAAATAAAGTATTGATACCCGCGAATGCTTTGGTTTGTATTCGCGTGAAAATAAAATTTCTATTCCCGCGAAAGCAACGGTTTCCATCCGTGTGAAAATAAATTCTTTATTCCCGCGAAAACATTGGTTTGTATTCGCGTGAATATAAAATATTTATTCCCGCGAAAGCAACGGTTTCCATTCGCGTGAAAATAAAGTATTGATTCCCGCGAAAGCTTTGGTTTGTATTCGCGGGAAAATAAAATTTCTATTCCCGCGAAAGCAACGGTTTCCATCCGTGTGAAAATAAATTATTTATTCCCGCGAAAACATTGGTTTGTACTCGCGTGAAAATAAAATATTTATTCCCGCGAAAGCAACGGTTTCCATTCGCGTGAAAATAAAGTATTGATTCCCGCGAAAGCTTTGGTTTGTATTCGCGGGAAAATAAAATTTCTATTCCCGCGAAAGCAACGGTTTCCATCCGTGTGAAAATAAATTATTTATTCCCGCGAAAACATTGGTTTGTATTCGCGTGAAAATAAAATATTTATTCCCGCGAAAACATTGGTTTGTACTCGCGTGAAAATAAAATATTTATTCCCGCGAAAGCAACGGTTTCCGTTCGTGTGAAAATAAATTATCTATTCCCGCGAAAGCATTATTTTGTATTCGCGTGAAAATAAAATAGTTATTCCCGCGAAAGCAACGGTTTCCATTCATGTGAAATAAATGCTGATTCATAGCAGTGCAACTTAAGCTATATAAGAAGCACTGTTTTCATACAGAAAGCATTCACTTCATCGTTAGTAACTGAAGGAAGAAGATCTACTACATCATCATCTACTAAAGCCCTCCTTCTTCATCATTTGAGTTACATAGGAAACAGCTGAAGTTCAAACAATTATGTATATAATTCATCTAATTCAAAGAAAAACAAGTCTTCATTTGTGATGTAAGTATTTATATTTGGTTTTAATTGTAATCAATTTAAGCGTGAAGACATTTTCTGAACAAAAAACAAGATTATTCACTATTTAAGATATCAAAAAATGCTGTATGTAAGTTTTAATTATGTTTATTCTTATTATTTCAGGGCTTCAAAATGAAAAAAGTACTCCTTCTTCATCCGAATTTTATAGAAAGCAGCTCTCAAGTTCAAACTACTAGGAATATCATTCATTTTAATTCAAAAGAAAGACAAGTCTTCATTTCTGATGTAAGTATTTACATTCTATTACAATAGTAATCAATTCAAGTATATTGAAAAAAAATTGAAACCTTAGTCTTTTTTTATTTTTTTGCTATAAAGCATTATCATTTTTTTTTAGAATAACAACGAACTAGATCAAAAGGAAAGAACTTTCCAACAAAACTTCAACTTGAGTAATAACTGAAGCTACTACTTGTATTATATATAAATAATGTGTCGAGTAACAAACAACAGATATGTAGCAAACACTATTCATAATGAAAAAAAAGAAATGCGAAAAACTCGGAATTGCTTTGAAAATACTAAAGACTGCACCGAATGGATAGATGATAGTTTACTCGTTACTTCGTCGTTGTTTTTACAACGAAATTTTCCTGATACCACTGCAATCACTTATGTCGTCGCAACTTATCCGGATAATCACTGTAGTCTTTTGTCATTAAAATTACAAAAAACTATTACGCAACTTTCCCCAGCGGACTTTTTCAAGTTCATTTACAATGAACTCTCTTTTTATGAAAGAGAGACTTTAATGCTTGATGAAAGTTATCGAAGAAAATCATTTCTTACAAATTGGAGACGAGTAGGTAAACATTGTGGTGAAAACATGGCTGCAGCTGGTTTCTATAACCTTGAAAAAGACAACGCTGTTCGATGTGTTTTTTGCCAAGGGGTATTACTAAACTGGAAGGATGAAGATGAACATCCGATGAAAGAACACGCTAAAAGTTTTCCGTTTTGTCGATTTGTTAGAGGATTTAACACTCACAATCGTCTGTATAGACCTAGGAAACTACTTGCAGATGAAATGAAAAACATCTCAATTGTCAAAAGTTATACGATGGAAGAACAAAAGACCAGAAGAGGAGATTTAACTGCAGAAGTATTACCTCTAGGTATATCAATTGATCGTGCTTATACACCACGTTTTGCTACTGAAACATCTAGAGAAGACAGTTTCAAACAATGGAAGGGTAAAGTCTCCATGAAACTCCTTTCCAATGCAGGTTTCTACTATACTAAGTTCGGAGATAGTGTAAAATGCTTCTTTTGCTCAGGTGAACTTAAAGAATGGGAAGAGAGTGATCTACCGTGGGAGGAACACTGTCGATGGTTCCCAGACTGTTACTTTTTACTCGGGAGTAAAGGTGAAGAGTGTGTTGAGGATGTTTACATGCGAACGGAAAAAGGCAAAAGGTGTAAGCGACGGGTTGAAAAATATCGAGAAAAAGTAAAACAAATAACGCACAACAATGACACCGAAGAAATGAAACTTATTTGCAAAAAACTAGGATACAGTAAAAACGATATCGAACAAGTTTTAGTGTTAAATGGAAAACCTTTTGAGCGAATAGGTTTTATGATTGACGCCTTACATATTTTTGAAAATGATTTTACAACTGTTGAGAATTCGTCAACACTGTTAAAAAATGATGCTAAATCAATTGATTCGTTAAAAAAAGATAAAGATCAGACTAAGCAAAGCAAACTCGCTCAATGTGTGTCTGAGACGCATGAAAAAAAAGTAATTGCAAATCATATCTCTCTTCCATGTGGTCATCTCATTTACTGTAGTGAGTGTAAGGAAAAAGCACTTACTGAATGCTCATCAGAAGTAAAACCTTGCCCAATCGATGGTTGTCAGGTTGAAATTAAAGCATTTATGAAGATCTACATGAGCTAGCATAACAATTAACCTCAAAAAAAAGAAAAAGTAATGAATGATTAAATAGGTGTTTCAATTTGAAAACGTATCATTCGCGTTTTGTAATTTAACGGAATAACAACAAATATGTTACGTGTTGAAGACTTTGCTCACCAAGAAGCTTCCGATGCTATAGGACCTAGGACTTTTTTGGCTGAGGTTTCTGATGAAATGTTGAGGATTTATTTTACGGAGGAATGTGTATACTGTGTACTAGGAGGAAGTTTTTACAAGCAAGCAACCAATCTATCGCTACTAAACTGTTACTGTTCACACGTTGATGACGAATGTATCACTTGTAAAAGATATGCTGAAATGGTTGAAGGTGCTACACCTACCAAAAAAGAATTGGGTGATGCTATCGACTGGATTGATAGAAGACAAGTTTTGAAAAATGCTAAAATGGGTTTTTTGGTGCATGATGAATGGATTAATGCTTTTTTGGATCTTTCCACTGATGATTTGAAGTCTCCCTTTTTGTTAACAAATTTGAGAGCACGATTAAATCCCTACCTATTACCTACTAGTCAGAGCAAACTGGCTTATCAACGACTAAAGGATAAATTACTTGCGATAGCAGAAGGATATCCATACGCTCACACTCTTGATGAAAAAGAAGACTCAGTCAACCCGATAATAACTATTGATTCGACAAATATATCTGAAGACTCATAAAAGAACTGCTACAAAAAAAGTTGCTTCATTTATCTCTGAACTACAGCAGAAACATGAGTGGAAAAACTCAAGGATTCAAGTCAATTGGTACATTGGCTGATTTTGTTCCTAAGTTCATAAGGGCTCATTTTGAACACATTCCTTTAGAGCGTTCGAATCCTCTTTTTGTTCAACTCATCACCGAAGAAGTATTTTATTTTGTGTTAGGATTCAATCTAGTTCGTAAATCAATACAAAGCATGCTTTTGAGCTGTAATTGTATTTCAAGAGCAAATCCTCTCGAATGCTTAAACTGTTCTAGGAGCTTTGATCCAAAAGTATGCTGTCCACAAGCCAAGTTGATAGATTTTGAAGATCTCAAAAGAGCGATCGAACTGATTGATATAAAGCAATGTTTGAAAGATGCTGAACTGGGTGATTTGATAGATATTTCGATTTTAAGAGGTTTGACTTCATTTCGCTGGACAGAAACACATGTTCTTTTGTCTCAATCTCGATTGGAACCATACTTACATTTTGGTAACCACTTTGATGAGATTGTTTCACATCTTCAAAATCAGTTGAGAGAGCTGAACAAGCCGCTAGCCACTTACGTATAAATAGAAAAAACATCAAGAAAGAAAGTATTCAACTTTCAACACTGAAAGCGAAAACATTTTAAAAAATGAGCTGCGTATTTATCTTGCTACTGGCACTAACATTTCCCAATGTTAGTGGAGTATTCTATACCAACGAAATTGATGAATGTATAGCCGGAGCTATGGATAAAAATGATGTCTTGGTTTTTTCACCTTTCGAAAGGACTATACGATATAAAGATGAAAATGGAAAAAACTGTGTGCGACTCTACCCTCCCGACTTATTATATTGTGGTTTTTTTCATCCCTCAAAGCGCTTCTTGGATCTGCAAGGACACAACTTCTACAGATTCTGTGCCTTGTGATACTACAACAAAATACGTTTTGAATCAAGCGGAATGTGAAATGGGTATTACAAATAATACGGAAGGACTTACTCAAAATACAAAAGTATATCGAAATGGGGGTTTATGTGCATTTCAATACAACAGCAGACGTGTGATCTGTCCAATAAGAAGACAGTTTGAGACATTCAAATTTGCATGCATGCAATGCGCTCATTCCGATCATTCGATCAACAAGGAGCCTACAGATACCCTGACCTGCAATACACCAACAAAATACACTCTGAATCAGGAGGAATGCACAATAGGGGTTAAAAATAATACGGAAGGTCTTACTCAAAATACAAAACTATTTTGGAATGATGAATTATGTGTATTTGAATACAACACCTCACGTTTGATTTGTCCACCAACAGAAGAGTTTGAGACAACCAACTTTGCATGTGTGGAATGCAATCGTTTGACCAACGAGGAGCCAAAAATAGCTACTATCATCACTAACATCAATGGTATTGAAGGTGTAAATTTGTCATTTTCGAGTTTTGAAAGTTTGAAGTCTGTTCAAAACAAGATTATCATCAGTATCACATGTCAAGGAGATACCAAAGACAAATGCAATCCCAAGGTTATATATATAGAGCTTTAGTTGAAGCATATTAACCAAAGACCACCGAAATGCAAGACAGTTAACTCTAGATGATGAAAGCATAAACTAGGTTAAAAGTCTCTCTCTCTGAATAAAAAAATGAGATATCGCATCTATCTCCTATTATTCCCAATCCTAAGCGGTTATTGTCTTGTAACAGAGATTAAACCATTCACTTTATCTCATAGAGCGTCTGGATGTTTTCAGGGAATTCTTAATATGGAAGCGGTTGATTCAGTAACTCGTATTTTAAGAAAAAACTTAAAATATCGTATGCTTAGACTCACATGTTTCATGGAACCTGCTCACCTACGTAGAAGCTGTGACACTCATGATATGTGGCCTCAACACTACTTTGTTTGCAAAACCGCTGAAGCTTTAAATTACATCCGTTTATACGATGAGGGATTACTAACTACGACTCGAAGAACAACTTCAACAACAACCACTGCAACTCCACATACAACGACAAAAATCACCACAACTCCGCAGACAACGACGATGATAACCACTACAACTTCAACGTCGACAAAAACTACAAACAAGCCAGTAGTTCCAGCTTTATCACCATCAATTCCATCTCTTCCACAAGCTCTGGGTTTAGTCGATTTAATTTTGGAACAGCCAAGCCCTACAAACTCTACTATATACAATTCTGAAGAAATCGAAACTACTACTGATTGTGTGTGTGATAGATACATCATATGCGAAAACAATTCAGTATCAATTACAAATTCAACACCGTCGATTTATAGAGTTTTTATTTATAATGATTTGGAGGGCTTTTCAAAACTTTCTCTGTCTATATCGGAAAATAGTAAACTAAAGCTTGAAGAAAATCTTCTCATCATCATTGAACCTGAATGTGATGATATTTCTTGTAAAGTCATCAAATACTTTACAAATTAAAAAGTTTTTATAGACTTTAACTCTATATATTCAACTTATTACACTCTATTATGATATCTATTTTATTACATTCTCCTTTTTTTGTAAATTTGTACAATTAGATGAAATTTAACCATTTAGAGAATGATTTCTTTTTGCAAAAGATTAATGAAAATTGTAGTGCTTTGTATTACTTAGTATTTACTAACTCTAGCTATATTATACAAGGATATTTTCCTACTTAGTATGTAATAAATGTATATAATCATATATTGATTCAATGTAGTTATATCTCCTCATTCTTCTCTCCTCTCTCTCAAAATATCATATGAGTTCGAGTTATGTAAAAAAATTATCAAAACTTGAATGTCATACATTCAAAATCTATATACCATATAAGTTCAAATCAAGTAAAAAAATAATCAAAACTCAAATGCCACTTAAATGCCACTTAAATGCCACTCAAATACCCCTCAAATAAAATACGATATAAACTCGGCGAAGTCATCCAACGCCGTAACCCATTGTCTCAACTCCAAGGTCAGATCCACAAAAAAACACTTGGTAGGGAGATCTGCTCATATATTACTACTACTGTATGTAGTATTGGCTATATGTAGTACTGATTGTATGTAGTACTGACTTTATTTAGTACTGACCGTATGTAGTACTGACTGTACGTAGTACTGACCGTTTGTAGTACTGGCTGTATGTAGTACTGAACGTATGTAGTACTGGCTGTATGTAGTACTGGCTGTGTGTAGTACTGGCTGTGTGTAGTACTGACTGTATGTAGTACTCACTGTATGTAGTACTGACTGTATGTAGTACCGACTGTATGTAGTACTGACTGTATGTAGTACCGACTGTATGTAGTATTGACTATATGTAGTACTGATTGTATGTAGTACCGACTGTATTTAGTACTGACCGTATGTAGTACTGACTGTATGTAGTACTGACCGTATGTAGTACTGGCTGTATGTAGTACTGACCGTATGTAGTACTGGTTGTATGTAGTACTGGCTGTGTGTAGTACTGGCTGTGTGTAGTACTGACTGTATGTAGCACTGGCGCAATGTAGTACTGACTGTATGTAGTACTGGCTGTATGTAGTACTGACTGCATGTAGTACTGACTGTATGTAGTACTGACTGTATGTAGTACTGACTGTATGCAGTACTGACTCTATGTAGTACTGGCTGTATGTAGTACTGGCTGTACGTAGTACTGACTGCATGTGGTACCGACTGTATGTAATACTGACTGTATGTAGTACTGACTGTATGTAGTACTGGCTGCATGTAGTACTGACTGTATGTAGTACTGACTGTATGTAATACTGACTGTATGTAGTACTGACTGTGTGTAGTACTGACTGTGTGTGGTACTGACAGTATGTAGTACTGGCTGTATGTTGTACTGACTGTATGTAGTACTGACTGTATGTAGTACTGACTATATGTAATACTGACTGTGTGTAGTACTGACTGTGTGTAGTACTAACTGTATGTGGTACTGACTGTATGTAGTACTGACTGTATGTAGTACTGACTGTATGTAGTACTGAGTGTATGTAGTACTGAGTGTATGTAGTACTGACTGTATGTAGTACTGACTGTATGTAGTACTGACTGTATGTAGTACTGACTGTATGCAGTAATGACTTTATGTAGTACTGACTGTATGTAGTACTGACTGTTTATAGTACTGTCTGTATGTAGTACTGACTGTATGTAGTACTGACTGTATGTAGTACTGACTGTATGTAGTACTGACTGTATGTAGTACTGACTGTATGTAGTACTGACTGTATGTAGTACTGACTGTATGTTGTACTGACTGTATGTAGTACTGACTGTATATAGTACTGACTGTATGTAGTACTGACTGTATGTAGTACTGACTGTATATTGTACTGACTGTATATAGTACTGACTGTATATAGTACTGACTGTATGTAGTACTGACTGTGCGCATGTAGGATATATTCTGGGTGGTTTTTGTTGTTCACAAGTTTATAGTTGTAACACTACCTACTATATATAGCTAGTATACAGAGATACAGGGATAGGCAGAAATGTAATAAACTACTATTTGATCTTTAAATTGTGGTTTTATTTCATGCCGGAGTCGCCTTACTGGTGAGAGGGCTACTACAGATAAAACTTTGATCCCACTACGGCTTCAACATTTGGTTCCTGATTAAGCCCTTCATGTTTCAAAGTTAGAAAAATTGGGTATTTGAACTGAAAATTAATTTTGCATGTTGACAACTACAAGTACATGGAGTTGAATTTTTACTTGAGTTTGGATATGGGAGGCCGCAAATGTTTTAATTGTTATTTGAGATCTATGAAATGTAAATCAGGCTGTTTGAGCTTTATTTGATAGTTTTATTGTCCTATCCCTGCTACCAAGTGACAGTTACACATTAGTATTAGCTTGAGAGTAGTTGGTTGCAGAGATGGGGGCAAATCACGGCTGACTCGAATATTTGAGTATTCGAATATTTGAAACAAATCAAAATTAGCTGATTTGATGATTTGCTGATTTGATTTGATTTGATTTGCCTACCTCAGTGATTTGACTTGATTTGATTTGGTTTTTTTTTTGATTTGAGTCAAATATTTGATTTTCAGATTCAAATCATTTGGTAAAAATTAACTTTTTTGTTGATAAATAATGCAAAAATTATCATAGTTTTGTTATCTTTTTATCTTTATTAGAAGTATTAGCAAAAGATTACTGGGTGGGGTAACAGAGGCCACAACTCATGACTAAAACTACAGTCTATAGTTACGCAATATCCCCG
Source organism: Cryptosula pallasiana (assembly GCA_945261195.1). Taxonomy (NCBI): domain Eukaryota; kingdom Metazoa; phylum Bryozoa; class Gymnolaemata; order Cheilostomatida; family Cryptosulidae; genus Cryptosula; species Cryptosula pallasiana. Next base: position 13,000,311 of record OX183137.1, on the reverse strand, counting down.
CATGGCGGCTGAGCTAATTATGTTGTTGCCAATATTAGATGACTAATTCATTCTGTACAATTACTCAAAAATGGCCTGAAATGAAGGATTGATACGAACATGACAAATGGATGTTTGACTATGTGTACTAGGTGAGTGGTTTGTTTGGTCACTAACAACTTGGTGGAATAATATAATATTATATATTACTCATTTATTTATAATAATAATTATTTATTTATCATCATCATCATTTGTTTGACTTATTATTATTATTATTATTATTATTATTATTTTGGATGAATCAATGAATGAATGAATAAATCAGTGCCATAGAATAGTCATAGTAGATAGTAATAATAATAGCAACATTAATAAATAATAATAATGATGAGGAATGATAATAATAATTATTATTATTGTTATTTATTATCGTTGGTGGTTATTTTATCGCTGTAATATTATTATTGTTAATTAATTATTATTAGTAATAATAATCGTCATGGCATTAATTCATCCACATAACTATGGTAATAATAATAATTATTGTTATTCATGGCTGAATAAGTTGATAATAATAATTATTGATTATTATCAATGATATCAAACCCTTATTAATTATTATTGTTATTATTATTTATTACAATAATAATATATTATTATGGATAATAATAATAACAGTAGTTAGTTACAATAACATTGTTGTTGTAAAAATTGTGGTGTTGATGTTGTTGTTGTTATCATCACCAATGTAGTTACAGTAACTTCACTTTATTAAGCACTGTAAATAATAATAATAAATAATGATGATGATTAATTATCATGGTGGCAATGGATTCAATGATGATAATGATTATTTATATTAATTAATATTGATAATTAAATAAGACTACTGTTTTTAGTAGCAAAGAGTAAAAAATTACCATGTAAGTATGTGGAATGAAAATAATAAAAATTGAAGTTTAGCAGTGATCAAAACAATACACCACAAAAACAAATGACAATTAATTATATAATAATTAATAAGAATATTATTTTTAATTGTTATTGCACTTATTGTGCTGATTATAGATTCTTTATAGTAATAGTTATTACTATTAGTCCACAAAAATTGATACTATTGATAATTTTAATGATTTATTATCAATTAATTAAGCAGTGGATAAAAATTAAATAAATTGACTATAATATTGTAGCAGTATTGGGCAAATGGCACTGTTTCAAGAATATTGTATTATGATCTATCATTTTCAACAATATTTTTCTGGCATTATTGATTGATTAAATTTACCATTCAGAGCATAAGTACGGCAGTTCATACAGCTCGACCCAATAAATTGATAGTAGTTTGATTGGTAATCAATGAAAGGTGCTTATTACATGTTAGGTTAACATTAGTAAGTGTTATTGTTATTTGCCATTGCATTGTTGTTATATGCTATGCTATTTGATTTAGATTGCAATAGCATAATTAATTTCATTTACTCTAATCATATCCTCCCTCATCATTGTACATTGCTCAACTTTGCTATGTTATAGATGTGGATATATGTGCTGGCTACCCTGTGGATCTCTTTTGTCAAAAAAGATTCAATACTCAACAAATCATATGCACCAAGAGTTATTCTTCCCGTGAAATGAGTTGCTCATTCCGTGAAGTTGAATATGCAGTGCTCCAGCATGCAGTTTGGACTACTGAGGAAACATACAAAGATGAATGAAGACACTTCACATAGAAGAGACAGTTGTGATGAATTTAACCACGAACCATCTATGTACTAAACGTGATGACCATGTTCTAGTATAGCGTAGTATAGCTCTAAAAAACGTTCTAATATCTTCGAATCTTCTTGTTAGAAAGTAGTTCACTCTATGTACTGATGTGAACAATGAGTGATTTTTTACCACCGCAAGAAATAACTGGTGTTTATAATTGGAACTATTGCTATTGTATATGAAAGAATTTCGTCTATCTCATGGTATGCCTCACTGGCAGGAATGTTTTGTAATTCTCAGCTGATCAGCAATATTTTTATTGGATACAACCCACTGTCCCGCAACAACCAACTACATCACAAAGCTTCATGCTTCATTTTCACCGCATACTCTTATTTGATCTGCAGACATGACATCATGACGTTTTTGTAGAGCCTCTTTATTTTTTAGCTTTACAATAAAAAATATAAACAAAACTATATGATTTTGTGTCACATCTAAGTAATATCTGATAGCTGCAAAAACCACCAATTAAACTAAGGTTGTCGTCATGTAGTTTTGCAGCTCGTAACTTCTCAATATCCTATTGCATATGTTCATTATATCCGTCAGAATACTAAACTTGTATAGTGATTACTTTAGTTGCATTAATTCTGATATGAAACTTATTGGAAATTGTGGCAAGTTACCTAAAAGAACTATCTATACTTTTTATTATGAAAACAAATCATTATATTTTTAAGTCATATCACCTGTGTTTAGTTTTTTCTAGTGTGTGTGAAAGCTACTACAGCTAAAGAAAGTAATTAAGCAATTAGAAATGACATGGTGTATATGCATGTAATTTTAAACCATCTGAAGTCTTCCATTAGTCAGCCTCCTGCAGATGGAACAAGAAAAGAAACGTTTGAAAAGATGCACATGTCTTAGAAAATATACCAATATACATTCGCATTCCACTACCAGATTATAGATAATGGAATTTGGAACGAACGTAGACAGGAATGAACGTCAACAGGAATTAATGCAGACATAGCTTAAATGAACGTAGACACATCCTGGAATGAACGTCGACAGACCTGGAATAAAAGTCAACTATGTTAGAGAGAAAAATTCGATGTTCATTCTAGGAAGTGTCAACATTCATTACTGGCAACATTGAAACTTCCATTTCGACGTTCGTTCCAGGAGTAAAATAAATTACCGTTTTTTCCCAAAGTAGACAACTTTTGGAACGAAAATCGAAATGATATTTTATATATCGCTGAGAACGAACGTAGACACATCCAGGCGTGAGAGTCGAAATTCTCTGGTTTGTTGCATTGTCGACATTCGTTCCAGGTATGTCGACATTCATTCCTGGATGTGTCTACGTTCATTCCAGATGTGTCTGCATTCATTCCTGTCTACGTTCGTTCCAATTCCATAGATAATCAGTGCATTGAGCATAGTTTTGAACCCAGATTCGTTTTTTCCCATACTTTATTTTCGTGTGACTCATTAACATCTAAATGAAGTAGGAGTGCACAAAGCTGTAAAAGCCTGTTCACAATGCTGTCGCATGCAACCCTCACTTCTGTGGTGACTGACTAGTGAAGGCATGAATGAGTTGTAAGAGCTCAATTTTTATATGGTACAATAAGGTAATTGCGAAATAATATTGGACATGAGCCGCAGAAATGTCAACAGTGACCATCTATGTCAACATACTTTTATATGGGATTTTGAACTTTAGGCACTTTTCCCCTCACTATTAATGCAGAGAGGATGAAAATAATGGCTTTTGTGTGCTTGTTTTCGCTCCCAGGGCTTGTTTTGAAAAATGATTTGAAACAAATATTTGAAAATCAAATGCAAATATTTGATTTGATTTGAAATTTTTACTGATTTGACTTGATTTGATTTGCCTCGATTTCTCGCGTCCCTGATTTGATTTGATTTGGTCCATTTTGAAAATGATTTGATTTGATTTGAGTAAAAAATTTTTGATTTGCCCCCATCTCTGGTTGGTTGTCTAGTGGATGCGTCCTTGAATTTGTTTTGTTGATTTGTTAGTCTCTAGTTTTGACTTTGTTCGCATTCTTACCTGCTGTTGCTATTAACCAATTATATTGCTGAAGCAATCCTGGTAATAAAGTGTGTTTTGTTTTGTTCTGCTAGAGATTTTGATTGTTCCGTTAAGGTTGGTGGGGTTGCACTGTAGAATTGTCTCCCCTTACTTCTCCTAGCGCTACTTGTAATAACATGAGAGAGCTTTTCCATGCACATAGTCTTAGTTCGTCATCATTCAATAATGGCAAAAAGCACTTCCCTATTAGGCAGAAGTGAATATAATTGATGTTGAGTGAGATCAAGCTACTTGTATTTACCACAAACTTTCTATCAGGAACTGAGGCTAATGCTGTTAGGGTTTGACAACATTTTCTGTGATCCACAATCCTATTCAAAACTTATTACGGCATGTGGTGAGATTGTATACTTATTGTATACAGCAATGTTTATTGTAGGCAAAGAAGCTTCTAGAACATGCCAGTGGTTCCTACAATGACAGCTCAAAGCAATCCGTGCATGCATCAGATACCACCCATAGAGATATCTCAGTTAGCTACAGTGACATTGGGTGGGTCTATTATGATATGGGTGAATATGGGGAGGCTAAGAGATATCACAAACAGGCACTAGAGATGGATATAGCCATGTTTGGTGAAACTGTACATCCTGGCGTAGCTGCAGATTACAATAATATTGGTTGCGCCTACGATGGACTTGGTGAGTACGCGCCCGCTTTAGAATATCACATCAAATCAATGAAGATGAGGAAAGCTATATATGGTGCAGACACTAACCACCCTGATATAGCTAGCAGTTACAATAACATTGCTAATGTATATAACAGCCGTGGTGAGTACTCATCTGCACTGGAATATTACATCAAATCAATGAAGATAATGAAAGCTATATACGGTGCAGACACTAACCATCCTGATATAGCTAACAGTTACAATAACATTGCTGGTGTATATCACAGCCGTGGTGAGTACTCATCAGCACTGGAATATCACATCAAATCAATGAAGATGAGGAAAGCTATATACGGTGCAGACACTAACCACCCTGATATAGCTAACAGTTACAATAACATTGCTAGTGTATATAACAGCCGTGGTGAGTACTCATCTGCACTGGAATATTACATCAATTCAATGAAGATAATGAAAGCTATATACGGTGCAGACACTAACCACCCTGATATAGCTAACAGTTACAATAACATTGCTGGTGTATATCACAGCCGTGGTGAGTACTCATCAGCACTGGAATATCACATCAAATCAATGAAGATGAGGAAAGCTATATACGGTGCAGACACTAACCACCCTGATATAGCTGGCAGTTACAATAACATTGCTGGTGTATATGACAACCGTGGTGAGTACTCATCAGCACTGGAATATCACATCAAATCAATGAAGATGAGGAAAGCTATATACGGTGCAGACGCTAACCACCCTGCTATAGCTACCAGTTACAATAACATTGCTAATGTATATAACAAGCGTGGCGAGTACTCATCAGCACTGGAATATTACATCAAATCAATGAAGATGATGAAAGCTATATATGGTGCAGACACTAACCACCCTGCTATAGCTACCAGTAACAATAACATTGCTAGTTTATATAACAGCCGTGGTGAGTACTCATCAGCACTGGAATATTACATCAAATCAATGAAGATGCAGAAAGCTATATACGGTGCAGACACTAACCACCCTGATATAGCTAGAAGTTACGATAACATTGCTAGTGTATATCACAGCCGTGGTGAGTACTCATCAGCACTGGAATATTACATCAAATCAATGAAGATGAGGAAAGCTATATATGGTGCAGACACTAACCACCCTGATATAGCTACCAGTTACAATAACATTGCTAATGTATATAACAAGCGTGGTGAGTACTCATCAGCACTGGAATATCACATCAAATCAATGGAGATGATGAAAGCTATATACGGTGCAGACACTAACCACCCTGATATAGCTAGAAGTTACAATAATATTGCTAGTGTATATAACAGCTGTGGTGAGTACTCACCAGCACTGGAATATTACATCAAATCAATGAAGATGATGAAAGCTATATATGGTGCAGACACTAACCACCCTGATATAGCTACCAGTTACAATAACATTGCTAGTGTATATGGCAGCCGTGGTGAGTACTCATCAGCACTGGAATATCACATCAAATCAATGGAGATGATGAAAGCTATATACGGTGCAGACACTAACCACCCTGATATAGCTAGAAGTTACAATAACATTGCTAGTGTATATGACAATCGTGGTGAGTACTCATCAGCACTGGAATATGACATCAAATCAATGAAGATGAGGAAAGCTATATATGGTGCAGACACTAACCACCCTGATATAGCTAACAGTTACCATAACATTGCTAGTGTATATATCAGCCGTGGTGAGTACTCATCAGCACTGGAATATTGCATCAAATCAATGAAGATGATGAAAGCTATATACGGCGCAGACACTAACCATCCTTATATAGCTACCAGTTACAATAACATTGCTAGTTTATATAACAGCCGTGGTGAGTACTCATCAGCACTGGAATATTGCATCAAATCAATGGAGATGATGAAAGCTATATACGGTGCAGACACTAACCACCCTGATATAGCTACCAGTTACAATAACATTGCTAATGTATATAACAGCAGTGGTGAGTACTCATCAGCTCTGGAATATTACATCAAATCGATGGAGATGAGGAAAGCTATATACGGTGCATACACTAACCACCCTGCTATAGCTAACAGTTACAATAACATTGCTAGTGTATATAACAGCCGTGGTGAGTACTCATCAGCACTGGAATATTGCATCAAATCAATGAAGATGAGGAAAGCTGTATATGGTGCAGACACTAACCACCCTGATATAGCTACCGGTTACAATATCATTGCTAATGTATATAACAGCCGTGGTGAGTACTCATCAGCACTGGAATATTACATCAAATCAATGGAGATGAGGAAAGCTATATACGGTGCAGACACTAAACACCCTGATATAGCTAGCAGTTACAATAACATTGCTAGTGTATATGACAGCTGTGGTGAGTACTCATCAGCACTGGAATATTGCATCAATTCAATGAAGAAGATGAAAGCTATATACGGCGCAGACACTAACCACCCTTATATAGCTACCAGTTACAATAACATTGCTAGTGTATATTACAGCCGTGGTGGGTACTCATCAGCACTGGAATATCACATCAAATCAATGAAGATGAGGAAAGCTATATATGGTGCAGACACTAACCACCCTGATATCGCTAACAGTTACAATAACATTGCTAATGTATATAACAAGCGTGGTGAGTACTCATCAGCACTGGAATATTACATCAAATCAATGAAGATGATGAAAGCTATTTATGGTGCAGAAACTAACCACCCTGATATAGCTACCAGTTACAATAACATTGCTAATGTATATGACAAGCGTGGTGAGTACTCATCAGCACTGGACTATCACATCAAATCAATGGAAATGAGGACAGCTATATACGGTGCAGACACTAACCACCCTGATATAGCTACCAGTTACAATAACATTGCTAGTGTATATAACAGCCGTGGTGAGTACTCATCAGCACTGGAATATTACATCAAATCAATAGAGATGAAGAAAGCTATATATGGTGCAGACACTAACCACCCTGATATAGCTAGCAGTTACAATAACATTGCTAGTGTATATAACAACCGTGGTGAGTACTCATCAGCACTGGAATATTACATCAAATCAATGAAGATGAGGATAGCTATATACGGTGCAGACACTAACCACCCTGCTATAGCTACCAGTTACAATAACATTGCTATTGTATATAACAACCGTGGTGAGTACTCATCAGCACTGAAATATTACATCAAATCAGTGAAGATGAAGAAAGCTATATACGGTGCAGACACTAACCACGCTGATATAGCTACCAGTTACAATAACATTGCTAATGTATATAACAACCGTGGTGAGTACTCATCAGCACTGGAATATCACATCAAATCAATGAAGATGGAGAAAGCTATATATGGTGCAGACACTAACCACCCTGATATAGCTGACAGTTACAATAACATTGCTACTGTATATAACAAACGTGGTGAGTACTCATCAGCACTGGAATATTGCATCAAATCAATGGAGATGAGGAAAGCTATATATGGTGCAGACACTAACCACCCTGATATAGCTAACAGTTACAATAACATTGCTAGTGTATATTACAACCGTGGTGAGTACTCAGCAGCAATGGAATATTGCATCAAATCAATGGAGATGAGGAAAGCTATATACGGTGCAGACACTAACCACCCTGATATAGCCAACAGTTACAATAACATTGCTAGTGTATATTACAACCGTGGTGAGTACTCATCAGCACTGGAATATTACATCAAATCAATGAAGATGTGGAAATGACACTAACCACCCTGATATAGCTACCAGGTACAATAACATTGCTAATGTATATAACAGCCGTGGTGAGCACTCATCAGCACTGGAATATCTCATCAAACCAATGAAGATGATGAAAGCTATATACTGTGCAGACAGCAACCATCCACACATGACTATATGCAAAAGAAACATGGCCGCCACACATCTACGAATGACAAACAACTAAAACAGACCAAAACCAAACCAATGAGCGCTGCTCTAGTACATGACATACTTAATGAGTTGGTGCTCTACGATTGCAGGCTGCAGTTGTTTGCCAGTTTTATAGACATCAGCCATGAAACTGTAGATATACATCTACTTCTATCAATAATACTTAATTATGTTTATGTTAGAAGGTAAACCACTTGGGTAGATAATTGTAGCTCACGTAGGAGGGGAACTCGACAAAAAAAAAAATATCTATCAAATGGTTGGTTATTATGACTAAAATAGATGAGCTGATGTTGTTGATTATTTCTAATCGATTCTTTATTTAGTAATAAAATTGTATTTAACTCTGTCTGTTTGTCTATTTTTGTAGAATTATACACGCGTGTGTTAGGTTGTAAGGGAACAATGTTACTTGCATTCAAATCATGTACGAGGTTTGACCCAATAAATGGCTGCAGTATAATGATAACTTGGTAAATGAACAGGGCTGGTGGAACAAATGAAACAAGGGATAGAGTAGATTGAATCCTGAAGGTCAGAGCTAGGGAAGACAACTCCTGAAAATAGAAAAAGGTAGCTCAATGATAGCTTAATTGGCTACTGTATTATAGGTAAATAGAACTCATTCAACATTCATTATGTATATATTTTGGTGAAATTCAATGCCTCAGCTCTGTTATATAAATATAAAAATTTAATGTAATATGATTGTTTTAGAACTTTAACAATAACAGTAGTTCTTTAACAAAAAAATTGATAAAAAAAATCACACGCGTCTAAAAATGAGGTAAAAAAGCAAAAAAATGTTACTTACATACAGTAACACATTCGTCAAACTCACATTTGTCACAAGCGACGTAACAACACCAGTGGAATTGACAGTTACATTTCTCTACTCGGCGAACATTTTTAGTAAAATAACCTCCGCCGCAGCACAAGGCAGCACAACTGTCTCTATCATCACTGGCGCTGTTGCAGACTCTTCCAGTTGTACCTGCTGTGTTTAGTTCTGGTATAGAATCACAATATGTTGGTGATCGTTTTGTGTAAACCATCTTTTTATTGAGAATTCCTCCTTTTTCATTAGATCTAGTGTTAGTTAGCTGCCTTGCCGGGACTAGCTCTCCTTCCAGGGCTCTTTCTTCATCAATCTATCAACGAGTAATTTATATTTATGATAAGTTTCAACCACATTCATGCAATCATAGCTGCGTTTTTAATAATTTTTTAGTTATCATAGCTTGAGATCCAAGCTTTTTATACTTACCAGAACCGATTTGTCATGTAAAGCCCTCAAACGGGTACCTACAGCCTGAAAATCTGGGGTAGAGAGCCAACAGGTTTTTATTTCACAGCTTGAAGACATTCCATGGCATTTACATTTAGTGCTCTTCTGCTCTATGACTGCTAGCCAGGGTGGCTCTCTATGAGGGGGGGGGGGGTGGTGAGAGAGAATGAGAGCCAGGGACACATTGACACACGTTGGGCGGAGCTTACATTGTAGTTGAGCATTAATCCCATTATAACTTCATCGTATTACTAACAGAAAACGAATGAGACAGTCTATATCACTAGGTAAGCATGACTACTGTGGTTGTATTTATTATTAGCTTCATATAGCTGATATCATTCCTTTGTGTTGAATTGAGAGCTATGTTGGATGGTGGCACCTAACTTGGCCACAAGTAAACTAGACCACTTTTTCACAGAGCTTATTATTGATTTGATTTTATTCTTACCCAAAAACTTGTCAAGATAAAGCTAAAACTCCACTGTTCAATGAGGGTTTACTCCCACTGATGATAATGGCTTTCTAGCATTCTTTCATGCAACTTCGATTATAATTTTACGGAATTTATAGAACATGCATATGTATGAATTTATGCATACAAAGTCAAAGAAAAAGATAAAACAATAGATTAGCAAAATGTGTGAAATAACATATTTTAAATCAGAACTTTGCGGTGAATAAAATTTAAACAGGAATTTTGTACACACATGGGCGTCACCAGGATTTTTGAAGGGGGGCTCTAAAAATGAGGGTGGGAGGGGAGGGGGTGCGGGGGAGGGGTAGGGTGCGGGCACCCCTCCCCCGCAAAGGCCCCGTGCTAGCGGAAAACTTGAGAAATGTCACTTCTGAGATGTCTAGAAATGCCGTCTAAGATACCAAATGTTTTTGATAACATACATTACTTTGCAACACAAACATCCAGAGAAACTGATGTAAGAGTTGAGTTTTTTAGATGAAACTTTTTAAGCATGCATAAAGATCAACTTTTGAAGTAAATTTTTTGTCATTTGCAAACAATCCAGTCAAATTGATTTTTATAGATTTTGCTGACCCTTACAATCAACAGCTATTCAAATTTGAGATGTTGATTGCTCAAATGTCTCTTTGTAATTGTGAACTTCAATATTTAATCAAAATTAGTTGTGGTAAAAATCTAATCCAGCTCTTGAAACTATTATTATCCCCATAAACAGCTCACTACCTTTCTTGAATTTTAATAGCGTACAATCCTGCTGTGATGAAATAAACTCTTTCAATCAAACCAAAAACCTAAAGGTGATAAAGATGGGCTATATAATATAGTTTATCCATCCACATCTATTTAAAAATTAATACACAGTTAAATTGTCAACTCGAACTATAAGAATTAAAAACACCACTATCAAACGCAAATATAAGTTTTAAAATGGTATTAAATATACTAAACATTGGAATACACATATGTATCTTAGCTTGGTATGAATTTATGACCGATCCTCTCATCTAAAATATGCAATAGCTCAGCTCCATTCGCCTTTGATGAAGGACTGAAAATTTGTCAACAGTTTTTTGAATATCAATTTCTTGGTCACAGTGAATGTGCATTATAACTTATTATATACTACTAATAATTTATTTATTATTATTGTTCGTATACATTTATTATAATTGTAATAATAATATAATAATTATTATTATTTACACACTTTAAAATCATTAAACCACAATGAACAGATACAAAAACAATCATAATTAATAACAATTATAATAATATAAAAGCCCTAACAACAAGTAAATAAATAATTGTTATTATTATTATAATTATAATTTATTGTTACTTTTTCAATTGAATTATTAATTTAAACTATTAATATCATAATAGTAATAATAATTATAATTTATTATTATAATTAGTAAATTCAATTAATAATTCATTTAAAAAAGATAATAATAATTAATAATAATAACAATTATAATTTATTTATTTACTTGTTATGAGTTTTATATTATTATTATTATAATTCTTTAGATAGATTGTTATTAATTATTATTATTTATTAACATCAATTATAATTGAAAAGAAACTAAAATTATTATTATAATAATTACTATAATAATTAAATTAATAAGAATAATTTAATCATTATTATAATTATTATAATAATAATTATTATTAGACTGACTACTACTACTTAGTCAAGTTTTAATTAATAATACCAAGACAGACTAATACTATTCTACTATGTAAGTCCAAGTTCAACATCATCATACAAAGCAGGCTCACCTTATCTCTGGCTTTTGTTTTTGGATCAGAAAGACTTTTAAAGTTCTCTGCATGATGATTGTAACCACTAAAGTATAATTAGTGAGTGATTGTGACTATTGATTGAGTCTCTATCTACCGAAACTTACATTTCGTTGGTGCAGAACATTGTAGATTGAGCTCTAAAGAATGTTTTGTGATTCAGTAATTTATTAAAAATTTGATAGAAACAGCCTAAGAACACAGGCCAACCAGTCTTTTTAGTAGGAGGTTATAAAAGTGTTCACTTCGAAATGTTGCTCAAACTGAACATACAGTGGAACATAACTCCTGCTGAATCACGGTTATACAATGTTAAATGATAATTGCTTAAAATTTTTTTTTTTTTTTGTCTATTTTAGGGGGGCTCTGCAGAGACCCCCAGAGCCCCCCTGGTGACGCCCATGTGTACACAAGTTATCACATGAATCACATAGCGAGTGCAATTGAAAAACAAAAATATACGCACGTAAACAAATATAAAAAAAAATGTACATACATATATTTGTAATGTACATATATTTGTAATGCAGGAAATATAAATAGCTATAAATGAAAGGAGTAACAGGGAAAGCCACTGAACTGAGCAAGTAGCTAACCAGAAATACAAACATTAACACAGCCACCAGTACGGAGGAAGTGATATTTTTCATCTCTCCAACTCAGTTTTCAGTTACAAATGAATCACCAGGCTCATTTCCTGAATGACTAACGACTGTAATTGTTCGGTAACTGCATAAAACCGAACGCCGAACAACCGAACAGCCGAACGACCCGAAGGAAACGTTATTCTACATACAGTCTACATGCAACATTACCGGGGCAGACAACTCTGAAATGTGTTCAACCGAAAATATAATATCAGTGGTCACGCAACAGAGAGGGAGCAAAGATCAATGCCATAAATGTATTATGTTGAAAATACACATAAAATGTTCACATCTGAACCTGCTACAACAGCAGCATTAAACATGATGCTTGCAAAGGCTTAATTCTATTGCAGTTATTGAATCATGATCATTTAATTGGTGCTGGTTTATGGATAATTCGTTAGAGTTGTCTCCCATGATTCTAGAAATTTGCAAATATTTAACACTACAGCTTAATTTTTTGATGTATTTTCCTAAAGGGAAGTAAGATTCACCTATTGGCAGCACCATGAAAGTTTTTATGATGTGACTTTGTTCATTAGTGGGTTTTTGTGACCATATCACAAGTTAAACACCGGTTATTATACTACTTTTTTTTTTATTGGTGGTGTGACGGACCTTCGATTCCATGTCACGGAAAACCTACTATAAAATTGTGAATTTTAATCACTAGAAATAAATGTCAGGGAAACGGATAACTTCCCAGCCATGTTATCATAGTTATATTGCAATCAAGGTCTAAATACTGTTAATAACTGTTCCATTCGTTTTAAACATTAATGCATATATTGATAGAGTGGCAAGTATTAAATTTACATTTTCGTTTTTTAAATTTGAATTGCTCAAAGGTTAATAGGGTAATTTCAGAGCTGTTGGACTGAAAGGGCAGCGTAAAACCACCATGAACTTTTTTTATAATTCAGCCTTGGACCTAAGTGAAGAAATCATGATTTCTTCACTTAGCCTTGGACTGATCAAATATGTACTGATCAGCCAAGAGGCCATCTGTCACTTTTGCCAGGGAGAGTATTTTTTATTAACATTACTTAAAACTCTTTGAATTTCAACCGCTTTGACCAATAAATTACCTCAGGATTCGACCGCTTTTTTGCAAAAAAAGTTCGATTTCGAAATTTTTTTAAAATTCATCTATACATGATATGGTAACAAATTTATGCTCATGAGAATCAGCATTCTCTTTTCTCTTAGTACAATAAATAGCAGACTGATTTCACCTGTCTAAACTACTTTTATTATTTTTTTAGTTCGGAGACCATTTTTTAGTAATGCTCTCAACAGATCAACCAGTTACAAAAAAAAATAACACACTAGACAATAAACTGATAGCACAGCTGAAAAGAGGACAAAATTCTGATAAGACTAGCAAAATTTGAAACAAAAATATGCAAGAATAGTGTTAGAACACTGCAACAACATTTGGACACTTGTTGCACAAATGACCGAAAATTTCGGAAAATTTTTTTTCTGAAAATAATTATTATTTTTATTACAGGCAAAAATTAAGCCCTCATTGGTGCACCAATGAACTAGAAACATTTAGAGCTACATTTTGATGTAAACAACAACATCATTCAACAACTTTACAAAAATAATAAAAAAATAATAAAATTAATTATTTATTATCAACGCCGTATCTAAATAATTAATTACTAGCTTACTAACCTTCAATTCCAGTGTCAGAGGGCTCAAACAAGCTAAGATATTAATAAACTAACTAAATTAGAAGAAGAAAACAATGTGCTTGCTCCTTAGCAAAAAAATTTTGCCCATGATTATCAAAAAAAATCCGAAATTTAAAACAGGAAGTGATGGGTTAAGGATATTTGGAACTGTTTCCGTTTAGGACGTCGTACAGTCTTCAAACAAAGACCAGAAAATAGGCAATTGTCTGCTCTACACGATGGTATAAAAATTATTCTTATCAGTCTATACAAACTTCTGCAATCAGTTCCGAAAACCGGACAAAATATATCACGTCCATTGGACGTCAAAGAACTTTTGGTCACATGATACAAGTGACGTTCATTGGACGTGATTGAACTTTTAAGAGTTCTGATCACGTAATCGCAACTTGTAAGTAGGCACACTGAACACAGCTTATAAACAAAATTATGGCACAATAACCGGTGTTTAACTTGTGATAGGGTCACAAAAACCATACTCATCAACAAAGTCAGACCATAAAAGCTTTCATTAAGAGCATCTTATTTCCCTTAATGAATTTACCTGGAAAAATTGAGCTGTAGTGTTAAATATTTGCAAATTTCTAGAATCATGGGAGACAACTCTAAAGAAATATCCGTCAACCAGCACCAATTAAATGATCGTGATTTAATAACTGCAATAGAATAAGGCCTTTGCAAGCATCATGCTTAATGCTGCTGTTGTTTGTAGCAGGTTCAGATGTGAACATTTTATGTGTATTTTCAACATAATACATTTATGGCATTGATCTTTGCTCCCTCTCTGTTGCGTGACCACTGATATTATATTTTCGGTTGAACACATTTCAGAGTTGTCTGCCCCGGTAATGTTGCATGTAGACTGTATGTAGAATAACGTTTCCTTCGGGTCGTTCGGCTGTTCGGCGTTCGGTTTTATGCAGTTACCGGTAATCGTTGTCTTGTAGCAAGGAAGTCGCATCTATAGGTACTTTGCATGGCCAGTACTTCTGAGAAAATCACCACATAATATGTCTGTTACGATCCAAATATTTTCTGGAACTATTTTACCAGAGAGTTTATTGTTGCATTCTCCTGCAACAACAATAACAGCTGACAGTTGTAAGCATAATAATCAAGTTACACAATGCTAAGCCAAAACTGGAAATTTTAGTTATATTCACAGAATAAAAATGTAACAACAAATAACGAGTGGTCTGAGTAGCATCTCTTACCAATCAAACATCAAGCATACAGATTATTGCATAACTGTAATTAAATGCAAAATAATAATAATAAAAACGTGCGCTTTCTTGTTTGGCAAGATGATGTTGCTTTGTTGCTTATACTACTCGTCCACAACAATAAAGCATTGTCATTAGCACACATTCTTCTATAGCATTAATTATTATTTGTGAAAGTAGTAGTATATAAAATTATTTATTATTGCAATGTTGTACTCATCTGGATTGTTCAGGCATACTGTCACTAACTCAGTTTGTGGAAAGGTTTAGTTACCCACCCATGGAGTTTATATGTTCAAAGAAGACACACACCACATAGTGTGTGGCACCATGGTGACACATATGGTGACACCATAATAATTTATTATATATATATTATAATATTATCTATTTTAATTGTAAAACTATAAAATTCAATTATTAATTATTATTATTATAATTATTTACAATTCTAACAAATCCTAATAATCATAACAAAAATCATTATTAGTAGTTCGTAGTAGCCAATGACAAAAAAATTATCAAATATCAACCACAAACAACAATAAATTAAATAATAAAATTTATTGTTGATGTTTGTTGGCTGATAGTTTTATTTCTTAAAACAATATTATTAGTATTTATTAATAATCATCATATTGCTAGTAGATAGATAGAAGAATAAAAACGATCACAATTTTTTAGCAACATTAATAATTACAATAGTCACAAACAATAATAATAATAATAATATATACTAATAATTCTTATTAAATTATTCCTTATTTGTTACATACATTACTATTATAATAATATCTACTGCTTCTCATTGACTACTTACTGGAAAATCTTAGTTGTAGCATCCAGAGTTGAGATTGGTCAATTCTATCATGTCCAGTTGTAAAAGAAATTGTAAAACAACAAACCAGCGCAAAAAATTGGTTCGTAGAGCTGAGCATGTGGCTAGCACATGGCAATAACTTGAGAAAAATATCAATAGACTTACTCAACAAAACCACATTTAAGTCGGCTTTTCGTTGAAAAAAGGCAGTTTACTCAGACTAGGACGTATTCTGTTACAGAATAGGGAGTTTGCGAAAGCCCAACGAGGCCGTTAACGAGTACGTGAGAGAGGTCACGTGGTACCACTAGAGCGGATTATCGGTGATTAGCTGTCTCGTCCCACGTAGTACCTCTCGTAAACGTGAGATTTTTTACGTCAATTTACTGTTTTGACGGAAGGGAATATTTGCTACGTGAGGCGCCTCTTTTACACTGGAGGGAATTTTGTTACCGCCATCGCTAATTTTATTATCAATTATTATTTTTATCATTGTTGATTAAACGCCATAAAAAACATGAAAATTACAATAACTCACTGACCATTTTGAATAAACATCAGTTAGGCCAGTAATCCATGTACAGGAAGACACCACCATTCATAATAAATAAATACAGCTGTGTGTTAATAGTTAGTAACTTACAACTTTGTTTGGGAGGCCATTATTAGTAAAATAAAAATACAAAAGGTGTAAATGCTATCGCTGTGAAAACGGAAATGATTTTCAGTCAGGGAATTGGCTCGCTCGGCGAGATTGTCGCAACGTACTTGGTGAGCTTATCCCAGAACTTAATAATTTGGCCAATTGGCGCGTACCCTACGTCAGCGTACTCGTTAGTCAGGGTTTTTTGCAAACTCCCTAATACGGCATCTCAAAATCAATCTGTCCCCGGCTCTCTCTCACTCTCTCCCCCCAAACCCCGCCCACCATCATAAACCCCGCCTCTTGAGAGCCGCCCCGGCTATATGACTGCCTGCAATATATGTGGAGTTGTTTTCTCTTTAATATAGAGGACAACTTCATGCACAAGGTCTAGATTTACAATAAAAACCTTCACTGACAGTCAAAGCATTTCATTTATCTCACCTTTCGACCAATTTTGCTGTTTTGCGATTGTAACACGGAATAAATATCTTCTCCCTGACTTTGTAAGAATCTTCTAGAAAACTTGGCTCCAAATCCTAAGTCATGGCTGCAACCCTTCCACTCAAAGTCGGTTATATAGGGCTCCCTCTCACAAGCACAAGCAGATATTTTACCAAGAGCACAGGCTCTAGCTAGTTGATGTAATACTCCTGCAGCCACTATAGCCTGGGTAAATGAACTCTCCTTATAACCTGCAAGAAGACATTTTACCTGCAGGAGCCATGTTTTATATACACCAGGATATATTTGTGAGAACTAGAGAGTAAACAGGCACCTTACATCACCTGCCACTGTCAATATATGCTACCATTGAGGTGCGTTGTGACTTTTATGTGAAGTCAATAACCCTTTTTCACATTAATGTCACATTTTATATGCAAGTTTTCAGCAGGTGGCATCTGACATGGGCTGTGTGATTCAAGCATGTGAACTATCACGTACACACCAACCAACAAAAACAGTTGTTATGTACCAACTGTCATTAAAAGGTTCAAAATTTAAAACTTTTGGTTTTCTACTAACTTTGTTGCATTCTAATAATTTTAATTGTATAAACAGAACTGGCAATTTCTTTTAAGTGAATTAAATTTTTGTCTTTAATTTGCTCACAATTTTAAATTGAGCTGCAAATTTTGACATACCTTGAGTCAACATTTCATGGTCACCGATGATTCTTTCATCTAAATTTGAACCATTCCAACAATGGCCAGCAAACTGTCTCTTGCCTTCATGGATAGATAACTCAACACCTACAGAGGACAATTATACATGATTAGTGTGTAGGTTTTTGTCAGCGACTTTATGTAACATAATTAATGTTTGCAAATTGATAACGTATCTTTGAAATATAACGTTTTTGCAGAAGCACTATGTGTGGAATATAATCCAGTATTGTTTTAGCTCAAAGTCTCCTAATTGCCTTTTTAAGCTGTAGTGCATTAGTAGTAATATATGAGCAGATCTCCCTACCAAGTGTTTTTTTGTGGATTTGATCTTGGGGGTTATGCAATGAGTTACGACGTTGGATGAATTCGCCGAGTTTATATTGTATTTCATTTGAGGGGCATTTGAGTGGCATTTAAGTGGCATTTGAGTTTTGATTATTTTTTTACCTTATTTAAACTTATATGGTATATAGATTTTGAATGTATCGCATTCAAGTTTTGATAATTTTTTACATAATTATATACATAACTCTAACTCATAGTGCATCTAGATTTTGAATGTATGGCATTTAGGTTTTGATAATTTTTTGTAATTCGACTCATATGATATCTTGAGAGAGAGGAGAGAGAGGAGATATATCTACATTGAATAAATACAGTGATTAAAAATGAAACAATATGTGAATATATACATTTATTGTGTAATAAGTAGGGAAAATTTCATATAATATAGCTAGAGTCAGTAAATATTAAATAATACCAAACACTACAACTTGTAATGACAATCAATGCATAAGCTTTTACTAAAAAACTATCTTTAAAACCTTCAAAACATGATCCCAAATGGAAAAAAATGGATAAAGTTAGATATTCATCTATTTGTTTACATCTACAAAAAAGAGGTATTTGGTGAAATATTTTTTCATTTTATTCAATTTTCATTAATTTTTTACAAAAACAAATCATCCTCTAAATGGTTAAATTTCATCTAATTGTACAAATTTACAAAAAACAGGGTATTTGGTAAAATATTCTTTCATTTCATTAAATCTTCATTATTTTTTTGCAAAAAAGAAATCACCCTTTAAATGGTTAAATTTTATCTGTTTGTATATCTTTACAAAAAAAACAGGGTATTTCGTAAAATATTTCCTTTATTCTATTCAATTTTCATTAATTTTTTCAATAATTGCCTAAATATACATTATTCATTATTTTCTTATTGTTAGGTAAGCAACCTATCATACAAAATTAGTTTCTTGAGTGAGGGTTTTCTCCTGCATTTTTCTTTTGAATTTTTTTCAAAAATTTACCATTTTTTCAAAAACAATCATTTATATATACAATTTCCATTATTTTTTTAAACAGAACAATCTCTATCTCTGAGAGGTTGGAGATATTGGGGTAGAAAACTTAGACATGATGATGAGAAGGCTATGGCTTTACCCATTCAAGAACAAACCATTTTTGATGGCAATTTCAATTCTGAAAACTAAATCAATGTAATTTGTTTTTCAAAATGCAATCATCAGAAAACTTCTGTCATGATGATGAGGTTATGGATTTACTCATTCAAGAACAAACCATTTTCGATAGCAACTGTAATTCTAAAAACTAAATCAATGTAACTTTTTTTATTCTTTGTCTCCCATGAAATGGTTCAAAACGAATTAGAACTGAAGTATGCGGTATTACATAATAACTTTTTTAAAAGAAAAAAACACATCAAAATCGACAAATTACTCCTCTAGATAGTTCAAGTTTACAATATTTGAGAATTAATCGCAATAGAAACATTAAACCTACTTGATAATAAAGAATTTGAGTGTTAAATTTGACTAATTGATTAAATGTTATTATATGGATCTTTTGAAAATAAACATTTCAATGAAAACATCATATTTAGTCTTTGACACACTTGAAACCATTTTCCAGTAAATTTCACCAACAATATTTTAGAAATGTTTACTATATATTTACAAGAAAAATGTGGTATTTTGGTAAAATATTCTTTTATTCCTTTCAATTTTCAATATATTTACAAGAAAAATGCAGTATTTGGTAAAATATTCTTTCATTCCATTTAATTTTCATTAATTTTTTGAGCGAAGGTTTTATCCTACAGCATCCTTTTTAATTTTTTATGTTTTAAAACAGGGTTTTATTACAAAGTTTTTTGTTTTTCAACTTTTTAAAAAAAATAATCATTATAATATATAGTTTTCGATATTTTTTTAAAAAAATAAATATATATATAGAGATTTTCACTTTATATTCTTTTATTCCATTCAATTTTCAATAATTTTTGGAGTGAGGATTTTATCCTACACCTTCCTTTTAAATTTTTTATGTTTCACAACAAGGTTTTATTATATGATTTTTTTTCTTTTTCTGAGTGAGAATTTTATCCTACACAATCCTTTTAAATTTTTTATGTTTCAAAACAGGGCTTTATTACATGGTTTTTTTTGATTTTTTTTGAACTTTTTAAAAAATAATCATTGAAATATATAGTTTTCGATATTTTTTTAATTTTTTCGTACTTTTAACTTTTTTAAAAACTGTCAAAAAATCACCAAATTACCTCTCTAGATGAATAAAATTTACAAGTAAATAATTGTAATAGAAAATACCATATCTAGTTTTTACATTCATAAAACTGTTTTATAGTAAATTTTCTGTAATACAAACTACTATAGCTTACGATATCAATGGCTACAAAGCACTTTTCTTGAACAATATCTTCTTTGATGTTCTTCTGATATATTATTAGCCTCAGAGAGGAATTCTTGTATTCCGTATTCTTTTTGATCCAATAATTGACTAAAATACAAAAGTTATTCATTGTATAAATAAATTTTACCGAATTTAAATTTTACTCTTAGCTACATTAGATAGTTTACATTATATATAACAGGAAAATAACTCACTGAGTTACATCATTCAGCTCATTATTTTTTAGGGAAAGTTCTTTACTCTGTTTTCTTTTTACGATATAATGGACTAAAATAAAAAGTGATGTATTAGTATAGCATGATTAAAATTAATGTAAAATAATTATAAACTTTTGTTATTTTTTCAACTTCTATGTAAAAAAAATACACTGATTACACACGAAAAAGTCCTTTTTTCATCTGGATTCGGAATATATAAATATAAATATATATATATAATTTTAAAAATGTTTTCCAACAAACACTCATGAATTATCCATTTATGTGATAAAACGTGTTATTTACGTGAGAAATTAAGCATTTTTGTAAAATAATTATAACCTTTTGTGATTTTTTTTCAACTTCTAGCTAAAAAAATACACTGATTACACAAAAAAGTCCTTTTTTTTAATCCGAAATATATATAATTTAAAAATGTTTTACAAAAAGTGTTTATGAATTGATCATTTATGTGAAAAACTAAACATTTTTGTAAAATAATTATAACCTTTTGTTATTTTTTAAACTTTTGTGTAAAAAAATACACTGATTACACAAAAAAGTCCTTTTTTTTAATCCGAAATATATATAATTTAAAAATGTTTTACAAAAAATGTTTATGAATTGATCATTTATGTGAAAAACTAAACATTTTTGTAAAATAATTATAACCTTTTGTTATTTTTTAAATTTTTATGTAAAAAAATAAACTGATTACACAAAAAAGTCCTTTTTTAATCCAAAATATATATAATTTAAAAATGTTTTACAAAAAATGTTTATGAGTTGATCATTTATGTGAAAAATTAAACATTTTTGTAAAATAATTATCACCTTTTGTTATTTTTCCAACTTTTATGTAAAAAAATACACTGATGACACAACAAAATCCTTTTTTAATTCGAAATATATATATATATAACTTAAAAATGTTTTACAAAAACGTTCACAAATTTATCATTTTAAGTGGTTTTTCATTGTAAGAATACACAAAATTTTCACAAATCAACTTTTTTAAAATTATGGTAAAAATTAATAAAACTTACCTATAGTGATATGAATCCCTTGAGTTATAGATTAGCTTCTCGAGAGTGTTCTTTTTCAGCATCATCAAAGTGGTTGAGAAAATCCTCAGATTTTGGATTATCAGTCAGTTCCGAGGCTTGGACGAAGGCTTGATGAGCTGCGAGTACACTGATGTTGTAGAAAAATGAATTGTCCGCGTTTCGACTCAGTCCCTTGAACAGAATAACTCCAAATCTTTCCGATGTCACAGCAGAAGCTATTTGATGAGGAATGCGCATATCTCCGATCAGTAATTCTTCATCTACAACACTTCTGTATTGAACTAGAAGAGTCTCTTCATTTCCATTCCATCGCCTGTCAGATTTTGTTATAACTTCAGGGTTTTGGAAACATATGACACTATCTGTTGGGAAATCCTGAAGATTAGCTACCTCGAAATAAGCATTGATTTGTCGCATACTTTTTTCTGGTAATACATCAAACACATTCTTACACCTCAAAGTAGTTCCTGTTTCTGTAGCAGCACGAAAAATTGCTTTTCCAGTCTTTTCAACACCCATGTAGATCAAAACCAGTGGTCTTATTTGCGAAGCTTCATTGACAAGTAATCCTGCTGCTAATGGAATAGTGCTCTTCACTCTAACTATCTTTCCATCCTTTTTATAGTTGTAGATGATGGTGCAGTTCGTTTCATCATGGAACTCAACGGTTAACACCTGCATAACTGTAGGTATTGGCAAATCTTCAACTTTGACTATGTTTTCAATGTTTCTTCTGGTAGCTGGAGATAGAGTACTTAACAGAGAGGCGCTTTTGATGATGAGAGTTGCCAGAGTATTCAGACTGGCGCTTTGAAAGGGAATCGTAGTGCGTTGAAGAAGTACATTGTCATCAATCACCTTCTTATCTTGTGAAGGTTTTGGTTCTTTATTCTTCAGTTGTTTTGTATTGACTTGTGTCGACATTCTAAAAGATAAAGTAAAAATCCATGTTATGATTTTTTGATTTCTTTTTCAAACTAATTTGAAGATATATATACATCTATATATATTTACTCAATATCATACCGCTGTTAGTATCTAAATCGATAAAAAAGTAAATTTATACTCAATAGTACATCAAGTTGACTTACCTCCAAACAGAAAGTCCTTCTAGCAGTTGTAGTAGATGATGTTGTAGTAGATCTTGCTCCTTCAGTTGCTAATGTTGAAGTGACTGCTTTCTGTGTAAAAACAGTGCTTCTTATATAGCTGAAATCATCCCATTTATCATAAGGTTAAATTAATGCAACATTGTTTTTACGGAAGAACACCAATGCTTTCGCGGGAATAAATAATTTATTTTCACGCGAATAGAACCCGTTGCTTTCGCGGGAATAAACATTTTATTTTCACGCGAATACAAACCAAGGCTTTCGCGGGAATAAACATTTTATTTTCACGCGTATACAAACCGTTGCTTTCGCGGGAATAAATTATTCATTTTCACGCGAATGGAAACCATTGCTTTCGCGGGAATGAATAATTTATTTTCACGCGAAT
The DNA here is from genome assembly GCA_945261195.1 of Cryptosula pallasiana. NCBI lineage: Eukaryota > Metazoa > Bryozoa > Gymnolaemata > Cheilostomatida > Cryptosulidae > Cryptosula > Cryptosula pallasiana. The sequence continues at coordinate 12,976,623 of OX183137.1, read as the reverse complement.
ACAAACCAATGCTTTCGCGGGAATAAATAATTTATTTTCACGCGAATGGAAACCATTGCTTTCGCGGGAATAAACATTTTGTTTTCACGCGAATGGAAACTGTTGCTTTCGCGGGAATAAAAAATTTATTTTCACGCGAATGGAAACCATTGCTTTTGCGGGAATGAATAATTTATTTTCACGCGAATGCAAACCAATGCTTTCGCGGGAATAAACATTTTATTTTCACGCGAATGGAAACTGTTGCTTTCGCGGGAATGAATAATTTATTTTCACGCGAATACAAACCAATGCTTTCGCGGGAATAAACATTTTATTTTCACGCGAATGGAAACTGTTGCTTTCGCGGGAATAAATAATTTATTTTCACGCGAATGGAAACCATTGCTTTCGCGGGAATAAACATTTTATTTTCACGCGAATGGAAACTGTTGCTTTCGCGGGAATAAACATTTTATTTTCACGCGAATGGAAACCATTGCTTTCGCGGGAATGAATAATTTATTTTCACGCGAATACAAACCAATGCTTTCGCGGGAATAAACATTTTATTTTCACGCGAATACAAACCGTTGCTTTCGCGGGAATAAACATTTTATTTTCACGCGAATGGAAACTGTTGCTTTCGCGGGAATAAATAATTTATTTTCACGCGAATGGAAACCATTGCTTTCGCGGGAATAAACATTTTATTTTCACGCGAATGGAAACTGTTGCTTTCGCGGGAATAAACATTTTATTTTCACGCGAATGGAAACCATTGCTTTCGCGGGAATGAATAATTTATTTTCACGCGAATACAAACCAATGCTTTCGCGGGAATAAACATTTTATTTTCACGCGAATACAAACCGTTGCTTTCGCGGGAATAAACATTTTATTTTCACGCGAATGGAAACTGTTGCTTTCGCGGGAATAAATAATTTATTTTCACGCGAATGGAAACCATTGCTTTCGCGGGAATAAACATTTTATTTTCACGCGAATGGAAACTGTTGCTTTCGCGGGAATAAACATTTTATTTTCACGCGAATGGAAACCATTGCTTTCGCGGGAATGAATAATTTATTTTCACGCGAATACAAACCAATGCTTTCGCGGGAATAAACATTTTTTTTCATGCGAATACAAACCAATGCTTTCGCGGGAATAAACATTTTATTTTCACGCGAATACAAACCGTTGCTTTCGCGGGAATAAACATTTTATTTTCACGCGAATGGAAACTGTTGCTTTCGCGGGAACAAAAATTTTATTTTCACGCAAATACAAACCAATGCTTTCGCGGGAATAAAAAATTTATTTTCACGCGAATACAAACCAATGCTTTCGCGGGAATAAAACATTTATTTTCACACGTTTACCTATATAAGAGACAACGGTTTCAGACAGAGAGCATCCAGTTCAACAACAGTGAGCAAAAGAGCAACATCTATCTACTACATCTTCCATTGCAACTACTAAGAGTTCTCTCTTCATAAAGGTAAGACTAAAAATACAATTATTTCCGCTAGCTAACACAACTATCTGAAGGCTTTATGACATATCTATCTTTAAATTGATTATAAAGAATTGAACCAATTTTTTCTGTTTTTCAGAATGAATACTCAAGACGTAGGAAGTCAACCATTGTATCTAAAGTCGGAATCTCAGCCTGATGAAAAGGTAAGAATTAATAAAAAATACTATTTAACTCCTGTTGAAAACCTTTAATTATTTTAGTTATCTAATTATCGCTTGTATTTTAGAACAATACAACAACAAAACCAATCTACTTAAAGGACTTCCTTCCAGAAATGTATCATAACTATGTGATAAATAATGATGTTGTTGAAGAAAAAGCTGTAGAGCGTTTGACATTTCAAGTTATAATATTCTGTATAACTCAACACATGATGAGTATGGGGATGTGTTGTAAGAAACATGATATATCTACAGAACTTTTTGATGACATTATAAAAAATGGTTTCGAAACCGTTTTGTCAATGGTGGAAGTCGTTAATATTAATGATTTTTTAAAAGAAATTGAAAGAAGTGCTTGGAATCAAATAGTTTTCAAAAAATTATATAACATGAAGTGGAACAAAAAAACTTTTTATAAGTTCAGAAAACATATTTATAATTATGTCCAAATAGATAAAGGTCTATCCTCTTCTGTAGGTATTTTAGAACTAATGTTAGAAGCGTTTCATACATATTTATGAAAAATTTTTAGCTGTTTTTTATTATTTTACAATATTTTGTTCAAACTATTATATTTTATTTCTTACCAATTGAGATGTTAAAAGCAGTATGATATTAAGTAAATACATCTATATATCATACTTGCCAAGTTGGTGGGGAAAAATTCAGGGACCATTGCCTATCAATCATATTTGCCAAGTACTTGGGTTAAAGGGACAGATAACATCGCGCACAAAGTGTGTTCTGAGTGCATGTACCACCTGCCCAACCACCCAGCTGCACTCTGACAGTGATTTTAGACAGAAAAGAACACCTAACTTTAGCATTCGATTTGAGCTATGATTTTAAACCACTATTATTTAGAAATTTGAATACATTTGCCATGGTAAGCCAGGTAAACCTTCACCACACCATTTCACACACAGAAAAATGAGCATGGGTGACCTGCAAAGAAACATGTGACATGGTAAACAGAATACAATATACATACACCACATTATTCTCCAAGCGCTGGTTTGTTTGGTAATGAATTAATGGACATTTGTGTTGTCATGCTGTGGTGAGCATCACGCTATATTTGTAGAGAAACAGTGACGGTGGCTCAATCAACTGAATGTTTTGTTTCACCATGGCCTTAACAGACTGAGGCCATTGAAGATATGATCAGACCACAAAAGTTTGACCATAATGAATACATTATTTATTACTTATTTCTTGGCAACAGGTGTAGTCGTAATAATAGTACGCAGTTAGTAGTGAGTGGAGAACGTTGAGTAGAGAATAACAATGACTAGCAGTATAGTACTACTACATATTAGCACTACTCCACGCAACGACCAATATCTATCATCATTATATAATTTTCTTGACCACTACATTCCTGTCCCGACTTATTTACTGTGTTGCTAAAAAAAAACAAATAATAAATAGTTATTAAAAATAAATAATACAATCTTTGATTAATTTATCATTTGTTTATAAAAATAACGATTATTTACACTGCATTGCTAATAAAAATAAGTAATCATAAAATGAATTAATAATAATAAACAAGCCCACTAATTATTGTATTGTTGTAAACATTACTTCCTTAATTTAAAAAAAATAATGATGTTAAGAATTGATAAAAATTGGAAGACAAGTTGGCTTTGGCAGTAAATTTAATAATAGCTGTTCATAGTAAATAATAATAAATACACACACATATATAATATATATTATTATAATTATAACATTATGATTTAATAAATAATACATAAATAAATAAACAAATAATATTATTATTACTATTCATTGTTCAATAAATAAATATTAATTATAACAATAGTCAGTAATTATCACTATTGAACCGGCAAGGCCTCTTTACTCTTTTCGACATGGTTTGATGTAGGTAGAGTAGAAGGGAGAGGAAGGATGTGATGTGAATTAATGAAAAAAGTAAACATTTTACTCAAAAAATGACAAAATGGAATCGTTGATTTAGAAGTTTGCAGTTAGGTCTATGTGGATATTTCGTTTGAAGCTTGGAACACCCGAATAATATAGGAGCTAGTCAATGAGGTTGTATGAAACTATATCCGTATCCGTTTTTGTGTTGAAATTTTCCTAGGAACAAGAAAACAAACATCACGTTTGCGTAATTGTAACCATTCGATTAAAAAAATTTTTTTTTTGCACTTTTGTGAAATCCCGGTATCATTCAGGTACATTTTACTTCTCAGGGACCATGAATTAAATCCCGGTACTGTCCCTGACATCCCGGGACACTTGGCAAGTATGCTATATATATATATTTGAACGCATCCTTTGTTGTCTGTCTCCACATCCCAATAGTTTAATAAGCACATTCTCAATCTATCATAACTCTATGGTCTTAACCGCTTTTGGCATAAATACATATATTATATATATATATATATATATATATATATATATATATATATATATATATATATATATATATATATATATATATATATATATATATATATATATATATATATATATATATATATATATATATATATATATATATATATATATATATATATATATATATATATATATATATATATATATATATATATATATATATATATATATATATATATATATATATATATATATATATATATATATAGATATATATATATATAAGACAGTCTAAGTAATAAATACACTCTTAGCCACTCATGCAAATATTTCCCTTTTATTTTTAGAATGTTATGGATGCTCTTTCTGAAGAGCTCCTTTGCACAGATCCATATCCAACAGAAAATAAAATGAAAAACGGCAAAACAACTCCTAAGAGAAGGAAAACTGCTCCAAAAAAGCGAATAGTAAGGAAACGAAAAAAAAATAGTGAGAAAACAAACTACTTCTGTTGATAAGCAAACTATGGAGAGTGCAGATATAGCTCATTTAACAGTTGAATGTCTCAACGAAAGGAGAGCTAGGGAATTAGAAAAGTCTAAAGGTTCTCAAGTGATTGACTCACCAAAGGTTCCGATTTGCAAAACATTTGAAGATCTTCCTATCCCAAGCATTATGCGAGTGACTGGCGTGATACATCCATCAAGTAAGGAGAAGTGTAGATATTCTCAAGTACGCTACCATGATCCTTCAGATATAAATGAACTCGAACCCAAAATACTTTTCTGTCCAGTTGAAATAGCTAAAAACTTCAACTGTGATAATTACCCCCCTCCGTTTAACGTTGCATATTTGGGTAGAAAGGGAAAACCAAAAAATAAAAGTGTTCTTTGGTATGATGTCAGACGTGTTACCAGACACTCTCTAAGCACTAAGAAAGCTGAAGAGGAATCACTATATTTGAGTACGTTGACTAAAGGTCAGCTCAAACGCTTCTTGAACATCAAGACCCTCAATAGTTTTCAACCCGGTGCTATTTTTCCTTATCAAGATGTTGTTGATAGATTCGTTCCTCATCGATTTAAAGGAGGGCAGTCGAATGTAGTTTGTATCCGTTATACCATTGAACAATGTGGAGAAACGCTGTTGAAGACGCTTGCCATACCAGACAAATATGCTTCAGAAGCTAATCAATATTCTCGAGGTGTGATGATCTACAAAGGAAAAACAACCCACGGAAAATTTAAGACAGAATACGATCTTTCATTTCGCTCTCCATACAGTCTCAATCAAATGTATTGGAGTCAATATTGTGATCAAGCAAAGCACAACAAAGCAATATTAGGAATTGATGATGATGATGAACTTGAAGATTTTCTACGTGGAGATTTTGATGATTTTGAGACAGGATATGTTGCTGAAAAAAAGGATGAAATACATGATAAAACTCGGTGAGAGTTTTTCTCTAATCATTGTAAATAATACTTCAACTCAATTTAGATGTAGTTGTAGTTATTTTTACCTCAAATAATTTTTTGTTCTAGCAATGGATAGTCTCTAATTCAAAAAAACAAGTTGGATAATGTGACTTGGTGAGCTATTTCCCTTTTCTATATAACGTAAACTATCCAAACTTTCTCTATCTATATTGGAAGATAGTAAACTTAAACTTGAAGAAAATCTTCTCATCGTGATTGAACCTGAATGTGATGATATTTCTTGTAAAGTCATCAAATACTTTACAAATTAAAAAAGTTTTTATAGACTTTAACACTATGTATTCAACCTATTACACTTTATTATGATATGTATTTTATTACATTCTCCAGTAAGCATATAATATAATACTTATTATGTAATAATAAAACTATAACAATAACTATAGCGTTGTAGATGGTTATATCATATACAAAAACAATTCAGTAGCAATTACAACCCCATCAAAAACGTTGTCATATGAGCGCCATACATTCAAAATCTATATGCCATATAAGTTCAAATCAAGTAAAAAAATAATCAAAAACTCAAATACCTCTTAAATGCCACTCAAATTCCACTCAAATGCCTCTCAAATGAAATACAATATAAACTCGAGGAATTCATCCTCTCTCCTCTCTCTCTTCTCTCTCCTCTCTCTCAAGATGTCATATGAGTTCGAATTATGTAAAAAAATTATCAAAACTTAAATACCATACATTCAAAATCTAGCTGCCATATGAGTTCAAATTAAATAAAAAAATAATCAAAACTCAAATGCCACTTAAATGCCACTGAAATGCCCCTCAAATGAAATACAATATAAACTCGGCGAATTCATCCAACGTCGTAACTCATTGCATAACCCCCAAGATCAAATCCACAAAAAAACACTTGGTAGAGAGATCTGCTCATATTACTACTTGCATAATTCGTTGGCTTGCAGATGCAAGTCTGTAATTGCGTTTTTTACATTTTGTGTTGTTTAATTGTTTCAGTTGCGCTGCCAGAAGAACATATGTTCATCATTTCACTTGGCAGCGATATTTATTTACTACTGAAGCTATGCAGAGCTCCCATTACAAGTTTTTCTACCATAATGATCAACAAAAAGAAACACGACTTCAGCGATTTTCCTAGACAACAACATCAATTCAATGCTAGGCAGTTATTCAACTACACAGACAATCCCAGTTCTGTAGTATTGCGGAGGAACTTTAATAAACAATGAATGGGTATTAACAGCAGGCACTGCGTGAAACAAAGAGAAACAGGTCTACGGAAACCCAATATGGTAGTGATGGTGGGAGAAACTGATATGAGAGTAATGAAAAACGAAGACGATTCGTGGCAGAACAACATTTACAAGATATCCAACGTGATTGACCACAGCCGATTTGAGTGGGAATCAGTAAACAACGACATTGCGCTACTAAAGCTAGAGAAACCGGTACCAAACACTCCAAACATTGGGTTCAGCTGCGTGCCTGATGAGGACTTGGAGGTAAGTCCTGGCACTGAATGCATGGCAGTTGGATGGGGTAAACACAAGAAGTACCCCAAACAGAGAGCTAGTCAGAGATTGAAAGAGGCGGTACTACCCCTTGTATCCAGACCGCAGTGTAAAGATGCCTTTAATTTTACAATCACAAAGAACCAGATGTGCGCCGGCTATGAAGACGGACGCAGTGATTCATGTGATGGCGACTCGGGAGGACCATTGTTATGTCTGACAAATACACCAAGTGGACCTAGATGGGTAATATATGGAATCACAAGCTTTGGTTCCAACGATGGCTGCGGTATAGCCAGTAAATATGGAGTCTATACCAAAGTAAATAAATATTCCCGATGGATTAAATACACCATGGAAACCGGTAAACAAATACACAAGTCTCAGCAGGCGCAGGAATCACGAAGACGACGACATCGCAAACAGAGTCGAAAGAAGGACAAGTATAGGTCATCGGAAAATACTGACTATAAGTAGTAATATATGAGCAGATCTCCCTACCAAGTGTTTTTTTGTGGTTCTGACCTTGGGGTTGAGGCAATGGGTTACGACGTTGGATGGATTCGCCGAGTTTATATTGTATTTTATTTGAGAGGTATTTGAGTGGCATTTGAGTGGCATTTAAGTGGCATTTGAGTTTTGATTATTTTTTTACTTAATTTGAACTTATATGACATATAGATTTTGAATGTATGGCATTTGATTTTTTTTGATGTTTTTTTAAATTGTATAAAAATGGAGCGCGATATGATTGTATTGTTATTGGAAGTTAAGATGTCGACAGAGGATGATGTTGAGATGAGACCGATGAATGAAGTTGATTCTGTTGATGGCACTATACGTGATACGATAGATGTTTTACCGAGTATGAAGCGTAAAGCGTTGATAATTATGATGATTTTGGTATTTATCGTAGGGTTTTCCACTGTTGGAGGTGTTACTGAGTTTAGTATGTATGAAGAAGCTATGGAAAAAATACAAAAAGCGAGAAACTCTCCTGTTGGAATCATAAATGAAACTACTGTTGGTTGATGAACATCTTTTTATGATGAATGGGAAACCTGAAGATTATGACCCAAGGATGCGTTCTCCTTTTACAGCAATGATTGCAGGACCAACTGGATCGGGAAAGACGCAAGCGATTTTTCGAATGATTGAAGCTAGTCAGACTATAGCACACCCTCCACCAACAGAAATTCACTACTGTTATGGAGCCTACCAAAAAGCCTTTGATGATGTGCCAGGAGTGATTTTTCATGAAGGGATGATAGATATAACAGTGAGTTTTCCCAGAGATGGTAAAAATCGATGGCTGATAATTGATGATCTCATGGATGAAGTTTCTGGTAAAGCCGATGCCAATGCTTTGTATACAAAACATAGTCATCATTTGAACATAAGTGTGTTTTTTATTGTTCAGAATCTGTTTTTAAAAGGAAATCGTACAATTTCCTTGAATAGTCATTATTTTTTTCTTTTTAAAAATCCTAGAGATGCTTCTTCTATTTCCTATTTGGCTCGAAAATGTTTTCCATCTAAAGTAAAATATGTACAAGAGGCTTTTGAAGATGCAACAAAAAAACCATACTCTTGTTTACGAATAGATACGACTCAACAAACGAATGATCAACATAGACTATTGGGAAATTTTACATCGGATCTCCCATGATATTATATGTACCCAAGTAAAAGGATATAAATACAATTACTATTCATTTCACCTCAATCATATTTTGTTATTCAACGACGCAACACGAAAGAGTTATAATGACTAAAGATTTGGAGAAAAAATTAACAAGAAATGCTGCTGTGTTGTTATCACTCAACAATGCAACCTTTGCTATTCAAAAGTCTGTTATAGCCAAAGCCAAAAAGGAGTTTATTATGACTCTAATGGAATGCGCTAAAGCTATTATAAATGGAACGATACCATTGACAACATCTCAGTACAATCAGTTGCAGCGGAACGCGAAGGATATTAGCGCTTTAGTAAGAAGATCAACGTTAGATGATAAGAAAGCTGTATTGCAAAAAGGAGGATTTTTAGGCGCTCTACTAGGACCTATCATCAGCAATATAGTTCCTGGGTTATTTAAAAGTGTGCTAGGAGGAGGGAGAAGATAAAGATGAAAGTCTCAACACGAATGATGCGAAATAAAACGGCAATTTTAGCTCTGGATGAACTGAGTAAGAAAGGAAAAATCGCTATAGTCGAAAAGGCTAACTCAGATTTGTTTCAATCATTGATAGAAAGTGTTAAAAATATTATATTAGGTAATGTTCCTCTTGATTCTGAGCAGTTTATTGAGTTGCAGCGTTACAAGAAGGAACTACATAAACTTAGTGGTAGAGGGACAGTTGATGATAAGCGTAAAATTTTGATTCAGACTGGTAGAGGAAATCTCTTGGATGCTATTATAAACCCTATTGTATCTGTTTTGTCATCAATAAAAAGATGAATCGTCAGCCTTTAACATTCTCCAGACGTATTTTTATACTCACTGAAAATGAATACTATAGATTAACGGAAAAAAAGGAAAATAAAACAGTGGTAAAGGAAGAGAAGACCAGACCTCCATTGTATTATAATCCTATGGAAGCTATAACAGTGAGAAATATGAAGAGAAAGCGAAATGATCTACTGGAAACAGCTTATGATTCTGACTTATCCTCACACGAAAAGTTAGATGAAAATGTTGAAAACCTACGTAAGTATTTGTCTGATGTCAAAAAGATTAAAAATAACCAAAATCAGACACAAAAGGATAGTTGGAGTCCCATTAAGAAAAAGAAGATAGTCTATTTCTCCTTTAGCCAATAGCACAGTTATTGATGATAAACCTAAAACCCTTTCACCAAATGCTCATAAAGACATTGAGTTAGAATCAGTGAAAACGGATGATGATGATATCGGGATGGAATTAATAAAAGGGAGGTTGTTTGATACTGAAGACTCAACCCTATTTGGAAATACATTTCTTACTGATGGAGAAGATGAGTATGATAGTGAAAGTGAAAATTTAAAAGAGTTTGAAAAAAAGCAACTGAATTAACAACAAAAAAGAGTGATCAAACGATTGCTGTCAGAATGTTGAATAATCTGAGTAAAATTGGTAGATTCGACTCGGACAAGAACAGACTGAAAATTGGAGAACATTGGTTGAATCCTAAGACTTCCAAAACTTTACTACGAGACGTTCTAACTGAAGGAGGTAAAATACAATCGGGAAATACCAATTACAGTAGATTTAAAAGCTTGCTAACTGATGAAGGAATCACAACTGTCAGAAAATCCCCGCATCAAACACGTAAGAGTCAGAAGAAAAAGTTGGTCATTCCAGGTACTAATTCATGGACATCGACACGCTAAAAGAGTTGTATTACAATCCTGCATTACATACATCTCTACGAGGAGCTAGAGCTTTACTGAAAGCTCGTAGAAAGCGAGAGGGGGAAAAAAGAATCCGTGAATGGTTGAGTGGTGAGGATGCCTACACGTTACATAAAAGAGTTGTAACTAAGTTTAAACGCCGTCCTACAATTGTAGCTGGAATAGGGGAACAGATACAGGTAGATTTGATGGATGTTCGATCTCGAAAAGAAGAAAATAATAATACAGCATTTTTACTGACTGCTGTTGATTCTCTATCTAGAAAAGGTTGGGCTGTGCCACTCATCAACAAATCAGGGCAGGTAGTGGCAAGAGGATTGAGAAGAATACTAGAAGGGGAAAACTATAAAGCTTTACAATCCGATAAAGGTAAAGAGTTTGACAATGTCAATGTAAAGACTCTCCTGGCGGAAAAAAAAATCAAGCGCTTTACAACCGAAAATGAGACGATAAAGGCATCGATGGTGGAACGTTTTAACAGAACTTTAAAAGAGAAGATATATAGATATTTGACATATAAAGATGATGACAGATACATTGATGTTTTACCAGAAATGGTTGATGCATACAACAACACAATTCATGGTGCTATAGGTATGAGACCGAATGATGTGAATTTTCAAAATCAGGAACTTGTATGGAATCGTGTGTATGAAGGAGGTGAACATAGTTTAGCTCAAGAAGCAAAACTAAAGATTGGGGATTATGTGAGAATAAGTAAGGCAAGAGGAGCGTTTGAAAGAGGATACACTCCGAATTGGACGATTGAGATTTTTATAATCACTGATGTACTTATTGATGAAAAACCTGTTGTATATAGGGTAAAAGATTTGGCTGAGGAGATGATTGATGGCACCTTTTACGAAAAAGAGTTGCAAAAAGTAAAAAAACCCACGATTTTCAGAATTGAAAAGATATTGGGAAGAAGAATGAAAAGAGGTAAAAGACAGATTCTGGTTAAGTGGTTAGGATACGGAGAAAAGTTCAACGAGTGGGTAGATGAATAGTTTATAAGGAAAGAACGCTTGATATAATCATCATACGTTGAAAAAATGTCGATGCTGATAACTTTACCTTCAAACTCTAGCGGTGAAGAGTTTCCTGATAATAACAATTCCGAATTTACAGTGAGACTGTATAAATATTTGGTTATCAATGGTGGAAAATGGGAGGTAGCTCTGCTAGATATGTCTTATTCTAATAATTGGAAGAATGTTACCGAAGGGAAAATATATCTAGAAAAGACTAATGTCTCTGGTAAAAGCGAAAAGTCCTTCATCTTAATCGGTAATGGAAGATATGATAGTATGGAGGAGTTGGAGGAGATTATACGAAAGAGAATGAGTGAAATGGATTTAGACAAAAAATTTGCCATCTCCTACAACAAGATCACCAACACCACTTTACTAACTAACAGCGATCCTGATACTGCCATAAGCTTTTCCAAAGATATAGCATATATTTTTGGATTTGAACCAAAAACTATGTACCCTCATGGTAGATACAATAATATCTCACCACCTGATATAAATTCTGGTTTAACATCTCTGTATGTTTATTCCAACATTGTTGATAATAGAATGGTAGGGGATACGAATGTACCTTTACTGAGAGTAGTTCCGGTTCAAGGAAAGAAGAATAGTGTTGTGTATCAAGAATTTAAAAATCCTCACTATGTTGATGCTTCATCAATAAATAGTGATCTGATTCAAGTACTTATAACGAGTGACGACGGCCAACGAATACCATTTGATGGTGGAAACGTTGTGTTGACGGTTCACTTTAGAGAGAAAATATTTTAATGAGTTTGGTACAATACACCCCTGAGGACTCAAAAGATTTTTTTGATGAGTACTACAAGATGCAAGCTGGAAATGGAATTGGAGTGTATAGTGGACGACGGGTGATGCCTAATATGAGAGGAAAAGGACTTGGTAGTATTTTTTCAAGTATACTTAAATCCGCAGCACCAATGCTGAAAAGAGGAGCAATTAGTTTGGGGAAAAGAGCACTGTCTGTAGGTGAAAATGTAGCGCGTGATGTCATTGATGGACAAAGCTTTGCAGCATCAGCAAAGAAGAGGGGGTTGGCAGAGTTGAATGATCTGGGGGGGGAGATGTGCTCAATGCAGTCCGTCTAGATAGTATGAAAAGGAGAAAAACAAAAGGTGGAAAGAAGAGAAGAGGTGTTGGTAAACGTGGCATATTTTAATAGTAGCAGAATCCGCTATAAAGACAGCAGAGCTTGATAACTATATTCATTAAGCAGTAACACCTCAAGCAATCATCATTCGCAAAAGATGGCCAGCCTAAATGGAACAACAGGTAATAAGTTGGAAGGTTCTTCCTACAACATAAATCCAACGTTGGATGTATTTGCTACGGAACCAACAAACATATCGGTAGAAAGATCAGAATATGTTGTCATCAGACCTGATAGGTTAGATCCTTATGGTAGTATCGAGTTAACCTTGTCAGGGAGCACTGAACATTACACAGATCTCTACAACTCGTTTCTGCAAGTTGAAGCCACAGTTGTTCAAGATGATGGAAGCAATATTACAGGTAATGATAATGATGCAGTTGTGTGGATGGGGGATTCAATGCATACATTATTCAGTGAGTTGAAAATGTCGATAGAAGGAACCACCGTTGAATACGCTAACAACTACGGTTTACGCTCCTACTTTTCACAACTACTCGAAAACAGTGCAGAAAGAAAGAAATATCAAGGTAAGATGGAAGGATGGCTGTATGATGATTCAACTAGCAAAGACGCTGCTGATCATAAAACCGCAGATAAGAAAAAGAGGAGAGCTCTAATCATAGGTGGAAAGACAATAGAATTAACTGGAAAACCTCATCTTGCATTATTTCAGCAGAAAAACTAATAATTCCAGGTCCTAGTATGCAGCTGGAGTTTGAGCGGGCCTCTGGCAAACTAGCTTTGTTTGCTGCAAATGAGGTGCCTGCAGGAGGAGCAAAGATTAGAATTGATAAATTTGAACTTCATCTTTGTAAAGTTAAGGTGAATCCTACAATACAAAACTCCCAACTCAGTTTGGCGTTGGAAGGTCACAACTACATTTATCCAGTTGATCGAAAACAGATAAAACTATATGGAATTCGTGCTGGGGTTGCACAGATTGACATCACTTTGGAAGAAAACAAACAAAAACCTAAACAGGTCTATTTAGGTTTAGTTGATCACAACGCAATGAACGGACGTTTTGCCTTGAATCCATATAGAATGACACACGCTAATGTTGATAGTATTGTATTGAGAGTTGGTGATTGTCCAATTGGAAGAAGATTTGAGCCAAATTATGCTAGAGGGGTTTTTGGAAGAGAATATCATCAGTTTCTACACGCTACCGGAACTTTGCTTGAAGGCGATAGTCTCGGTATTACGAAAGAACAATACCTTGATGGTACTACACTTTATGGATTTGATTTGACTGGTGATTTTCTTAAAGAAGGATTTCACTCTATGAAAAATGTCACAACAAGTGTGGAAATTCGTTTTAGCACTAACACAACTGATGGATTATCCTTGGTAGCATACTTTGTAAAAGACGGTGTGCTGGAGATGGATAGCATTCTTCAATTAACTATCGGGGGAGACGCAGTGCTTTAAACAGAAAGTTAGAGATGAATACCATGCAAATTCGTTCGATCTTATCTTCAGACATTTTATGTCAAAGCGTAGGGATTCATGTTGGAGCTAGAGAACAGTTTTGGAAGCAAATTTGCAATTTTCCAAGAGGATGTTTCGTATTCAACACCCATTATTCTCACCAACCTGGAGAGCATTGGTTGGCTGTGTACGCTAATGATTCAGAGGTGGATTTTTTTGACTCATTTGGGCGTTCTGTTTCCTTTTATCCGGATGTAAATGAAATACTAAGTATTCATGGAGGATATGAAACAATACAAAGTAATGAAACACAACTACAAAATTTTTTGTCAACTGTATGTGGCGATTATTGTGTATACTTTTGTTTACTGAGAAGTAGAGGATGGAGTATGGATGAAATTGTTAGAAGTTTACGAGACATGGGAGATAGTGAGATGAGAGATCACTCAATACGGAGATTTATCATACAGACCTATCCTAACTTCGAGTTCATAGAAGATAATACAGTAGAAGGAATAGATGGTGTACATATACAAGGAACTAATTTACTAAGTAAATTGTTAAAATAAATTATTATAATTGATTTTTATTTGATATAACAAATAAAATGAATAAAATACAACTTATCTCATTATTTGTGCTAAACACTACAGAACCTATAAAAACTATTATTTTGTAATGTTTCAAGCAAGAAGTAAATAAGATCTTCTCATTTTCTTCCTCAGGAGCGCTCTTTAGTTATATCTAAAAGACATAGTAACTAATGACTCTATCATACATAGTTAGTTGAATTAATTTTACAAAAATACTTCGGATCTTTCTTTAAATAGATATGAAACTTACCATCATAGATGACGAGTCACATCCTTTGTGTTATCGATTAAGACTCCGATATGCTGTTCTGGACAATTCTCTTTTTCATTTTCATCAAAGGAGGAAAGATAGGTGTGTTGCAGCGAAGTATCAAACAGTTCTGAGACTTGAATGAAAGCTTGAAGAGCTGAGAGTAGAATGATGTCATAGGAAATCATGTTGTTCGTATTTTGTTTTAGTCCTTTGAATACGATTACACCGCTTTTTTCCGCCACCACAGATGAAGCTATTTGAGCAGGGATGCTAAGATCTCCAATCAATAGCTCTCCTTTCACCATACATCTGTAATTAGCCACTATAATATCAGCAGTCTTGTTCCAACGAGTATCGCATTTTCTTAGCATTCCAGGATTCTCATAAGCTATAACACTTCCTGTCGGAAAATCGTGTAGGTGAGCAACACTGAAATGAGCCTGTATTTGTCTCAAACTCTTGCCGTACAATGAGTTGAATGGATCGTTAATCTTTCGATTACTTCCTTGAGATTCAGCGGTACGAAAAATCGCATCTCCTGTCTTTCCTTCTCCCATATAAATTAAAAAAATTGGACGTGTTTGCTTAGCTTTATTAACAAGCAGTCCTATTTTGGTTGAAACATCACTCTTCACCCGAGTTATCTTCTTATCCTTTCGGTAGTTGTAAATGATGGTGCACTTTGATTCATCACGAAATTCAACAGACAACACCTCAATAACTGTTGGTACTGGTAGTTCGCAGATTTCCATGGATTCTTCAAGTTTTTCTAGACTATCTGGAGAGAAAGAGTTTATTAACCCGGCGCTCTTGTAGGTGAGAGTGGTTAGTTCATTACTTCCAGCATCTTGAAAGGGTATTCTGGTGTGACGAAAAAGTGTTTCATCTCCAACATCCGTCAAAACTAGTTTTTTGCACTTCGAGCCAGTTTCATTATCATCTTTTGTCAAATCAATAAAAGATCGTTTCCTCATTGATGTTCTTTTTGAAGGTAGGTTGTTAGTAGGAGATGTGAATGAAGTAAAATCTTGTTGGGATTCTGGTTCATCAACCACCAATTGACTTTCTGGCATGTCAAAGATAGGAGAAGGTGATGGGGAAAAGGTTTGCCGGGGTTCTGCTTCTTCATTCATTGGTTGACTTCCTTCGTCTTGAGTATTCATTCTAAAAAAACAAAACGTTTTGTTTAATTTTTCGTAATTAATTTTAAAAGATCATAAAGATCATAAGCCTTCAGCTAGTTGTGTTAGCTAACAGAAAATAAATATTTTTACTCTTACCTTTATAAAGAAGGTGAGCTCCTAGTAGTTGCAATAGAAGGTTTAGTAGATGTTGCTTCTCCGCTAGCTGTTGTAGAACTGGATGCTTTCTGTGTGAAAACAGTGGCTCTTAAATAGGTAAAGTTGCACTGATTAAATCCTATGAATACCAACCTTCTTTATAATATAACTATTAAACAGCATTTTGTCCACGCGAAAACCAATGCTTTCGCGGGAATAAACAATTTATTTTCACGCGAATGGAAACAGTTGCTTTCGCGGGAATAAAAATTTTATTTTCACGCGAATAAAAACCAATGCTTTCGCGGGAATAAATAATTTAATTTCACGCAAAAACAAACCAATGCTTTCGCGGGAATAAACACTTTGTTTTCACGCGAATGGAAACCGTTGCTTTCGCGGGAATAAACATTTTATTTTCATGCGAATACAAACCAATGTTTTCGCGGGAATAAATAATTTATTTTCACGCGAATAGAAACTGTTGCTTTCGCGGGAATAACTAATTTATTTTCACACGAATGGAAACAGTTGCTTTCGCGGGAATAAACATTTTCATTTTCACGCGAATACAAACCAATGCTTTCGCGGGAATAAATAATTTATTTTCACGCGAATAGAAACTGTTGCTTTCGCGGGAATAACTAATTTATTTTCACGCGAATGGAAACAGTTGCTTTCGCAGGAATAAACATTTCATTTTCACGCGAATACAAACCAATGCTTTCGCGGGAATAAATAATTTATTTTCACGCGAATAGAAACTGTTGCTTTCGCGGGAATAACTAACTTATTTTCACGCGAATGGAAACAGTTGCTTTCGCGGGAATAAACATTTCATTTTCACGCGAATAGAAACCGTTGCTTTCGCGGGAATAAATAATTTATTTTCACGCGAATAGAAACTGTTGCTTTCGCGGGAATAAACATTTCATTTTCACGCGAATACAAACCAATGCTTTTGCGGGAATAAATAATTTATTTTCACGCGAATGGAAACCATTGCTTTCGCGGGAATAAACATTTTATTTTCACGCGAATACAAACCAATGCTTCCGCGGGAATAAATACTTTATTTTCACGCGAATGGAAACCGTTTCTTTCGCGGGAATAAAAAAAATTATTTTCACGCGAATGAAACAGGAATATTTCACGCGAATAACACTATTCTGATAGAGTTTTCGCGTGAGTGTTTTCATTGGTTATAAGTTAAATGAGTAGGAGTGTCTTATAGTATATAAGAACAACTCCCTCTACATAAAAATCATTCTCTTCAGCAATAATCTCAGGAGCATCAACTACTACAATAACCTCAGGAGTATCAACTACTACAGCTGATTTTCTTGGTGATAAGGTAAGAATTAATAAAAAAAACTAGTTTAATCGAAGCTAAAATGTAATTATTTTACAACACTGTTTAATCATCCTATACTAACACATAACTTTTTTATTTTAGTTCATTATGAGTTCAAAGCCATATACAATAACAGACTTCCTCCCAAAGATTTATCACCAGTATATCAAAGAAAATGTAGCCGTGCAGGAAAATGCGAAATATCCATTAACATTGCAAGCTGTGTTATTCTGTATAACGCAGCATTTGCTAACTTTAGCATCTTTATACGGAGAGCTACCCATACAGTACCAACCACATTCATTACACCAGAATGCTGACAATCAGAAAACATTATTAAAACTAACAATTCAAAACAATTTTGAGACAGTTTTGAAAATGTCTAAAATCGTAAATATTAACCATTTTTTAAAAAAAATTAAGAAGAAGGTATGGGATCAAGATCTCACAGAAAGATTAGTTAAAGCCCAATGGAGTGAAGAACTAATGCTCAAGTTTAAACCTATTATTTTACGATATATTCGAACAGATGAATGTTTATATTCATCTATTACTTCGTTTGAAGTTATGTTATGGCTTTTTCAAGAATATAAACTTTAATATATACAATCATACAATATTTAATTTCTATTCAATGTACATAATTATATATATAGCTATCGAAAAAGTTATCGAAACTTAAACACCATACATTCAAAATTTAGATGTCATATAAGCTCAAATTAAGTTCGAGTTATGTAAAAAATTATCAAAACTTGAATGCCATACATTCAAAATCTATATGGCATATAAGTTCAAAACAAGTAAAAAAATAAACAAAACTCAAATGCCACTCAATTGCCACTCAAATACCCCTTAAATAAAATACAATATAAACTCGGCGAATTCACACAACGCCGTAACTCATTGCATAACCCCCCAAGAACTAATCCACAAAAAAACACTTGGTAGGGAGATCTGCTCATATATTGCTACTACTATATTACTACAACTTCTGTAAATCTTCCGGATTCTTTAGAACCAACAATATCACAGGAAGGTCGAACGCTAAGGTTATAGCTAGCAAGCAGTCAACGCAACAGCGAAGGTTCTTGTAAGATTTGTCTATAGCTTTTTTATTATTTTATTAAATCATAATCTTCATCACAACCAATGATGTAACAAGCTTTCGAAAACAATAATATTCTGTGCAATTCAATTTTAGCGAGTCAGACTTTGACGTAAGTCGCTTTGACTACTAGTTCTATCTTTCATTTTTTCATCAACATAACCAAATATCTCACTACTATTGGAGAAGTTATAACAGTATCTGATTGGATACAATCCCCAGTAAAATCTTCCATTCCGTCCAATGACACCCAAGCTCAATCCCTCCGCTCTAACCTAAACAACTCGCTTGCTCTATCAGTAACATATTCGCTCTAGCTTTATGATGTGCTCCGCATATTATATTTTATTAGCTATATTATTTTTGTATCAAACACAGAATTGTACATAGCAAATTTTTTTAATTCTGATCAATATAAAAATATAAAATAGTACGACATTGACTACTGCTGATGTATCAAGAATCTGTACATTTAAAGTTAGATAGGCATATCACAATTAGTATACATAAATATAAAAATAAATGAAATGGAAGCAGAAAGTCAAGGAATCAATTAGACATAATAAATAAATCAGACAGATCTAGATTGAACAAAGCATTGAGTGGTCGAGATATGTAATTAAGTGTGTTGTCTGGGTAAATGGGAGGTCAACCCAAAAGATAAGACACAACAGGTCATTAGTATGTAGATTGTTTGCTCCTTGGCTTGTTATGTAATCATCAATCAGCAGCTTGATTGATTGTTGGTTTAGCAATAGACTGGTGGAGACCCCACAATTAGACTAATGACAAATTAGCCATCTGACAGACTGGTCAGCTGGTAGATTGGTCACTTGA
Source organism: Cryptosula pallasiana (assembly GCA_945261195.1). Taxonomy (NCBI): domain Eukaryota; kingdom Metazoa; phylum Bryozoa; class Gymnolaemata; order Cheilostomatida; family Cryptosulidae; genus Cryptosula; species Cryptosula pallasiana. Next base: position 12,957,126 of record OX183137.1, on the reverse strand, counting down.
TAGAATGGTCACTTGATAGTTTGGTCACATGACAGTTTGCTCAAATAACATACTGCTCACTTGACAGTTTAGTCACATGACATACTGGTCACTTGACAGATTGGTCACATGACAGATTGGTCACTTGACAGATTGGTCACTTGACAGATTGGTCACCTGACAGATTGGTCACTTGACATAAAGGTCACTTGACATATGTATCTCTTAAAAACTTCTCAAGTGACCTTTAGGCCACCCAATGACTGGTCAACCGATGCCCCACCAAATAAATAATCTGATATTGATAATTAAAACCAGCTGAATACGTCAGTCAAATTGTAAGACGCTACGCAGTATCATGTTCAGATCTCGAAATGAAATATAGTATAATATAGTGATACATAATAATGAATAATACTGTAAACATACACAGAGTCATTTGAGCATTCTGGATTTTGCAAAAAAATTATGATGATGTCATTACCAAATACCCAAGAAGAGTCAATAGACAAGAGTCATTGACCTCTAACCTTTGCTGACTGCTGACACCAACTCCAACCTACAATAAATAAAGCAATCATGAATGGATTATAGTCATGAATTACCAAAACAATCGTATCGCTACTAGCTACCGACTAGACATTTTGAACTGCTGACTATTAGCAAATTGTTTTTTTAATCTTCAGTCATCGTTGAGCAGGTCAGTTTAATCAATAAACAATTTATGACAGTTCAGTTATGAACAATATGATTCACCAAACAGTAACCTTTTTCAGGTAGTTTCTAGAGGAGGTATTACCTGGCATTGCCTACCTGGTGCCTTCAAGTGAAATAAATAATATGACAAGGGGGGGAGAGCAGTAGGGAATAAAGGTAACTTGCATTGTTTGTGCGATGTGATATAAGACAGACATGCACTGCACTAACCTCTAATATACGAGCACAGCCCCTGACTGTCGCGCTCCGTGGGAACTTCTGAGAGCGGTCACTGCAACGCGTGCCTCCTTCTGCAAAAAATCATGTGACCGAGTGAGTGTCAGTGTCTGGGTATTCAAATTGGCAAATGTTCTACATAATTGCAGTATCTCATGATTTGCAAACGATAGGAAAATGACAAAATTAAAAATAATAATAAATGACAGTAAAACCATAAATATACAAAAACAAATAGGTGACTCGCAAACTGGAGTTATGTTTTATTATTTATGAAAGAAGAAACATGGTGTATTAACAAATATGGCTGATTTCATTGGTTTTTAAACTTTTCTCAAAAAAACGCTTGCAACTTATTTAAACATAAACTTTATTTTTCCACCAACCTGGCAAAAACCTTTAATTGCCTATGGATGTGTCTTCGATGGCGACTAAAAATTAAAAAAAAACCTCAAACAGTCTCAGCTTAAAAAAAACAGCAAAAAAGAAAACTTTCTCACTATAAACGACCAATGCTGTCCCACAGTTTCCCTACGATGTCACAATCAACAACAATTTATGGGTTCTATTGGTCACCAACTTCTAACATAATGCGATGATGAAATGACCAGTTACCAATTACCTTTTACCAATTACCTTTTACCAATTACCTTAATACTGGCTGGAAAGATGAAATATTTTAGAAAAACAACATGGTATTAAAGAAATTACAAAGACTTAATGTTTTGAAGTTCAAACCCAACTATGGGTAAGATATGATACATGGTCAGGGTCTCAGTCTCAAAACCTGACCAAAGCTCAGACTCTGAGGTTTGGCGTTACACCACCACACCAACATAAATTATACAATACAAAACATTTATACGCAGAGCATTGACCTGGCCAACACAATAGCAGGAAATGAACCATCAATGGTCTCTTCTATGGCGCCACTGTTGCCAGTGAGTGAATAAAAACTCAGACAAAAACAGGTAGTACAAGAAATCTGACAGCGGGCAATCAATATACACCTGTTGCTGACTAATAGACGGCTTTTGATCTTAAAAATAGTTGTATTTCTACGAGCAAATATTAAGAGAACAACATCTGACAAGTTGTAAATTAGTTGTGAGTTGCAACAGCGGAAATGCCAACAGTTCATTCTAGAAAACTCCGGAACAATATTTTATTTATATAAACAGAAGAAAAGCCCTAATAGCACGATTGAAAGCGTTTTTTATTTCAACTTACAAATAACTAGCATAGACAACTTTTGGTTTAATTAAAAACTCTTGAATTTCATAAAAAATTTTGGACGTTTTGTGACAACATTTTTGTGACATTTATTATTTATAAAAACGGCCGAGGGATGTGTGGTCTTTTATTTCTATGAGAATGCAGAGATTAATTCTGAAATGTAAAACCAAATGCAATGGCACGGGAATCTCCTCATATTTAATAATTAAAAATGTCAATGTTTGGCAAGCCTGTAAAAATAACCTCAATTGTATAATTACTTCTGCTGAATTTCAACATTACAAAAATATTTAACCACAGCGAATAACAAGAATTTTGCTCATCAATTCAAAATTTTGATTGCCAAAATAATTCTCAGAATAAATCGTTGTCACATTTTCATTTGATGAACTAATCTGAAAAATAATCAGTTTTAAATAAATAATCGTGTATTAAAAAATATCAACTATCACTTTTTTACCAGTAAATTATTATTAGCTTCATCAACAACTATTAGTAATGAAAACATAGCATTACGATTAAATTGAATGCGTAATAGGACTGTACAACTTGATTGACATTAGCGAGCTAGAAGAAGGAAAATAGAATTATCGTACAAGATTTATAATTTTATTAGTCATGCTGATGTACAGTAGGAGCAACACTTTGTGTTTATCTCATTATCTTGAATGATGCGCGTGTATTGTTTCACCAAACCAAGATTATCTGTCTTGTGAGACATTTTCTACTCTCTCTGTTTCTCTCTATGACTCACAAACGGCTTGTGTTGAACAAAGCAAGATATATGTTCAGATATTTCACCACTAATTTCCCAATTAATGTTAGTGTTGTGTATGAACTACGGAATGGACCCACTGACACACACTGTGAAATGGTTGGGCAGGTAAACATAAGCAGCGGTTAACACCTCGGCAGCAGCTATTGCCAGCTGGATTGTTCCTCTGATCTTGGTCAATTGCGGAAAGCTACTACGCCATTATCAGCAAACATTGCTGGAATTCTCATCAGAAATAAATGGATAAAAAATGAGATTGCAACAGATTTAGAGCTCAGTTCTTAGTTTGGCACGTGTGAAGGTCTACTCTAGGTAGAAATAGGGCATGTATGATATTGTACAAGGCCAAACCAATGTCACTTCACCAATCAGACGGAATGTGAAACACCAAATACTGTCTCCTAAGTCTATGCATATACTTTAATTGCTCTATCACCTTGTACTGATACCTGTATTTTTTGTGTTTCTTCCTTCACATAAATCACCAAACGAACTCCTTTTTTGCTATTAAATGAGAAGGTGATAAAAAACCACAAAAAGAAATAGATACAATGATTGATGAGCCAACCAAACAGTTGCTATTATTTGCCTCAACCAATAGATCTACCAACTGTACATACATCCATAGATCTATCAACTGTACATACAACCATAAATCTATCCACTGTACATACATCCATAGATCTATCCACTGTACATACATCAATAGATCTATCCACTGTACATACACCCATAGATCTATCCACTGTACATACATCCATAGATCTATCCACTGTACACACGTCCATAGATCTATCTACTGTACACACATCCATAAATCTGTACATACATTCATTGATTTATCGACTGCAAATACCTCCATAGACCTATCTACTGCGTATACATCCATAGACCTTTGCATACATCATTAGATCTATCTACTGTACATACATCCATGGATCTATCTACTGTACATACATTCATTGACTGCAAATACCTCCATAGATCTATCTACTGCGTATACATCCATAGACCTTTGCATACATCATTAGATCTATCTACTGTACATACATCCATAGATCTATCAACTGTTTGTTTCAGCTGTGCCTTGTGGGCAACCCTGAAAACAGGTCTCATAAGCGGAGCTTGTGTGAGCAGCACACTATACACATGCCCGCCGTTACACCGGCTACTCTTCCGAAAAAGCAGAGGGGGACTTTTTGCTATAGCATGACTCCATAGTTATTATGGAGAGTGCAATCAAACTAGGGATCACATTATTTTTATGCCCATATCCGACCAGGCAGATAACCGTGCTGGGAATCGAACCCCAGATCCAGGATTGAAGTGCAAGCACTTTAACCACTGGACCACATGTGCCTCCACATCCATAGATCTATCTACTGTACATGCATCATTAGATCTATCTACTGTACAAACATCCATAGATCTATTTACTGCACATCATCCATGGATCTTCACATACACCAATAGATCTATCTACTGTACACACATACATAGATCTATCCACTGTGATGTTCCACATCATGAACATTACGTGATGTTTCAAAATTTTGATTTCTCTTTGTAATAGAGATTACAAATAAGTAAAAATACGTTCTGTATTACACTACTAGGCAATATCAATAAATTTTAGTCCAATAAAAATCACCACAAACACACTTTTGATAAGTCCTCAAGACAAACAGACATCTTGTTGACTATTGTACTATGTGACTGATTGAGCAGTCACCTTTATGAAGCTATTTACTAACCTTGAAACTAGATACAGCCATTCGCCCTCCAACATGTGCTTTATTTTCTCTCCAACCCAGCGTCTTAGCAGCCTAACAAACAGAGCAGTCAAGAGTTATCTCCTCATGGGATAGACAACTCCAAATAATAAACCAATAGAAATACAGTAAATGCCCGAAAAGCTACACAACTTTCAGTACTGTTATACTACATGGATTTATCCAGAGATTAGAGTAAATCTAGTGATTAGTGAAGTACACGGATTAATGACACGATGTTGTAACACTTTTGAGGAATTTCTATTTTTGAGGTGTCAGATAGATATTGTTATGCACTGCGGTAGGAGTAAGCGCCAAGTCTTTCATTAGTGGTTGTACCGCGGACAGTTACAAGCAATGGTTGCCATGCCATAGTACCAGAGTTTGTGTATTACACCATATTGTATAAAATACAAGGAAGGCCATCAAGTACATGCATACATTGTCACTTCCACCAACACTACAATCCATTTCTAGTCAGGTAAATAGTTATTGTATGCCAACTGTATTCCAAATTTCAACACTATTTATTATTAAAATTTAGTTTGCTTGCATAATAATTAAATAAAAAGTCTTTTCTAAGAAATTGAATACTAAAATAAATTATTATTATTTATTGCATGTGAACTGGTAAAGATTTTAAAAATTTTTATTTTAGTAAATTGTAATCGGGTACCAGCAAATAAAGGCTTGGAAATAATTAATTTTTTACACACAAAGAAAAAAAAACCTGCACTTAAATTTCCTGTGCTTTACCAAAATCCAGTGCCAAGACATCCTTTAAATAACCCCAACTTAATTTTTTTATCAAACAGGGATAAACGTCGGTGCTAATACAAGGCGCAGTGAGTGCGTGCGGATTGGTCAACAGTGTACCAATGTGTCAATTACTGCAGGGTAATACCATCGCAGATAATAACAATTCATGTTGGTAGAAAGTGATGTGGGAAGATGGCGCCAGATATCCTGACAAGACAATGTGACATCGGTGGATATTAATTAGCGTACAGACCAGTAAATCATCATATCAAATGTTATATAATAGGTGGAGAGGGTAGAGGAAACCTTTGCATGGTTGTCATACCAGAGCGTAGAGAAAACGCAGAATATGCGGAGAAAAACAATTGGTCTATTGATTTTATTTATTGCAAGCAGTTACAAGTACGATTGATATATAAATAGTGGATATGAACTTGATAATGCCAAGGCACTCGGCTGAAATGTCTGTAAGCTATATATTATGTCTCTAAGGAGGTTTTACATCGCGTTTAAATAAAAAAATACGTGTCAAGGTTAACAGGAAAGTCTAACGCGATCGACATTGAAAAAATTCTAAAAATAAAAAAAAGTTTGGAGTTTGACGTAAAAAATTCTAGCGGAAAGGAAATGCGGTTATTTATGACTGAGCAAACGCCCACCCATAGCCTGAACTCGGCAAAAAAATTTACATATTGAAAGCTGTTGATAGAACAGCTTTCAGTGAGAACTAAGGCTATTGAACTATAAGATAGTCCCAAAGGGTCACCGCCCCAACACATCAAATATTCTTGTGAACATTAACAGTCTGTGTCAAATCAATGATATATACATAGATGGCAAGTCATTTGTCCAAAAGTAAAAATAACTTTGACAATGAATAGAATGCTTGCTGGATAAATAAATAGGTTGAAGGGAGAAAACTCCGAACTTGACAAAGCAGATAAACAGACATGTAGAATCACACCCGCGTTAGTTTTACAGACTTGTCTTCTCATGTCAAAACAATTTTTCAAAAAAGTTATGTCTGCCTTTGAAATGTTGTTGCTGAACAAAGATTCCCATGCTCCTATTTAAAAAACCTGTGGTTATCGTGTTTACCTTTTGCGGCGAGAAAAGGTTATGTTCTCAGACTGATCTTATTGCTGAAGCAACAAAATATAACTTTTTTTCAAACCGCTGCAACGTTATAAAAGTTAAAAACCCCCAACACAAAAAAGCCATAGCTTTACTTATATAGTTTTATTTTTCTCAGAATTTCACAAAAAGTTGAGTGCAAAGCAAACAGCAATTGGCAACTTGCCAAAAACAAGATAATCATTAGAATAACAAAAGTACAAATGGCCTCTATTATCATAAACAACTTCCTCAAGAGAGGACAACTCTTTCAAAGTCAAAATTTTAAACTTCGTCTTCGACCTTTGACTGTCCACAAAAGACAACTACAGCTAAAAGAACTAATCACATTTTTTCAGGATTGAGTGCAGAAAATGATTCAAAGGAAATTTTCCAGACGCTAGCCAGACATTATTTAAAATAAAAAATCTATAAATACAATAAATCTAAAATAAATACGAATAACTTTGTAATTCATCAAATCAACGAATGTGATTGAGTGCATTTTTTCCTTGCCGTCACAAACATAACGGGCAGGATTGGTTACGCAAGAGATAAAATAAAATATAGGTGACATGTCGTTAAACCAACACTTGCCTACATTATCAACCTACATTGTCCACCGACACTCTGCACTCAGTAGTAGGATTATTTATTATTTTCATTAAAGTTAGAAATAAATTAACTAATTACCACTGTGGATGTGCAGGGTACTATTGCACTGTCTCTACACACACTGACACTGATATCTTCTGTCGGAAATGACGTCTGCAATCCGAATATTGAGACTTGACCTTGTTCAGCTAAAACACAGAAAAATTGACACGATAGAAATGCTCAAATTTGTCTAATTGATATTTTCACCGGACCGACAAAAATTTTACCGCAAAAAAGCTTTTGCAGTCATTCCAACATATTTTTTTTATTGCTGCAAAAAAAGCACCACAAAACTGGTCAGGGTTTGAACCTGAGATTCGACAGCAACTCCTTACCCACCAGCCAGACACACTAACCATTTCACCGAGTAGGCACACCTAGACACAAAGCTTCGCCAAAGAATGGTACCCGTCTCTTAAACCTCTGGATACAACACTCTCACCAACAACCCCCTAGCTGCTAAATACGTGTTTGCAACTTGTTTTATATCATTAACTTTTTGTTTTTAAAATAATTTAACAAATATTTTCATTGAATATTTTAACAAGAAAAGAAAATACAATGTTTAAATGTGTACGTTTAAATAACGCGATTTAATTTATCTCTGGAAGCTAGAAACACTACCACAGTCTACAACTAACAATTATAATCATGTGAAAATTTTTTGTAAAAATGCCACATATCCATATTTGGAATTAATCAGGCAAAGTGCTGAAGAAGTGAACCCCAGACCCTCAGCTCAACAGTTCAGCGCCCCAACCACTTCAGCCATCACATCCTTGAGTGACAAGGAGAGAATAACAACGAGATGTTTTGACACGGGCACTTGAAGTTGCAGCAGACAGATGATGGAAACAAGTAAGTGACAATTGGCCTGACGCCACAAGATTATTCATGTATACATATTACATAATTTATGGCAGATAACTGAGTAAAAATATTAATAACAAAAATTCATAAATAAAGATTAGATATAATGGGGAGCAGACGATGACAATAAGAGGCTTATCAGCTGAGGCCATGTTTGTCGATGGAGCTACGCTAGTGCGCAGAGGTAACGCTATTTCTACTTACATGGATTTGGTTTTTATCTGAAAAATCTTAAATTTCAGTAAAAACATACAGTCGTTGTCCACGTATTGGTTGGATTATGAATCAGCAATTCCTCCCTGGTAAACAGGTATAGCTTTGAAACCACAAAATAGTCAATGAGTTGGTTAGGGACTTCTTAACACCTCCCCATCCAATATCAAAGCTCCGCTTAAATAAATATATTTATAAAACAGTGCCAACGTATTGCTGGATGTTGCAAAAAAGTCTTCTTTGAAGTTGAATGAATGAAATAAACAAATTACATGACGTAATACTTGAACATAAATAATAGACCATTGTAGGTTCTGTGACAGATCAAAACTGATGCTTTGTAAGCGCTCTTTCCCAAAGTGCGTGTACAATAATCTATGGCACTCAAAATACTCGAAGATAAGTTATATAAATTCTATCCAAGTAACTACAACTCTGCTCAGTGGGACCAATGCAGAGTAACACGAGAGAGATACAAAGAAAGATGTGCAGAAAGAGGAAAAAAGGAAAAGAAAAAAAGAATAAGAAAAGAGCTAGGTACAGAAATATAGGGCTCACTAACCTCCCTCCAACACTTCTGTAATATCATTTGTGTAGTGTGGAGCTGAGACTATCAACTCGTCCCTACCATCCGTGTCCAAATCTATGAACTAAGGCAAACCGATAGAGTTAAACATAGAGCTACACACACTGCATAGACCCTACTATAATATATGGCAGTATATGCCCTCTCTGTATGCATATTCATTACACACTCGATAAAATATCATAAAATTTTCCTCATTCGATGATGTAAAAACCAAAAGAATGGAGTTGTCCACACATTATTGATATCACTTTAGGAGAAGACAACTTCTTATATAGACCAAGAATCAATACAAATCCGCGGAGAGGTAGTCAACGAAGCAATACCAACCTTTACTACAGAACCAAACATAGAGAACTGTCTCTCTCCGTAAAGAATGCTGCCAAGCTGGTCTTCTTGTGACGCAGGATGTAGAGTGGAGAGGTTCCACAATGCAACAGCTCCAGTCTGTTTCAGTGTTACATTGACATCCAATATAGACCCATTGACATCTGCAGATCAAGTCATATACTATAGGGTTTATATCAAGGATTAGCTGAAGAGATACTTGTCATAGAGAGAGCAAAGAAATACCTGCACTGTCCATGCCTACAGCGAGTACACCGGGTCCATTTATACCGTAGGGATATCCAACGGCGAGGCTACTGCCCAGGTGCTGATGCTCCCGAGTGCCATTGATTGCTCGGAGAAGTTTGAGATCAGGTAGACTCCATATTGTGACTTGACCGGCCGACTGTATATCGTTGGTACTGAACTTACAATCAGGCCTGTGGAAACACAGTCTAGACTTACATAGAACACAGTCTATGCTCACAGAGAACACAGTCCAGACTTACATAGAACACAGTCTAAACCTACATAGAACACAGTCTATGCTCACAGAGAACACAGACCAGACTTACATAGAACACAGTCCATACTTACATATAACAATCTACGCCTACATAGAACACAGTCTATGCTCACAGAGAACACAGTCTAAACCTACATAGAACACAGTCTATGCTCACAGAGAACACAGTCCAGACTTACATAGAACACAGTCTATACTTACATATAACAGTCTACGCCTACATAAAACACAGTCCATGCTCACAGAGAACACAGTCTAAACCTACATAGAACACAGTCTACACCTACATAGAACACAGTCTATACCTAAATGAAACACAGTCTACGCTCACAGAAAACACAGTCTAAACTTACATAGAACACAGTCTATATAGAGGAGAGCTGGCTATAAGCACACGACCAAAATCAGGAACGATGGCCACAACCACAGAGCTACCAAACCAGCTAGTGTTGGCACCAGGCTACAAAGACAATAAATTTAAGCTCAAAGACACAAAGTTATAAAAATGAGACAACTCCAACTGACACTCACGCAACACAATCTACTTACCCCAGGCCCGTATATACACTTCCAAGTATCAAACTTAAAGTATTTGGTGCTTTTGATGAGGCACAGCTTGCCAGACTGGGGTCCGGCTGGACCTGGAGAATAAGGAAAGCCCACAATCAGGTCTGCATGGCGATCATTATCAACATCTTCAGTAAATAGGTGAACGCCTTCATTGTTGTATCTGGGCTATATATAACAGTAGAAAATAATAAATAATAGTACAATACATTGTAATACAACAAATACTATATATATCAGATCATGTATTCGTGAGTGTACAAAGAGAATACGTACTGCATTGTGATCAGTGTGTACGAGTGAAGGCTCAATACCAAACCTACCACTAGCGTTACCAAACCACACCGCCAGAGCTCCCTGAAACACATACTTCATATTATGTAATACAGAGTATCTCACAACAATGTACATAACAAGATACAGTGATTGTGATCGATGGACTTATTTTACAATAAACTATATTATTCATACAAACAGGAAGTTAACTTGCTAAATTTTAGTTAATGACATACATCCGCAAAAATTACATCAATTTTAGGCAGTAATAAAAAAAGAAGACAACTCAGTTGATACACAATAAAATATTAATTTACATTATGAAATAGAGCGAACAAAACATATGTCTAACAATACACAATAATCAATGCGCAATGAGTATATACTTAAAAGCTGGTAATAATTAAAATGGTGAAGGAAATGTTACAACCATGACAACATATTGTTATGGTTTGATGGCTGAGCCTCAGTAACATAACAAAGTGTGAGAACCAACTCTTGGGAAATACCAATAACTATGGTGACTCAGAACGTTTTGTACTTTGCATTTTTAAATGTTTGAACGTTTCTTACAAAGTCCAAAATTTGCAAACCTTTTGAATGTTTTGTGAAGTCGTTTATTATACGCTTTGAAAATCCGAGGCGAATTGCTGGTTTGCTCTATTGATAATAGATCTTCAGACCATTACAACTGATATTTTTTTAAATTGTCAAAGTTATTGAAATAAATAAAAAAAGAAATCATTTTTATTACCATTTCATATTACTATAAATAATAAATAAAAAGATAACTCAACTTGCGTCGGGTTAGTTCTCAAACCACCTGTAGATCAAGTTTACTAATGTATCCTTAAGTTGTGTTCAAATGCAGTTTTAGACTAGAGCAACAACACACCCACCCTGTCTGAGCATCCCAGTGATGGGGAAGAACCTCAGACTATACCACAATGATAGCGGACCTGGGGTTGCATAAAATAGACAGACAACTCCAGAATGATATCTAACTTTTGCATTCACCCATGTTTTCAAAAGCAAACAGAAGTATGAAATTTGGAAATCTAGAATTATGAGAAAATGCGACTTGATACAATGCTACTCTATACATTAACTTGGTGATGATGGAAACGGTCTAGTAAGAAACGAGTTAGTAACAAAACTGTCTGGTAAAAAATGGGCTAGTAAGAAACGGGCGAGTAAGAAACAGGCTGGTAAGAAATGGGCCAGTAAGAAATGGGTTAGTAAAAAACGGGTTAGCAAGAAACAGGCTAGTAAGAAACGGGCTAGTTAGAAACGGGCTAGTTAGAAACGGGCTAGAAAAAAATGGGCCAGTAAAAAATTGGCTAGTAAGAAATGGACTGGTAAGAAATGGACTGGTAAAAAAGAAACCGTCTAGTAAGAAACGGGCTAGCAATAAATGATTAGTTACATTATATATATACATAGGAGTACTTACATTATATGTAAGGTTCTGCCAGCCGTAGTTAGGTGAGCTGACCACAATGTCGTTATATCCATCAAGGTTAACATCCAGAACAGCTACGTCACCACCAAACCTCCCCGACTACAGCAAACAGGAAGATAGAACGCTCAGAACCAGGTATGCCAACAATAGGAGGTATCAGACTGTCAGTAATCAATACGGCTAGTATAAAGTGACTTACAGATTGAGGGGGGCCAGCTAAGGTAACATTGGCTAGCTCTTCTACATCAAAGTCTCCCTTAGGGAAACCACTTCCTGAATCTGGAAGAAGAGCAAGTAGTAGTCAGTGTGAGAACTTCTCACAGAGAGTGGTGTACAATGTGGTGAATAATTCCTGGTTGTTGGTGAAAATACAAGTGGGTGAAAACAAGGGACTTGTAAAAGACCAAGTGCAAATGTATGAGAAAATATATCGATATAGAAAAGATAGAGCAAAGATAGAGTAGAGATAGGGTAGAGATAGAGCAAAGATAGAGTAGAGATATAATAGAGATATAGTAGAGATAGAGCAGAGATATAGTAGAGATAGAGCAGAGATATAGTAGAGATTGAGCAGAGATGAAGTAGAGATAGAGCAGAGATATAGTAGAGATTGAGCAGAGATAAGGTAGAGATAGAGCAGAAATAGCAGAGATACAATAGAGATAACATACCATAGACAACAAATACACGACCATTGTATCCAGTGACATCGCCAGTGGAGTACATGGGTGCAGATATCACCAAGTCCTCTAAACCATCGTTGTTGACATCAGAAAATGAGATGGATCTGTGGGGAAGGAATATCACAACAGGTGTATATCATACAGAGTGTACACTTATTTATAGACTGTATCTGTATCGCATCCACCCCTGTACACACTACATCCCCCGTACACACTACACCCCTGTACACACTACCCCCCTGTACACACTACACCCCCGTACACACTACACCCCCGTACACACTACACCCCTGTACACATTACACCCCTGTACACACTACACCCCCGTACACACTACACCCCCGCACACACTACACCCCCGTACACACTACACCCCTGTACACACTACACCCCCGTACACACTACACCCCTGTACACACTACACCCCCGTACACACTACACCCCCGTACACACTACACCCCTGTACACACTACACCCCTGTACACACTACACCCCCGTACATACTACACCCCCGTACACATTACACCCCCGTACACACTACACCCCTGTACACACTACACCCCTGTACACACTACACCCCTGTACACACTACACCCCTGTACACACTACACCCCCATACACACTACATCCCCCGTACACACTACACCCCGTACACACTACACCCCTGTACACACTACACCCCCATACACACTACATCCCCCGTACATACTACACCCCCGTACACACTACACCCCTGTACACACTACACCCTTGTACACCCCTGTACACACTACACCCCCGTACACACTACACCCCTGTACACACTACACCCCTGTACACACTACACCCCCATACACTCTACACCCCCTGTACACACCACACCCCTGTACACACTACACCCCCGTACACACTACACCCCGTACACACTACACCCCTGTACACACTACACCCCCATACACACTACATCCCCCGTACATACTACACCCCCGTACACACTACACCCCTGTACACACTACACCCTTGTACACCCCTGTACACACTACACCCCCGTACACACTACACCCCTGTACACACTACACCCCTGTACACACTACACCCCCATACACTCTACACCCCCTGTACACACCACACCCCTGTACACACTACACCCCCGTACACACTACACCCCGTACACACTACACCCCCGCACACTCTACACCCCCGTACACACTACACCCCTGTACACACTACACCCCTGTACACACTACATCCCTGTACACACTACACCCCCGTACACACTACACCCCCGTACACACTACACCCCTGTACACACTACACCCCTGTACACACTACACCCCTGTACACACTACACCCCTGTACATACTACACCCCTGTATACTTACTCTCCCAACCGACTGTATGGTCTGCTGGTAGACAAGATGGTAACTGGCTGTGAAACTTCTCTGCTCTGATACTTCTTGTCCACTTTTTCATTCTTCATCGATGTTGATGGTTTCTACAATTGTATTGATATAACAGGGTATAATAATGCTTTGTGTATTGTATTGTGCATCAACGGTAAGCTATAGCACAAGTACAAACAATTCTAGTCTAAAACACTCACAGTTTATCATCTAAGTCACTTACCTGCAGCTCAGCTGATCTAAGCACCATACCATATTCTGTCTTCTGTATAATCACCTTCTCTTTGCTGATGGAGCGCTTATACAACGCCCGCAGTGCATAAGGAGAGGGAGAAGAAGGAACACGGGCTACTGCAGCCGATCTCTCTGACTCACCATTACATCTGATGTAGAGTGGGTTCTCAGGTGTTGTACAGTGCCCACTGCAGATTAAATAACAGCAAAACCATTTACATAGCACTCAGGCTTCGGAGTTCAATGAACAATTCTCTGTGATAATATCGTTGACTGCAAAAGAATCTTTTTATGAGTTGTCTCGCCTTTAAAATTAATAAAAATAAATATTCTTACTAAATTAAGAAACGTCATTTATTGCCCTTATGTTATCTATTGTCCTTGCAGTCAATTGTTTTCTATACAAGGCACTTCCTCTCGTTAGACAAAGCTGTATTCTATCAACAACATGCTAAACTGTTTGCATTTAATATATAAAAGAGAGAAGTCCCAGTAACTTACATGTTACTAAACACAGCGCAGGGTAGTTAGTCATACAACACTACCAGCTGAAATAAATAAAGTCAACACGACACAAACAAGTAAAATGAACTAGAGATGAATCTGACCTAAATCCATTCTCCAGTATGTAGATGACGTTGTCCCATATACTGGTACTCCATAGAGCCATATCGTACATGCCACCCAGGAAGAACGAGTCAAGGTTTTGGGTGATGAATGGACTTTTCTCCGCAGTAGCAATGTAGTCCTGTAGTACATATACATGGATGACTGAGAGCTACAGTGATGGTAGTATTAGTTATGTATATAGTAGATAGGGCTTGTGTTAACGTACCTTACCCAGCGCCAGTGTCTCGCCCATTCTAAAATATATGCACGTATGCCATAACATACTTTGTTATATAATCCAGACTATGTTGTGTAACACGCATACACTGTTACATAACATGCACTGTTACATAACCCACAAAAACTGCTACATGAAACACTCGTACATAATACACACAATGGTAAATAACACACATACACTGTTACTCAACTTACACTGTTACATAACACAGACTTTTACGTAACACACATACAGTTTTTCACAACACGCATGATTACATAACACGTGTAAAATCTCACATAATACATTGTTGCATAAGACACTCACACTGTACATAACACACAATGTTACATAAGACACTTACACTATTACATAACATACAATGTTACATAAGACACTTACACTGTTACATAACATACAATGTTACATAAGACACCTACACTGTTACATAACATACAATGTTACATAAGACACCTACACTGTTACATAACATACAATGTTACATAACATACAATGTTACATAAGACACTTACACTGTTACATAATACACTTACACCGCGAGGTAAATAAGAGTTGTGCACTCCTCAATCACATTCAGAGGCATCTGTACACTACCGTAGTACAACTGGTATATCTTGTACAGATGCTGTGTGGGAATGTACCTGCACAGGAAACAAGCGAATGTATAAATAAAACAGAGTACACACAAAAACCAACTAGCTTCTTATATAATTGTACATAAAACACACACAAAGTTTGTAGTGGTACAAACCATTGAGAGAAGTGAACGTAGGAATAGTCTCCCCTGAATGCATTGATGACATCACCACCCAAGTCTGCAGCACTGTGTGAGGTATCATAGACCCCGTGGAAGTCTACCTGTAGTATAAACCAGTATGTACAATAGAGAACTGCACCAATATGTACCGGCACCGTAACACAAAGTCTAGCAATAGGAAACATGCGTACAGCCGCCATTGTTCTGATGAATCCTTGTCTAATACCCAGAGAGTGCCATGTTATATCTGCCACTTGATGGGAGACAAATCCAAGCATAAACATAACCAACTTCTCTGTTTCCTGCACATACAACAAATGGGTACCATTTAGCGCTAGCCATACTGACAACAAAGGCTAATTTTTCTACATGTGTCACTGGACTTGAGAAGGTTCTGGGACGTGGTACAATATTTTATTAGCTTATAAATATATGGATCGTGGAAGTCTCGGAGCTCGTGAAGGTTGTAGATGTCATGGGAAAACTACGTCAAGCTTTTTCGCAACATACTACAACATACCTTTTAGGTGACAAAAGTGTTTATACTTTATAACAACAAAAACCCTTGAATCGTTTAGTATAAAAATTATTTATTATTTTGCGCAATGAGGTTACATATTTTTTTTATGAGAAAAGGTTGCAATTTATAACATTTTTCCAACACTTTTGCATGAACCTTAGACAATGCAAATGTGACTAAAAATATAAGCTGTTTGTGGCCCATTTATTCAGGGTTTAACAATGCAAAGATATTCCATGATCACCGAGAGTGGGCAACTCCAAAATAGGTTTGGTACTTGCAAGATAAATGCACTATCTCTACTTGTTATGATATCACCAAGGCAACGGCGAGCAGACAACAGAATGAACCAACCTCAGACCAAGGTGGAGGGAAGTTATCCCTGAGATATTGAATAGTGACATTAGTAAAAGGTGTCCAATGGGTGTCTTCTGATATCTGATGGTATTGCCCTGAAATATCCATGTCTATGTACAACCTGAGTCAAACTTGATAGCATTACCCACAGATCAACTACGCCCACAGCAAAACATCATACCTTTGAAGCAAAGACTGGTGAAGTATGTATCTGGATATGTATTTCCTGCTTGGAATGCATCTTGGTGTTTTACAATAAGCTATAAAATATTAATGCTATATTGTGAGATATTATGTTAGCCTGTACTCCTGATTTTCTTGTAATACAGATACGGTAATGATTAATAAATAATTTACCTGCTTGTAGCTTAGGCTATGGCTGGTATCATCAAATATGGCTGCAGCTATGTGAGCTAAAATTTAAACATAAAAAATCAGGATCTAACTAAATTTTATACATTTATACGTTGATGTCATGTTATGTTTGAATAAATAACTGGAAATTGTAATGAGAGCAAAAATTCTGCAACAAATCTGGAAGCCTTCTGTAGCTAACTCTATGATAGTTGCAAAAGTGCATTTGTTGAGGTGGAGATCAACATTCTGGTGTAAAGTCCCAGTCTAGGAAATTATCAAATTTAATTAAAAAGTGCTTTCTTGTGGCTTTAATGCACATGTGCCA
This sequence comes from Cryptosula pallasiana, assembly GCA_945261195.1. Classification (NCBI taxonomy): domain Eukaryota; kingdom Metazoa; phylum Bryozoa; class Gymnolaemata; order Cheilostomatida; family Cryptosulidae; genus Cryptosula; species Cryptosula pallasiana. The sequence goes on along the minus strand of OX183137.1, from coordinate 12,939,610 downwards.
AGTATCAACTAGTTTTTCTTAATACGATAGGCAGGAAGACTGAGATCCACAGTCTGCCTTTGTCATTACGGTAGGGGAATGCGCCCTGACAGTCCCACTACAACTACATCACTGGTTCAATAAATGCCTATTGTACTCACTGCAGAGAATATTCATTAATTGGACGTTAAATGAGTTATTAGAAAAAAAAACTGACAAGAATGTTTGCTGACAGTAATGATTGTCAACAGAGACGAGTACAAACAAACCAGGTGCAGTCATAGACACCTAGAATGAACGCCAACAAATATGGCGAACATCGGTTATGCTATGAAGAAAAATATTTTGACGTACTTTCGAAAAATTTGTTTCTGCAGAAGTCTAAAAATACTTTTACAACATTTATTCTATTAGTGTCGACATTCCCAGTTTGACAACAATGTAGGCAACTCCTGGAACGAATATCGAAATGACATTTTATATGTTACCTGGATTGAACCTTTTCATACCTGCCATGTGGGTGAAAATTTAACAAAATTAATTTTTAGTAAGTTTAAAAAGCAATTTTTGAATTAAAGGATGTAAACATGAGAATGGGTAGAAAAACTAACTAAAGAGAACAATCTAAAACCATGTATACAAGGATAATGTGAAAACAATGTACTTGCTGAGCGATCTCCAAGTCTGGCTTTCATTTGGTAAAAAAGAATGAAGCTAGGAAGGAATGCAGTAGCTTTTAAGGAGAAAATTAAATTTCCAGGAATTTTCAGAATGTTCAGAAATATTCATGAGATAAAAAAAATTGTACCAAAATTTTAGGATGGTCCATGACAAACCAAAAGATATGACAAGGTATGGACAACATAGGACAAGGTATGGACAAGATATGGACAAGATAGAACAAGGTATGGACAAGATACGACAAGGTATGGACAAGATAGGACAAGGTATGGACAAGATAGGACAAGGTATGGACAAGATATGACAAGGTATGGACAAGATACGACAAGGTATGGACAAGATATGACAAGGTATGGACAAAATACGACAAGGTATGGACAAGATAGGACAAGGTATGGACAAGATAGGACAAGATAGGACAAGGTATGGACAAGATACGACAAGGTATGGACATAAAACGACAAGGTATGGACCATTTATAAAAGGAATGCCATTCCATAGAGGAAGTCAACTTCAGGCTTGTCAATGTTCTTTTTTAGTCTCTATACATTTATCCAAAACTGCTGGGTGTTGTATCTGTTGACGTTTACTTGTGTGATATAATGAAGTAATGGCAGTACTCACTACACTGACAAGTCAGTGTAACTACAGGCAATAATTGGAGATTTATCCAGTAGTAGTAGTGGTAAATTTTTCCAGTCTTTTTATGCTCTATCTGCACTTCGGTGACTAATTTAGTCTAAACCATGCATTCTAAGCTTCAGAAGCAAAAGTAATATCATGTAAATATAATATCAATAATGACCAGGCAGGAGTTACTTCTCAGTTTCTAGTGCAACTGGTTATAAAAAAATTCATTACATCCACCATTCATTTTATTATTATTGTCGAGTGTAAATTCAATACTACTTGTAGTTATTGTTTTTTCACAAAGTAATATATGATATATGATAATAGTAAAATCAACAGTTGAACAAATTCTGTTTTTGTAGCTTGTTCATAATAAACATGAAAGTAATAGCAATAATAATAATCTATCGGTCTAAAATTTGCAAAAGTTCACACAAGCAAACACATTTCGATTACTATTCATACAACAATTGCTTAGTTCTTTTGTGGTTGCAAAACTTGATTTTATTAAATCACTAAACATGCATAAAATGATTTTGAGCATTATGATCAATGTTACTAATGGATGACAATGCGCCCTGCATCTAAATTACTTCCACTATACAATACATTATGGTTATGGAAGCAGGACTTCGCTGCGTGCGCCATCATTTATTTGTGCCGTCAATTAAACAAGCTTGTTATGCAAAATTGTAGCTTCGCCTCACAGTATTTGTGGGTATAATATTTTTTGTTAAAATTCTTTTATCAAAAACTTTCAAAAGTTATAGGGTTCTCTCGAGCCTTTGCATCAACATCATTTCTGTCACATAAGCTGTTGGTAATATGTCAAAGCAAGCTAATGTTTTAGTCAGTCATTATTTCTAATGGTAAATTGCATGAATGAGTAATGTTGTCACATCAGTTGAGGGAGATAACTTCTACTAAGTCTTTATTGCCAATTCATTTAGCTTACCAATTAATAATATTGCCAGAGCAAGAGTTAGCAAGAGGCTATTGCCACTTTTCAGTGAAATTGAAAGATCGCTAAGCAGTTTTGCGTTTCCTGTTTAACTAATCATATTTCCCAACTTAATTTATATTTTTTTTTATCAAAAGATAACGAAGTGATTTTATGAAAAATGTTGGCCACGTATGAATTATTATGCACCTGGTAGTTTTATGTTATGGCATTGCTATTTAATGCTATAACATGACCAACCTTTGCTAAGCAACTGCCATCTATTTCCATCGACATACCTATTTTAACTAGTTATACATGTCACTGCAATTTTTCTGCTTGCAGACAGAGCTGTGAAGAATATTTGTCTCAAGGATTGATTTTTTCTGACGCGTCTCTTGTGTGATGAATCAGGAGAAGGAATTGTCTGATTAGGCTGAGATATTCAAATTTTTTTGCTTCATCAACTTGCTGTTTTTAAGGTTGTCAGTTTTGTATTTTGATTGTTCATTTATGTGTCAGCTAGAATGACTTTTTCGCAAATTGAAGTATACTTGATTTTCTGTTGTTTGCTCTTTACATGTTTTCCATAGAACTGATATGCAGAATTTAGTTTGAAACCCCATCAGCTACTACACATACCAGTAAAGTCACACAGAAGTGAGAGAGTTTTGTGAAGTTCGAAAGGAAAGTTCGTCAATTTACATTTTATTCTATTTGACTTTATCTCTAAGTAGTTAATCAAAGGAATTTGCGTGTAGAGGAAATATAGTTTTAACCAGGACATTGTTGTTGAAGATCTATAAATGTATCTGTTTAGATGTGTTGAGCAGTTGAGTTATTAGAGTTATAAGTCTGTTGACTCATAGACTGGTTATGGCATCCAAAAATAAAGGTGACTGTGAAATATTATTTTTGGTTAAGGTAGAATGGCATGGCGGCCAAGTTCAGGAGAGAATTGGCAGTATTGTGTTATAGAAAAAACCTGGAACCTAAAAATGCATGAAAAAATTGTACTGCATATTAAATTCAAAGTTGGAATCGAAAACCTTTATATTATTAAACAGTGATGGAATAAGGTTTACCAAGTCTTGCTGATAAAAAACTTTACCGCATTTGTTTTACATTTGTGAAGTTACCTACTTACGCATGTTTATGGGGATATAACGATTATGTTATGTGACAACCATTTATAGAAGCAGAGAGTTTGATTAAATCTAGTTCAGCTTCTTTATTACTCACGGCTGATATTAAATTATGCATGAATACAAGAGTTGTCCTTCCACAGTCTCAATAATGTAGTACATAGGTTTAGACCATGGATGAAGTATATACTTCATCCATGGTTTAGGCGGATTTTAGACGTAACCTCTTGTCTTGTAGACATATTATCTTGCTGGCCAAACTTCTTTTAGTCTTAGTATCTAGTAGACAAAATATCCTGAAGCCGTAATATCTTATAGGCGAAGTCTTTGCCTCCCATTATTAGTTATATTAATGAAATAATAATAATAATTAAAAGCTTTGCATATATTATTATATTGTGCAGGATTTCACTGTGGGGGTGTGAGTTGGTAGCTCGGCCTACCTGCACAACCTCCCGAACTGTGATGGCAAACTGTGTCTATCGCTTCAGCAATACAACCCGCCCACAGGTCGCCTAGTATCCTTGGGAGTGGTGCATTACCATCCTAGTTTACTATCTAGCTGTTGGTTGCGTTAGCTATTCTAGTGCAAGGCAGAGGCCGAACTTTGAAGGGCGAACTAGTCAAGCTAGGTTTGGCCAGCAAAGGTTCGGCTGATCTGTTTAGTGCAAGGCAGAGGCCGAACTTTGAAGGGCGAACTAGTCAAAGCTAGGTTTGGCCAGCAGAGGTTCAGGCTGATCTGCTTATTTATTACTACTCGAGTAATAGAGCATTCGTTGTACGTGCATGTACTTAGCGCAGTGAAGTTATTGTTAGAGAACAAAGAAACTTCTGAGAGTGTGCAAGCTGACTCTGACTTTATTGCTGCCTAACACGGCTATTTATAAAAAGGGTTAAATAATATAATTCGGGTAGACACAGATAGACAAAAGAAGCCACACCTAGCACAACTGGTTGGCTAGCATGGGCAAATCACAGACAAAGGGAGGTACTTGAGTAAATGCATGATTAGTTGCACATGGTACACATATAAGATTGCATGTTAAGTAAGTGATGATAAATGTGCATAGAATAAAATGTCTTAGAACGCAAGCATAGAACGATACGATGTAGTAAGTTGTCAGACTTGCCAACCTAAAGTGAGGGGTCAAGAGTGAGACTTGGAAAAAGGGGAAAAAAGCGCGTGAAATCAAGCCAAATGGGAAAATACGGTCTCCCTACCCAGGGAGACTGTGAGATCGACAAGGGATGGACCATTTATAAAAGGAATGCCACTCCATAGAGGAAGTCAACTTTAGGCTTGTCAATGTTCTTTTTTAGTCTCTATACATTTATCCAAAACTGCTGGGTGTTGTATCTGTTGACGTTTACTTGTGTCATATAATGAAGTAATGGCAGCACTCACCACACTGACAAGTCAGTGTTACTACAGGCAATAATTGGAGATTCATCCAGTAGTAGTAGTGGTAAATTTTTCCAGTTTTTTTATGCTCGATCTGCACTTCGGTGACTAATTTAGTCTAAACCATGCATTCTAAGCTTCAGAAGCAAAAGTAATATCATGTAAATATAATATCAATAATGACCAGGCAGGAGTTACTTCTCAGTTTCTAGTGCAACTGGTTATAAAAAAATTCATTACTACATCCACCACCATTCATTTTATTATTATTGTCGAGTGTAAATTCAATACTACTTCACTTGTAGGTATTGTTTTTTCACAAAGTAATATATGATATATAATAATAGTAAAATCAACAGTTGAACCAATTCTGTTTTTATTAAACATTAATTATTTGTTATGTGATTTATCATTATTGTAGAGGACCGGCGACGTTAACTACTCCCACCGAACATTACATACGGTTACACTTACACTTACACTCATCTATGTCTAGTTCTATGTTTACTACATGTCTCGTTCTATGTATACGATATCCCAGATACATGTGACAGTTCTATGCCCGCGCTTTAGGGCAGACATTTCTATGTACATTTTATTATTATTATTTTACTATGTAAACTTATACGCATGCCATGTGAATCCAGCCATGCATTCACTGTTGTACCACCCCTTGTATTTTATTTGCACACGCTGGCCAATCAATTGTGCCAGGTGTGGCCTCTTTTGTTCACTACTTGTCAGTCACTTTTATTATGTAACAGTTTACATAAAAACGCATGTTCTAGTCAAATAAATCAGAGTCAGCTTGCACACTCTCAGAAGTTTCTTTGTACATACAAATAACTTCACTGCGCACCATTACTCGAGTAGTAATACATAGGCAGATCAGTCTGGACCTCTGCTGGCCGAACTTAGCTTGTCTAACTTCGCCTTCAATGTTCGACCTCTGCACAGCACCACAATAAGACAGCCGAACCTCTGCTGGCCGAACCTAGTTTCACTAGTTCGCCCTTCAAAGTTCGAACACATTGCATACACAAACTACAGCTAACGCAACCGGCAGCTCACTAGTTACTGAGATGGTCAACCACTACTCTCCAGTATACTAAGTCGACCTGTGGAAGGGTTGTATCGCTAAGCGCACTAGACACAGTTGCCATTCACAGTTCGGGAGGTTGTGCAGGTAGGCCGAGCTACCACCTCGCACCCCCACAGTGAAATCCTGCACATTGGTGGCAGCAGTGGGATTGACAGACACCCACAAGAAGCAACTCCCAGAGGAAGAATGGCAACCAGGAGACGAGCACTAAGCACTGACAGGGATCCTTCCAGCCTGCAGATGATGGGGACGCTCACCGACATCCTAGACCGTATGACAGTAGCCACAGCCAGAGATAAGTTTAGAGTACCACAGTACGATGGTACAGGAGATGTGGACTACTTTCTACAGCGGTTCCAGGAGGTGACCAGAGCAAACCATTGGCCGGCCGAGGAAGCAGTCATCCACCTACGCCAAGCCTTAACAGGCAAGGCCGAACAGTGCGGTCGAGGGGAGACTACAGAAGAGGTGGCGCGAACGCTACGAGCGACCTTTGGGATGACTCGTTCGGAAGCCCAAGCAAGACTGCTAAGCTACCGACGAAACCCCAGAGAAAGCCTCAGAGACCATGCACTCACGGTCGAGCACCTCGTCACGGCAGCCCATAGCACCCTGCCGCGACAGAATAGGGATGAACTGGTAATGCAGACATTCCACAGCACTCTAGGACACACGTACCTGCAACGTCACCTGTTGGCAGTACGCCCTCAGAACCTAGAGGAAGCTATCTTGGCAGGAAACGAGTTCCTGCAGGTGCCTCACCAACCATTGGGAGGACCCCACGTCAGGACAGTGGAGACCGACCCCCTGGAAGAGGAGATGGCTCCGCCAAGAGAGACGGCTCGACACCAAGAGGTGCAGGACCCCTTGGCACAGCTACTCAAAACCATAGAAGGGTTGAGCAAAGAGGTTGCCAGCCTAAAGATGGAGAAGAAGCCTGAGCCACCCAAGAGATGTTGGGGATGCCAACAGACAGGCCACACCCGGAAGGCATGTAGGAGCGTCCCTTGGCCTAGTCGCCAGGGAAACGACTACCGCCCGCAGCAGTAGGGAGACCCGCTGGCTGCACACGGGCAACGGCACATCAGAGGGAAAGGGCACAGGCACCCTCCAGTGGACCAGCAACAGTGCGTCGAGCGACTCCTCCCCTGGACCTCCTGACTAGTCCCCCCATCGCCCTACACAACCGTTTTGCCAGCCTGTCGGCCCTCGACAGCTCAGTGGCAGAAGAAACGGACGGCGACGGGACTCCAGAGCAGCAGGAACCAAGGCCCAGGAGGAAGGACAAGCAGACACAAACGCCCCCACTGAGGAAGGAGGAATTCATTCCAAAGCCTGTGACCCTCCAGAGCAATCAGATCGAGCGACCATATCGTTCGAGCTACTACCTACCCGGAAGGGTAGAAGGAGAGGCGGTAACGCACCTCATAGACACGGGCTGCAACACTAACCTGTTGTCCAAGCGGGTCTTTGATCGGTTACCGAACCACGTACAGCGCAAGCTGCAGCACTACGATTCCCATGGGATCATGGCCGACGGTACGAGACTTCCGTTCTACGGCTTGCTCTCACTGAAGGGAAGGATACGGCACGTCAAGTTCGAAGAGACCTTTGTGGTCAGTCAAGTCAACGAAGACGTTATCCTAGGGATGCCCTTCCTGACAAGCCAAGGATGCCAGATGGGGTTCGACCGTCCAGTACTGGTGATACAGGGAAGGGAGCTGGCCTGTACCGACCGCCACGGGAGAAATCTCGTGTCCAAGGTGCAAGTCCGACAGGACACCCAGCTTCCACCACAGACAGAAGTGACTATTCCATGTCACTTGAGCTCCAGGGATACGTTCCCTCAGGGAGTGATTGAAAGCATCCAGGGTGGGATACCCATCGCCACCAGCGTCAACAGGCCTGACGCTCAAGGACACGTCCTGGTCAGATGTCTAAACCCAACGCAGGACACCCTAAGACTACCCGCAGGAGAGGTGATTGGCACCTTTACGGGAGTGGAAGAGGGTGGCGTTCAGGAACTGACAAAACCAGACGGACAGCAGAGGAGCAAGACGGGAGGAAGGGAGTTACCCCCCCATCTGCATGACCTCTTCCAGCAAGCCAAGAAAGGGTGCCAGGACCCGTGGCAGGAGCAGCAAGTAAAGGAGCTGCTGATCGAATACCAGACGGTATTTAGTAGCCATAGCGGAGACCTGGGCCGGACCACACTGGCAGAACATTCGATCCCCACAGTAGAAGGGGCTCGGCCCATCCGGTGCCCACCACACCGCCTGGGACCAGAAAAGGAGGCAGAGGCAGAACGGCAGATCAAGGACCTGTTGGAAAAGGACCTCATCGAGCCGGCTGACGGAGCTTGGAGCTCCCCTGTGGTACTGGTGAGAAAAAAGGACGACACGTGGAGGTTCTGTGTGGATTACCGGAGGCTGAATGACATAACCAAACAGGACGCCTACCCCATCCCCAGAATCGACGAGTCGCTGGACGCTTTGGCCGGCAGTAAATATTTTACTACGCTGGATCTCACTAGCGGATACTGGCAGGTACCCCTAGACCAAGACGCAAGCGACAAGTCGGCCTTCACCACTAGGAGCGGCTTGTGGAAGTGGAAAGTGTTACCCTTCGGGCTGACGTCAGCTCCTGCCACTTTCCAACGGCTCATGGAAAAAGTCCTCAAAAGGTCTTCACTGGAAGACACTGCTCTTGTACCTGGATGATGTGATCATCATCGCACCCGACTTCCAGACGCACTTACAGAGGCTAGGAGAAGTGCTAGGACGACTCCACCAGGCAAACCTGAAGGTAAAACCCTCCAAATGCGAGCTGCTACAAGAAGAGGTCAAGTACCTCGGACATGTAGTAAGTGCAAAGGGAGTGGCCACCGACCCAGGGAAGGTGGAGGCCGTCAGAAGATGGGAAGCACCAACGGACGTAAAGGGGCTGCAGGCGTTCCTAGGAACCGCCGGGTACTACCGTCAGTACCTCCCCGACTACGCCACGATTGCTAAACCACTCACCGTAATGACAGGCAAGGAGACACCCTGGAAGTGGGGACAAGCAGAGCAGACAGCCTTCGACCAGCTCAAAGCCAGGCTCACCCAAGCCCCAGTACTCGGGTACCCCGACCCCAACTTACCATATATACTGGACACTGACGCCAGTGCGGTAGGAGTCGGTGCTGTGCTCTCCCAAGTACAAGAAGGGAAGGAACGCGTCATTGCATACTTCAGCAAGACGCTGGCACCTGCGGAGCGGAATTATTGTGTCACACGAAAGGAGCTGGTCGCTGTCGTCAAGGCAGTGAAACATTTCCGTCCCTACCTCTACGGGCGGGAATTCAAGCTCCGGACGGACCACGCATCCCTCCGCTGGCTGTGCAGACGGAAGGAACCATCGAACCAGATAGCTCGGTGGCTGGAGATCTTGGCTGAGTTCCGATACAAGCTCGAGCACAGAGCTGGAACTCACCATGGTAACGCCGATGGGCTCAGCCGACAGGGACCCTGCACAGACTGTAGGCAGTGCGGCTCCATCGAGCAGAGAGATGGAGGACCTTCCCATGTAGAGCTGCAGCAAGAAGCTGGACAGGGACCTCAGAGAGAGGCTAGAGACGACCTCGACACATTGAACCCGGTACATCCCCCCCAGGATTCGGCTCAGCCGAAGGGACGGGATGCGGTAGGCCGGACTTGCGCCGAGCCGAGACGACCGGGAGACATGATGAAGAGGGAGTCTGCAGAGACGAGAGAGAAGGAGGAGCGGGTCAACCTCACTGTGACAAACCCGGTACACTCCACCCAAACCTTAGCTCAGGAGCAAAGGGACGGGCAGGATGCGGTAGGCCGGATTTATGCCGAGCTGAGACGACCGGGAAGCGTTACAGAGAGAGAATTGGCCGAAGGGAGTGTCGAGCTGAAGACACTGTACGATCGGAAGGAGGCGATGGAGATCCGCCCTGACGGGGTGCTCGTCATCACGCTACACCACCCTTCCAGATCAAAGCAATGTGTAGTCTGCCCACCTAGCAGGAGGACACAGGTCGTCTGGGAGACGCACAGGATGATCCACGCAGGGATTCATCGGACAAGGCAGCGCATCCTGATGGATTGGTACTGGCCAGGCATATCCCCCCTGGTCAGAAGACTAATCAAGGACTGTGAGGTATGTCAAGTCGCCAAGAATGGGAAGAAGACAGAGAACCCTCACCGACAAAGGATGTACGCGGGACGACCTTTTCAGAAGCTGGCGGTCGACCTGGTCGGCCCCCTGCCCTTGACGAAAAGGAAGAACCGCTGGGCGCTGGTCCTCACTGACCACTTCACCCGTTGGCAGGATGCGATAGCTCTGCCTGACGCCACAGCACCTACGGTCGCCGTCGCACTGGACGAAAGAGTGTTTGCTTACTGGGGCCTGCCCGAACAGCTACACTCCGACCAAGGGGCTCAGTTCGAGTCCGTGCTGTTAGAAGAGCTGTGTAGCCTGTGGGGCATAAAAAAGACAAGGACCACCCCCTATCACCCGCAAGGGAACGGAATGGTGGAGCGTCAGAATCGGACACTGGGAGACGCACTCCGGACACTGATATTGACGAAAGGCCAGGACGAGTGGGACAGTCTGCTGCCGCAAATCATGCGGGCCTGTCGCAGCACCCCCCACTCAGCAACAGGGGAAACGCCCAACATGCTGGTAATGGGACGGGAGGTCCGCCTCCCTGACCAACTAACGGGTACACCCCATACCCTGGACCCTCGCAACATCATGGAGCACACTGCGACAGTGCAGGAAAACCTCCAAAAAGCACATGAGTACCTCCGACACCAGCAACAGGAGACGAGAAGCCAAGACGACGAAGAACCCTCGGTATTCCAGAAAGGAGAGCTCGTCGTACTTGAAAATAAGCGGAGAGTAAAGGGCAGCAATCCGAAACTGCAACCTCGGTTTGTAGGCCCATACCAAGTGACGGAAGCCTTTCCCTACCACACCTACAAGGTGGAACGAAATGGACAGTGGTCAATACAAAACGGGATGAGGTTGCGTCACTATAGGACATGCCAAGAGCCAGTCGGCCGAGCACCCCCGTGCCGAGAGCCCGCCCTCCAACCAAATATGAAAGGGGCCAGAAGAGGACGACCCCCCAAGGCACGCCCAGCCCCCGCTGAGAACCTGGAGTTGTTACCTCTACCACTACCCGTACCAGAGACGTTACCATTGCCATTGCCGTCACCCCCACCAGAAAGGCCACCGCCGGCCAGGGAGTCCCCTAGCCCGCCGCATATCCAGGAGCCTGGAAACCCTCCTCTGGGAGGGCGGACACCCCACACTCGGGAGTTGTCACCCCCGCCCTCACCTGCAGTGCGCCACAGTCCAACCAGAAGGTCTGAGGTGCTAGGACACAGCAAGATAAAAGTAGAAGAAAGAACAAGTACAGAAGATGAAGACACGCCCCCACCAGAGGTCGTCCAAAGGGCATCCAGCCCACCGAGGCCCCCAGCCCTCAGTGACGAAGACTGGCCGCCCCTACAACCCAGCCGACTGCCCGCCTCACCCTTGAGTCGACCACAAAGAGAGAGACAAAAGCCAACCAGGTTGAACGACTACCACTGCTATGCAGCAGGGGGGGAGCCCCACACACCCCACACCCCACCTACTGGAGCAGGAGGCAGGGAGGTCACATCACTGCCATCGTCAGCTACTCTCCTGGAGAAAGAAGCACCAGAAAACCCGGCCGAAATCGGTTGGATAGAAGTGAAACGAAGAATAAACAAGAGAAAGATAGAAGAAAGGGGGACGAGTTGGCATGAAGAGAGACGAGTAAGAAAAAACGAGCCAGAGAAAACAACTCCCCAAACCAGTAACCTCGTCGCCGAAAAAAATATGGAACAGGGTAGCATAACTCCCAGTTGCTGCGAACGAATACCCGCCACCCCACGTCATCAAAACAATACCACGTGGGGAGTGACGCAAGGAGAGCACGTGGTAGCCACCACCAATCAGAATAAAGATAGGTGCAGGAGCCGCCAACGCTCAGTTGCCATCCAGCAGAGAACAAGTTCGCTACCCAACAGACGAGTAGATCAACCGGACAACATACCAACCACCATGGCTAGAACTGCACAGTACACCAAAGAAGGGATCGACATAACCTCCACAACAGGTGAGCAGTTGCCGAACGTGTCGATACGATCTCTCACCAACGCCTTAGATCAACAGATGAAATTATCAGTAACTGTCCCTCGCAAGGAGGACATGTTACGAAAAAACAGCACCTCGCCTCTCATCAATATAAGACATATTGCTATTGCAGAAGAGGGTGAGATAACTACACCAGAACCGACCACCCACCTCATGAGGGAGATTTGGCTCAGTGGAGACACGATGAAGACTATAAAAGAAATGGCAGTGCAAGTCGGAGACAGCGACCAGTGGAAATGCACTAGGTGTGACTTCCAACAACTACGGAAGAGAGTGATCTACCACGTGCGGCAGCACCTAACATTCTTCTTTTGTAAATGTGGAAAGAAGAGTCCATCAAGAGACGCCATCTTAAAACACATTCGTGTACAAGGTGGCACTGCCGAACACGGTGGAAAACACAAGCCACTGTACGAGGTGGACGTAGATCGATACGAAGAATTCTGCAAAGCCATAGGCTGGAAGTCACCACCGCCCTTCGGTACCCCGACCCCCTGCATAGAGAAGGCACCAGCAGAAAAGACAGCAGTAGAAAAGAAGCAAAGCGACAAGACAAAAAGAGAGAAAGCGCCAGTACACAAACGGCTGGGAAAACAACCAGAGTCACCTCCCCCGACAAAGAAGAGGAGGATGACTCCCCCTCGCCGCTCGACCTCACCTAGGAGAGAGCGCCCCCAGCCGAGCTCATACAGTTGGCGAGCCGAACGCGAACATTCGGCAGAAGCAGACAGACAGAGACGAAGGCGGGAACATAGACACCGCATGGAGGCACTAGACCGGGAATTGCATGCCATCACGCACGAAGCTTGCCAGTTGCTGCTACGTGCAGAGGACATTAAGAAGGAGTTAACCCGCCCATACAGAGATTAGAAGGAACCCTACCGACGCCGCCGACATATTTATTGGCCACCATCGCCAATGGAGGGGAGTGTGTAGAGGACCGGCGACGTTAACTACTCCCACCGAACATTACATACGGTTACACTTACACTTACACTCATCTATGTCTAGTTCTATGTTTACTACATGTCTCGTTCTATGTATACGATATCCCAGATACATGTGACAGTTCTATGCCCGCGCTTTAGGGCAGACATTTCTATGTACATTTTATTATTATTATTTTACTATGTAAACTTATACGCATGCCATGTGAATCCAGCCATGCATTCACTGTTGTACCACCCCTTGTATTTTATTTGCACACGCTGGCCAATCAATTGTGCCAGGTGTGGCCTCTTTTGTTCACTACTTGTCAGTCACTTTTATTATGTAACAGTTTACATAAAAACGCATGTTCTAGTCAAATAAATCAGAGTCAGCTTGCACACTCTCAGAAGTTTCTTTGTACATACAAATAACTTCACTGCGCACCATTACTCGAGTAGTAATACATAGGCAGATCAGTCTGGACCTCTGCTGGCCGAACTTAGCTTGTCTAACTTCGCCTTCAATGTTCGACCTCTGCACAGCACCACAATAAGACAGCCGAACCTCTGCTGGCCGAACCTAGTTTCACTAGTTCGCCCTTCAAAGTTCGAACACATTGCATACACAAACTACAGCTAACGCAACCGGCAGCTCACTAGTTACTGAGATGGTCAACCACTACTCTCCAGTATACTAAGTCGACCTGTGGAAGGGTTGTATCGCTAAGCGCACTAGACACAGTTGCCATTCACAGTTCGGGAGGTTGTGCAGGTAGGCCGAGCTACCACCTCGCACCCCCACAGTGAAATCCTGCACATTATTATACTAATAATGAATAGTAAAGTAGTGAGTAATAATAAATAAACAGTAATTGTTATTTTTTTTATTCATTATTATTATAATAATAATCCTAATAATAATAATAGTAGTAATTATTATATTATTATTTTTTTGAAAATTTTTTGGTTTTTGTGAATGAATGAATGAAAAAACAAAAAACTTCACTTACCTATCTCAACATGTGTACCAATGCCACAAGACTGGGTAAACGGAGCAATAGAAGCTAAAACAACAAGGAGGTTGCATAACAATGGTTGCAAAGGTAACATTGTCAAAGTTACAGTAGCAGTTATAAAATTAATGATCATGGTACATAAAATCTTGTGGTTTGCAGTAGTAACCTTTAGATGCTTCTCTATAGTAAGACTCTTTCGTGTAGACATTGATTCGTCTACGCAATTTTCATAATCTAATTGGTGTTTGCCAATGGCTGAAAACCAATAAGATGTCGAGGATGAATTGACTACTTAGCGTCTGCGCGAGAAAATCTTCCCACATGAAAATTCTCCAATTCATTTTTTTCTGGTACATTTAATAATTCATGAAATTCAAAATAATATAATATTTACCAGATGAAAAGTTGCAATATATTGAATATTGTTCTTTATGCAATATTTTTGAAGGATAATATGACCATGTTAACATCATGCAAATGAATAATATGGTCATACAATTAATTTTGTGATACATACAACATGCCAATAATAATAAAAAAAATAATGATAATAATAATAATAAATAATAATAATATTAATAATAATAATTATAATGATAATTAATAAATAAATTTAATAAATACTAATAATAATATATTATAATAATGATATTAATAATGAGTATTATTTATGTAATAATAATGTTTGTTGTAGTAACAAACAAACAACAACAAACCAACAACAACTACTACTTACTTACTGCTGCAGCTACTACTACTCCACTACTATTGCTGCCATGGAGGCTACCACTGCTGTTACTACTTACTACTGCTGTTCAGAGATGGGGGCAAATCACGGCTGACTCGAATATTTGAGTTTTCGAATATTTGAAACAAATCAAAATTAGCTGATTTGCTGATTTGATTTGCCTACCTCAGTGATTTGACTTGATTTGATTTGGTTTTTTTTTTATTTGAGTCAAATATTTGATTTTCAGATTCAAATCATTTGGTAAAAATTAACTTTTTTGTTGATAAATAATAATGCAAAAATTATCATAGTTTTGTTATCTTTTTATCTTTATTAGAAGTATTAGCAAAAGATTACTACTGGGTGGGGTAACAGAGGCCACAACTCATGACTAAAACTACAGTCTATAGTTACGCAATATCCCCGCATGGCGGCTGAGCTAATTATGTTGTTGCCAATATTAGATGACTAATTAATTCTGTACAATTACTCAAAAATGGCCTGAAATGAAGGATTGATACGAACATGACAAATGGATGTTTGACTATGTGTACTAGGTGAGTGGTTTGTTTGGTTACTAACAACTTGGTGGAATAATATTATATATTACTCATTTATTTATTATAATAATAATAATTATTTATTATCATCATCATTTGTTTGATTTATTATTATTTTGGATGAATCAATTGTGGTATATTTGGGTACTTGTCCCGATGCTCTTACTAGCGGAGCCTGCGTGCGCAGGCGGGTCAAGGTCGAGATCGCTGGGTAGAAAGCTCATTCATTACCGCTGTGGCTTTTGCACTGAGAGAGTCGTGTGTTTGAGCTAGCTTGCAAAATATAATTACCCTTGCTTGTGAAGTACCTTCTTGCAGTCTTGCGTTTGCAATAAGACGTGTGGTTTGTTGGGCAAACCGTAGGTGGTGTTGGCTGCAACTAAGGGGTGGTAGGAGGTTGCAGGGCAGCTTGGAGCTGCGTCACTATTATTCTTTATTACGTCTCTATACGTAGATACCGTTAGTTAGTAAGCATCCAGTATTTTTCGTAACTTAACGTAACAAGCTATTTCGGCATTTATTGATTATTATTATTGTAATAATATTATGTAATTAATTAATTTCAGATCAGGGATGTCTTCTCCAGATCGCCCAAAGGGCGAGGAGGGAGCTTTGACCTCTGTCAAAGAGGTGCCAGCCTCTGTTGGTGGGGCACCGGTGATTGTGGATGCCGCGGCCCTGGCCAGCATCCTCAATCAGGCGAGGGGCCCGATCCTGAGCCGGATTCGTCAGTTGCTGAGTCCCTTCTGTGGTGACGGGTCTATTGAAGTGACCGTATGGCTGGCAGAGTACGAGAGGCTCTGCGCTCTAGAGTGCATTACCCCAACCGACATTCTGGTGTATATGCTGGGTGGTAATGCATCTCGGGTTTATAATAGGATGAGAGTTGGGGAGGCTTCACAGTGGGAAGTCGTGAAGGCTGCTTTAACAGCCGAGTATGCCATGCCACGTCAGGAGGCATGGCGCCAGTTCATATCCTGCAAGATGGAGGCTGGTGACACCGTCGACGTGTATATGGATCGTTTGGAACGATTCGGAGGCAGAGTCGGCATGAGTTGCAATGAGCTGAGCTTTAGGGCTCAGTTCTATGAAGGACTGCCGGGCTCTGTGTACGAGTGGGCTATTACTCATTAGAGTGCATATATTGCCGACTTTGGCACGGTGTTGGCTCGTGTGCGAGATCGACTGGTCTCACGCAGAGCTGTTGCTGGCCATCAGAAGGCTAGGCAGCTGGACAATGAAGTTGCGGCTGCGTCTGGGAGGCAAAAGCAACCCGTCGGGGAGCTCTTGTGCTTTCGCTGTGGAGGTGCCCACAGAGTAAAAGACTGTACCAGTCGGAGGAAGGCTCCGGCGGCCAGGGCTAAAAAGGCCAGGTGTTACAGGTGTGGAAGCACCGACCACTTTGTGAGGGATTGCTCTTCACAGGCTAGAGTCGCCGCATCAGCTGATGGGCAACCGAGTTTTCGGGCAGAGGGCGCAGACCGGGGCGGCGCGTCCTCTGTCATGGAAACGGAGTGAGCAGGGCTCACGGCGGACAGCCTCTCATAAGAGAGCTGTTGAGTGGTGCATGTGTGCCACAGGGCAGGTTGGACCTGTCGGGGGCGGCTGGCACTAAGTTAACATCAGGCCGCATGCCAGTCGTCCAGGCCGTTGTGAACGGTCGATGTTTCCTTTGTCTTGTAGACACGGGAAGCGAGCGGACTCTGGTAAGTCCGCGGGTGGTGGTGGGACAAGGCCTAAAGACAGGCCGGCCGTTGTTAACGGCAGATGGCAATGCCTCTCATGTGAAAGGTACTTGTCGTGTCATCATTGGGTTGCCGGGACATTGCTTTCATGTCTCTGCCTTAGTGATGGGTAAGCTGGAAAATCTTGGCGTTGATTGTCTCCTTGGTGGCGATGCCATCGATCATATGGGAGGCGTGAACGTCCAGAGGAGCACCAACTTACGCTATGTAGTTAAATGGGGAAAGCCTGTTCCAACTGGGTGCTGTGGCGCTGTCTCGGGTCCTTCCTGTGGAGCTGTGCCTGATGGTAGTGGGAGTGGCAACTCAGAGTTGCTGCAGGTTGAAGACCCTGACTTTGTGGCTAACTTTAACGGCAGTCGATGGACTGTCAGTTGGCGTTGGTGTGGAGAGTCTCCTTCAGGACTGCAGACCCGTATCTCCGAGTACCGATGTACGAAACTGCCTTTGATGCACGAGCGCTATTGCGCGGAGTTGGAGAAGTGGATCTCTAAGGGCTGGCTGAGACAGTGGGACGGCCCTGTTGAAGGGATCATTCCACTGTTGGCAGTGTTTCAGCCAACCAAGGACAAGGTGCGACCAGTCATGGACTATCGTGAGCTGAACACGTTTGTCGAGTGTCACACTGGTGATGATAAGGTCGCCGTGTGTGGCGAGAAGATTAGGAAGTGGAGACAGCTGCGTGGTGGTGTTCGGGTGGTAGACCTGAAATCAGCATACTTGCAGATCCACATTTCTAAAGACCTGTGGAAGTATCAGGTCGTGAGGTATAAGGGTGTGCATTACGCCTTGACTCGATTAGGTTTTGGTTTGTCGTGTGCACCCAGGATTATGACCTCAATCCTGGGTAAGGTGCTGTCTTTGGATGATCGTATTCATCGGGCAACAGATCACTATGTTGACGACATAGTGGTTCAAGAATCTGTTGCCAGCGCTGAAGAAGTGCGTGAGCATCTTACCAAATACGGGCTCGAGACTAAGGAGCCGGAAGACCTTGATGGAGGTCGTCTACTGGGAGTTGCACTAAGGCGTGACAGTCAAGGGGAGCTCCAGATGATGAGGGCTACTGCACTATCGGAACTCAGTGTGCAGCCATCAAATTTAACAAAGCAAGATCTGTTCTCCTTGTGTGGCCGATTGGTCGGTCACTATCCCGTGGCAGGGTGGTTGCGTTTGCACTGTAGCTTCTTGAAGCGTCTGGGTTGTGGTGGCAGCTGGGATGCCCCTGTCGGGGAGACAGTTGGCAGGCTGGCTGCTGAGCTTCTCGCTAGAGCTCAACTCGAGGACCCCGTACAAGGATGTTGGAATGTGGATTCCGGTGGGGTGGTAACAGTTTGGACTGATGCCAGCTCTATGGGGATTGGTGTGGTCCTCGATGTGTGTGGCAAGGTTGTCGAGGATGCATCATGGCTGCGAAAAGAGTCAGACCATTCGCACATAAATGTTGCGGAGCTGGAGGCTGTGGCAAGAGGTGTGAATCTGGCGATCGCGTGGGGCTTTAGAGCTTTCACGCTAGCCATTGACTCTCTTACAGTCGTTAACTGGATGGGCAACACGGTAGACGCGCGCAGTCGTGTTAAGACGAAGAGTGCTGCGGAGATGCTTGTAAAGCGTCGTCTGGGGGTGATTCGTGACACGATCACCGAGTTTGGACTTGATATAAAAGTTCGTTTTGTGCTCTCGGCCGAAAACAAAGCCGATTGCATGACCAGGGTGACCAAGGCATGGCTGGGTTACCGAGGTGCTAACAGCACCAAAGCACAAGTGAGTGCGGCACTTTCCACAGGGGAGAGTGTAGAGGACGCCATTTGGGCAGCGCACTTGCCCCACCATTTGGGCGTCGACCGGACGCTGTATCTTGCTCGGCAGATTCGTAGTGATCTGTCAAGGGACCAAGTGAAGCGCGAGGTGGCTGGATGTGAGGCATGCCAGCGGGTTGACCCTGCTCTGAGGTCAGAGAACCTTGTCCCAACAGGAAGTTTGTCGGTCGAGGGAAACTGGCGCAGGGTTGCAATCGATGTCACACATTTTGGTGGCAGACTGTTTCTGTCGATGGTTGACTGTGGTCCGTCGCGATTTGCTATATGGCGACGCCTGCAGACGGAGTCTGCGGAAAATATTGTCGCTCAATTGCGCAGTGTGGTGATTGAGCGAGGGCCATGTGACGAGTTGCATATGGACAACTCAATGGCGTTTAGGTCAGCATCCGTGGAGGAGTTCGCTGACGAGTGGGGAATTTCCCTCAGATTCCGAGCTGCTTACGCCCCGAGTGGCAACGGTATCGTGGAAAGGAACCACAGGACAATCAAGAGGATTGCGGAGAGAGGGGGAATATCCCCTGAGCAGGCTACATTTTGGTATAATGTAACGCCAAGGAAAGATGCCGACGAGGGATCAGTCCCCTCGAACGTTCTCTTTCGGTACCCATGGCGGGTACCTTTTGATGTCAACGCCCCTGAGGCGGATGTCTGTGGCGACAGTGTGTTCTCCGTTGGTGATGAGGTATGGATAAAGCCACCTATACCCTCATGCACCAAACAGTGGGCCCCCGGCAAAATTACTGGGGTCGTGTCTAGTCACACAGTGTGTGTGTGAACGGTGTGCCACGGCACGTAAGGGATGTTAGGAAGCGTCGACATAGTGGGAGCAGGTACCACGCTCCACAAGTCAGCAGAGGTCACCGGGAAGCCATGACGGCTGGTGACAACATTGGGCCTGCTCCTCTCGGGGGTTTTTTGGGAGGCCCGGCGTGTGTGCCGCTCGAGGCACACCAGCCTGAATATTTGGGGCTGCAACACTTTGAGGCAGGGCGTCCTGCTGCTGACGCTGGTCAGGACATGGGTGAGGTGAATGAGGCCCTGCCTGCTGGCGACGCTGGCCAGCCCACGGGTGGAACAGAGCGAGCTGCAGACGCAGTAGAGCAGCTCGAGGCCACTGTAGATGAAAATGTGGCCGTGGCCGATGAGCCGCCGGCACTTCTTAGACGGTCGCAGCGGGAGCGGCATCGGCCTGCTTACTTGTCAGAGTATGTGGAATGACCTAGGGAATTTGTGTGCAGCTTCGTGAGAAGCTGGGGGAGATGTGGTATATTTGGGTACTTGTCCCGATGCTCTTACTAGCGGAGTCTGCGTGCGCAGGCGGGTCAAGGTCGAGATCGCTGGGTAGAAAGCTCATTCATTACCGCTGTGGCTTTTGCACTGAGAGAGTCGTGTGTTTGAGCTAGCTTGCAAAATATAATTACCCTTGCTTGTGAAGTACCTTCTTGCAGTCTTGCGTTTGCAATAAGACGTGTGGTTTGTTGGGCAAACCGTAGGTGGTGTTGGCTGCAACTAAGGGGTGGTAGGAGGTTGCAGGGCAGCTTGGAGCTGCGTCACTATTATTCTTTATTACGTCTCTATACGTAGATACCGTTAGTTAGTAAGCATCCAGTATTTTTCGTAACTTAACGTAACATCAATGAATGAATGAATAAATCAATGCCATAGAATAGTCATAGTAGATAGTAATAATAATAATAGCAACATTAATAAATAATAATAATAATGAGGAATGATAATAATAATTATTATTATTATTATTGTTATTTATCGTTGGTGGTTATTTTATCGCTATAATATTATTATTGTTAATTAATTATTATTAGTAATAATAATAATCGTCATGGCATTAATTCATCCACATAACTATGTTAATAATAATAATTATTGTTATTCATGGCTGAATAAGTTGATAATAATAATTATTGATTATTATCAATGATATCAAACCCTTATTAATTATTATTGTTATTATTATTTATTACAATAATAATATATTATTATGGATAATAATAATAATAATAATAATAACAGTAGTTAGTTACAATAACATTGTTGTTGTAAAAATTGTGGTGTTGATGTTGTTGTTATCATCACCAATGTAGTTACAGTAACTTCACTTTATTAAGCACTGTAAATAATAATAATAAATAATGATGATGATTAATTATCATGGTGGCAATGGATTCAATGATGATAATGATTATTTATATTAATTAATATTGATAATTAAATAAGACTACTGTTTTTAGTAGCAAAGAGTAAAAAATTACCATGTAAGTATGTGGAATGAAAATAATAAAAATTGAAGTTTAGCAGTGATCAAAACAATACACCACAAAAACAAATGACAATTAATTATATAATAATTAATAAGAATATTATTTTTAATTGTTGTTGCACTTATTGTGCTGATTATAGATTTTTTATAGTAATAGTTATTACTATTAGTCCACAAAAATTGATACTATTGATAATTTTAATGATTTATTATCAATTAATTAAGCAGTGGATAAAAATTAAATAAATTGACTATAATATTGTAGCAGTATTGGGCAAATGGCACTGTTTCAAGAATATTGTATTATGATCTATCATTTTCAACAATATTTTTCTGGCATTATTGATTGATTAAATTTACCATTCAGAGCATAAGTACGGCAGTTTATGCAGCTCGACCCAATAAATTAATAGTAGTTTGATTGGTAATCAATGAAAGGTGCTTATTACATGTTAGGTTAACATTAGTAAGTGTTATTGTTATTTGCCATTGCATTGTTGTTATATGCTATGCTATTTGATTTAGATTGCAATAGCATAATTAATTTCATTTACTCTAATCATATTCTCCCGCATCATTGTACATTGCTCAACTTTGCTATGTTATAGATGTGGATATATGTGCTGGCTACCCTGTGGATCTCGTTTTGTCAAAAAAGATTCAATACTCAACAAATCATATGCACCAAGAGTTATTCTTCCCGTGAAATGAGTTGCTCATTCCGTGAAGTTGAATATGCAGTGCTCCAACATGCAGTTTGGACTACTGAGGAAACATACAAAGATGAATGAAGACACTTCACATAGAAGAGACAGTTGTGATGAATTTAACCACGAACCATCTATGTACTAAACGTGATGACCATGTTCTAGTGTAGCGTAGTATAGCTCTAACCAGCGTTCTAATATCTTCGAATCTTCTTGTTAGAAAGTAGTTCACTCTATGTACTGATGTGAACAATGAGTGATTTTTTACCACCGCAAGAAATAACTGGTGTTTATAATTGGAACTATTGCTATTGTATATGAAAGAATTTCGTCTATCTCATGGTATGCCTCACTGGCAGGAATGTTTTGTAATTCTCAGCTGATCAGCAATATTTTTATTGGATACAACCCACTGTCCCGCAACAACCAACTACATCACAAAGCTTCATGCTTCATTTTCACCGCATACTCTTATTTGATCCGCAGACATGACATCATGACGTTTTTGTAGAGCCTCTTTATTTTTTAGCTTTACAATAAAAAATATAAAAGAAAACTATATGATTTTGTGTCACATCTAAGTAATATCTGATAGCTGCAAAAACCACCAATTAAACTAAGGTTGTCGTCATGTAGTTTTGCAGCTCGTAACTTCTCAATATCCTATTGCATATGTTCATTATATCCGTCAGAATACTAAACTTGTATAGTGATTACTTTAGTTGCATTAATTCTGATATGAAACTTATTGGAAATTGTGGCAAATTACCTAAAAGAACATCTATACTTTTTATTATGAAAACAAATCATTATATTTTTAAGTCATATCACCTGTGTTTAGTTTTTTCTAGTGTGTGTGAAAGCTACTACAGCTAAAGAAAGTAATTAAGCAATTAGAAATGAAATGGTGTATATGCATGTAATTTTAAACCATCTGAAGTCTTCCATTAGTCAGCCTCCTGCAGATGGAACAAGAAAAGAAACGTTTGAAAAGATGCACATGTCTTAGAAAATATACCAATATACATTCGCATTCCACTACCAAATTATAGGTAATGGAATTTGGAACGAACGTAGACAGGAATGAACGTCGACAGGAATTAATGCAGACATAGCTTAAATGAATGTAGACACATCCTGGAATGAACGTCGACAGACCTGGAATAAAAGTCAACTATGTTAGAGAGAAAAATTCGATGTTTATTCTAGGAAGTGTCAACATTCATTACTGGCAACATTGAAACTTCCATTTCGACGTTCGTTCCAGGAGTAAAATAAATTACCGTTTTTTCCCAAAGTAGACAACTTTTGGAACGAAAATCGAAATGATATTTTATATATCGCTGAGAACGAACGTAGACACATCCAGGCGTGAGAGTCGAAATTCTCTGGTTTGTTGCATTGTCGACATTCGTTCCAGGTATGTCGACATTCATTCCTGGATGTGTCTACGTTCATTCCAGATGTGTCTGCATTCATTCCTGTCTACGTTCGTTCCAATTCCATAGATAATCAGTGCATTGAGTATAGTTTTGAACCCAGATTCTTTTTTTCCATACTTTATTTTCGTGTGACTCATTAACATCTAAATGAAGTAGGAGTGCACAAAGCTGTAAAGGCCTGTTCACAATGCTGTCGCATGCAACCCTCACTTCTGTGGTGACTGACTAGTGAAGGCATGAATAAGTTGTAAGAGCTCAATTTTTATATGGTACAATAAGGTAATTGCGAAATAATATTGGACATGAGCCGCAGAAATGTCAACAGTGACCATCTATGTCAACATACTTTTATATGGGATTTTGAACTTTAGGCACTTTTCCCCCCACTATTAATGCAGAGAGGATGAAAATAATGGCTTTTGTGTGCTTGTTTTCGCTCCCAGGGCTTGTTTTGAAAAATGATTTGAAACAAATATTTGAAAATCAAATGCAAATATTTGATTTGATTTGAAATTTTTACTGATTTGACTTGATTTGATTTGCCTCGATTTCTCGCGTCCCTGATTTGATTTGATTTGGTCCATTTTGAAAATGATTTGATTTGAGTCAAAAATTTTTGATTTGCCCCATCTCTGCTGCTGTTGCTGCTGCTACTACGACTGTCACTACCACTACGACTGTCGCTACCACTACTACTGTTGCTTCTACTCTGCTGCTGCTATTACTACTACTGCTGTTGCTGCTACTACCGCCGCCGCTGCTGTTACTACAACTGCTGTCACTACAACTGCTGTTGATATTACTGCTGCTATTAGTACTGCTGCTTCTACTACTGCTGCTACTACTAATACTGCTACTACTACTACTGCTGCTACTACTACTAATACTGCTACTACTACTGCTACCACTGTTATTACTACCACTACCTACTACTACTTCTGCCTGCCAGCCACTACTATTACTTACACTGCTACTACTACTGACACTGCTACAGCTATTACTACCTCCAACTACAACTACTGCTCCCTATTATTACCTACCAAGTCTACTATACATGCAACAGCTGTGCCTTGAAACACACTGCTGTTGTTTTTATAATAAGATTATTATCATAATAATCTTATTATAAAAACATCCATAGCACTTTGTTATGATCATTATTATTGTTGCTTAATTATGCCATGATAATCTAATGACAATGTCATAGCTCAAGAAATGTCTAACAAAGCCAGTGCCTGTGAGGGTTGATGGAGTAGTTTTAATATTGTTACCAAAAACAGAGGTTTGTTATCGTTCATTTCTCCTACACCAACAACAATTTGCTCAGCTGAACTATAATAACCATACTTGTCATGTTGGCGCTTGTGAAAAAGGGGAGAATCTAGGACCTGATTCTTCTGGTGGCAGCAGCTGGGTTTGACGTGATAACAGTGGTGTCTGTGAGTTGTTTTGAAATCACATAATAAATAATTTGCTTATATAGATATATGTTCAGAAAATCAATCACGATACAAAAAGCTGCTATGCATAACAAACCAAAACTAACAGGAAGACAATAATGAACTGAAAACAATGTACACCTTAGCGGGTAATCTCTAAGTCTGGCTTTTTGCTCCATGAAAAATGTAAAAATTTAGTTTGCAAGAGGGCAATATAATTTCAGGAGTTTTCAGGGAGTTCAGCAGTTTTCAGTAGTAAAGAAATTTTGTGCTTAATTCCAGGAGGTTTCCTGTCCAGGTAGGAAACATGACAGATAGGGGCCGAACAAAAATGATTGTGACAACAGTCAATCAGCCTTCCAGAAACACCATTCATTCTAGTTTATGTACTACTGCATCGCACCGCTTTCAATCTGGGTGAGAATAAAGCTCGCCGGCATATTTGAATATGATAGGTAATAGTGCTAGTAGATATTATAAATCTTTGAACTTTTAATTCACTCACTACCTTCTCATAAGATAATCCACAACTATATAAATTTACTGTGACGACACGTGGAAGTATGATAACATAACTGTTGAAATTTTTGAGGTGGCGTATGTAAACCTTTGTACATGTATAAAACTGATGCATTAAGAATTTCATTGTTGACGTTAGGTAGGTAGAACTACATTCTCACTTGCCTTTTGTTTTCTTTCAACAAGGACCTGCATTATTTTCTCATTTGATTTTGTACCGAACTAATATTTTGAATGTACGACTATTTTTTTTTACTGTGACATGGCTGTCATGTTCATTCAGGGCATCCTTATGAGGTTTTTTCATAAATCTTTAGGATGTTTGTTGACAAAGAAATGCAAGTTTTAGCGTGTACAGAACTCATGCGAGTCTAGTATTTGTTAAGACAAAGCATCTATATATAGTTTCGTCCCGCACGGTTTTTTAATTTTTCAAATATTCCTTCAGGACTAACTCTTCAATAACTTAGGGCCAGAAGCTGCTAGAAACAAAATTTACAAAAGTATAAAGAGGAAACAATATTTCACCTTGGTTTAGCCAATCATTGCACTGCCTACATAGTTGTGGAAGCAAAAACCTTCGGTTTGACAATGCACTGTAAGTCTGCAATTTCCTATTTTGCCATGGCCCTTAAGATTTCGGTATATGTCATTCAATTTCTTTGATATTTTACCGACCCAGTGGTATACTATTTATCATAAAGCAATCACATTGTGTAACCAAAAAAAAGATTTTCCTCGAGAGCCATTTCCAAATGAATAAAGTCACTTGATATGTCTTACTATTAGCTAGCTTCCACGGCCTTATTGCGTACGCATCGTCATGCAATGGAACCACTGATTGGTACCACTGATCTTATTTCGCATCACTGATTTCTCTTCACTATAACTAACAACACTATTATTGTCAGCAAGGCTCGACAGTGGGACCTCAAACATTTTCTTAATTATTTTTATGAGGCAACCACTGGTGTGACCCAACAATTTTTGAACCAATGGTCGGACAACGCATTGATCTTAAATCTGATGCTCTATTTGAGACCAAATTGTCTATTTAAAACTTACACTTGTGCTAGCTACAAGTTTATTATTCCGACTAATTTATTTATAATTGTGTTTTTAAATTACTATAATTATATATTTATAATAGTTACAATAACATAATTACAATATAATTATGTTATACTACTTATAATTATTATCCATAGAATTTAAACTCTGATTAGCCAATTTTTTATAGCTGATGCTGATAGAAATATGTGCTATATAGCACTGTGCTGTTGTCTGCTCGTGGTTGTTTGTTACCAATACAAACAATAATGAGATAAAGTATAGATATATTACCATGAATAGATAGCTACCAGCTCACTTGGCTGGTAACCCTTGTCAGCGTAGGCAGCATTGTGTATATCTTAGACATACTGCGCTGTTTGTAATAATGATTATACTAAATGTGGTGCTTCTGTGCATGCTTGGAGTTGTCTTCTGTCATGATGTGCCAACTGGTACATTTACTGCCACCTCCAATGGAGCTCTAGAATTTTCTGTTGCTGGTACGGTAGAGAGCGATTTATTTTTTACTTCTCAATGTTTACTATTTACAGCCTTTCAGGTTTTTTTAGTGTTTAGATCAAGTAATCCCCTATTGAATATGTCATGATATTTAATGTTTGCTTAGCTTTGATTTCTCAACTTGTTATAACACGCACCTCCTTGGATTCTTGTAGACTACCTTGGAACACATACTATACACTTGCACTATAACATCAACAAACCACTGTCTGGCGTTTCTGCTGCTGATTATAATCCTGACATCACTGAAAAGTCAGCAGGTTCGCTAAACTATAATTGTTTGGTTGTCATTTGAATTGTATGTTTTATAGTTCTGTTTTGTATTGTTTCAGAGTTAGTATTAATCGCATTAAAAATTTATGCTCTAGCAAAAAAGTGTATATCTTTAAAAATTGCTATATTGGTTCAAGGTCATACCTAAACGAAAACTTCATGCCTCATTCAATCAAAGACGAATTGTTATTATGGCTATGGGAATGCTCACTTGTGTTACGAGAACAATCTCTAAATGGAAATGACTACATCATGTATAAAACAGCTAAACTAACTTTGAAGATACACGGGTGTAAATAGTCTTGTAGATTTCGTTAAAGTTTGTAAATGTAAAACCATTCTTTTCCCTAATTCTACTCTCAGCAAACTACATTTGGTAATTGAACAAATCCTAAAAAGGCTCGAGCAGAGAAAATGTAAAATATTGAGGATACAAAATAGTAATAACAAGCAAGTGTTTTAGCTTCAAGTCATATCGCTATGGCAACTGATTCAACCATCAGCTGAACCTGAGGTTATAGCTATTTAATAAATAGTCTTTTGGCGCAAAACATTTACCTTGCACTCATTCAAGATTAATATCAAGTCTTGGTATCTCTTAACTTTTGTAATGCAGTGTGATTAGGCTTCAATGCCTACAAGGGTGGACAGATAAACATTCACAACTCTGTGTCATGTATTAGTATGTAGTAATATTTTATACATTTTGTTTTATGAATACAATAATAATATTGTACAGATGGCACATGAAAACACATAAATGACAATGTTAGCGTGAAGCCTGGAGATGAAATAAATTACTGGATATTGTTTGAAACCATCCATGGCGGCTTTCAGAAAACTGATCTACACAGTAGAATACCTGGTGAGTTTACCTGCATGTAACATATTGTACCTGTGAGCCGCTCCATTCCTTGGCAATATTATAACCAATTTGCTAGACAGTATTTAATAAAAAGTTGCTACTAAACTTTAATTTCAAGGTCATTGCTTCCTAGGGCATCTAAATGCTGTCTGTATTTTAATTAAAAAGTAGTTAATAATTAACAACACTTACTTGAGTTTTTCATCTTCTCTTCCAAAAGTTCGAATAAAAATTTATAAAAAAATGTTGACTATAACTTGCAAACAAGACATAAAACAGCAAATTACAAGAATTTGTTTGGTTTATTCAGAGAACTTGCTGCAGGAACAGTTGAGAATAAGGAAGCTAAAAACCGCCAGGAGGCATATACGATTATTGTTATCTATTTCAATTTTTACAGTTTTTATGCTGGCTTTCTTGTGCTTTTTTGTGTATGTTTGGTTTGTGTACGAATGGGACAAACTGTGTTTCTCTTAAAATTTCCCCGAATTGGTTAGTTAAGCACCCTGAGATTATCAAAGTATGGGCAGAGCTTCTGTTGTTGTTAGCCATTAAGTTGATTCATATTATTATTTATGAAAATCAATATTACATATTTAAAATAATAATACTAATTATAAAATTTTACGGTTATAATTTATGAATATTAGGTATAAACTATTTAATTATTTTTTTGGGTATGGTATTATTTATTATAATTGTTGCTATTATTACAAGAGTGACTGTAGCTGAAAACTGGATACGAGTTACTGGTAAATAAACAAAGCCTTGCGAGTGCCTCGATAATTATCTGCTGGAGGTCAAGATTTAGGTATATCCTCTGTCATTGGCTGCCAGCTGGTACCTAGGCTATCTTTACCATGTAGCTCTACTTCTATAGCCTGCACTTCCTGCATGAGCGATTACTCTATTGTCATGTTGAGGTATACTTACA
Source organism: Cryptosula pallasiana (assembly GCA_945261195.1). Classification (NCBI taxonomy): domain Eukaryota; kingdom Metazoa; phylum Bryozoa; class Gymnolaemata; order Cheilostomatida; family Cryptosulidae; genus Cryptosula; species Cryptosula pallasiana. The sequence continues at coordinate 12,910,710 of OX183137.1, read as the reverse complement.
TTGTATTGTACATCCGTTGTTTTAGCTCCAACAACCACCACAACGACAACAACCACAACAACACAGACAACTCCACCTACCAACCACACAACCACCCCGCACCCTCACTCCAATGTGACCACCACACCCACCCCTCCCGGACCTACCCCACCCCGTCCCACTTCGGCCCCACATCCAGGTACTATTCTCTCTCGTTACATACAAAGTCTGTACATCTGTATTGGTCTAGTCCGCTATTACTTATAACTTTTGTGTTGGAGGTAATAACAATCTCTCTGTAGATCAGTGCACCAAGTACCCGTGTGTCATATTTGAGGATGAATTTGATACGCTGGACCTTAAGACCTGGCAGCATGAGCTGACTGCAAGTGGTGAGGGGGTAAGTCAAACATATAAATGGTTTGTTTGGAAATAATTATTTTATTATCTTTGAATTTCCAAACCAAAGCGAGTTGTTTGTAGCAGTTTGATTGGTTGATTACGTGTCATTTGTTTTTGTACTACCACTGAACCCTTGACACATGCACCTGTATATGCTTGGCACATGCACCTGTATATGCTTGACACATGCACCTGTATATGATTGGCACATGCACCTGTATATGCTTGGCACATGCACCTGTATATGCTTGACACATGCACCTGTATATGCTTGACACATGCACCTGTATATGCTTGGCACATGCACCTGTATACACTTGACACATGCACCTGTATATGCTTGGCACATGCATCTATATATGCTTGACACATGCACCTGTATATGCTTGGCACATGCATCTATATATGCTTGACACATGCACCTGTATATGCTTGGCACGTGCACCTGTATATGCTTGACATATGCACCTGTATATGCTTGGCACATGCACCTGTATACGCTTGGCACATGCACCTGTATATGCTTGACACATGCACCTGTATATGCTTGACACATGCACCTGTATATGCTTGACACATGCACGTGTATACGCTTGACACATGCACCTGTATATGCTTGACACATGCACCTGTATATGCTTGACACATGCACCTGTATATGCTTGACACATGCACCTGTATACGCTTGACACATGCACCTGTATATGCTTGACACGTGCACCTGTATATGCTTGACACATGCACCTGTATACGCTTGACACATGCACCTGTATATGCTTGACACATGCACCTGTATACGCTTGACACATGCACCTGTATACGCTTGACACATGCACCTGTATGTGCTTGACACATGCACCTGTATATGCTTGACACATGCACCTGTATATGCTTGACACATGCACCTGTATATGCTTGACACATGCACATGTATATGCTTGACACATGCACCTGTATATGTTTGACACATACACCTGTATATGCTTGACACGTGCACCTGTATATGCTTGGCACATGCACCTGTATATGCTTGACACATGCACCTGTATATGCTTGACACATGCACTTGTATATGCTTGACACATGCACCTGTATATGCTTGACACATGCACCTGTATATGCTTGACACATGCACATGTATATGCTTGACACATGCACCTGTATATGTTTGACACATACACCTGTATATGCTTGACACATGCACCTGTATATGCTTGACACGTGCACCTGTATATGCTTGACACATGCACCTGTATATGCTTGGCACATGCACCTGTATATGCGTCTAAGTGTTTGTTGCACATATTGTTTGTAGATCTAGTCTAAGGTCTACCTAAGCAATGTCTATGTTGACTTGGAGTTACCGTTGCTATTATAGATTAATGCTCACTTGAGCGCATACTAAATATTATTGTTTATTATTAAATGTGGCTCAGAAACTGCTCCGATGGACAGATTAGCCGAGCTGGTTCTATGTTATAAATTTATAATATTTAAATGGAAATATATACGTTGTTATCTCGCTATGACAAAATTTATGAAAGTTCTAGTCAATGTGAATTGCGTACAGTAAGCACTGTTGTTGTAGCTATTAATTAGAATGAGGTTGAAGCTACTCGGAGTAGATAGTAGATACACAAGCTAACCCTATGTAAATATAGTGAGAGAACAACTCCAAACGCATTACATAGATTTCTGTAGACAGGGTGGCCCCCCAAACCCCGCCCACCATCATAAACCCCGCCTCTTGAGAGCCGCCCCGGCTAAGAGTTTTGTAGGGAAGACAACTCTGATAAAATCAATATTAATGCTTTATGTATGATGTCAAGCTGACACAATGAAATAAAAAAGTCCCCCCCCCCCCCCCCCCAACAGCAAATTTTAAGGCAAATGTTTTAATTTTTGATCCCATACTTCGTCAACCTCGTCCAAATTTTGTATGTGTTATAATCGGAAAAAATTAAGGTATTGTATATTTTTTCATAAAGCCATGGTGGTCCGCTAACATTTTTAAGAACCAAACGGCATTTAAAAGGGGCAGGCTAAGTCCCCGTTAGCATGAATAAGAATTAATGTAACAGTTGTCTTTTTTCAATTCCCAGTTTTGTCTAAGGCCTGTTAGTTCTATTGTAGTTGTTTCAAGCATAGAGGTATAGATAGAGGTGTAGGTCAACCATAGAGGTATAGATAGAGGCATAGGTCAACCATAGAGGTATAGATAGAGGTGTAGGTCAACCATAGAGGTATAGATAGAGGCATAGGTCAACCATAGAGGTATAGATAGAGGCGTAGGTCAACCATAGAGGTATAGATAGAGGCATAGGTCAACCATAGAGGTATAGATAGAGGTGTAGGTCAACCATAGAGGTATAGATAGAGGCATAGGTCAACCATAGAGGTATAAGTAGTAATATATGAGCAGATCTCCCTACCAAGTGTTTTTTTGTGGATTGGACCTTGGAGTTGAGACAATGGGTTACGGCGTTGGATGAATTCGCCGAGTTTATATTGTATTTTACTTGAGGGGTACTTGAGTGGCATTTGAGTGGCATTTGAGTGGCATTTGAGTTTTGATTAGTTTTTTACTTAATTTGAACTTATATGGCATATAGATTTTGAATGTATGGCATTCAAGTTTTGATAACTTTTTTACATAACTCGAACTCATATGGTATCTTGAGAGAGAGGGGAGAGGAGAGAGGAGAGAGGAGAGAGGAGAGATGGGAGATGAGAGAGGAGAGAGATTTTTTAGTTTTCTGTACATTCATGTATATATGGTTAGTTATGTACATATTTATGGCTATATTTATATCTACATAGAGAGAGGAGATATATCTACATTGAACAAATATATTGATCAAAAATGAAAATTATATGATTATATACCTGATTACATAATAAGTAGGGAGTAACTGTATACATAATTATAACTCATAGGGTATCTAGATTTTGAATGTAAGGCATTTAAGGTTTGATAATTTTCTGTAATTCCGACTCATATGATATCTTGAGAGAGAGGAGATATATCTACATTGAATAAATACAGTGATTAAAAATGAAAGAATATGTGAATATATACATTTATTATGTAATAAGTAGGGAAAATCTCATATAATATAGCTAGAGTCAGTAAATACTAAGTAATAACAATTAATACATAGTCTTTTTTTCATTTCATTCAATTTTCATAAATTTTTTGCAAAAAGAAATCATTCTCTAAATGGTTAAATTTCATCTAATTGTACAAATTTACAAAAAAGGAGAATGTGATAAAATAGATATCATAATAGAGTGTAATAAGTTGAATATATAGAGTTAAAGTCTATAAAAACTTTTTAATTTGTAAAGTATTTGATGACTTTACAAGAAATATCATCACATTCAGGTTCAATGATGATGAGAAGATTTTCTTCAAGCTTAAGTTTACTATTTTCCGATATAGACAGAGAAAGTTTTGAAAAACCCTCCAAATCATTATAAATAAAAACTCTATAAATCGACGGTGTTGAATTTGTAATTGATACTGAATTGTTTTCGCATATGATGTATCTATCACACACACAATCAGTAGTAGTTTCGATTTCTTCAGAATTGTATATAGTAGAGTTTGTAGGGCTTGGTTGTTCCAAAATTAAATCGACTAAACCCAGAGCTTGTGGAAGAGATGGAATTGATGGTGATAAAGCCGGAACTACTGGCTTGTTTGTAGTGGTTGTCGTCGGGGTTGTTGTCGTCGTTGTCTGTGGAGTTGTGGTGATTGTTGTCGTTGTATGTGGAGTTGTAGTGGTTGTTGTTGGAGTTGTTCTTCGAGTCGTAGTTAGTAATCCTTCATCGTATAAACGAATGTAATTTAAAGCTTCGTCGGTTTTGCAAACAAAGTAGTGTTGAGGCCACATATCATAAGTGTCACAGCTTCTACGTAGGTGAGTAGGTTCCATGAAACATGTGAGTCTACGCATACGATATTTTAAGTTTTTTCTTAAAATACGAGTTACTGAATCAACCGCTTCCATATTAAGAATTCCCCGAAAACATCCAGACGCTCTATGAGATAAAGTGAATGGTGTAAACTCTGTTACAAGACAATAACCGCTTAGGATTGGGAATAATAGGAGATAGATGCAATATCTCATTTTTTTTTATTCAGAGAGAGAGACTTTTAACCTAGTTTATGCTTTCATCATCTAGAGTTAACTGTCTTGCATTTCGGTGGTCTTTGGTTAATATGCTTCAACTAAAGCTCTATATTTATAACCTTGGGATTGCATTTGTCTTTGGTATCTCCTTGACATGTGATACTGATGATAATCTTGTTTTGAACAGACTTCAAACTTTCAAAACTCGAAAATGACAAATTTACACCTTCAATACCATTGATGTTAGTGATGATAGTAGCTATTTTCGGCTCCCTGTTGGTCAAACGATTGCATTCCACACATGCAAAGTTGGTTGTCTCAAACTCTTCTGTTGGTGGACAAATCAAACGTGAGGTGTTGTATTCAAATACACATAATTCATCATTCCAAAATAGTTTTGTATTTTGAGTAAGACCTTCCGTATTATTTTTAACCCCTATTGCGCATTCCTCCTGATTCAGAGTGTATTTTGTTGGTGTATCACAAGACACAGAATCTGTAGAAGTTATTTCCTTGCAGATCCAAGAAGCGCTTTGAGGGATGAAAAAACCACAATATAATAAGTCGGGAGGGTAGAGTCGCACACAGTTTTTTCCATTTTCATCTTTATATCGTATAGTCCTTTTGAAAGGTGAAAAAAACAAGACATCATTTTTATCCATAGCTCCGGCTATACATTCATCAATTTCGTTGGTATAGAATACTCCACTAACATTGGGAAATGTTAGTGCCAGTAGCAAGATAAATACGCAGCTCATTTTTTAAAATGTTTTCGCTTTCAGTGTTGAAAGTTGAATACTTTCTTTCTTGATGTTTTTTTCTATTTATATGTAAGAGGCTAGCGGCTTGTTCAGCTCTCTCAACCGATTTTGAAGATGTGAAACAATCTCATCAAAGTGGTTACCAAAATGTAAGTATGGTTCCAATCGAGATTGAGACAAAAGAACATGTGTTTCTGTCCAGCGAAATGAAGTCAAACCTCTTAAAATCGAAATATCTATCAAATCACCCAGTTCAGCATCTTTCAAACATTGCTTTATATCAACCAGTTCGATCGCTCTTTTGAGATCTTCAAAATCTATCAACTTGTCTTGCGGACAGCATACTTTTGGATCAAAGCTCCTAGAACAGTTTAAGCATTCGAGAGGATTTGCTCTTGAAATACAATTACAGCTCAAAAGCATGCTTTGTATTGATTTACGAACTAGATTGAATCCTAACACAAAATAAAATACTTCTTCGGTGATGAGTTGAACAAAAAGAGGATTCGAACGCTCTAAAGGAATGTGTTCAAAATGAGTCCTTATGAACTTAGGAACAAAATCAGCCAATGTACCAATTGACTTGAATCCTTGAGTTTTTCCACTCATGTTTCTGCTGTAGTTCAGAGATAAATGAAGCAACTTTTTTTGTAGCAGTTCTTTTATGAGTCTTCAGATATATTTGTCGAATCAATAGTTATTATCGGGTTGACTGAGTCTTCTTTTTCATCAAGAGTGTAAGCGTATGGATATCCTTCTGCTATCGCAAGTAATTTATCCTTTAGTCGTTGATAAGCCAGTTTGCTCTGACTAGTAGGTAATAGGTAGGGATTTAATCGTGCTCTCAAATTTGTTAACAAAAAGGGAGACTTCAAATCATCAGTGGAAAGATCCAAAAAAGCATTAATCCATTCATCATGCACCAAAAAACCCATTTTAGCATTTTTCAAAACTTGTCTTCTATCAATCCAGTCGATAGCATCACCCAATTCTTTTTTGGTAGGTGTAGCGCCTTCAACCATTTCAGCATATCTTTTACAAGTGATACATTTGTCATCAACGTGTGAACAGTAACAGTTTAGTAGCGATAGATTGGTTGCTTGCTTGTAAAAACTTCCTCCTAGTACACAGTATACACATTCCTCCGTAAAATAAATCCTCAACATTTCATCAGAAACCTCAGCCAAAAAAGTCTTAGGACCTATAGCATCGGAAGCTTCTTGGTGAGCAAAGTCTTCAACACGTAACATATTTGTTGTTATTCCGTTAAATTACAAAACGCGAATGATACGTTTTCAAATTGAAACATCTATTTAATCATTCATTACTTTTTCTTTTTTTGAGGTTAATTGTTATGCTAGCTCATGTAGATCTTCATAAATGCTTTAATTTCAACCTGACAACCATCGATTGGGCAAGGTTTTACTTCTGATGAGCATTCAGTAAGCGCTTTTTCCTTACACTCACTACAGTAAATGAGATGACCACACGGAAGAGAGATATGATTTGCAATTACTTTTTTTTCATGCGTCTCAGACACACATTGAGCGAGTTTGCTTTGCTTAGTCTGATCTTTATCTTTTTTTAACGAATCAATTGATTTAGCATCATTTTTTAACAGCGGATCTTTATCTTTTTTTAACGAATCAATTGATTTAGCATCATTTTTTAACAGTGTTGACGAATTCTCAACAGTTGTAAAATCATTTTCAAAAATATGTAAGGCTTCAATCATAAAACCTATTCGCTCAAAAGGTTTTCCATTTAACACTAAAACTTGTTCGATATCGTTTTGACTGTATCCTAGTTTTTTGCAAATAAGTTTCATTTCTTCGGTGTCATTGTTGCGCGTTATTTGTTTTAATTTTTCTCGATATTTTTCAACCCGTCGCTTACACCTTTTGCCTTTTTCCGTTCGCATGTAAACATCCTCAACATACTCTTCACCTTTACTCCCGAGTAAAAAATAACAGTCTGGGAACCATCGACAGTGTTCCTCCCATGGTAGATCACTCTCTTTCCATTCTTTAAGTTCACCTGAGCAAAAGAAGCATTTTACACTATCCCCGAACTTAGTATAGTAGAAACCTGCATTGGAAAGGAGTTTCATGGAGACTTTACCCTTCCATTGTTTGAAACTGTCTTCTCTAGATGTTTCAGTAGCAAAACGTGGTGTATCAGCACGATCAATTGATATACCTAGAGGTAATACTTCTGCAGTTAAATCTCCTCTTCTGATCTTTTGTTCTTCCATCGTATAACTTTTGACAATTGAGATGTTTTTCATTTCATCTGCAAGTAGTTTCCTAGGTCTATACAGACGATTGTGAGTGTTAAATCCTCTAACAAATCGACAAAACGGAAAACTTTTAGCGTGTTCTTTCATCGGATGTTCATCTTCATCCTTCCAGTTTAGTAATACCCCTTGGCAAAAAACACATCGAACAGCGTTGTCTTTTTCAAGGTTATAGAAATCAGCTGCAGCCATGTTTTCACCACAATGTTTACCTACTCGTCTCCAATTTGTAAGAAATGATTTTCTTCGATAACTTTCATCAAGCATTAAAGCCTCTCTTTCATAAAAAGAGAGTTCATTGTAAATGAACTTGAAAAAGTCCGATGGGGAAAGTTGCGCAATAGTTTTTTGTAATTTTAATGACAAAAGACTACAGTGATTATCCGGATAAGTTGCGACGACATAAGTTATTGCAGTGGTATCAGGAAAAGTTCGTTGTAAAAACAACGATGAAGTAACGAGTAAACTATCATCTATCCATTCAGCGCAGTCTTTAGTATTTTCAAAACAATTTCGAGTTTTTTGCATTTCTCTTTTTTCATTATAAATAGTGTTTGCTACATATCTGTTGTTTGTTACTCGACACATTATTTATATATAATATAAGTAGTAGCTTCAGTTATTACTCAAGTTGAAGTTTTGTTGGAAAGTTCTTTTCCTTTGATCTAGTTCGTTGTTATTCTAAAAAAAAATGATAATGCTTTATAGCAAAAAAAATAAAAAAAGACTAAGGTTTCAATTTTTTTTCAATATACTTGAATTGATTACTATTATAATAGAACGTAAATACTTACATCAGAAATGAAGACTTGTCTTTTCTTTTGAATTAAAATGAATGATATTCCTAGTAGTTTGAACTTGAGAGCTGCTTTCTATAAAATTCGGATGAAGAAGGAGTACATTTTTCATTTTGAAGTCCTGAAATAATAAGAATAAACATAATTAAAACTTACATACAACATTTTTTTGATATCTTAAATAGTGAATAATCTTGTTTTTTATTCAGAAAATGTCTTCACGCTTAAATCGATTACAATTAAAACAAAATATAAATACTTACATCACAAATGAAGACTTGTTTTTCTTTAATGAATTATATACATAGTTGTTTGAACTTCAGCTGTTTCCTATGTAACTCAAATGATGAAGAAGGAGGGTTGTAGTAGATGATGATGTAGTAGATCTTCTTCCTTCAGTTAGTTTGAACTTGAGAGCTGCTTTCTATAAAATTCGGATGAAGAAGGAGTACTTTTTTCATTTTGAAGCCCTGAAATAATAAGAATAACCATAATTAAAACTTACATACAACATTTTTTGATATCTTAAATAGTGAATAATCTTGTTTTTTGTTCAGAAAATGTCTTCACGCTTAAATTGATTACAATTAAAACGAAATATAAATACTTACATCATAAATGAAGACTTGTTGTTCTTTGAATTAGATGAATTATATACATAGTTGTTTGAACTTCAGCTGTTTCCTATGTAACTCAAATGATGAAGAAGGAGGGTTGTAGTAGATGATGATGTAGTAGATCTTCTTCCTTCAGTTACTAACGATGAAGTGAATGCTTTCTGTATGAAAACAGTGCTTCTTATATAGCTTAAGTTGCACTGCTATGAATCAGCATTATTTTCACATGAATGGAAACCGTTGCTTTCGCGGGAATAACAAAATTATTTTCACGCGAATACAAACCAATGCTTTCGCGGGAATAAATAATTTATTTTCACACGAATGGAAAGCGTTGCTTTCGCGGGAATAAAAAATTTATTTTCACACGAATACAAACCAATGCTTTCGCGGGAATTAATATTTTATTTTCACGCGAATGGAAACCGTTGCTTTCGCGGGAATAAATATTTTATTTTCACGCGAATACAAACCAATGTTTTCGCGGGAATAGATAATTTATTTTCACGCGAATGGAAAGCGTTGCTTTCGCGGGAATAAAAATTTTATTTTCACGCGAATACAAAGCAATGCTTTCGCGGGAATCAATATTTTATTTTCACACGAATGGAAACCGATGCTTTCGCGGGAATAAATATTTTATTTTCACGCGAATACAAACCAATGCTTTCGCGGGAATAAATAATTTATTTTCACGCGAATAGAAACCGTTGCTTTCGCGGGAATAAAAATTTTATTTTCACGCGAATACAAAGCAATGCTTTCGCGGGAATAAATATTTTATTTTCACGCGAATACAAACCAATGTTTTCGCGGGAATAAATAATTTATTTTCGCACGGATGGAAACCCTTGCTTTCGCGGGAATAGAAATTTTATTTTCCCGCGAATACAAACCAAAGCTTTCGCGGGAATCAAAACTTTATTTTCACGCGAATGGAAACCGTTGCTTTCGCGGGAATCAATACTTTATTTTCACGCGAATGGAAACCGTTGCTTTCGCGGGAATAAATATTTTATTTTCACGCGAATACAAACCAATGTTTTCGCGGGAATAAATAATTTATTTTCACACGGATAGAAATCGTTGTTTTCGCGGGAATAGAAATTTTATTTTCCCGCGAATACAAACCAAAGCTTTCGCGGGAATCAATACTTCATTTTCACGCGAATGGAAACCGTTGCTTTCGCGGGAATAAATATTTTATTTTCACGCGAATACAAACCAATGTTTTCGCGGGAATAAATAATTTATTTTCACACGGATGGAAACCGTTGCTTTCGCGGGAATAGAAATTTTATTTTCCCGCGAATACAAACCAAAGCTTTCGCGGGAATCAATACTTCATTTTCACGCGAATGGAAACCGTTGCTTTCGCGGGAATAAATATTTTATTTTCACGCGAATACAAACCAATGTTTTCGCGGGAATAAATAGTTTATTTTCACGCGAATGGAAACCGTTGCTTTCGCGGGAATAAATATTTTATTTTCACGCGAATACAAACCAATGTTTTCGCGGGAATAAATAGTTTATTTTCACGCGAATAGAAACCATTGCTTTCGCGGGAGTAAAAAAAATAATTTTCACGCGAATAAAAACCAAAGCTTTCGCGGGAATATCGCGTGAAAAAACTGCTGAGTCATAGATATATTATAAAGGTTTCATAGGGTTAATTAGTACAGCTTTAGCTATTTAAGAACCAGTGTTTTCACACAGAAAGCATCCAGTTCTACAATAGCTAGCAAGGAAGCAACATCTACACACCAACTACTACATTTACTTCAAACTCAATAAGGTGAGAATCACTAAATAATTCTTTAACATATACTGATAAAAAACTTCAACTAGTTTTGCTATAATACTTCAGAAAGTTAATTTTATGTTTTAATATTTTGTTCTTATTAATAAAAGATCAAATAGTTTCACCATAACGCATCAGAAAAATTATTATGGTTTTGATTATGTGTTTATTTTATAAATATCTAGTTAGTTTATTCTTTTCAAAATATTTTTCAAATTCCAGCCATTTGTTACATATTTTTTACTCTCTTTTCAGTTCCAACTTCCGACTGAACGCTCTGAATATGAATGAAGACCGTAATACCTCATTTCTCTCAACATTCGAACCATACTCTGATGATAAAGAAAATATCCCTCCTGATTCACATCTAATAAGAAGGAAACTGAACACAATTCGACCAAAGCCATGGGATTCGGATAGAAATAAAACGATTGACTATACTTGGACTTTGAAAGCACCATCTCCTTCTCATCTTTCCTGCTTGTCAAAAAATGCTGCTAGTTTGCTCAATTCTTGCGATACCAATGACAGAGTAATGATTGGAAGGTTTCAACCACTTCACTTAAATCAAACGCCATCACTTCTCGAGATAGTCTCCATCGAACGACCAACTGAGGATGTATATAAAAACTTATGCATTATCCGCTACAATATCGAAACATTTGGCAACAGACGACAAGTGAGGTCTATGGTGAGAAATGAGGATTACAACAAATTAGCTCCAACACAACCGGATGTTCCAAAACTGGTGGTTTTTATGGGATTCGATTCAGACAAGCATCCAATCTTTCACCCTATCAACTTCCCATCCAATATTTCCCTTGAGGAAGCTAAACAGCTAAGTAGATTAATAAAAAAAAAACACCTACTCAGTTGATCAGTATGGTTCGTATCGCAACGCTCTCGCAATTTGCTGTTGGAAGTGTAATCAGTTTTGAATCTCCTCAAATATCAACTCAGTTAACATTACCTAATGGAGATGTGGTGATGAATGCGCTACTGGTAAACTACAGATGTTTGCAATATGATGGTTTGATGATGGGAGTTCTATATATACCTGAAAAACACGCTAGCAACATCAAACAAATTGGAACAGGAGTCATACTTGTAAGAAATCGTAAAGTTAGTAGATTTGGTTATCATCGACATGATATAATCACATTCACAGCATTACAAGCGATAGAAACGGCTCAAAACCTATCCAACAAACTTGATGATTCCAACCAGATGAAGTACTTTACTACAGATGAGGTTGTTGAGAACAAGGTCTTAGTGCTTTCAATGGGAGTGGGAAACACATCTTCTACATCTTTGAGAGAACCAGCGCCCCCTGGTGAAAACTATATTCAAAAAGAGCATGTCAGACAAGACAACATAGTGAGTATTTTTTATTCAATGTAAACTAACTGATATAAGTAATACTTCCAATTAGATAATATTTATTTATAAAGCAATTATTTTTTGTTTTGCTTTAGATAGAAGAGAGAGAATCAAAAACACTTGATGAAAATTATGCTCAAGAAAAAACAAACTGAACAATATAACTTGGTGAGTTACTTCCCTTTACTATATAATGTTAACTAACCAATGTAAAAAGAACTATAATTCAAATTTATGTAATTATTTTACATTTTTGTTTAATCATCCTATACTAATACATAACTTTTGATTTTAGTTCATTATGGAATCAAAAGTACATAGAACAGAAGTCTTCCTTCCTAGTTATAACATCAGTACAACAATGACAACATTGTAAAGAAAAAGACTATCAACCATTGATTGTCATTACAAGTTGTAGTGCTTTGAATTACTTAGTATTTACTAACTCTAGCTATATTATACAAGAATATTTTGCTAGTTATTATGTAATAAATGTATATAATCATATATTGATTCAATGTAGTCTCCTCATTCTTCTCTTCTCTCTCAAAATATCATATGAGTTCGAGTTATGTAAAAAAATTATCAAAACTTGAATGTCATGCATTCAAAATGTATATGCCATAAGTTCAAATTAAGTAAAAAAATAATCAAAACTCAAATGCCACTTAAATGCCACTCAAATGCCACTCAAGTACCCCTCATTATGTAATCAGGTATATAAACATATAATTTTCATTTTTGATCAATATATTTGTTCAATGTAGATATATCTCCTCTCTCTATGTAGATATAAATATAGCCATAAATATGTACATAACTAACCATATATACATGAATGTATAGAAAACTAAAAAATCTCTCTCCTCTCTCTCCTCTCTCATCTCCCATCTCTCCTCTCTCCTTTCTCCTCTCCCCTCTCTCTCAAGATACCATATGAGTTCGAGTTATGTAAAAAAGTTATCAAAACTTGAATGCCATACATTCAAAATCTATATGCCATATAAGTTCAAATTAAGTAAAAAACTAATCGCCACTCAAATGCCACTCAAATGCCACTCAAGTACCCCTCAAGTAAAATACAATATAAACTCGGCGAATTCATCCAACGCCGTAACCCATTGTCTCAACTCCAAGGTCAGATCCACAAAAAAACACTTGGTAGGGAGATCTGCTCATATATTACTACTGGTATAGATAGAGGCGTAGGTCAACCATAGAGGTATAGATAGAGGCGTAGGTCAACCATAGAGGTATAGATAGAGGCATAGGTCAACCATAGAGGTATAGATAGAGGCATAGGTCAACCATAGAGGTATAGATAGAGGCATAGGTCAACCATAGAGGTATACATAGAGGCGTAGGTCAACCATAGAGGTATAGATAGAGGCATAGGTCAACCATAGAGGTATAGATAGAGGCATAGGTCAACCATAGAGGTATAGATAGAGGCATAGGTCAACCATAGAGGTATACATAGAGGCGTAGGTCAACCATAGAGGTATAGATAGAGGCATAGGTCAACCATAGAGGTATACATAGAGGCGTAAGTCAACCACAGAGGTATAGATAGAGGCATAGGTCAACCATAGAGGTATGCATAGAGGCGTAGGTCAACCATAGAGGTATAGATAGAGGCATAGGTCAACCATAAAGGTATAGATAGAGGCATAGGTCAACCATAGAGGTATACATAGAGGCGTAGGTCAACCATAGAGGTATAGATAGAGGCATAGGTCAACAATAGAGGTATAGATAGAGGCATAGGTCAACCATAGAGGTATAGATAGAGGTGTAGGTCAACCATAGAGGTATAGATAGAGGCATAGGTTAACCATAGAGGTATAGATAGAGGCGTAGGTCAACCATAGAGGTATAGATAGAGGCATAGGTCAACCATAGAGGTATAGATAGAGGCGTAGGTCAACCATAGAGGTATATATAGAGGCATAGGTCAACCATAGACGTATAGATAGAGGCATAGGTCAACCATAGACGTATAGATAGAGGCGTAGGTCAACCATAGAGGTATAGATAGAGGCATAGGTCAACCATAGAGGTATAGATAGAGGCATAGGTCAACCATAGAGGTATAGATAGAGGCATAGGTCAACCATAGAGGTATAGATAGAGGTGTAGGTCAACCATAGAGGTATAGATAGAGGCATAGGTCAACCATAGAGGTATATATAGAAGCGTAGGTCAACCATAGAGTTATAGATAGAGGCGTAGGTCAACCATAGAGGTATAGATAGAGGCGTAGGTCAACCATAGAGGTATAGATGAGGCATAGGTCAACCATAGAGGTATAGATAGAGGCATAGGTCAACCATAGAGGTATAGATAGAGGTGTAGGTCAACCATAGAGGTATAGATAGAGGCATAGGTCAACCATAGAGGTATAGATAGAGGCGTAGGTCAACCATAGAGGTATAGATGGAGGCATAGGTCAACCATAGAGGTATATATAGAGGCATAGGTCAACCATAGAGGTATATATAGAAGCGTAGGTCAACCATAGAGTTATAGATAGAGGCGTAGGTCAACCATAGAGGTATAGATAGAGGCATAGGTCAACCATAGAGGTATAGATAGAGGTGTAGGTCAACCATAGAGGTATAGATAGAGGCATAGGTCAACCATAGAGTTATAGATAGAGGCGTAGGTCAACCATAGAGGTATAGATAGAGGCGTAGGTCAACCATAGAGGTATAGATGAGGCATAGGTCAACCATAGAGGTATAGATAGAGGCATAGGTCAACCATAGAGGTATAGATAGAGGTGTAGGTCAACCATAGAGGTATAGATAGAGGCGTAGGTCAACCATAGAGGTATAGATAGAGGCGTAGGTCAACCATAGAGGTATAGATGGAGGCATAGGTCAACCATAGAGGTATATATAGAGGCATAGGTCAACCATAGAGGTATAGATAGAGGCGTAGGTCAACCATAGAGGTATAGATAGAGGCATAGGTCAACCATAGAGGTATAGATAGAGGCATAGGTCAACCATAGAGGTATAGATAGAGGCATAGGTCAACCATAGAGGTATAGATAGAGGCATAGGTCAACCATAGAGGTATATATAGAAGCGTAGGTCAACCATAGAGTTATAGATAGAGGCGTAGGTCAACCATAGAGGTATAGATAGAGGCATAGGTCAACCATAGAGGTATAGATAGAGGCATAGGTCAACCATAGAGGTATAGATAGAGGCGTAGGTCAACCATAGAGGTATATATAGAAGCGTAGGTCAACCATAGAGTTATAGATAGAGGCGTAGGTCAACCATAGAGGTATAGATAGAGGCGTAGGTCAACCATAGAGGTATAGATGAGGCATAGGTCAACCATAGAGGTATAGATAGAGGCATAGGTCAACCATAGAGGTATAGATAGAGGCATAGGTCAACCATAGAGGTATAGATAGAGGCATAGGTCAACCATAGAGGTATAGATAGAGGTGTAGGTCAACCATAGAGGTATAGATAGAGGCATAGGTCAACCATAGAGGTATAAATAGAGGTGTAGGTCAACCATAGAGGTATAGATAGAGGCATAGGTCAACCATAGAGGTATAGATAGAGGCGTAGGTCAACCATAGAGGTATAGATGAGGCGTAGGTCAACCATTGAGGTATAGATAGAGGCGTAGGTCAACCATAGAGGTATAGATAGAGGCATAGGTCAACCATAGAGGTATAGATAGAGGCATAGGTCAACCATAGAGGTATACATAGAGGCATAGGTCAACCATAGAGGTATAGATAGAGGCATAGGTCAACCATAGAGGTATAGATAGAGGCATAGGTCAACCATAGAGGTATACATAGAGGCATAGGTCAACCATAGAGGTATAGATAGAGGCGTAGGTCAACCATAGAGGTTTATATAGAGGCATAGGTCAACCATAGAGGTATAGATAGAGGCATAGGTCAACCATAGAGGTATAGATAGAGGTGTAGGTCAACCATAGAGGTATAGATAGAGGCGTAGGTCAACCATAGAGGTATATATAGAGGCGTAGGTCAACCATAGAGGTATAGATAGAGGCATAGGTCAACCATAGAGGTATAGATAGAGGCGTAGGTCAACCATAGAGGTATAGATGAGGCGTAGGTCAACCATTGAGGTATAGATAGAGGCGTAGGTCAACCATAGAGGTATAGATAGAGGCATAGGTCAACCATAGAGGTATAGATAGAGGCATAGGTCAACCATAGAGGTATACATAGAGGCATAGGTCAACCATAGAGGTATAGATAGAGGCATAGGTCAACCATAGAGGTATAGATAGAGGCATAGGTCAACCATAGAGGTATACATAGAGGCATAGGTCAACCATAGAGGTATAGATAGAGGCGTAGGTCAACCATAGAGGTATAGATGGAGGCATAGGTCAACCATAGAGGTATAGATAGAGGCGTAGGTCAACCATAGAGGTATAGATGGAGGCATAGGTCAACCATAGAGGTATAGGTAGAGGCGTAGGTCAACCATAGAGGTATAGATAGAGGCGTAGGTCAACCATAGAGTTATAGATAGAGGCATAGGTCAACCATAGAGGTATATATAGAGGCATAGGTCAACCATAGAGGTATAGATAGAGGCATAGGTCAACCATAGAGGTATAGATAGAGGTGTAGGTCAACCATAGAGGCATAGATAGAGGCATAGGTCAACCATAGAGGTATAGGTAGAGGCGTAGGTCAACCATAGAGGTATAGATAGAGGCGTAGGTCAACCATAGAGGTATATATAGAGGCGTAGGTCAACCATAGAGGTATAGATAGAGGCGTAGGTCAACCATAGAGGTATAGATAGAGGCGTAGGTCAACCATAGAGGTATAGATAGAGGCGTAGGTCAACCATAGAGGTATAGATAGAGGCGTAGGTCAACAAAACACCATTAAGCCTCGCCCTCTTTTTCTGAAGGATTGCTTCTACATTTGACTGGCGTTTAATTATAACAACAGATACAGAAATAATGCTGAAAAACCACTTTTGATGGTAATGAAATTTCATTTGATAAATCTATATTGATGATTATCATAGCGGTGTACTATTAATGAGTTGCTAAGTTGTAATTTAAAAAGATAATTACAAAAAATAGTTGGTAAAATAATGATGCTGTTCTAAAAGCCTAATTATCGTATTTTTGTTCTGCAGGGAAATAAGACACCCAGAAAAATTGTTTGATTCTATTTCTAGTCAAAAATGTTGAAAATTTTATTACTTTTGACTTTAAAGTTTTTTCAAAAATGTTTTTAAAACTTTTCTATATGGCAACCATTATGAATGGTGAAACAGGACATGGATGAGTTAACTATCACTGTATGGTTGTCGTACATAAAAGTATGCCAGAATTACTCCTCCATTTATACCTCCTGGTTTCAAGTAATACGCATCCCTTTTCCTTTTTGAAAAATCAGAAATGGAATAACTACGATAACATCAATGAGCTCTATTTTATAGAACTGGGAGTTTGAGGTCTATGTAAACAATAGAAGTAACTCTTGGGTAAACAACAGCAAACTACATATCCGTCCAGTAAGTATCCTTTTTTTCTTCCAGTAGATGTATATGAAGTAACTTGTGTATCATTCGCTGACCTGTATTACCGCATTGACAGACCCTGACAGCAGACATCTATGGAGAGCAGTTTCTATCATCTGGGCTCTTAGACATCTGGGGTAACACTCCTGCCTCAGCCTGCACAGCCAACCAGTTCTATGGCTGTTTGAGAGCAGGCACAGCCACCAACTACATCAATCCTGTTCAGTCTGCAAGAATTCGATCTGTTCACAGCTTCTCCTTCAGATATGGCAGAGTAGAGGTGGAAGCAAAGATGCCCAAAGGAGATTGGCTGTGGCCAGGTAAGACAGATGTAAAACTATTTGTTATTGGCTGTGGCCAGGTAAGACAGATCTAAAACTGTGTGTTATTGGTTGTAGCCAGGTAAGACAGATCTAAAACTATGTGTTATTGGTTGTAGCCAGGTAAGACAGATGTAAAACTATTTGTTATTGGTTGTAGCCAGGTAAGACAGATGTAAAACTATGTGTTATTGGTTGTAGCCAGGTAAGACAGATGTAAAACTATGTGTTATTGGTTGTAGCCAGGTAAGACAGATGTAAAACTATGTGTTATTGGTTGTAGCCAGGTAAGACAGATGTAAAACTATGCGTTATTGGTTGTAGCCAGGTAAGACAGATGTAAAACTATGTGTTATTGGTTGTAGCCAGGTAAGACAGATGTAAAACTATGTGTTATTGGTTGTAGCCAGGTAAGACAGATCTAAAACTGTGTGTTATTGGTTGTAGCCAGGTAAGACAGATCTAAAACTATGTGTTATTGGTTGTAGCCAGGTAAGACAGATGTAAAACTATGTGTTATTGGTTGTAGCCAGGTAAGACAGATGTAAAACTATGTGTTATTGGTTGTAGCCAGGTAAGACGGATGTAAAACTATGTGTTATTGGTTGTAGCCAGGTAAGACAGATGTAAAACTATGCGTTATTGGTTGTAGCCAGGTAAGACAGATGTAAAACTATGCGTTATTGGTTGTGGCCAGGTAAGACAGAAAATTGTTCTGCATATTGTCTGTGTACTTCTTTCTCACTACGTGAATTTTATCACATTTCAAAATAACGAAGCTCTCAAAACATACAACTCTGATGTAGGTTTGAAATTCGAGATTACAGAAGTCGTCTTTCCTCCATAACAAAAGAAACTTGTTGGTCTCTCAATAGAAATGTAGAAGCTGACAATAAAAGTAAACTAAAATATTTGAGTGGCCAGCAAGAGCATCTGTTGAGTTGGTTACGTACGATGTATTATTTATTTGAAAGCTGGCAGTTGTGGAATACGGCGTTAAATGATGTTTCTGATGGAGTTGTCTTCTTTATGCTCCACCAGGAGTTTTTGTATATTTGGAGTTATCTATCCTAGAAAATACTCCTTTTCTCTGGTATGAAGTTTTACCAAAAGCTAATGCGTCTCTGTACAATTGTACTTGCATCTAGCCCAAAACTGTATCTTGCTTGCATTGGCAAGAAATAGTTGGTATACCGTTAGGGATTTGTACCAAATGGTTTCACATATATTTGTCAATCAGGAAATGGAATAATTGTGCAGATCGACTGTTGTATGACCCTTAGACAACTCACAGTCAATTAAAGTGGTCGATCACACAAGTGTGTACTACATGTTATATACATGAACTTTTAACCTTGATGGTTTGCTGTCAGTAGCAATAAGCCCCGCCCACTTTACCACTGGTGGACAATAGTTGGCACATGCACAGGCAAGGGTAGAGAGAGCTAAACACACATTCTTATCAGATACATCAAATATGGTGACACTCTAGATACAGCTGTGTAACATGTTGTTATTTATCTGTTAATTGTCTGGTTACACACAATGCATTAGGGTGGCACTTACAGTCACAGTGTTTGTGGAGTATACTACTGGCATCAGTGATGCAATCGTGGTGTCTTTGTATATAAACTATGGGGTCATGACAACTAGAAATGGAAATAGTATGATTAGCTAAAATAGCCTTCAATCACAGTAAGTTCACAGGCTGAGTGAGAATTACTTGCTTGGCCGTCGGCCGTTGATTTTTATGTAATAAACTGACCAATGGCATATAATAATGCATGGTCATATGACCATTTATCAATAAACAAAAGTTTAATGGTGGTTGTCTGCCCCCGATATTACTTAGTGTAAAAGTCTATGCAATTTGTTTCACTTACCACACCAAAACGAATATGAAAAAAAAATAAATACTGTTCATACGATCCCGATGTAAAATCATTTTGTAAAAATGTTTTATGATGAGATTCACTCGCTGAGAAATTCATGCGCTAAATTCACTCCCATACCTTCGTTTATCTTAACTTTGTCCTACTTGCTGCATTCAACTTGCGTAAACAAAAGTTGGCACTTTGACAAGGTAAAAATATTACTGTTTATAATTGTTGTTTAATCTTAGCAGAGATATGGTTTTGTATGGGAATGTCATCATAACTGCTTGCTATGCATTTCATCGGGTTTCTTTTCAATATTTGATTTGTTTACTTTTTACTACAATGAAGTTGAATCTGGTCTGCTGCTGACTGTAGCCATATGGATGCTGCCGAAGGAAGAACACTATGGTATATGGCCTTCCTCTGGAGAGATAGATATAGTGGAGAGTAGAGGTAACAGAAACTACAAGGACTCTAAAGGCAACCCATTCGGTAATGACTGGATGGCATCCACCCTCCACTGGGGACCCTACTTCGCTCAGAATCAGTTCAAAAGAACTCAAGCACAAAAGTGAGTAGCTAGTACTACAAATGGTTGTTATTTAGTAACTTTATCTGTGACAATCGTGGGATTCAACAGCGACGAATTTGGTGGCTCCTGGGGAGAGTTCACTGCTGCAGTCCTGATCACAAGATAATACGAGTCTCAATAATCATACTAGTAACTCATGCTAATTGTACCATACTAGGAACGCGTGCTAATTGTACCATACAAGGAACTCATGCTAATTGTACCATACTAGGAACTCATGCTAATTGTACCATACTAGGAACTCATGCTAATTGTTTTTTTCTGATTTTTTTCTTATCCTCGTTTCACAGTTTAATCATTTCAAGAAAATTTTAGTAAATAGGAACTATTGCTTTTTAGGTTTTTAAATTAAATTTTTATCAAAAATTTATTTTTGTCAACTGCTGTTTCTACACTGATGTAGCACTATAGCTGCCGTGTGTCTGACAGCAGTGGCACGTTTTGTTGTATATAAAGGTATGTAGTTGTTGTATTGTGTTGTATATAAAGGTATGTAGTTGTTGTATTGTGTTGTATATAAAGGTATGTAGTTGTTGTATTGTGTTGTATATAAAGGTATGTAGTTGTTGTATTGTGTTATATATAAAGGTATGTAGTTGTTGTATTGTGTTGTATATAAAGGTATGTAGTTGTTGTATTGTGTTGTATATAAAGGTATGTAGTTGTTGTATTGTGTTGTATATAAAGGTATGTAGTTGTTGTATTGTGTTGTATATAAAGGTATGTAGTTGTTGTATATAAAGGTATGTGGTTGTTGTATTGTGTTGTATATAAAGGTATGTAGTTGTTGTATTGTGTTGTATATAAAGGTATGTAGTTGTTGTATTGTGTTGTATATAAAGGTATGTAGTTGTTGTATATAAAGGTATGTGGTTGTTGTATTGTGTTGTATATAAAGGTATGTAGTTGTTGTATATAAAGGTATGTGGTTGTTGTATTGTGTTGTATATAAAGGTATGTAGTTGTTGTATTGTGTTGTATATAAAGGTACGTAGTTGTTGTATTGTGTTGTATATAAAGGTATTTAGTTGTTGTATTGTGTTGTATATAAAGGTATGTAGTTGTTGTATTTTGTTGTATATAAAGGTATGTAGTTGTTGTATTGTGTTGTATATAAAGGTATGTAGTTGTTGTATTGTGTTGTATATAAAGGTATGTAGTTGTTGTATTGTGTTGTATATAAAGGTATGTAGTTGTTGTATTGTGTTGTATATAAAGGTATGTAGTTGTTGTATTGTGTTGTATATAAAGGTATGTAGTTGTTGTATTGTGTTGTATATAAAGGTATGTAGTTGTTGTATTGTGTTGTATATAAAGGTATGTAGTTGTTGTATTGTGTTGTATATAAAGGTATGTAGTTGTTGTATTGTGTTGTATATAAAGGTATGTAGTTGTTGTATTGTGTTGTATATAAAGGTATGTAGTTGTTGTATTGTGTTGTATATAAAGGTATGTAGTTGTTGTATTGTGTTGTATATAAAGGTATGTAGTTGTTGTATATAAAGGTATGTAGTTGTTGTATTGTGTTGTATATAAAGGTATGTAGTTGTTGTATATAAAGGTATGTAGTTGTTGTATTGTGTTGTATATAAAGGTATGTAGTTGTTGTATATAAAGGTATGTAGTTGTTGTATTGTGTTGTGTTGTATATAAAGGTATGTAGTTGTTGTATTGTGTTGTATATAAAGGTATGTAGTTGTTGTATTGTGTTGTATATAAAGGTATGTAGTTGTTGTATTGTGTTGTATATAAAGGTATGTGGTTGTTGTATTGTGTTGTATATAAAGGTATGTAGTTGTTGTATTGTGTTATATAATTTGTAGAACTGGCACCTTTGCTGATGGATTCCACAAGTACGCAGTAGAATGGGATGAAGATTCCATTACGTAAGTGAAATCTATTATACCAACGATGATTATCTGTTGTATTGTAAAATATTACCATGTTTCCTTTTTAACTATTTTACGGCTATATTACGGTGGGAGGCCTCTACTACTTACAGGAAATGATTTAGTTGGTGTAATTTTCCTAATTTACAAGTTTCAGATCACTCGGCCAACTTTCGAGTAACTCTACCTCAACCAACCACCTTCTCACTTCATCAACCAATACCAGAAGTAAACATTGGCAACCAGCCAAACATACAATGTCAGGTGTAAAGTTAATCAAATATTTAATGGTTCACAATTGAAAATGATGTGTAAGTAATTACTAGTACATCTCAAGATGTAGACAGTATGGTTTGAGCCCTACTTAGAGAGTAACCGTATGGTTGACCTGAAGTTCTGATTGGTTACTTGTAAGCAGGTGCATTATAACCATAAAGTCCATCATTGAGGGGCCAGCTTGTGGAGGTCTGTTGTTGACAGCATTGGGTACATCTGCACTCTAGTTGAAACTCCAGTCCTTGTGAGTAGATATATCAGGAGTTGTGTTTCTCTTCAGTAAGGGTAGACAATTCTTGTGAAATCAGAACGTAGAATTGATAGAAAGCTGGGGATTGTTTGCGTCATGTTGGAGAAATGAAACTCACAGTGAAAGGAGGGGAGGTTTTGAGGCAATTTGAAATGGTTGGGGAATTTAGGGGATTGGGTCTGGGGTTCGGTGATTGGGGTATTCTGGGCCTTATTTGTGCAGACAACTCTGGTTGCGGAGGGAAAAAGTATTTATCAAGCACCATGGCACTTGTAGACTCGGGGCCAGGGACGTCTGTGATGGGGAGGGCCAGGTTATGGAAAAGGAGTGGATAGAGAGCAACAGTTTATCAGTTCATTTAATTCTTCTATTACAGTATTATAGGAAACTCTCAGGCGTATCTGAGATAAACACGCCCACTTTCTGTATGTCTTTTCATTTTGTCCTCTGGCAGGTATGTTAAATCTTACATCAGTAAAATGTTTTCTCTTATCAATATTTTATCCGTTATTTTATAATACAATTGATTGTGAAATAAAAGATTAAGTTATTCCATCCAGCTATAAATTATAGCAGCCAATGACATGCAGAAAGTGGGCGTGGCCTTACTCTACAAAATCCATGACTCTGGTGTCATTGAGTGCCATAGTACATATAACCCTTGATTATGTTACACATTATACACTGTTGTATGATAGATCTATATACCGGATAGCTTCATGTATTGTTTTATAGCTTTCTAGCTGATGGTTCACATTTGGGCTCCTCTTCCATAGCCGTATTATCACAGATTGCCTTACCTCGTGTTCTTATGTTATAGATTCTTTCTCGATGATAAAGAAACGATGAAGATTGCACTGGGTAAAGGTGGTTTCTGGGAGTTTGGAGAGTTTAGTAAAACCGATTCCAAGATGTTTAACCCTTGGGCTAGCGATGGAGGAAAACTGGCACCATTTGACAGAGAGGTGAGTCCTTGCCTTACTACATACATCAATATTCTCGGACAGCCGAAAATCTGAAGAAAAATGTTCGTGTTTGCGCAACAATGCTCATTATATTTTTATCAGTTTTAAAATTCACATTATTATGAAGACCTGCATTCTGTAGTGAAACTCTGTTTAGTCAGGTTGGAGTTATCACGCCCTGTAATTTGGCTTCAGTTTATAAATAATACAGCTAGTAGACTGAGGTTGTAGCATCAGCTTTTTGTGACTGTCGAGCGTCAGGAAAGTTTATTATTTGTCACTCAATATCACTTTACTATACTTTAAGAACAAAAAATATTATTTGTTTCACTCGTAGATTCCCTCATCTATGTCACATCCTGTTAATGTTTGCAGTTTTACCTCATCATAAACTTAGCTGTCGGTGGAACTGGAGGATTCTTTCCAGACGATGCAGTAAATTCTGGAGCAGCCAAACCTTGGAGTGACAAGTCTGATACAGCTTACAGAGATTTCTGGTTGGCACACAATCAGTGGTACCCGACGTGGAAATATCCAGATGATACCCTGCAAGTCAACTACATCCGTGTCACTAAACTGAAACCTGACCCGACTCCTTAGCAACCAAGGTCAAACCTGACCCGACTCCTTAGCAACCAAGGTCAGTCCTGACCCAACTCCTTAGCAACCAAGGTCAAACCTGACCCGACTCCTTAGCAACCAAGGTCAATCCTGACCAGACTCCTTAGTAACCAAGGTCAAACCCGACCCGACTCCTTAGCAACCAAGGTCAATCCTGACCCAACTCCTTAGCAACCAAGGTCAAACTCGACCCGACTCCTTAGCAACCAAGGTCAATCCTGACCAGACTCCTTAGTAACCAAGGTCAATCTTGACCTGACTCCTTAGCAACCAAGGTCAAACCCGACTCCTTAGCAACCAAGGTTAATCCTGACCCAACTCCTTAGCAACCAGGGTCAAACCTGACCCAACTCCTGAGCAACCAAGGACAAACTCCATGCCAGTGATCAATGCTAACTCAATTATGAACTTGTGTACTGTCTTAGATATTGTTCTAGTCTTTTCTCTTCTGCTGTGAATTACATACATTCCTTACCTTTTTGTCACTGCGGCAAAAATCCAGCATGCTTCTCGGCTCACAAGTTTTATACGTCCATTTTGTTTCCATTATTATCAACATGAATAAAAGAAACTTGCATTTGTGAGTTGTTCTCTCTTGTTTGTGTGTCCTGTTTATAGATTTAAGCCTCTGCTCTATGCTAAAACTTTAAACTTTTCAAAATTTCCAGGATTAAATAAAAGTTGGTACACAGATATTGTGTTGAGTATCTGCTCCGGAAATTGTGATATCAACAGTTTGATACTGTGTTGGGAGACTTATTTGCTGAAGATTACAAACTGAAGATTAATAACAGGTCACTCTATACAGCTAATGAGTTTTCCATACGCTTGGCTAGCATCCAGCCTTTGTGGTCAAAACAAACGCACAACCAAGAACTGAGGTGACTTCAAAGTCATAAAAAGGTTGTCATAATGACAGCACTGGCTCAGTGTTTGCATGTGAGTTGACATTCTTACCTTAGTCAGGGCAAATACTTGCACTGTGATTATACCTTTGTTTAGATAGTCGAAAATTATTGTGAGGATAACATCTTGTTGTTAGCAATCTTTTGAATACTTCTTATTTCATTTCCAATGATGTAAAATGAGCGAAGAAACAGGAAGGGTCAGCCAACATCCGCATAACTTCATAAAAATAAAACAATAATGAACTCTGTTCACTGTTTTCAGATGCGCTGCCAGATGGTTACAAATGAGTGTGCCTTGTGCAAGTCACATTTTTGCTGTTCTGTTAGATTCATTGCTCAGACCGAAATATGTAAAATTTATAAACAGGTACAGCTCATTCAGCAAGATTTTAGCTAGCAATAGATTCCGCCAAACTCATTTTGACAAATCCTCTTTCAAAGACTATCTGGATGAGTGGACAAATTACTGCTTGTTTAGTATTACCTTCGTTTGGTAGTTGAATGACATGAATGAGACATTACTTTTATACCTGCCAAACTACATACTAATAGTTTCATAGATAGATGCATTAGGGTCAAAGGTTACCTATAACTTTCATGATGTGATGACAAGCCCTTAATGCTTTGATGGCATTATTTGTGAATACTCCTTCATTCACTCAGTTTTTATTGAATTGCAACACTCCTAATCAAATATTAATTATCAGCAACTAGTTTTACCCATGGCAAACTATCACCAGCAATTATTTGGATATTTGCTGTATGTATGCATCAATATGCATGTCCCACTGTGGGGATCGGAATGTAAAACTTGCACAGCGAGTAATACTTCACAAATATTTATCAAAGTTGGCTTTTTATTGCTTCGTTTGTCAAGAGCTAGTTTAGTTTCTGTAAGACATAATTAGTGACGAATACAGTTGAACATACTTTTTAGGGCTTTGCTCAAGTGCAAACTTCTTTTTAGCCAATTGTGCATTCACTCTGTAAAACTAGCCCTCGGCTTTGTCAAGGTCGAAAATTAATAAAAGCTTTGCAAATCACGGAACGGATTGGTTATGCAGCACTTGTTCAAATTGTTACTAGAACTAACATATGCATTATTCGTAAATACTGGTTAGGTTTCAATACAAAATGTGCATCAATCATCCTACATCCAATGTAATGGAGTACGAAGACCACACTGCAATGCACGCAGACTAGTCTGTGTTACTGGAAATCTCATTACCATCGCTGTATATTGTAAAACATTTGTATTGCACAAGCTCACCGGCAGCATCTCAGAATAATCAGATTTGAGCGCATAACATTGGCTGATTGCCAAACCCTTGTAAGCCCTTAGCAGGAGAAGACAACCCACTTAAAATCCTCGTAAACCCTAAATGTCTCTCTTCACAATTGATTTATTTTTTGTACAGAAAAAATGGAGGAAACTCCTACATTTTGCGACAAAGCAAAAAATGCTTTTGGATGATATAAGGTTGTTTTTTCGCGTCACTTGCACTTTAACAGAGATAAAGTATGGGTTGCTTACTTATCCATGACGCTGTAGTAAAATTGCAACATTCTCAGCTGGCGTATTCATACTCATTAAATACGCATTAAAGTAAGTTGGTTTTAAAAAAAACAGAACATTTCAGAACATCGCGATTTAAGTGCGAAAACAGATGAATAATCATTTTTCAAAGCATCAAATTAACCAAAAAGATGCAGACCTGATTGACAAAAAAATACCAAATTTTGAAAGATGGTGCATTTTGCTGACCTTCTGATTCGACATCATGACACGTCGTTAAAAAATTGTTCAAAAGCGGCCATCTTTGATTTTTAAAAAAACGCGTTTTCAATATAAAACAGCTTCCTGTTAGAGAACCGACCAGCCGATTTAGCTGAAACTTGCAGCAAAGGTGTAAATTAGTGTATCGATGCACCTTTGAAAACTTCAAACTGTTCGCGCAAAACGGTTTCAAGTTTTTCCGTTCTCAAATTTGAAAATCTCAATAAAAACAGCACTTTTCAATGCTTTCCGAGACCAGAATGGAACTAGTCAGCAACAAGTAAAATGTTAGGCAATATAGCCCCGTGCTTTGACTTTCAAAAATTTGATACTCCAAATTTCTTGCAATACCGCCAACACAGCTATTCCATTTTCAAAAGAGGTCTTCCAAGCCGAAAAATGACCATAGCTCCGGGAGGCTTCCTCTGTTTTGCATAAATCCTGGATGGTTGTAATCGGATGAACACCCATCAAATTTCTGATCTTAGGTGTTCGTTATTTACTGTTTTCACAGCGGAAAAATTGTTCTCCTTCAAATTTTTGCACAAATAGTATTCAGGTGACAAATTGAACAAATCTGAAAAAAATTTCAAACATTTGATAAGTATTTAGCGATGTCCGCGCCCGAAAATAGTTTTTTGTATGTAGGCCAAACAGCCTTCTTTATGAACCATATTCAACACTGCTAGATGGCTAAAAGCCCGTGTACATATAGCGATTACTAAGCGATTCCCTAAGCGATTGCGTGATTTTGCAACTTCTGTTTCCTACAAAATCGCTAAGCAATCGCTAGCATTTTATTTGAGGTTATCGTCAGGTTTTGATCGAGATCAAAAAATCGCTAGCGGATTCTTTGATCAGCCAATCACAACGTAAAAAAACTTTACCCTTGTTTCCAATATGGTCTTGTCATATTCAGCGCTCCGATCTATTAACGATCCTGTAATAAATTGAAGGCTATGCTTTATAACAGCGAGTTTTACCGCAATCGCTGAAGAATTGGCAGTAGTGAAAAATTGCGCAATTTGGGGGAGGGACTTCCCCAATCGCTAAGCAAAATCGCTAGCACGATCGCTATATGTACATGAAGCATAAATGGTTAAAGGGATAGTCAACAGAGAAAACTAAATTTTGATACAAACTTTGAATAGCAGTAACAATAAATATGGGAGTATCTTTGTTGTTTTTAACATTTTAGTTTGTGAGATTTAAGGGAAAATGCGAAATCGCATTTTGGATATCGGCAATACATTCTTTGGTTCGTCACCGGGATTGGCGTACACCCCAAACGCATTCATATCCTTATATGATTGAATTGTCATAATTGTCAAGCTATCATTTTCCAGTGTTGTTACACCCTTAGTTTCCCCAATTCACGTATTTTTGCTCTGTGGACTACTAAAAAAACATTGAAATATTAAATATTTTTAGTTATTAGGGGCCATTCAGTGCTGAAACCGTAATAATTAATTGTTTTGCCAGTTACTTTTATAAAATTATAATTAATAATAATAATATTTAGTATTTTAGTAGTATTATTCTTATAATAATATTACTGAATAAAAAAATGCTAATAATATTTTTGATATTTGTATTTCATAATCATAACCACATCATACATAATACCAATAGATATGCAATAATAGCGCTTATTATTATTAATAATGATCGATGATAGGAGAAGTTGTCCGTGATAATTATTGTCATCACTGATCACTGATATAGCCCAATGTGAAATAGCCACAATGCTGATAAGTATCTGTGTAATAATGACGAGGCGTGCAAGCCGGTCCCGTCATATTAGGGGGTCACTCACAGTCGCGCTCCAGCAGTGGTGGTTTACTAATGTCGCACAAGTTGAATGCACGCTATGTCTGTGCAGGGTGTACCCTCGTTATAGACAACAATGTAATGAGTCTTTGGCGATATTTCTAACAGCGCGAAATTCAAAGTAGATTTGTGCAAACTTGACAGTTTTATACTGCTATTTTTATACTTTTGGAAAGTTTTACAATAAAATTTGGTCCCCTATTGGGAAAATCACTGTCTTTTGGTAGCTTATGTATTAAATTAGTGCTACCTAACCATTCCAATATCAAATCAACTAGCATCAAAAAATGTCATTTTTGGCTTTCTCTGTTGACTATCCCTTTAACACTGTGACATGCTGTTGGCAGGGTGCCCAGATAATGATTTCTGTTCCCATAACTATTGTCAGATGGGAGGAGCCAAGTGTGCATGAGTATATGTAGTAACAGGAGTGCATGTTGTATTGGCAGTTGTGAAGCATGTGCTTGTGTGGCCCCAGCACAAAAAAAGCAACTAGGCGTTTGAAAAAGCAAAACGGTAGTCAATAAGTACTAAATTAGATTGCACACTAGCAACATGCCTTTATAGTATGATGGTCAAGGTTGTCGCCTGGTGTGTGAGGGTTCCAGGTACGATCCCCAGCGGTGGAAGATTTTGTCATTTGGAAAGTCTTCGCAAGTACAACTTTGCTGCTAAGTATAATGCTTAGGAATAATAAGGGTGTAAAAAATGATTCCGCCATGATTCGAAACTGACGTTTCGAAAATGAACTGTTCGAAACTCTAAAACCTGAACCCCCCAACCCCAAATCCCAAACCCCCATCCCCAAAGAGTTTCGAAGTGTCCATTTTCGAAACGTCAGTTTCGAATGGTCCGTACCCCGTAAAAAATGTACCACTTCAGTCAAAGGTTGATGGTTTAGTTAGAGTTGGGCAAAAATCACCGCAACCAGTACAGGTGTTCAAATCCATTCAGCGTCTTTTTTTATTTTACAATTCTCTGAGTGTATTATCTGATGTAAGTACACATACATACGCATGTACATGTACTTACACGTATGTACGTGTCATACGTGTAAGTACATGTACATACATGTAAGTAAAGGTACATACGTGTAAGTACATGTACTTGCACGTATGTACATGTACTTACACGTATGTACATGTACTTACGCGTATGCACATGTACTTACACGTATGTACATGTACATAGCTGTATGTTATGTCAGGGCTAGAATTACATACTAGCTCTGTGGGAGGTAACAGGTGTGACAAACAAGGTGGTTATAAACTATACCTTATCATAGGGTATAGCATACTTGGGTGGTCTTATCTCTACTGAGTGCTTTAGGAGTGATAAGTAATGGAATATAACAGGCAAGTAATGCAGGAGTATGTGAAATGTGACAGAGATAAGTAACCTAGCCTAGAATTATGTAGTCAGCTTGCTTACTCACCCCCTCCCCCTCCCATTCAGAGGTGATGGATACTCTACTATGTTAGCTTTGTACACTGTTTACATGACCATCCACCATGAGTTTTAAAATTTTACTGGATCTCAGTCTATAGTGTTTATCATTTTATTACATAGCCTGGGAGCTCAAGACATAGGTAGGGGGTTACATACAGTATAGTTATTAGATAATGCCCACACACACTGTCAGCTATCACCATACCAGTTTCTGTATCTGACTTGTCACTACTTTATTAACTGACTCAGCTAGTTCTCTCAGTTTATAGTACTAAACTAGAGTATATCACTGTAACTTGTACTTACATCTAGTACTTACATCTCTACTGCGTTATATACTTACAGGTAAGTGAGTTCATATAAAACGCAATACCGAAATAATTTGTGATTGTCAATTAAAATTGAGCCGTCTGAAAATGAACACAATGCATAATGGACAAGCTTCATTTTACTAAAAAACAAACTTAACTAATTCAATGCTGGGTGATTTACAAGTAATCATTTCAATTTTGTGTTTTGAATGAAAAATCCTTACAAGTCTCTAGAAACACGATTGTTTTGTTATTACTGTTATTATTTTATTTGTCAACAACCAGGCAGCTGGTGCTGTAAAGAGTATTTTCAAAAGTTAGATCAACAAATGGCTAGCACTTGGTTTTACAAATAACTATTATTATACGTTCTTTGGTGTTTACTATTATGTAACTATTACTTAGGATGTTTAGTAACATCAAGTAAATCAGTGAACCAATTTTTAGGAAAAAGAACATGCAGTCTTAGCAAAGACTGAACTTGGAAATGCCATTTTATAAAAAATAAATCATTTTTATGTCATAAAACACATGTTATTGTTACTCATACAATTAACAGCTCTATCTATGATAATTATCATTCAAAGTAATGAATCAAACACCTAATTATATCTTATGTAATAACCAACTACATACAGGTATACAGGTACATACAGGTACATACAGGTATACAGTTCACTTCACCCCTTGACTACACTGTCGAGGGGTGTAGTGTTTATACAAACATGGCTGACTACGCAGAAGAACTAGCTCGTAAATACTTGGCAGATGGAGAGCATTCTAGGGACTGGAAAGATTACCTCAAGGTAAGTTCCATACAGGCTCCACATCAAACCCAGTAGTTGGTTTTATTCAAATAAAGTATAGCTGTACTTTGGTCTAGACAATTTCATATTTGTTTCATGTCAAGTTCTTATTCATTTTAACTCCATGTCCAGCAGCTTTCAGTGAAAATGGTTTGAAAGATATTGTCTTGGCTAGACACAGACAGACTTTATACTTTACTGGAACAAGTCTTGTTGTATAGCGATACTTGAGTGAATATATTTGTATGTAGTTCAAGTAATGGCTGGTATTTGGGTTTCAAACTCTGAGTTTTACAGTCCAAGTACCGAGACGTTCAGCTCGAAAGTGAAATAATCATAAAATCCTACAGCCTTGAGTGTTTATATGTTTTGGTAGTAAAAAGAAAATAAAATCTTCACAGTTTATTGTTAGAGACACAAAAAGACAAAAATAAAAGAGTCGAGTGTACACAAACCAAAAACTACTAGCAGCAATAATAGTTAAGTATCTCTTGTGTGGACAGGAGTCTCTCTTTGTACCGTCTGAGGAATTGTTCCATTGTAGCATTAGAGGGTGCAGTCATTGCCCGCTTGATACAAGATGGCTTCTATGGCACCTTCTTTAGAATAGAAAGTGGTCCACGTTTT
Organism: Cryptosula pallasiana; assembly: GCA_945261195.1. NCBI lineage: Eukaryota > Metazoa > Bryozoa > Gymnolaemata > Cheilostomatida > Cryptosulidae > Cryptosula > Cryptosula pallasiana. Next base: position 12,878,485 of record OX183137.1, on the reverse strand, counting down.
GTGTGCGTGCGTATGTGTGTGTGTGTACGTGCGTGTGTGTTGAGAAGTCCTCGGCTGGTTTTGTATCAAATTGTGGTTTCACAGTACAAACCCAGAACCTATTAGTAAATAGTGGAACCTGTGCTATGTTATTGTAGCTCATCTAGAACAACTGGTAAACTTGTTATCAGATTCAACAGTAGCATAAAAAGTTAATTTTGTGAAAACAGGAGAACTTTACATTGGCATAGCAATATGGTAGTTTGTCTAGAGCAATAAACCAGTTAATGTTTTTATCTGATTAAGTGGTAGGGGAGAGGGGGGCATAGCCATTGTTCTATATGCAAAGGAAAAGCAGATAAAACCAACCCCTGTAGATACACACAAAATATATCAGATATAGTCTCAGCTTTTAACTGCTACTCAGTGCCCAGTTGATTCAATGCTTATAATAACCAATAAGACAATCAATAACCAGTAAGAACATAGCAACAGGTAATGTCAATTGATTGTTTTTATTGAATACTGAAATAATAATAAGAATCTGGAGTCAATCTACTACAGGCTCCATTTGGCAAACATAGAAGAAGAGTCAGTGATAAATATTGGGTTGCCCTATATTGGTCAAGCTTTCTACTAGTACACTCATTCATGCTACTTGTTCCATTCCTTGAGTACTTCTACCTAATGGATATCCACTGCTTCTGTTGGCATGTCAGTTGTTTAATTGTTAGTTGTCTACTCTATGTAATGTAGAGACAACTACCAAGTGATGCAACTAATTTCACAACAGCATAAGCTTGCACTTTGCCCTAGCCCGAGTCCTGTACAGACTTGTCAATCATCTAACACTTACTGTGATATTTACAGACTTGCTATATATCTACTATAAGTTAGTTTATACGTCTGACGTTACAGGCACATGGACTAGCTAATTACTGTGTAGCAGTAGACTCTACACCAGAGAGATGTAGATTGGTGTATGATATAGAAGTCAGCTGGTATAAAGGTAACCATCCAATCAGCTATGAAGATCATCAACGACTAACCAATCAACACAAGCAGTTGCTGACACAGTACAGAGAAAAGATCAAGGATTCGTTTAAACCGTTGGATGACCTTGGGTTGAAACTGGATGCGGAAGACATGTACAGTGAACAAAACATGACTCACTCGAGCAAGTTCTGTGATAAGCTGTTTGCTTTGAGCAGAACATGCAGTGATGAGTTTGTGAGTGTCACCAGAAAGATCATGAAATCTAGCGTTGACTTACTGAGTCGTATCAAACAATCTCCGCCGTGTGCCTTTGCTGTCATTGGACTAGGATCTGTTGCCAAAGGGGAAGCAACTCCGTATTCTGACGTGGAATATGCCTTTATCACAGCACAGGATGACAAAAACTATTTCGAGATGCTGGCCATGGACAGTTATTTCAGAATAGGCAATCTAGGAGAGTCACCCCTTAAGTGTTTCAACATCAAAGAGCTGAAAATAGACAAACCTTCTCCACCAGTTATTGCTGACCTCAAGACTGTTGGTTTCAGAATAGATGGCATCAGCAGAAGTGCTGGCAACATTCCAACAGGCAACGGCCTTGAGAAAGGTCAACCGCTAACGTTTACTGTCGACAATTTGATGAAGTTATATGAGCAGGAGGCGGAGTCTCCGTTCACAGGAACGGCTGGAGATAAATCGGACATGTTATCGTCTACAGTTGTTATCTACACCAATGAAGAGAAGAAGTCACTGCTGCACAAAGAGTTCATTGAAAGGAGGATGTCCTACGAGCTGAATGTAGCGCGATGCAGTGCTGCCGTCAAGGACAAAAGGCTTCGATCATTTCTGACAGACGTCAAAAAGTTTACATTTCCCCCCTCATTCGTAAAGTACCAGCCACCCCAAAACATGAACATTAAGGTGAAGGACGACATCTTCAGGTATCCTACTTTGTTAGCCAACAACATCAAAATGTTTATGGGTTGGGACCTGCGCTTCCCTTGGCAGATATTTTCCATGATGCATTCCAACGGAAAGATGTCCGAAGAAACCTTCCAATACATAAACACTGTATTGGCTCTGTCGGTATACATGAGAACTACAGCCTACCTCCATCAAAAGTCTCAAACAGAATACGTTTCGCTCGCTCCACAACAAAAAGGATCCCTAAAGGAGCTGTACCAAGTACCGAGTTCTCTGTTTGTGATCTTGGGTTTTCTGCTCGTGCCTCTCAAGCGCTCAGTAAAGGCTTTCGTAGAAATTGCAGCATCGTGTACAGACAACTCCTCCCTGGCCAATACAATGAATTCAGTGATGCAGAACATGAACTTTGACAAAACTGATCACATGACCAAAGTTGAAATCTGTCACTTTGCTGGACAATACCAACAGGCTAGGAAAGAACTGGAAAAGGTTATTGAAGCTCCAATAACAACAGCAGCTGCCTCCGAGTTTCTAGATAAGATTCAGAAAACGACAGACAACTCCAACCAGGTAAGAAAGTACATGGAGCTTTGCTGTTACATTCTGTACTACACCGACTCTCACAGAGCTGCAGCAGACTACTTCAGCTGGCTTATAGACAATGGACATGGTAACATTGGCTTTTGGTATCTTCTCTCTGCTTGCTGTAAGAAGGAGATTGGTGACTACAAGGCTACAAGACAACTCCTAAATGAGGTAAGAGTTTTGTGTACTATAGAAGTCAGTTGTGGATGCTGTAGATGTCTGTGCAAATAGGCTTACAGGCATTTCCAACAACATGAGAGCTACATAAAATGCCCTTAGAAACAGAATTGAGACCAAGCGTCACCAACCAGATAAATCTCCGATTAATCTGTATTTACCAAAGTCCGTTTTTACACCAGTAATAGTTTATTTGGAGATATTTTACTTAACTATACTCGCAGTCATATTTTTAAAACCGAGTTACTGACATCAGTTACTGACTGTCACTCTGGAATAATGACTCAACCAACTATATAAACTATGGAGTAAAATAGTACAATATCTACTGACTGCATGTAGTACTGACTGTGTGTAGTACTGACTGTATGTAGTACTGACTGTATGTAGTACTGACTGTATGTAGTACTGACTGTATGTAGTACTGACTATATGTAGTGCTGACTGTATGTAGGACTGACTGTATGTAGTACTGACTGTATATAGTACTGACTGTATGTAGTACTGACTGTATGTAGTACTGACTGTAGTTAGTACTGACTGTGTGTAGTACTGACTGTATGTAGTACTGACTGTACGTAGTACTGACTGTATGTAGTACTGACTGTATGTAGTACTGAATGTATGTAGTACTGACTGTATGTAGTACTGACTGTATGTAGTACTGACTGTATGTAGTACTGACTGTATGTAGTACTGACTGTATGTAGTACTGACTGTATGTAGTACTGACTGTATGTAGTACTGACTGTAGTTAGTACTGACTGTGCGCATGTAGGATATATTCTGGGTGGTCTTGGTTGTTCACAAGTTTATAGTTGTAACACTACCAACTATATATAACTAGTATACAGAGATACAGGGATAGGCAGAAATGTAATAAACTACTATTTGATCTTTAAACTGTGGTTTTTATTTTGTGACGGAGTCGCCTTACTGGCGAGAGGGTTACTCCAGATAAGTTTTTGATCGCGCTACGACATCAAAATTTGGTCCTTAATTAAGCCCTTCATGTTTCAAAGTTAGAAAAATTGGGTAGTTGAACTGAAAATTGATTTTGCATGTTCACACCTACAAGTACATGGAGTTGAATTTTTACTTGAATTTGGATATGGGCAACCACAAATGTTTTAATTCTTATTTGAGATCTATGAAATGTAAATCAGGGTATTTGAGTTTGGTTTGACAGTTTTATTGTCCTATCCCTGCTACCAAGTGACAGTTACACATTAGTATTAGCCTGAGAGTATTTGGTTGTCTAGTGGTTGTGTCCTTGACATTTTTTTGTTGATGTAATAGTCTCTAGTTTTGACTTCGTTTGCACTCTTACCTGCTGTTGGTATTAACCAATTATATTGCTGAAGCAATCCTGGTAATAAAGTGTATTTTGGTTGACAATACTGCTAGAAATTTTATTTGTTCCGTTAAAATTTGGTGGGGTTGCTCTGTAGGGTTGTCTCCCCTTACTTCTCCTAGCGCTACTTGTAATAACATGCGAGAGGTTTTCCATGCACATAGCCTGAGTTCAGCATCATTCAATAATGGCAAAGAGCAATTCCCTATTAGGCAGTAGTGAATATAATTGATATTGAGTGAGCTCAAACTACTTGTATTTACTACAAACTTTCTATCAGGAACTGAGGCTAATGCTGCCAGGGTTTGACAAAATTTTCTGTGATCCACAATCCTATTCAAAACTTATTATGGCATGTGGTGAGATTGTATACTTACTGTATACAGCAATGTGTATTGTAGGCAAAGAAGCTTCTAGAACATGCCAGTGGTTCCTACAATGACAGCTCAAAGCAATCGGTGCATGCAGCAGATACCACCCATAGAGATATCTCAGTTAGCTACAGGGACATTGGGGGTGTCTATTATGATATGGGTGAATATGAGGAGGCTAAGAGATATCACAAACAGGCACTAGAGATGGATATAGCGATGTTTGGTGAAACTGTACATCCTGACATAGCTGCAGATTACAATAGTATTGGTTGTGCCTACGATAGACTTGGTGAGTACACACCTGCTTTAGAATATCACATCAAATCAATGAAGATGAGGAAAGCTATATACGGTGCAGACACTAACCACCCTGATATAGCTACCAGTTACAATAACATTGCTAATGTATATAACAGCCGTGGTGAGTACTCATCAGCACTGGAATATTACATCAAATCAATGAAGATGATGAAAGCTATATATGGTGCAGACACTAACCACCCTGATATCGCTACCAGTTACAATAACATTGCTAGTGTATATAACAGCCGTGGTGAGTACTCATCAGCACTGGAATATTACATCAAATCAGTGGAGATGAGGAAAGCTATATACGGTGCAGACACTAACCACCCTGATATAGCTACCAGTTACAATAACATTGCTAATGTATATAACAGCCGTGGTGAGTACTCATCAGCACTGGAATATTACATCAAATCAATGGAGATGAGGAAAGCTATATACGGTGCAGACACTAACCACCCTGATATAGCTACCAGTTACAATAACATTGCTAATGTATATAACAGCCGTGGTGAGTACTCATCAGCACTGGAATATTACATCAAATCAATGAAGATGATGAAAGCTATATATGGTGCAGACACTAACCACCCTGATATAGCTAACAGTTACAATAACATTGCTAGTGTATATGACAACCGTGGTGAGTACTCATCAGCACTGGAATATCACATCAAATCAATGAAGATGAGGAAAGCTATATACGGTGCAGACACTAACCACCCTGATATAGCTACCAGTTACAATAACATTGCTAATGTATATAACAGCCGTGGTGAGTACTCATCAGCACTGGAATATTACATCAAATCAATGAAGATGAAGAAAGCTATATATGGTGCAGACACTAACCACCCTGATATAGCTAACAGTTACAATAACATTGCTATTGTATATAACAACCGTGGTGAGTACTCATCAGCACTGGAATATTACATCAAATCAATGAAGATGAGGAAAGCTATATACGGTGCAGACACTAACCACCCTGATATAGCTAACAGTTACAATAACATTGCTAATGTATATAACAACCGTGGTGAGTACTCATCAGCACTGGAGTATTACATCAAATCAATGAAGATGAGGAAAGCTATATATGGTGCAGACACTAACCACCCTGATATAGCTTCCAGTTACAATAACATTGCTAGTATATATAACAACCGTGGTGAGTACTCATCAGCACTGGAATATCTCATCAAATCAATGGAGATGATGAAAGCTATATACGGTGCAGACACTAACCACCCTGCTATAGCTGCCAGTTACAATAACATTGCTAGTATATATAACAACCGTGGTGAGTACTCATCAGCACTGGAATATCTCATCAAATCAATGGAGATGATGAAAGCTATATACGGTGCAGACACTAACCACCCTGCTATAGCTGCCAGTTACAATAACATTGCTAGTATATATAACAACCGTGGTGAGTACTCATCAGCACTGGAATATCTCATCAAATCAATGGAGATGAAGAAAGCTATATACGGTGCAGACTCTAACCACCCTGCTATAGCTGCCAGTTACAATAACATTGCTAGTGTATATAACAACCGTGGTAAGTACTCATCAGCACTGGAATATCACGTCAAATCAATGAAGATGAAGAAAGCTATATACAGTGCCGACAGTAACCACCCTGATATAGCTGCCAGTTACAATAACATTGCTAATGTATATAACAGCCGTGGTGAGTACTCATCAGCACTGGAATATTACATCAAATCAATGAAGATGACGAAAGCTATATATGGTGCAGACACTAACCACCCTGATATAGCTAACAGTTACAATAACATTGCTAATGTATATGACAGCCGTGGTGAGTACTCATCAGCACTGGAATATCACATCAAATCAATGGAGATGAAGAAAGCTATATACGGTGCAGACACTAACCACCCTGATATAGCTGCCAGTTACAATAACATTGCTAGTGTATATAAAAACCGTGGTGAGTACTCATCAGCACTGGAATATCACATCAAATCAATGGAGATGATGAAAGCTATATACGGTGCAGACAGCAACCATCCACACATAACTATGTGCAAAAGAAACATGGCCGCCACACATCGACGAATGACGGATGACAAACAACTACAACAGACCAAAACCAAACCAATAACGTGTTGTATTCAATGACAACTGCTCTAGTACATGACATACTTAAGGAGTTGCTGCTCTACGATTGCAGGCTGCAGTTGTTTGCCAGTTTTATAGATATCAGCCATGAAACTGTAGATATACATCTACTTCTATCCATAGTACTTATGATATTTATGTTAGAAGGCAGACCACTTGGGTAGATAATTGTGGCTCATTTAGGAGGGGAACTTGATTTACAAAAAAAAACAAAATATCTATCAAATAGATGAGCTGATGTCGTTGATTATTTCTAATCGATTCTTTATTTAGTAATAAAATTGTATTTAAATCTGTCTGTTTGTCTATTTTTGTAGAATTATACACGCGTGTGTTGGGTTGAAAGGGAACAATGTTACTTGCATTTAAATCATATACGGGGTCTGACCCAATAAATGGCTGAAGTTGAATGATAATTTGGTAAATGAACAGGCTGGTGGAACAAATGAAACAAGGGATAGAGTAGATTGAATCCTAAAGGTCAGAGTTAGGGAAGACAACTGCTGAAAATAGAAAAAGGTAGCTCAATGATTGCTTAATTGGCTACTGTATTATAGGTAAATAGATCTCATTCAAAATTCATTATGTAATTATTTTGGTGAAATTCAGTGCCTCGGCTCTGTTATATAATTATAAAATTTAAATTTAATGTAATATGATTGTTCTAGAACTTTAACAATAACAAAAGTTCTTTAACAAAAAAATTGATGAAAAAAAATTCACGCGCGTATAAAAATGAGGTGAAAAAGGCGAAAAAATGTTACTTACATGCAGTAACCCATTCGTCAAACTCACATTTGTCACAAACGACGTAACAACACCAGTGGAATTGACAGTTACATTTCTCTACTCGACGAACCTTTTTAGCAAAAAAATAACCTCTGCCGCAGCACAAGGCAGCACAACTCTCTCTATCAGTACTGGTGCTGTTACAGACTCTTCCTGTTGTACCTGCTATGTTTAGTTCTGGTATAGAATCACAATATGTTGGTGATCGTTTTGTGTGAACCATCTTTTTATTGAGATTCCCTCCCTTTTCATTAGATCTAGTGTTACTTAGCTGACTTGCCGGGACTAGCTCTCCTTCCAGGGCTCTTTCTTCATCGATCTGTCAATGAGTAATTTATATTTATGTCAAGTTTCAACCACATTCATGCAATCATAGCTGCGTTTTTAATAATTGTTTAGCTATCATAGCTTGAGATCCAGATTTTTATACTTACCAGAACCGATCTGCCATGTAAAGCCCTCAAACGGGTGCCTACAGCCTGAAAATCTGGGGTAGAGAGCCAACAGGTTTTTATTTCACAGCTTGAAGACATCCCATGGCATTTACATTTAGTGCTCTTCTGCTCTATGACTGCCTGCAATATATGTGGAGTTGTTTTCTCTTTCATATAGAGGACAACTTCATACACAAGGTCTAGATTTACAATAAAAACCTTTACTGACAGTCAAAGCATTTCATTTATCTCACCTTTCGACCAATTTTGCTGTTTTGCGATTGTAACACGGAATAAATATCTTCTCCCTGACTTTGTAAAAATCTTCTAGAAAACTTGGCTCCAAATCCTAAGTCATGGCTGCAACCCTTCCACTCAAAGTCGGTTATATAGGGCTCCCTCTCACAAGCACAAGAAGATATTTTACCGAGAGCACAGGCTATAGCTAGTTGATGTAATACTACTGCAGCCACTATAGCCTGGGTAAATGAACTCTCCTTATAACCTGCAAAAAGACATTTTACCTGCAGGAGCCATATTTTATACACACCAGGATATATTTGTGAGAACTAGAGAGTAAACAGGCACCTTACATCACCTGTAGATCACTGTCAATATAAGCTACCATTTAGGTGTGTTGTGACTTTTATATGAAGTCAATAACACTTTTTCATATGAATGTTACATTTTATATGCAAATTTTTATCAGATGGCATCTGACATGGGCTGTATGATTCAAGCATGTGAACTATCATGTACACACCAACCAATAAGAAAATTTGTTATGTACCAACTGTCATTAAAAGGTTTTAAAGTTAAAATCTGTGGTTTTGTACAAACTTCGTTGCATTCTAATAATTTTAATTGGATAAACAGAACTTGCAATTTTTTTAGGTGAATAAAATTTTTGTCTTCCATTTGCTCACAATTTTAATTTGAGCTGGAAATTTTGACATACCTTGAGTCAACATTTCATGGTCACCGATGATTCTTTCATCTAAATTTGAACAATTCCAATGATGGCCAGCAAACTGTCTCTTGCATTCATGGATAGATAACTCCACACCTACAGAGGACAATTGTACATGATTAGTGCGTAGGTTTTTGTCTGCGATTTTATGTAACATAATTAATGTTTGCAAATTGATAACGTATCTTTTAAGTATAACTGTTTCACATAAGCACTATGTGTGGAATATAATCCGGTATTGTTTAGGCTCAAAATCTCCAAATTGCCTTTTTAAGCTGTAGTGCATTATTCGTTGGCTTGCAGATGCAAGTCTGTAATTGCGTTTGCTACAATTGTTATTTAATTGTTTCAGTTGCGCTGCCAGAAGAACATATGTTCATCATTTCACTTGGCAGCGATATTTATTTACTACTGAAGCTATGCGGAGCTCCCATTACAACTTTTTCTACCATTACAGGTAGCAATAATGATCGACAAAAAGAAAAGCGACTTCAGCGATTTTCCCAGACAACAACACCAATTCAATGCTAGGCAGTTCTTCAACTACACAGACAATCCCAGTTATGTGCAGTATTGCGGAGGAACTTTAATAAACAATGAATGGGTATTAACAGCAGCCCACTGCGTGAAACAAAGGGAAACAGGTCTACGGAAACCCAATATGGTGGTGATGGTGGGAGAAACTGATATGAGAGTAATGAAAAACGAAGACGATTCGTGGCAGAACAACATTTACAAGATATCCAAAGTGATTGACCACAGCCGATTTGAGTGGGAATCAGTAAACAACGACATTGCGCTACTAAAGCTAGAGAAACCGGTACCAAACACTCCAAACATTGGGTTCAGCTGCGTGCCTGATGAGGACTTGGAGGTGAGTCCTGGCACTGAATGCATGGCAGTTGGATGGGGTAAACACAAGAAGTACCCCAAACAGAGAGCTAGTAAGAGATTGAAAGAGGCGGTACTACCCCTTGTATCCAGACCGCAGTGTAAAGATGCCTTTAATTTTACAATCACAAAGAACCAGATGTGCGCCGGCTATGAAGACGGACGCAGTGATTCATGCGATGGCGACTCGGGAGGACCATTGTTATGCCTGACAAATACACCAAGTGGACCTAGATGGGTAATATATGGAATCACAAGCTTTGGTTCCAACGATGGCTGCGGTATAGCAGGTAAATATGGAGTCTATACAAAAGTAAATAACTATTTCCAATGGATTAAATACGCCATGGAAACCGGTAAACAAATACACGAGTCTCAGCAGGCGCAGGAATCACGAAGACGACGACATCGCAAACAGAGTCGAAAGAAGGACAAGTATAGGTCATCGGAAAATACTGACTATATTACTACAACTTCTGTAAATCTTCCAGATTCTTTAGAACCAACAATATCACAGGAAGGCCGAACGCTAAGGTTATAGCTAGAAAGCAGTCAACACAATAGCGAAGGTTCTTGTAAGATTTGTCTATAGCTTTTTTATAATGTTATTAAATCATAATCTTCATCACAACCAATGATGTAACAAGCTTTCGAAAACAATAATATTCTGTGCAATTCAATTTTAGCGAGTCAGACTTTGACGTAAGTCGCTTCGACTACTAGTTCTATTTTTCATTTTTTTTATCAACATAACCAAATATCTCAGTACTATTGGAGAAGTTATAACAGTATCTGATTGGATACAATCCCCAGTAAAATCTTCCATTCCGTCCAATGACACCCAAGCTCAATCCCTCCGCTCTAACCTAAACAACTCGTTTGCTCTATGAGTAACATATACGCTCTAGCTTTATGATGTGCTCCGCATATTATATTTTATTAGCTATATTATTTTTGTATCAAACACAGAATTGTACATAGCAAATTTTTTTAATTCTGATCAATATAAAAATATAAAATAGTACGACATTGATTACTGCTGATGTATCAAGAATCTGTACATTTAAAATTAAATAGGCATATCACAATTAGTATACATGAATATAAAAATAAATGAAATGGAAGCAGAAAGTCAAGGAATCAATTAGACATAATAAATAAATCAGAGAGATCTAGATTGAACAAAGCATTGAGTGGTCGAGATATGTAATTAAGTGTGTTGTCTGGGTAAATGGGAGGTCAACCCAAAAGATAAGACACAACAGGTCATTAGTATGTAGATTGTTTGCTCCTTGGCCTGTTATGTAATCATCAATCAGCAGCTTGATTGATTGTTGGTTTAGCAATAGACTGGTGGAGACCCCACAATTAGACTAATGACAAATTAGCCATCTGACAGACTGGTCAGCTGGTAGATTGGTCACTTGACAGACTGGTCAGCTGGTAGATTGGTCACTTGATAGAATGGTCACTTGATAGCTTGGTCACATGACAGTTTGCTCAAATGACATACTGCTCACTTGACAGTTTAGTCACATGACATACTGCTCACTTGACAGATTGGTCACTTGACATATTGGTCACTTGACAAATTGGTCACTTGACAGATTGGTCACTTGACAGATTGGTCACTTGACAGATTGGTCACTTGACAGATTGGTCACTTGACAGATTGGTCATTTGACAGATTGGTCACTTGACATAAAGGTCACTTGACATAAAGGTCACTCGACATATGTATCCCTAAAAAACTTGTCAAGTGACATTTAGGCCACCCAATGACTGGTCAACCGATGCCCCACCAAATAAATAATCTGATATTGGTAATTAAAACCAGCTGAATACGTCAGTCAAATTGTAAGACGCTACGCAATATCAAGTTCAGATTTCCAAATGAAATATAGTATAATATAGTGATACATAATAATGAATAATACTGTAACCATACACAGAGTCATTTGAGCATTCTGGATTTTGCAAAACAATTATGATGATGTCATTACCAAATACCCAAGAAGAGTCAATGACATATCATTGACCTCTAACCTTTGCTGACTGCTGACACCAACTCCGACCTACAATAAATAGAGCAATCATAAATGGATTATAGTCATGAATTACCAAAACAATCGAATTGCTATTAGCTACCGACTAGACATTTTGAACTGCTGACTATTAGCAAATTGTTTTTTTATTCTTCAGTCATCGTTGAGCAGGTCAGTTTAATCAATAAACAATTTATGACAGTTCAGTTATGAACAATATGATTCACCAAACAGTAACCTTTTACAGGTAGTTTCTAGAGGAGGTATTACCTGGCATTGCCTACCTGGTGCCTTTAAGTGAAATAAATAATATGACAAGGGGGGGGGGGAGAGCTGTAGGGAATAAAGGTAACTTGCATTGTTTGTGCGATGTGATATAAGACAGATATGCACTGCACTAACCTCTAGTATACCAGGACCGCCCCTGACTGACGCGCTCCGTGGGAACTTCTGAGAGCGGTCACTGCAACGCGTGCCTCCTTCTGCAAAAAGTCATGTCACCGAGTGAGTGTCAGTGTCTGGGTATTCAAATTGGCAAATGTTCTACATAATTGCAATATCTCATGATTTGCAAACGATAGGAAAACGACAAAATTAAAAATAATAATAAATGACAGTAAAATCATAATTATATAAAAACAAATAGGTGACTCGCAAACTGGAGTTATGTTTTATTGTTTATGAAAGAAGAAACATGGTGTATTAACAAATATGGCTGATTTCATTGGTTTTTAAACTTTTCTCAAAACAACGCTTGCAACTTATTTAAACATAAACTTTATTTTTTCATCAACCTGGCAAAAACCTTTAATTGCCTATGGATGTGTCTTCGATGGCGACTAAAAATTAAAAAAAAACCTCAAACAGTCTCAGCTTAAAAAGAAACAGCAAAAAAGAAAACTTTCTCACTATAAACGACCAATGCTGTCTCACAGTTTCCCTACGATGTCACAATCAACAACAATTTATGGGTTCTATTGGTCACCAACTTCTAACGTAATGCGATGATGAAATGACCAGTTACCAATTACGTTTTACCAATTACCTTTTACCAATTACCTTAATACTGGCTGGAAAGGTGAAATATTTTAGAAAAACAACATGGTATTAAAGAAATTACAAAGACTTAATGTTTTGAAGTTCAAACCCAACTATGGGTAAGATATGATACATGGTCAGGGTCTCAGTCTCAAAACCTGACCAAAGCTCAGACTCTGAGGTTTGGCGTTACACCACCACACCAACATAAATTATACAATACAAAACATTTATACACAGAGCGATGACCTGGCCAACACAATAGCAGGAAATGAACCATCAATGGTTTCTTCTATGGCGCCACCGTTGCCAGTGAGTGAATAAAAACTCAGACAAAAACAGGTAGTACAAGAAATCTGACAGCGGGCAATCAATATACACCTGTTGCTGACTAATAGGCGGCTTTTGATCTTAAAAATAGTTGTATTTCAACGAGTAAATATTAAGAGAACAACATCTGACAAGTTGTAAATTAGTTGTGAGTTGCAACAGCGGAAATGCCAACAGTTCATTCTAGAAAACTCCGGAACAATATTTTATTTATATAAACAGAAGAAAAGCCCTAATAGCACGCTTGGAAGCGTGTTTTATTTCAACTTACAAATAACTAACATAGAAAACTTTTGGTTTAATTGAAAACTCTTGAATTTCATAAAAAATTTAGGACGTTTTGTGACAACATTTTCGTGACATTTATTATTTATAAAAACGGCCGAGGTATGTGTGACCTTTTATTTCTATGAGAATGCAAAGATGAATTCTGAAATTTCAAATGTAAAACCAAATGCAATGGCATCGGAATCTCCTAATATTTAATAATTAAAAATGTCAATGTTTGGCAAGCCTGTAAAAATAATCATTTGGCATTAATTGTATAATTACTTCTGCTGAATTTCAACATTACAACAAAATCTAACCACAGCGAATAGCAAGAATTTTGCTTATCAATTCAAAACTTTGATTGTGAAAATAATTCTTAGAATAAATCGTTGTCATATTTTCATTTGTTGAACTAATCTGAAAAAAAAATCAGTTTTAAATAAATAATCGTGTATTAAAAAATATCAACTATCACTTTTTTACCAGTAAATTATTATTAGCGTCATCAACAACTATTAGTAATGAAAACATAGCATTACGATTAAATTGAATGCGTAATAGGACTGTACAACTTGATTGACTTTAGCGAGCTAGAAGAAGGAAAATAGAATAATCGTACAAGATTTATAATTTTATTAGTCATGCTGATGTACGGTAGGAGCAACACTTTGTGTTTTTCTCATTATCTTGAATGATGTGCGTGTATTGTTTCACCAAACCAAGATTATCTGTCTTGTGAGACATTTTCTACTCTCTCTATTTCTCTCTATGACTCACAAACGACTTGTGTTGAACAAAGCAAGATATATGTTCAGATATTTCACCACTAATTTCCCAATTAATGTTAGTGTTGTGTATGTACTACGGAATGGATCCACTGACACACACTGTGAAATGGTTGGGCAGGTAAACATAAGCAGCGGTTAACACCTCGGCAGCAGCTATTGCCAGCTGGATTGTTCCTCTGATCTTGGTCAATTGCGGAAAGCTACTACGCCATTATCAGCAAACATTGCTGGAATTCTCATCAGAAATAAATGGATAAAAAATGAGATTGCAACAGATTTAGAGCTCAGTTCTTAGTTTGGCACGTGTGAAGGTCTACTCTAGGTAGAAATGGGGCATGTGTGATATTGTACAAGGCCAAACCAATGCTACAGTCACTTCACCAATCAGACGGAATGTGAAACACCAAATACTGTCTCCTAAGTCTATGCATATACTTTAATTGCTCTATCACCTTGTACTGATACCTGTATTTTTTGTGTTTCTTCCTTCACATAAATCACCAAACAAACTCATTTTTTGCTATTAAATGAGAAGGTGATAAAAAACCACAAAAAGAAATAGATACAATGATTGATGAGCCAACCAAACAGTTGCTATTATTTGCCTCAACCAATAGATCTACCAACTGTACATACATCCATAGATCTACCAACTGTACATACATCCATAGATCTATCAACTGTACATACAACCATAAATCTATCCACTGTACATACATCCATAGATCTATCCGCTGTACATACATCAATAGATCTATCCACTGTACATACACCCATAGATATATCCACTGTACATACATCCATAGATCTGTCTACTGTACACACGTCCATAGATCTATCTACTGTACAAACATCCATAAATCTATCTACTGTACATACATTCATTGATTTATCGACTGCAAATACCTCCATAGATCTATCTACTGAGTATACATCCATAGATCTATCTACTGTACACACGTCCATAGATCTATCCACTGTACATACATCCATAGATCTATCCACTGTACATACATCAATAGATCTATCCACTGTACATACACCCATAGATCTATCCAATGTACATACATCCATAGATCTATCCACTGTACACACGTCCATAGATCTATCTACTGTACACACATCCATTGACTGCAAATACCTCCATAGATCTATCTACTGCGTATACATCCATAGACCTTTACATACATCATTAGATCTATCTACTGTACATACATCCATAGATCTATCAACTGTTTGTTTCAGCTGTGCCTTGTGGGCAACCCTGAAAACAGGTCTCATAAGCTTGTAGCTTGTGTGAGCAGCACCCTATACCCATGCCCGCCGTTACACTGGCTACTCTTCCGAAAAAACAGAGGGGGATTTTTTACTAGCATGACTCCATAGTTATTATGGAGAGTGCAATCAAACTAGGGACCACATTATTTTTATGCCCATATCCGACCAGGCAGATAACCGTGCTGGGAATCGAACCCCAGATCCAGGATTGAAGTGCAAGCACTTTAACCACTGGACCACACGTGCCTCCACATCCATAGATCTATCTACTGTACATGCATCATTAGATCTATCTACTGTACATACATCCATAGATCTATCTACTGCACATCATCCATGGATCTTCACATACACCAATAGATCTCTCTACTGTACACACATACATAGATCTATCCACTGTGATGTTCCACTACATGAACATTACGTGATGTTTCAAAATTTTGATTTCTCTTTGTAATAGAGATTACAAATAAGTAAAAATATGTTCTGTATCACACTACTAGGCCATATCAATATTTTCTAAATTTTAGTCCAATAAAAATCACCACAAACACACTTTTGATAAGTCCTCAAGACAAACAGACATCTTGTTGACTATTGTACTATGTGACTGATTGAGCAGTCACCTTTATGAAGCTATTTACTAACCTTGAAACTAGATACAGCCATTCGCCCTCCAACATGTGCCTTATTCTCTCTCCAACCCAGCGTCTTAGCAGCCTAACAAACAGAGCAGTCAAGAGTTATCCCCTCATGGGATAGACAACTCCAAATAATAAACCAATAGAAATACAGTAAATGTCCGAAAAGCTACACAACTTTCAGTACTGTTATACTACATGGATTTATCCAGAGATTAGAGTAAATCTAGTGATTAGTGAAGTACACGGATTAATGACACGATGTTGTAACACTTTTGAGGAATTTCTATTTTTGAGGTGTCAGATAGATATTGTTATGCACTGCGGTAGGAGTAAGCGCCAAGTCATTCATTAGCGGTTGTACCGCGGACAGTTACAAGCAATGGTTGCCATGCCATAGTACCAGAGTTTGTGTATTACACAATATTGTATAAAATACAAGGAAGGCCATCAAGTACATGCATACATTGTCACTTCCACCAGCACTACAATCAATTTCTAGTCAGGTAAATAGTTATTGTATGCCAACTGTATTCCAAATTTCAACACTATTTATTATTAAAATTTAGTTTGTTTGCATAATAATTAAATAAAAAGTATTTTCTAAGAAAGTGAATACTAAAATAAATTCTTATTAATATTAAGAGATTTATTGCATGTGAACTGGTAAAGATTTTAATTTTTTTTATTTTAGTAAATTGTAATCGGGCACCAGCAAATAAAGGCTTGGAAATAATTAATTTTTTACACACAAAGAAAAACAATCCCGCACTTAACTTTCCTGCGCTTTACCAAAATCCAGTGCCAAGACATGCTTTAAATAACACCAATTCTTCATTTTTTTATCAAACAGGGATAAACGTCGGTGTTAATACAAGGCGCAGTGAGTGCGTGCGGATTGTTCAACAGTGTACCAATGTGTCAATTACTCCAGGGTAATACCATCGCAGATAATAACAATTCATGTTGGTAGAAAGTGATGTGGGAAGATGGCGCCAGATATCCTGACAAGACAATGTGACATCGGTGGATATTAATTAGCGTACAGACCAGTAAATCATCATATCAAATGTTATATAATAGGTGGAGAGGGTATAGGAAACCTTTGCATGGTTGTCATACCACCAGATGAGCGTAGAGAAAACGCAGAATATGTAGAGGAAAACAATTGGTCTATTGATTTTATTTATTGCAAGCAGATACAAGTACAATTGATATATAAATAGCGGATATGAACTTGATAATGCCAAGGCACTCGGCTGAAATGTCTGTAAGCTATATAATATGTCTCTAAGAATGTTTTACATTGCGTTTAAATAAAAAGAACTAGTGTCAAGGTTAACAGGAAAGTCTAACGCGATCAACATTGAAAAAACTCTAAAAATAAAAAAATGTTTGGAGTTTGACGTAAAAAATTCTAGCGGAAAGGAAATGCAATTATTTATGACTGAGCAAACGCCCACCCATAGCCTGAACTCGGCAAAAAAATTTACATATAGAAAACTGTTGATAGAACAGCTTTCAGTGAGAACTGAGGCTATTGAACTATAAGATAGTCCCAAAGGGTCACCGCCCCAACACATCAAATATTCTTGTGAACATTAACAGTCTGTGTCAAATCAAAGATATATACATAGATGGCAAGTCATTTGTTCAAAAGTAAAAATAACTTTGACAATGAATAGAACGCTTGCTGGATAAATAAATAGGTGGAAGGGAGAAAACTCCGAACTTGACAAAGCAGATAAACAGACATGTAGAATCACACCTGCGTTAGTTTTACAGACTTGTCTTCTCATGTCAAAACAATTTTTCAAAAAAGTTATGTCTGCCTTTGAAATGTTGTTGCTGAACAAAGATTCCCATGCTCATAATTAAAAAACCTGTGGTTATCGTGTTTACCTTTTGCGGGGAGAAAAGCTTATGTTCTCAGACTGATCTTATTGCTGAAGCAACAAAATATAACTTTTTTTCAAACCGCTGCAACGTTATAAAAGTTGGAAACCACCAACACAAAAAAGCCATAGCTTTTCTTACATAGTTTTATTTTTCTCAGATTTTCACAAAAAGTTGAGTGCAAAGCAAACAGCAATTGGCAACTTGCCAAAAACAAGATAATCATTAGAATAACAAAAGTACAAATGGCCTTTATTATCATAAACAACTTCCTGAAGAAAGGACAACTCTTTCAAAGTCAAAATTTTAAACTTCGTCTTCGACCTTTGACTGTCCACAAAAGACAACTACAGCTAAAAGAACTAATCACATTTTTTCAGGATTGAGTGCAGAAAATGATTCAAAGGAAATTTTCCAGACGCTAGCCAGACATTATTTAAAATAAAAAATCTATAAATACAATAAATCTAAAATAAATATGAATAATTTTGTAATTCATCAAATCAAAAAGTGTGATTGAGTGCACTTTTTCTTGCCGTCACAAACATAACAGGCAGGATTGGTTACGCAAGAGATAAAATAAAATATAGGTGACATGTCGTTAAACCAACACTTGCCTACATTGTCAACCTACATTGTCCACCGACACTCTGCACTCAGTAGTAGGATTATTTATTATTTTCATTAACGTTAGAAATAAATTAACTAATTACCACTGTGGATGTGCAGGGTACTATTGCACTGTCTCTACACACACTGACACTGATATCTTCTGTCGGAAATGACGTCTGCAATCCGAATATTGAGACAAGACCTTGTTCAGCTAAAACAGAGAAAAATTGACATGATAGAAATACTCAAAATTGTCTAATTGATATTTTCACCGGACCGACAAAAATTTTACCGCAAAAAAGTTTTTGCAGTCATTCCAACATATTTTTTTTACTGCTGCAAAAAACGCACCACAAAACTGGTCGGGGTTTGAACCCGAGATTCGACAGCAACTCCTTACCCACCAGCCAGACACACTAACCATTTCACCGAGTAGGCACACCTAGACACTGAGCCTCGCCAAAGAATGGTACCCGTCTCTTAAACCTCTGGATACAGCACACTCACCAACAACCCCCTAGCTGCTATATACGTGTTTGCAATTTGTTTTATATCATTAACTTTTTGTTTTTAAAAAAAATTTAGCAAATATTTTCATTGAATATTTTAACAAAAGAAAAAAATACAATGTTTAAATGTGTACGTTTAAATAACGCGATTTAATTCATCTCTGGAAGCTAGAAACACTACCACAGTCTACAACTAACAATTATAATCATGTGAAAACTTTTTGTAAAAATGCCACATATCCATTTCTGGAATTAATGAGGCAAAGTGCTGAAGAAGTGAACCCCAGACCCGCAGCTCAACAGTTCAGCGCCCCAACCACTTCAGCCATCACATCCTTGAGTGACAAGAGAGAATAACAACGAGATGTTTTGACACGGGCACTTGAAGTTGCAGCAGACAGATGATGGAAACAAGCAAGTGACAATTGGCCTGACGCCACAAGATTATTCATGTATATATATTACATAATTTATGGGAGATAACTTAGTAAAAATATTAATAACAAAAATTCATAAATAAAGATTAGATATAATGGGGAGCAGACGATGACAATAAGAGGCTTATCAGCTGAGGCCATGTTTGTCGATGGAGCTACGCTAGTGCGCAGAGGTAACGCTATTTCTACTTACATGTATTTGGTTTTTATCAGAAAAATCTTAAATTTCAGTAAAAACATACAGTCGTTGGCCACGTATTGGTTGGATTATGAATCAGCAATTCCGCCCTGGTAAACAGGTATAGCTTTGAAACCACAAAATAGTCAATGAGTTGGCTAGGGACTTCTGAACTCCTCCCCATCCAATATCAAAGCTCCACTTAAACAAATCTACTTATAAAACAGTGCCAATGTATTGCTGGATGTTACAAAAAAGTCTTCTTTGAAGTTGAATGAAATAAACAAATTACATAACGTAAGACTTGAACATAAATAATAGACCATTGTAGGTTCTGTGACAGATCAAAACTGATACTTTGTAAGCTCTATTTCCCAAAGTGCGTGTACAATAATCTATGACACTCAAAATACACGAAGATAAGTTATATAAATTCTATCCAAGTAACTACAACTCCGCTCAGTGGGATCAATGCAGAGTAACACCAGAGAGATGCAAAGAAAGATGTGCAGAAAGAGGAAAAAAGGAAAAGAAAAAACAAGAATAAGAAAAGAGCTAGGTACAGAAATATAGGGCTTACTAACCTCCCTCCAACACTTCTGTAATGTCATTTGTGTAGTGTGGAGCTGAGGCTATCAACTCGTCCCTACCATCCGTGTCCAAATCTATGAACTAAGGCAAAACGATAGAGTTAAACATAGAGCTACACACACTGCATAGACCCTACTATAATGTATAGCAGTACATGCCCTCTCTGTATGCATATTCATTACACACTCGATAAATTAACATTTTCATCATTCAATAATGTAAAAACCAAAAGAATGGAGTTGTCCACACATTATTGATATCACTTTAGGAGAAGACAACTTCTTATATTAAACAAAAATCAATGCAAATCCACAGAGAAGTAGTCAACAAAGCAATACCAACCTTTACTACAGAACCAAACATAGAGAACTGTCTCTCTCCGTAAAGAATGCCGCCAAGCTGGTCTTCTTGTGACGCAGGATGTAGAGCGGAGAGGTTCCACAATGCAACAGCTCCAGTCTGTTTCAGTGTTACATTGACATCCAATATAGACCCATTGACATCTGCAGATCAAGTAATATACTATAGGGTTTATATCAAGGATTAGCTGAAGAGATACTTGTCATAGAGAGAGAGCAATTTCAAAGCAATACCTGCACTGTCCATGCCTACAGCGAGTACACCGGGTCCATTTATACCGTAGGGATATCCAATGGCGAGGCTACTGCCCAGGTGCTGATGCTCCCGAGTGCCATTGATTGCTCGGAGAAGTTTGAGATCAGGTAGACTCCATATTGTGACCTGACCGGCCGACTGTACATCGTTGGTACTGAACTTACAATCAGGCCTGTGGAAACACATTTTACACTTACATAGAACACAGTCTATACTTACATATAACAGTCTACGCCTACATAGAACACAGTCTATGCTCACAGAGAACACAGTCTAAACCTACATAGAACACAGTCTATGCTCACAGAGAACACAGTCCAGACTTACATAGAACACAGTCTATACTTACATATAACAATCTACGCCTACATAGAACACAGTCTATGCTCACAGAGAACACAGTCTAAACCTACATAGAACACAGTCTATGCTCACAGAGAACACAGTCTAGACTTACATAGAACACAGTCTACACCTACATAGAACACAGTCTATACCTAAATGAAACACAATCTACGCTCACAGAAAACACAGTCTAAACTTACATAGAACACAGTCTATATAGAGGAGAGCTGGCTATAAGCACACGACCAAAATCAGGAACGATGGCCACAACCACAGAGCTACCAAACCAGCTGGTGTTGGCACCAGGCTACAAAGACAATAAATTTAAGCCCTAAGTTATAAAAAGGAGACAACTCCAACTGACACCACACAGTACAATCTACTTACCCCAGGCCCGTATATACACTTCCAAGTATCAAACTTAAAGTCTTTGGTGCTTTTGATGAGGCACAGTTTGCCAGACTGGGGTCCGGCTGGACCCGGAGTGTAAGGAAAGCCCACAATCAGGTCTGCATGGCGATCATTATCAACATCTCCAGTAAATAAGCGAACGCCTTCATTGTTGTATCTGGGCTATATATAACAGTAGAAAATAATAAATAATAGTACAATACATTGTAATACAACAAATACTATATCTATTAGATCATATATTCGTGAGTGTACAAAGAGAATACGTACTGCATTGTGATCAGTGTGTACGAGTGAAGGATCAATACCAAACCTACCACTAGCGTTACCAAACCACACCGCCAGAGCTCCCTGAAACACATACATCATATTATGTAATACAGAGTATCTCACAACAATGTATATGTTCATAACAAGATACAGTGATTGTGATCAATGGACTTATTTTACAATTAAATATATTATTCATACATACAGGAAGTTAACTTGCTAAATTTTAGTTATTGACATACATCCGCAAAAATTACATCAATTTTAGGCAGTAATAAAAAAAGAAGACAACTCAGTTGATACACAATAAAATATTAATTTACATTATGAAATAGAGCGAACAAAACATGTCTAACAATACACAATAATCAATGCACAATGAGTATATACTTAAAAGCTGGTAATAATTAAAATGGTGAAGGAAATGTTACAACCATGACAACATATTGTTATGGTTGGATGGCTGAGCCTCAGTAACATAACAAAGTGTGAGAACCAACTCTTGGGAAATACCAATAACTATGGTGACTCAGAACGTTTTGTACTTTGCATTTTAAAATGTTTGAACGTTTCTTACAAAGTCCAAAATTTGCAAACCTTTTGAATGTTTTGTGAAATCGTTCATACGCTTTGAAATCTGAGCCGATTTGCAGATCTTCAGACCATTACGACTGATCTTTATTTAAATTGTGAAATTTATTGAAATAAATAAAAAAGAAATCATTTTTATTACCTATTTCATATTACTATAAATAATAAATAAAAAGATAACTCAACTTGCGTCGGGTTAGTTCTCAAACCACCTGTAGATCAAGTTTACCAATGTATCCTTAAGTTGTGTTCAAATGCAGTTTTAGACTAGAGCAACAACACACCCACCCTGTCTGAGCATCCCAGTGATGGGGAAGAACCTCAGACTATACCACAATGATAGCGAACCTGGGTTGCATAAAATAGACAGACAACTCCAGAATGATATCTAACTTTTACATTCACTCGTGTTTCCGATAGCAAACAAAAGTATGAATTGGGTAAATCTACAATTATGAGAAAATGCGGCTTGATGCAATGCTACTCTATATATTAACTTGGTGATGATGGAAACGGTTCTGTAAGAAACGAGTTAGTAACAAAAGTGTCTGATAAAAAATGGGCTAGTAAGAAACGGGCTAGTAAGAAACAGGCTGGTAAGAAATGGGTTAGTAAAAAACGGGTTAGTAAGAAACGGGCTAGTTAGAAACGGGATTGTTAGAAACGGGCTAGTTAGAAACGGGCTAGAAAGAAATGGGCTAGAAAGAAATGGGCCAGTACGAAATGGGCCAGTAAGAAATGGGCCAGTAAGAAATGGGCCAGTAAGAAATGGGCCAGTAAGAAATGGGCCAGTAAGAAATGGGCCAGTAAGAAATGGACTGGTTAAAAAAGAAACCGTCTAGTAAGCAACGGACTAGCAAGAAATGATTACTTGCATTATATATCTACATTGGAGTACTTACATTATATGTAAGGTTCTGCCAGCCGTAGTTAGGTGAGCTGACCACAATGTCGTTATATCCATCGAGGTTAACATCCAGCACAGCTACGTCACCACCAAACCTCCCCGACTACAGCAAACAGGAAGATAGAACGCTCAGAACCAGGTATGCCAACAATAGGAGGTATCAGATTGTCAGTAATCAATACGGCTAGTATAAATTGACTTACAGATTGAGGGGGGCCAGCTAAGGTAACATTGGCTAGCTCTTCTACATCAAAGTCACCCTTAGGGAAACCACTTCCTGAATCTGAAAGTGGAGCAAGTAGTAGTCAGTGTGAAAACTTCTCACAGAGAGTGTTGTACAATGTAGTGAATAATTCCTGGTTGTTGGTGAAAATACAAGTGGGTGAAAACAAGGGACTTGTGAAAGACCAAGTGCAAATGTATGAGAAAATATATCGATATAGCAAATATAGAGCAGAGATAGATAGATATAGAGCAGGGATAAAGTGGAGATAGAGCAAGGATATAGTAGAGATAGAGCAGGGATAAAGTAGAGATAGAGCAGAGATAAAGTAGATATAGAGCAGAGATAAAGTAGAGATAGAGCAGGGATAAAGTAGAGATAGAGCAGAGATAAAGTAGATATAGAGCAGAGATAAAGTAGAGATAGAGCAGGGATAAAGTAGAGATAGAGCAGGGATAAAGTAGAGATAGAGCAGAGATAAAGTAGAGATAGAGCAGAAATATAGTAGAGATAGAGCAGGGATGAAGTAAAGATAGAGCAGAAATAAAGTAGAGATAGAGCAGAGATATAGTAGAGATAGAATATAGATATAGCAGAAATAGCAGAGATACAATAGAGATAACATACCATAGACAACAAAAACACGACCATTGTATCCAGTGACATCACCAGTGGAGTACATGGGTGCAGATATCACCAAGTCCTCTAAACCATCGTTGTTGACATCAGAAAATGAGATGGATCTGTGGGGAAAGAATATCACAATATGTGTATATCATACAGAGTGTACACTTATTTATAGACTGTATCTGTATCGCATCCACCCCTGTACACACTATACCCCCGTACACACTACACCCCCGTACACACTACACCCCTGTACACACTACACCCCTGTACACACTAAACCTCTGTACACTCTACACCCCTGTACACACTACACCCCTGTACACACTACACCCCCGTACACACTACACCCCCGTACACCCCTGTACACACTACACCCCTGTACCCAATACACCCCCGTACACACTACACCCCCGTACACACTACACCCCTGTACACACTACACCCCCGTACACACTACACCCCCGTACACACTACACCCCTGTACACGGTACACTCTACACCCCTGTACACTCTACACCCCCGTACACACTACACCCCCGTACACACTACACCCCCGTACACACTACACCCCTGTACACACTACACCCCCGTACACACTACACCCCCGTACACACTACACCCCTGTACACACTATACCCCTGTACACACTACACCCCTGTACACTCTACACTCCTGTACACACTACACCCCGGTACACTCTACACCCCCGTACGCACTACACCCCCGTACGCACTACACCCCTGTACACTCTACACCCCCGTACACTCTACACCCCCGTACACACTACACCCCCGTACACACTACATCCCTGTACACTCTACACCCCCGTACACACTACACCCCCGTACACACTACACCCCTGTACACTCTACACCCCCGTACACACTACACCCCCGTACACACTACATCCCTGTACACTCTACACCCCCGTACACACTACACCCCCGTACACACTACACCCCCGTACACACTACACCCCCGTACACACTACACCCCCGTACACACTACACCCCTGTACACACTACACCCCTGTACACACTACACCCCTGTACACACTACACCCCTGTACACACTACACCCCTGTACACACTACACCCCGGTACACTCTACACCCCCGTACGCACTACACCTCCGTACGCACTACACCCCCGTACACTCTACACCCCCGTACACACTACACCCCCGTACACACTACACCCCCGTACACACTACACCCCCGTACACACTACACCCCTGTACACACTACACCCCTGTACACACTACACCCCTGTACACACTACACACCAGTACACACTACACCCCTGTACACACTACACCCATGTACACACTACACCCCCGTACATACTACACCCCTGTACACACTACACCCCCATACACACTACACCCCTGTACACACTACACCCCCGTACATACTACACCCCCGTACATACTACACCCCTGTACATACTACACCCCTGTACATACTACACCCCCGTACATACTACACCCCTGTACATACTACACCCCTGTACATACTACACCCCTGTACACTCTACACCCCTGTACACTCTACACCCCTGTACACTCTACACCCCTGTACACACTACACCCCTGTATACTTACTCTCCCAACCGACTGTATGGTCTGCTGGTAGACAAGATGGTAACTGGCTGTGAAACTTCTCTGCTCTGATACTTCTTGTCCACTTTTTCATTCTTCATCGATGTTGATGGTTTCTACAATTGTATTGATATAACAGGGTATAATAATGCTTTGTGTATTGTATTGCTTAGCAACAGTAAGCTATAGCACAAGTACATACAATTCTAGTCTAAAACACTCACAGTTTATCATATAAGTCACTTACCTGCAGCTCAGCTGATCTAAGCACCATACCATATTCAGTCTTCTGTATAACCACCTTCTCTTTGCTGATGGAGCGTTTATACAACGCCCGCAGTGCATTAGGAGAGGGAGAAGAAGGAACACGGGCTACTGCAGCAGATCTCTCTGACTCACCATTACATCTGATGTAGAGTGGGTTCTCAGGTGTTGTACAGTGCCCACTGCAGATTATATAACAGTAAAACTCTTTACATAGCACTCAGGCTTCGGAGTTACATGAACAATTCTATGTGATAATAACCGTTGACTGCAAAAGGATCTTTTTATGAGTTGTCTCGCCTTCAAAATTAATAAAAATATTCTTACTAAATTAGAAAATGTTATCTATTGTCCTTGCAGTCAATTGTTTTCTATACAAGGCACTTTCCTCTCGTTAGACAAAGCTGTATTCTATCAACAACATGCTAAACTGTTTGCATTTAATATATAAAAGAGAGAAGTCCCAGTAACTTACACGTTACCAAACACAGCGCAGGGTAGTTAGTCATACAACACTACCAGCTGAAACAAATAAAGTCAACACGACACAAACAAGTAAAATGAACTAGAGATGAATCTGACCTAAATCCATTCTCCAGTATGTAGATGACGTTGTCCCATATACTAGTACTCCATAGAGCCATATCGTACATGCCACCCAGGAAGAACGAGTCAAGGTTTTGGGTAATGAATGGACTTTTCTCCGCTGTAGCAATGTAGTCCTGTAGTACATATACATGGATGACTGAGAGCTACATTGATGGTAGTATTAGTTATGTATATAGTAGATAGGGCTTGTGTTAACGTACCTTACCTAGTGCCAGTGTCTCACCCATTCTAAAATATATGCAAGTAAACTGTAACATAACATACTTTGTTGTATAACACCGACAATTTTATGTAACATGCATACACTGTTACATAACCCACGAAAACTTACATGACACACTCGTACATAATACACACAATGGTATATAACACGCATAATCTGTTACATAACACAGACAGTTATGCAACACATACACAAAAGTTTCACAACACACTTGATTACATAACCCGTGTGAAATGTTACATAACGTACATTGTTGCATAAGACACTTACACTATTACATAACATACAATGTTACATAAGACACCTACACTGTTATATAACATACAATGTTACAGAAGACACTTACACTGTTACATAACATACAATGTTACATAAGACACTTACACCGCGAGGTAAATGAGAGTTGTGCACTCCTCAATCACATTCAGAGGCATCTGTACACCACCGTAGTACAACTGGTAGATCTTGTACAGATGCTGTGTGGGAATGTACCTGCACAGGAAACAAACGAATGTATAAATAAAACACAAGTGCGCACAAAAACCAACTAGCTTTTTAGATAATTGTACATAAAACACACACACAAAGTTTGTAGTGGTACAAACCATTGAGAGAAGTGAACATAGGAATAGTCTCCCCTGAATGCATTGATGACATCACCACCCAAGTCTGCAGCACTGTGTGAGGTATCATAGACCCCGTGGAAGTCTACCTGTAGTATAAACCAGTATGTACGATAGAGAACTGCACCAATATGTTCCGGCACCATAACACAAAGTCTAGCAATAGGAAACAGACGTACAGCCGCCATTGTTCTGATGAATCCTTGTCTAATACCCAGAGAGTGCCATGTTATATCTGCTACTTGATGGGAGACAAATCCAAGCATAAACACAACCAACTTCTCTGTTTCCTGCACATACAACAAATGGGTACCATTTAGTGCTAGCCATAGTGACAACAAAGGCTAATTTTTCTACATGTGTCACTGGACTTGAGAGGGTTCTGGGACGTGGTACAATATTTTATTAGCTTATAAATTTATGGATCGTGGAAGTCTCGGAGCTCGGGAAGGTTGTAGATGTCATGGAAAAACTACTCCAAGCTTTTTCGAAAATTTCCACAACATACCTTTTTATGTGACAAAAGTGTTTTTACATTGTAACAAAAAGGATGCGCACCCTTGAATTGTTTAATACAATATTTATTTATTATTTCGTGCAATGAGGTTACATATTTTTTTTATGAGAAAAGGTTGCAATTTATAACATTTTTCTAAAATTTGTGCCCGAACCACTAAACAATGTAACACTGTAAATGTGACTAAAAATATAAGCTGTTTGTGGCCCATTTATTCAGGGTTCAACAATGCAAAGATATTCTATGATCACCAAGAGCGGGCAACTCCAAAATAGGTTTGGTACTTGCAAGATGAATGCACTATCTCTACATGTTGTGATATCACCAAGGCAACGGTAAGCAGACAACAGAATGCACCAACCTCAGACCAAGGTGGAGGGAAGTTATCCCTGAGATATTGAATAGTGACATTAGTAAAAGGTGTCCAATGAGTGTCTTCTGATATCTGATGGTATTGCCCTGAAATATCCATGTCTATGTACAACCTGAGTCAAACTTGATAGCATTACCCACCGATCAACTACGCCCACAACAAAACATCGTACCTTTGAAGCAAAGACTGGTGAAGTATGTATCTGGATATGTATTTCCTGCTTGGAATGCATCTTGGTGTTTTACAATAAGCTATAAAATATTAATGCTATATTGTGAGGTATTATGTTAGCCTGTACTCCTGATTTTCTTGTAATACAGATACGGTAATGATTAATAAGTAATTTACCTGCTTGTAGCTTAGGCTATGGGTGGTATCATCGAATATGGCTTCAGCCATGTGAGCTAAAATGCAAACACAAAGAACTAAGATCTAACTAAATTTTATACATTTATACGTTGATAATAACAGAAGATTTTCAAGTATTGTGTCAAGTTGTGTTTGAATAAATAACTGGCAATTGTAATGAGAGCAAACATTCTGCAACAAATCTGGAAGCCTTCAGCAGCTAACTCTGGCATAGTTGCAAAAGTGCATTTGTTGGGATCGAGATTCTGGTGCAAAGTCCTAGTCTAGGAAATTATCAAATTTAATTAAAAAGCGCTTTCTTGTGGCTTTAATGCACATGTGTCAAGTACCAACTATTTTTTCGGTAGGCAGGGAGACTGAGAACCACAGTTTTCCTTTGTCATTACGGTAAGGGAACGCGCCCTGACAGTCCCACTACAACTACATCACTGGTTCAATAAATGCCTATTGTACTTACTGCAGAGAATATTCATTAATTGGACGTTAAATGAGTTATTAGAAAAAAAACAGACAAGAATGTTTGCTGACAGCAATGATTGTCGACAGAGACGAGTACAAACAAACCAGGTGGAGCCATAGACACACAACTAGAATGAACGCCAAAAAATATGGCGAACATCGGTTATGCTATGAAGAAGAATACTTTGACGCACTTTTGAAAAACTTGCTCATGGGGAAGTATAAAAAGACTTTTACAACATTTATTTTATTAGTGTCGACATTGCCAGTTTGACAATAATGTAGACAACTCCTGGAACCAATATCGAAATGACATTTTATATGTTACCTGGAATGAATGTCTACCTTTTCATACCTGCTATGTTAGTGAAAGCAGAAAGGGAGATATATAGGACCAGTAGCTTCCACTGTTCGCAACTGGCTTTGATGCTAAGTTTAACAAAATTAATTTTTAGTTAGTTTAAAAAGCAATTTTTGAAGTAAAGGATGTAAGCAGGAGAATGGGTAGAAAAACTAACTAAAGAGAACAAACTAAAACCAAGTATACAAGGATAATGTGAAACAATGTACTTGCTGAGCGATCTCCAAGTCTGACTTTCATTTGGTAAAAAAGAATGAAGCTAGGAAAGGAATGCTGTAGCTTTTAAGGAGAAACTTAAACTTCCAGAAATTTTCAGAGAGTTCAGAAATATTCAGGAGATGAAAAAAATTGTACCAAAATTCTAGGATGGTCCATGACAAACCAAAAGATATGACAAGGTATGGACAAGATAGGACAAGGTATGGACAAGATAGGACAAGGTGTGGACAAGATAGGACAAGGTATGGACAAGATAGGACAAGGTATGGACAAGATACGACAAGGTATGGACAAGATAGGACAAGGTATGGACAAGATATGACAAGGTATGGACAAGATAGGACAAGGTATGGACAAGATAGGACAAGGTATGGACAAGATAGGACAAGGTATGGACAAGATAGGACAAGGTATGGACAAGATACGACAAGGTATGGACAAGATAGGAAAAGGTATGGACAAGATGGGACAAGGTATGGACAAGATATGGACAAGATAGGACAAGGTATGGACAAGATACCACAAGGTATGGACAAGATACGACAAGGTATGGACAAGATAGGACAAAGTATGGACAAGATAGGACAAGGTATGGACAAGATATGACAAGGTATGGACAAGATATGACAAGGTATGGACAAGATATGACAAGGTATAGACAAGATATGACAAGGTATGGACAAGATACAAGGTATGGACAAGATAGGACAAGGTATGGACAAGATACGACAAGGTATGGACAAGATACGACAAGGTATGGACAAGATAGGACAAGGTATGGACAAGATACGACAAGGTATGGACAAGATAGGACAAGGTATGGACAAGATAGGACAAGGTATGGACCATTTATATAAGGAATGCCACTCCATAGAGGAAGTCAATTTCAGGCTTGTCAATGTTCTTTTTTAGTCTCTATACATTTATCCAAAACTGCTGGGTGTTGTATCTGTTGACGTTAACTTGTGTCATATAATGAAGTAATGGCAGTACTCACCACACTGACAAGTCAGTGTAACTACAGGCAATAATTGGAAATTTATCCAGTAGTAGTGGTAAATTTTTCCAGTTTTTTATGCTCTATCTGCACTTCGGTGACTAATTTAGTCTAAACCATGCATTCTAAGCTTCAGAAGCAAAAGTAATATCATGTAAATATAATATCAATAATGACCAGGCAGGAGTTACTTCTCAGTTTCTAGTGCAACTGGTTATAAAAAAAATTCATTACATCCACCATTCATTTTATTATTATTGTCGAGTGTAAATTCAATACTACTTGTAGTTACTGTTTTTTCACAAAGTAATATATGATATATAATAAAAGTAAAATCAACATTTGAACTAATTCTGTTTTTGTAGCTTGTTCATAATAGACATGAAAGTAATAGCAATAATAATAATCTATTGGTCTAAAATTTGCAAAAGTTTACACAAGCAAACACATTTCGATTACTATTCATACAACAATTGCTTAGTTCTTTTGTGGTTGCAAAACTTGATTTTATTAAATCACTAAACATGCATAAAATGATTTTGAGCATTATGATCAATGTTACTAATGGATGACAATGCGCCCTGCATCTAAATTACTTCCACTATACGATACATTATGGTTATGGAAGCAGGACTTCGCTGCGTGCGCCATCATTTATTTGTGCCATCAATTAAACAAGCTTGTTATGCAAAATTGTAGCTTCGCCTCACAGTATTTGTGGGTATAATATTTTTTGTTAAAATTCTTTAATCAAAAACTTTCAAAAGTTATAAGGTTCTCTCGAGCCTTTGCATCAACATCATTTCTGTCACATAAGCTGTTGGTAATATGTCAAAGCAAGCTAATGTTTTAGTCAGTCATTATTTCTAATGGTAAATTGTATGAATGAGTAATGTTGTCACATCAGTTGAGGGAGATAACTTCTACTAAGTCTTTATTGCCAATTCATTTAGCTTACCAATTAATAATATTGCCAGAGCAAGAGTTAGCAGGAGGCTATTGCCACTTTTCAGTGAAATTGAAAGATCGCTAAGCAGTTTTGCGTTTCCTGTTTAACTAATCATACTTCCCAATTTCATTTATAATTTTTTTATCAAAAGATAAGTGATTTTATGAAAAATGCTGGCCACGTATGAATTATTACACACCTGCTAGCTTTATGTTATGGCATTGCTATTTAATGCTATAACATGACCAACCTTTGCTGAGCAACTGCCATCTATTTCCATCGACGTACCTATTTTAACTAGTTATACATATCACTGCAATTTTTCTGCTCGCTTGCAGACAGAGGTGTGAAGAATATTTGTCACGAGGATTGATTTTTTCACGCGTCTCTTGTGTGATGAATCAGGAGAAGGAATTGTCTGATTAGGCTGAGATATTCAATTTTTTTTTGCTTCACCAACTTGCTGTTTTTAAGGTTGTCAGTTTTGTATTTTGATTGTTCATTTATGTGTCAGCTAGAATGACTTTTTCGCAAATTGAAGTATACTTTATTTTCTGTTGTTTGCTCTTTACATGTTTTCCGTAGAACTGATATGCAGAATTTAGTTTGAAACCCCATCAGCTACTACACATACCAGTTAAGTCACACAGAAGTGAGAGAGTTTTGTGAAGTTCTAAAGAAAAGTTCGTCAATTTACATTTTATTCTATTTGACTTTATCTCTAAGTTGTTAATCAAAGAAATTTGCGTGTAGAGTAAATATAGTTTTAAACAGAACATTGTTGTTGAAGATCTATAAATGTATCTGTTTAGATGTGTAGAGCAGTTGATATTAGAGTTCTAAGTCTGTTCACTCATAGACTGGTTATGGCATCCAAAAATAAAGGTGTCTGTGAAATATTATCTTTGGTTAAGGTAGAATGGCATGGCGGCCAGGTTCAGGAAAGAATTGGCAGTATTGTGTTATAGAAAAAACCTGGAAGCTAAAAATGCATGACAAAAATTGTACTGCATATTAAATTCAAAGTTGGAATTGAGAACCTTTATATTATTAAACAGTGATGGAATAAGGTTTACCAAGTGTTGCTGATAAAAAACTTTACCGCATTTGTTTTACATTTGTGAAGTTACCTACTTATGCATGTTTATGGGGATATAACGATTATGTTATGTGACAACCATTCATAGAAGCAGAGAGTTTGATTAAATCTAGTCCAGCTTCTTTAGTAGAAGTTAAAACTATTACTCGCGGCTGATATTAAATTATGCATGAATACAAGAGTTGTTCTTCCATAGTCCTAATAATGTAGTACATAGGTTTAGATCATGGATGAAGTATACTTCATCCATGGTTTAGACGGATTTTAGACGTAACCTCCTCTTGTAGACCTATTATCTTCCTTGCAGGCAAAACGTCTTTTAGTCTTCTGAAGCCGTAATATTGTGACGGACGGCGTCAGCACTAAGTACACTCACTTACTTTCTATTTAGTATTTACTTATTCCAGCTACATTTACCCGTTCTATGCCTGCGCTCTAGGGCAGATTGTTCTATTGTACATTCATACATATTTACCTTACCATTCACTCGTATATTTTTACCATGTGCTAATCACTCATGCATTATCCAAGTCCACCCACTATCTGTTTATTGGTACACTCTAGCCAACCACTTGTGCTAGGTGTGGCTTCCTTTGTCATGTCAGTTTGTATTACATAATCATTATTATAAATGTTGATGTCATGGTGTAATAAAGTCAGAGTCAGCTTGCACACTCTCAGAAGTTTCTTTGTTCTCTAACAATAACTTCACTTGCGCTGGTACATGCACGTACAACAAAAGCTCTATTACTCGAGTAGTAATACATAAGCAGATCAACCCGAACCTCTGCTGGCCGAATCTACCTCTGACTAGTTCGCCCTTCAAAGTTCGGCCTCTGGCTTACACACTGAAATAGCTAACGCAACCGACAGCTAGACAGTAAACTAAGATGGTCACACACCACTCCCAAGAATACTAGTCGACCTGTGGGCGGGTTGTATTGCTCAAGTGATAGACACCATGGATGAAATATACCAGGATTGCCAGAAACCCGAACGGGGTGTAGCATGGATGAAATATACCAGGATTGCCAGCTACGGCCGTTCAATATAACTTTGACCACGATTCAAGTGAGGCCGTTTATGGGAGTCGCCATGACTAGCGATTTTTACGCAGTATCCGGTACGTACTTGTGTCTTTTGAATGCAGTGTCGAGTTGTCTTCTTATTAAGAAAGACAACTACGCCAATCCAAGGGAAAAGTGACGTACTTCCGGTACGATTGTAAAATTTGACTATTTAAAAAATTGCGGTGGCTGCTATAAAAAGATTTGACCATAACTTGCGGCCCCTTACTATAGCGTATGTCACGAAATCCCTTGTAAAAGTCGCAGTTACAGTCTATATCCGGTACGGACTTGGCCGTTCAAATTGCTTCACCTGATTGGGCGCAGCTGGCAATCCTGGTGTATTTCATCCATGGGGTGTAGCCAATTTTGGCCAATGGGAAGTCATCCATGGCGCCCATATTGAACTGGTTGTTCGGAGCGGAAACATAAACTACTATAGCAGCTCAGAAAAATAATCGTAAATATTTGTATTAACGCGATGTTCTGATTTTCTAGTTTCGGAGCGGAAGCTGCATAAAGTTTGCCACATACCAAAGATTACATATATGTTATCGTTGGCATATACAATTTTGTTCTCGGAGCGGATATGGCATTGTAAGTAAAAATAGTTGAATCGTCAAAACTAGCGCAGTATGCCCACGGCGTGAACTTAACGTGTAAAAACTCATAAGAAAACGATATTTATCACGAGATCCAAGTGGTCTTGAAAGTTTCGGAGCAGTATGGCGGTTCCCACAAACGGCTACATTTGGCTCGTCACAAAATTTCTATTACGCGGCCGCAGCTGGCGATCCTGTTATATTTCATCCATGATAGACACAGATTGCCATCACAGTTCGGGAGGTTGTGCAGGTAGGCCTAGCTACCAACTCACACCCCCACAGTGAAATCCTGCACAATATCTTATAGGCAAACTCTTTGGCTCCCATTATTAGTTATAATAATGAAATAATAATAATTAATTATTATCACTCATTATTATTATTTATTAATATTATTAAATAATAATAAAAAAGCAGCTTTGCATAGATATATTATTATTATTATTACATATTAAACATTAATTTATTACATGATTTATCATTATTATACTAATAATAAATAGTAAAGTAGTAGTGAGTAATAATAAATAAATAGTAATTGGTAATTTTTTTTATTCATTATTTATTATTATTATAATAATAATAATCCTAATAATAATAGTATAATAATAGTAATTATTATATATTTTGAAAAATTTTTGGTTTTTTTTGTGAATGAAAATACAAACTACTTCACTTACCTATCTCAACATGTGTACCAATGCCACAAGACTGGGTAAACGGAGCAATAAAAGCTAAAACAACAAGGAGGTTGCATAACAATGGTTGCAAAGGTAACATTGTCAAAGTTACAGTAGCAGTTATAAAATTAATGAATGATCATGGTACATAAAATCTTGTTGTTTGCAGTAGTAACCTTTAGATGCTTCTCTATAGTAAGACTCTTTCGTGTAGACATTGATTCGTCTACGCATTTCTCATAATCTAATTGGTGATTGCCAATAGCTGAAAACCAATAAGATGTCGAGGATGAATTGACTAATTAGCGTCTGCGCGAGAAAATCTCCCCACATGAAAATTCTCCAATTCATTTTTTTTTCTGGTACATTTAATAATTTATGAAATTCAAAATTATATAATATTTACCAGATGAAAAGTGGCAATATATTGAATATTGTTCTTTATGCAATATTTTTGAAAGATAATATGACCATGTTAACACGCAAATGAATAATATGGTAATACAATTAATTTTTGTCATACTGTGCAGGATTTCACTCTGTGTGTATGTGTCTGTGGTAGCTTGGCTAACCTGCACAACCTCTCCAGGTCGGCGATGGCTCTGTTTGTGTGTACACTGACAATAACTACTGACTGCAGGTCGACTTGCCCTTTAACAGTGCTGCATGGCAACTGTCGACAGGGTCGAGCTGACTAGTTGTATTGACTGTGCTGACAGCAGCTACGGTCGAACATTGATGGGTAGAAGTAGCAAAGCTAGTTCGGACCAACAGAAGTTCGGTGTAGTGCTCATGTATTACTACTCGCTGATGTAGTGTCTTGATTGTACGTACATGTACCAGTGCGCAGTGAAGTTATTATTGTTAGAGAACAAAGAACTTCTGAGAGTGTGCTAGGCTTAACTCTGACTTTATTGACTGAGACATTCGTATTTACGCAAACGATTACATAATGGTATGAGACAAGACAAAAGACAATAACAACTAGACTCTAAGACACGCCTGGAACATGCAATTAAACTAATAAGAATTGAGTAGGTATGGCTTAAGGATATGGCTGGCTGATTAGCACATGGTGCACGTATAAGTTTGTATGGTAAGGTAAGAGAATAAAATGTATAAAATGTACATAGAGTTATATAAGGTAGAGTGTCAACATAGAACGGTTTTCTTAGAACGTACATAGAAGATGGCGCCGTCGGTCCTCCACAATACATTATTATTATTATTACATAATAATAATAAATTAAATAATAATTAATAATAATAATACTAAGTTACTACTCATCATTATTATTACTACTAACTATTAGTATTATTATTATTTGTAGTATTATTATTATTATAATATATTATTATTATTAGTATTTGTTAAATTTATTTATTTATTAATAATTATCATTATTATTATATAATTATTATTTATTATTATTATCATTTTTATTGGCATGTATGTATGATACATACATGCCAATAAAAATGATAATAATAATAAAAAATAATTATATAATAATGATAATTATTAATAAATAAATAAATTTAATAAATACTAATAATAATAATAATATATTATAATAATAATAATAATACTACAAATAATAATAATAATAGTAATAGTTAGTAGTAATAGTAGTAATAATAATGATGAGTAGTAACTTAGTATTATTATTATTAATTATTATTTAATTTATTATGTAATAATAATAATGTTTGTTGTAACAAACAAACAACAACAAACCAACAACTACTGCTGCTGCTACTAGTACTACTACTCTATTATTGCTGCCATGGAGGCTACCACTGCTGTTACTTACTACTACTGCTGCTACTACTGCTGTTGCTGCTGCTGCTACGACTGTCACTACCACTAAAACTGTCGCTACCACTACTACTGTTGCTACTACTCTGCTGCTGCTATTACTACTGCTGTTGCTGCTACTACTGCTGTTGCTGCTGCCACCGCTGCTGCTACTACGGCTGTTACTGCCACTACTACTACTCTACTGCTGCTCCTACTACTGCTGCTATTACTACTACTCTACTGCTGCTATTACTACTACTACTGCTGCTGCAGCTACTACTGCTGCTGCTGCCGCTAATACTATTGCTGTTGCTGCTACTACTGCCGCCGCCGCTGCTGTTACTACAACTGCTGAACTGCTGTCACTACAACTGCTGTTGATATTACTGCTGCTATTAGTACTGCTGCAGCCTGCTTCTACTACTACTGCTGCTACTACTAATACTGCTACTACTACTGCTGCTACTACTAATACTACTGCTACTGCTGTTATTACTACCACTACCTACTACTACTTCTGCCAGCCAGCCACTACTATTACTTACACTGCTACTACTACTGACACTGCTACTACTACTGACACTGCTACAGCTATTACTACCACCAACTACAACTACTGCTCCCTATTATTACCTACCAAGTCTACTACACATACAACAGCTGTGCCTTGAAACACACTGCTGTTGTTTTTATAATAAGATTATTATCATAATAATCTTATTATAAAAACATCCACAGCACTTTGTTATGATCATTATTATTGTTGCTTAATTATGCCATGATAATCTAATGACAATGTCATAGCTCAAGAAATGTCTAACAAAGTCAGTGCCTGTGAGGGTTGATGGAGTAGTTTTAATATTGTTACCACAAACAGAGGTTTGTTATCGTTCATTTCTCCTACACCAACAACAACAATTTGCTCAGCTGAACTATAATAACCATACTTGTCATGTTGGCGCTTGTGAAAAAGGGGAGAATCTAGGACCTGATTCTTATGGTGGCAGCAGCTGGGTTTGACGGGATAACAGTGGTGTCTGTGAGTTGTTTTGAAATCACATACTAATTAATTTGTTTATATAGATATACATGTATGTTCAGAAAATCAATCACGATACAAAAAGCTGCTATGTATAACAAACCAAAACTAACATGAAGACAATAATAAACTGAAAACAATGTACACCTTGGCGGGTAATCTCTAAGTCTGGTTTTTGCTCCATGAAAATGTAAAAATTTAGTTTGCAAGAGCTGTTAGGGAGGGCAATATAATTTCAGGAGTTTTCAGGGAGCTCAGCTGTTTTCAGCAGTAAAGAAATTTTGCGCTTAATTCCAGGAGGTTTCCTGTTCAGGTAGGAAACATGACAGATATGGGCCGAACAAAAATGATTGTGACAACAGTCCATCAGCCTTCCAGAAACACCACTCATTCTAGTTTATGTACTACTGCATCGCACGGCTTTCAATCTGGGTGAGAATAAAGCTCGCCGGCATATTTGAATATGATAGGTAATAGTGCTAGTAGATATTATAAATCTTTAAACTTTTATTTCACTCACTACCTTCTCATAAGATAATCCACAACTATATAAATTTACTGTGACGACACGTGGAAGTATGATAACATAACTGTTGAAATTTTTGAGGTGGCGTATGTAAACCTTTGTACATGTATAAAACTGATGCATGAAGAATTTCATTGTTGACGTTAGGTAGGTAGAACTACATTCTCACTTGCCTTCTGTTTTCTTTCAACAAGGACCTGTATTATTTTTTCATTTGATTTTGTACCGAACTAATATTTTGAATGTACGACTATTTTTTTTTTACTGTGACGTGGCTGTCATGTTCATTCAGGGCATCCTTATGAGGTTTTTTCATAAATCTTTAGGATGTTTGTTGACAAAGAAATGCAAGTTTTAGCGTGTACAAAACTCATGCGAGTCTAGTATTTGTTAAGACAATGCATCTATATATAATTTCGTCCCGCACGGTTTTTTAAATTTTCAAATATTCCTTCAGGACTAACTCTTCAATAACTTTGGGCCAGAAGCTGCTAGAAACAAAATTTACAAAAGTATAAAGAGGAAACAATATTCCACCTTGGTTTAGCCAATCATTGCACTTCCTACATAGTTGTGGAAGCAAAAACATTTGGTTTGACAATGCACTGTAAATCTGCAATTTCCTATTTTGCCATGGCCCTTAAGATTTCGGTATATGTCATTCAATTTCTTTGATATTTTTTACCGACCCAGTGGTATACTATTTATCATAAAGCAATCACATTGTGTAAGCAAAAAAATGACTTTCCTGGAGAGCCATTTCCAAATGAATAAAGTCACTTGATATGTCTTACTATTAGCTAGCTTCCACGGCCTTATTGCGTACGCATTGTCATGCAATGGAACCACTGATCTGATTTTGCGTCACTGATTTCACTTCACTGTAACAACACCGTTGTCAGCAAGGCTCGACAGTAGGACCTCTAACATTTTCTTAATTATTTTTATGAGGCAACCACTGGTGTGACCCAACAATTTTTGCACTAATGGATGGACAACGAATTGATCTAAAAGCTGATGCTCTATTTGAGACCAAATTTTCTATTTAAAGCTTACACTTTTGCTAGCTACAAGTGTATATTCAGACTAATTTATTTATTATTGTGCTTTTAAATTACTATAATTATATATTTATAATAGTTATAATAACATAATTACAATATAATTATGTCATACTACTTATAATTATTATCCATATAATTAGAATTCTGACTAGCCAATTTTTTATAGCTGATGCTGATATAAATATGTGCTATATAGCGCCGTGCAGTTGCCTGCTCGTGGTTGTTTGTTACCAATACAAACAATAATGAGATAAAGTATAGATATATTACCATGAATAGATAGCTACCAACTCACTTGGCTGGTAACCCTTGTCAGCGTAGGCAGCATTGTGTATATCTTAGACATACTGCGCTGTTTGTAAGAATGATTATACTAAATGTGGTGCTTCTGTGCATGCTTGGAGTTGTCTTCTGTCATGATGTGCCAACTGGTACATTTACTGCCACCTCCAACGGAGCTCTAGAATTTTCTGTTGCTGGTATGACTGAGAGCGATTTATTTTTTACTTCTAAATTTTTACTATTTACTGTCTTTCAGATCAAGCAATCCACTATTGATATGTCATAATATTTAATGTTTGCTTAGCTTTGATTTCTCAGCTTGTTATAACACGCACCTCCTTGGATTCTTGTAGACTACCTTGGAACACATACTATACACTTGCGCTATAACATCAACAAACCACTGTCTGGCGTTTCTGCTGCTGATTATAATCCTGACATCACTGAAAAGTCAGCAGGTTCGCTAAACTATAATTGTTTGGTTGTCAATTGAATTGTATGTTTTATGGTTTTGTGTTATATTGTTTCAGAGTTAATATTAATCGTATTAAAAATTTATGCTCTAGCAAAAAAGTGTATATCTTTAAAAAATTACTGTATTGGTTCAAGGTCATACCTAAACGAAAACTTCTTGCCTCTTTAAATCAAAGATTATTGTTATTATGGCTATGGGAATGCTTACTTGTGTTACGAGAACAATCTCTAAATGGAAATGACTACATCATGTATAAAACAGCTAAACTAACTTTGAAGATACACGGATGTAAATAGTCTTATAGATTTCGTTAAAGTTTGTGAATGTAAAACCATTCTTTTCCGTAATTCTACTCTCAGCAAACTACATTTGGTAATTGAACTAATCCTAAAAAGGCTCGAGCGGAGAAAATGTAAAATATTGATGATGCAAAATAGTAATAACATGCAAGTGTTTTAGCTTCAAGTCATATCGCTATAGCAACTGATTCAACCATCAGCTGAACCTGAGGTTATAGCTATTTAATAAATAGTCTTTTGGCACAAAACATTTACCTTGCACTCATTCAAGATTAATATCAAGTCTTGGTATCTCTTGACTTTTGTAATGCAGTGTGATTAGGCTTCAATGCCTACAAGGGTGGACAGATAAACATTCACAACTCTGTATCATGTATTAGTATATAGTAATATTTTATACATTTTGTCATGTGTTAGTTACAATTTATACATATGCTCAACACATGAATGCAATAATAATATTGTACAGATGGCACATGGAAACACAAAAATGACAAGGTCAGCGTGAAGCCTGGAGATGAAATAAATTACTGGATATTGTTTGAAACCATCCACGGCGGCTTTCAGAAAACTGATCTACACAGTAAAATACCTGGTGAGTTTACCTGCATGTAACATATTGTACCTGTGAGCCGCTCCATTCCTTGGCAATATTATATCCAATTTGCTAGACAGTATTTAATAAAAAGTTGCTACTAAACTTTAATTTCAAGGTCATCGCTTCCTAGGGCATCTAAATGCTGTCTGTATTTTAAGTAAAAAGTAGTTATTAATTAACAACACTTACTTGAGTTTTTCATCTTCTCTACTAAAATTTGGAATAAATATTTATAAAAAAAATATTGACTATAACTTGCAAACAAGACATTAAACAGCAAATTAAAAGAATTTATTTGGTTTATTCAGATAACTTGCTGCAGGAACAGTTGAGAATAAGGAAGCTAAAAACCGCCAGAAGGCATATAAGATTATTGTTATCTATTTCAATTTTTACAGTTTTTATGCTGACTTTCTACATCGTTAGCAAAGATTTTGTGTATGTTTGGTTTGTGTACGAATGAGACAAACTGTGTTTCTCTTAAAATTTCCCCGAGTTGGTTAGTTAAGCACCCTGAGATTATCAAAGTATTGGCAGAGCTTCTGTTGTTGTTAGCCATTAAGTTGATTCTTATTATTATTTATGAAAATCAATATTACATATTTAAAGTAATAATACTAATTATAAAATATTATGGTTATAATTTATGAATATTAGGTATAAACTGTTTAATTATTTTTTTAGATATGGTATTATTTATTATTATTGTTGATATTATTACAAGAGTGACTGTAGCTGAAAACTGGATACGAGTTACTGGTGAATAAACAAAGCCTTGCGAGTGCCTCGATAGTTATCTGCTGGGGGTCAAGATTTAGGTATATCATCTGTCATTGGCTGCCAGCTGGTTCCTAGGCTAGCTTTACCGTGTAGCTCTACTTCTATAGCCTGCACTTCCTGCATAAGTGATTACTCTATTGTCATGTTGAGGTATACTTACATTGTATTGTACATCCGTTGTTTTAGCTCCAACAACCACAACAACAACAACACAGACAACTCCACCTACCAACCACACAACCACCCCGCACCCTCACTCCAATGTGACCACCACACCCACCCCTCCCGGACCTACCCCACCCAGTCCCACTCCGGCCCCACATCCAGGTATTATTCTCTCTCATTACATACAAAGTCTATACATCTGTATTGGTCTAAGCCGCTATTACTTATAACTTTTGTGTTGGAGGTAATAACAATCTCTCTGTAGATCAGTGCACCAAGTACCCGTGTGTGATATTTGAGGATGAATTTGATACGCTGGACTTTAAGACCTGGCAGCATGAGCTGACTGCAAGTGGTGAGGGGGTAAGTCAAACATATAAATGGTTTGTTTGGAAATAATTATTTTATCATCTTTGAATTTCCAAAGATAAGCGAGTTGTTTGCAACAGTTTGATTGGTTGATTACGTGTCATTTGTTTTTGTACTACCACCGAACCCTTGACACATGCACCTGTATACGCTTGACACGTGCACCTGTATATGCTTGACACGTGCACCTGTATATGCTTGGCACATGCACCTGTATATGCTGGTCACGTGCACCTGTATATGCTGGACACATGCACCTGTATATGCTTGACACATGCACCTGTATACGCTTGACACGTGCACCTGTATATGCTTGACACGTGCACCTGTATATGCTTGGCACATGCACCTGTATACGCTTGACACATGCACCTGTATACGCTTGACACATGCACCTGTATATGTTTGACACATGCACCTGTATATGCTTGACACATGCACCTGTATATGCTTGACACATGCACCTGCATATGCGTCTAAGTGTTTGTTGCACATATTGTTTGTAGATCTAGTCTAAGGTCTACCTGGCCTGAGCAATGTCTATGTTGACATGGACTTACCGTTGCTATTATAGATTAATGCTCACTTGAGCGCTTACTAAATATTATTGTTTATTATTTAAAGTGGCCTAGAAACTGCTCCGATGGACAGATTGGCCGAGCTGGTTCCATGTTATAAATTTATAATATTTAAATGGAAATATGTACTTTGTTATCTCGCTATGACAAAATTTATGAAAATTCTAGTCAATGTGGACTGCGTACAGTAAACACTGTTGTTGTAGCTATTAATTAGAATGAGGTTGAAGCTACTCGGAGTAGATAGTAGATACACAAGATAACTCATATAAATAAAGGGAGTTTTTTTTCCCTAAGAGATAACAACTCCAAACACATTATATAGATTTTTGTAGGGAGGACAACTCTGATAAAATCAATTTTAATGCTTTATGTATGATGTCAATCTGTCACAATGAAATAAAAACGTCCCCCCTCCCCCAGCAAATTTCAAGGCAAATGTCTTAATTTTTGATGTCATAGTTCATCAAATTTTATGTTTATTATAATCGAACAAAATTAAAGTATTGTTTATATTTTCATAAAGCCATCGTGGTTCCGCTAGAATTTTTCGGAACCAAGCGACATTTAAAAGGGGGGGGGGGGGAGCGGTCTAAGTCCCCGTTAGCATGAATAAGAACTAATGTAAGAG
Source organism: Cryptosula pallasiana (assembly GCA_945261195.1). Taxonomy (NCBI): domain Eukaryota; kingdom Metazoa; phylum Bryozoa; class Gymnolaemata; order Cheilostomatida; family Cryptosulidae; genus Cryptosula; species Cryptosula pallasiana. The sequence goes on along the minus strand of OX183137.1, from coordinate 12,834,327 downwards.
TTGTCTTCTTTCAATTCCCAGTTTTGTCTAAGGCCTGTTAGCTCTATTGTAGTTGCTTCAACCATAGAGGTATAGATAGAGGCGTAGGTCAACCTTAGAGGTATAAATAGAGGTGTAGGTCAACCATAGAGGTATAGATAGAGGCGTAGGTCAACCATAGAGGTATAGATAGAGGCGTAGGTCAACCACAGAGGTATAGATAGAGGTGTAGGTCAACCATAGAGGTATAGATAGAGGCGTAGGTCAACCATAGAGGTATAGATAGAGGCATTGGTCAACCATAGAGGTATAGATAGAGGCATAGGTCAACCATAGAGGTATAGATAGGGGCACTGGTCAACCATAGAGGTATAGATAGAGGCATTGGTCAACCATAGAGGTATAGATAGAGGCATAGGTCAACCATAGAGGTATAGATAGAGGCGTAGGTCAACCATAGAAATATAGATAGAGGCGTAGGTCAACCATAGAGGTATAGATAGAGGCATTGGTCAACCATAGAGGTATAGATAGAGGCATAGGTCAACCATAGAGGTATAGATAGAGGCATAGGTCAACCATAGAGGTATAAATAGAGGCGTAGGTCAACCATAGAGGTATAAATAGAGGCGTAGGTCAACCATAGAGGTATAGATAGAGGCGTAGGTCAACCATAGAGGTATAGATAGAGGCATAGGTCAACCATAGAGGTATACATAGAGGCATAGGTCAACCATAGAGGTATAGATAGAGGCATAGGTCAACCATAGAGGTATAGATAGAGGCATAGATCAACCATAGAGGTATAGATAGAGGCGTAGGTCAACCATAGAGGTATAGATAGAGGCATAGGTCAACCATAGACGTATAGATAGAGGCGTAGGTCAACCATAGAGGTATAGATAGAGGCATAGGTCAACCATAGAGGTATAGATAGAGGCATAGGTCAACCATAGAGGTATACATAGAGGCATAGGTCAACCATAGAGGTATAGATAGAGGCATAGGTCAACCATAGAGGTATAGATAGAGGCATAGGTCAACCATAGAGGTATAGATAGAGGCGTAGGTCAACCATAGAGGTATAGATAGAGGCATAGGTCAACCATAGAGGTATAAATAGAGGCGTAGGTCAACCATAGAGGTATAGATAGAGGCGTAGGTCAACCATAGAGGTATAGATAGAGGCGTAGGTCAATGATAGAGGTATAGATAGAGGTGTAGGTCAACCATAGAGGTATAGATAGAGGCGTAGGTCAATGATAGAGGTATAGATAGAGGCGTAGGTCAACCATAGAGGTATAGATAGAGGCATAGGTCAACCATAGAGGTATAGATAGAGGCATAGATCAACCATAGAGGTATAGATAGAGGCGTAGGTCAACCATAGAGGTATAGATAGAGGCGTAGGTCAACCATAGAGGTATAGATAGAAGGGTAGGTCAACCACAGAGGTATAGATAGAGGCGTAGGTCAACCATAGAGTTATAGATAGAGGCGTAGGTCAACCATAGAGGTATAGATAGAGGCGTAGGTCAACCATAGAGGTATAGATAGAAGGGTAGGTCAACCACAGAGGTATAAATAGAAGGGTAGGTCAACATGACACCATTGAGCCTTGCCCTCTTTTTCTGAAGGATTGCTTCTACATTTGACAGGCGTTTACTTATAACAACAGATACAGAAATTGTGCTGAAAAACCACTTTTTGATGGTAATGAAATTTCGTTTGATAAATCTATATCGATGATTATCATAGTGGTGTACTATTAATGAGTTGCTAAGTTGTAATTTAAAAAGTTATTTACAAAAACAGTTGGTAAAATAATAATACTGTTCTAAAAGCCTAATTATCTTATTTTTGTTCTGCAGGGTAAATCAGACACCCGGAAAAATTGTTTGATTCTATTTTTAGTCGGAAATGTTGAAAGTTTTTTCAAAAATGTTTTCAAAACTTTTCTATATGGCAACCATTATGAATGCCGAAACAGAACATGGACACTGTATGGTTGTCGCACATAAAAGTATGCCAGAATTACTCCTCCATTTATACCTCCTGGTTTCATGTAATACGCATCTCTTTTCCTTTTTGAAAAATTAGAGATGGAATAACTACGATAACATCAATGAGCTCTATTTTATAGAACTGGGAGTTTGAGGTCTATGTGAACAATAGAAGTAACTCTTGGGTAAACAACAGTAAACTACATATCCGTCCAGTAAGTATCGTTTTTTTCTTCCAGTAGATGTGTATGAAGTAACTTGTGTATCATTTGCTGACCTGTATTACCACATTGACAGACCCTGACAGCAGACATCTATGGAGAGCAGTTTCTATCATCTGGGCTCTTAGACATCTGGGGTAACACTCCTGCCTCAGCCTGCACAGCCAACCAGTTCTATGGCTGTTTGAGAGCAGGCACCGCCACCAACTACATCAATCCTGTTCAGTCTGCAAGAATTCGATCTGTTCACAGCTTCTCCTTCAGGTATGGCAGAGTGGAGGTGGAGGAGGAGGTGGTTGTGGCCAGGTAAGACAGATGTAAAACCATTTGTTATTGGTTGTAGCCAGGTAAGGCAGATGTAAACTATGTGTTGTTGGTTGTAGCCAGGTAAGGCAGATGTAAAACTATGTGTTATTGGTTGTAGCTAGGTAAGACAGATGTAAAACTATGTGTTATTGGTTGTAGCTAGGTAAGACAGATGTAACACTATGTGTTATTGGTTGTAGCCAGGTAAGACAGATGTAAAACTATTTGTTATTGGTTGTAGCCAGGTAAGACAGATGTAAAACTATTTGTTATTGGCTGTGGCCAGGTAAGACAGATGTAAAACTATGTGTTATTGGTTGTAGCCAGGTAAGACAGATGTAAAACTATGTGTTATTGGTTGTAGCCAGGTAAGACAGATGTAAAACTATTTGTTATCGGTTGTAGCCAGGTAAGACAGATGTAAAACTATGTGTTATTGGTTGTGGCCAGGTAAGACAGATGTGAAACTATTTGTTATTGGTTGTGGCCAGGTAAGACAGATGTAAAACTATTTGTTATTGGCTGTGGCCCAGGTAAGACAGATGTAAAACTATGTGCTATCGGTTGTAGCCAGGTAAGACAGATGTAAAACTATGTGTTATTGGTTGTGGCCAGGTAAGACAGATGTAAAACTATTTGTTATTGGTTGTGGCCAGGTAAGACAGATGTGAAACTATTTGTTATTGGTTGTGGCCAGGTAAGACAGATGTAAAACTATTTGTTATTGGTTGTGGCCAGGTAAGACAGATGTAAAACTATGTGTTATTGGTTGTAGCCAGGTAAGACAGATGTAAAACTATGTGTTATTGGTTGTAGCCAGGTAAGACAGATGTAAAACTATGTGTTATTGGTTGTAGCCAGGTAAGACAGGTGTAAAACTATTTGTTATTGGTTGTAGCCAGGTAAGACAGAAAATTGTTCTGCAAATTGTCTGTGTACTTCTTTCTCACTACGTGAATTTTATCACATTTCAAAATAACGAAGCTCTCAAAACATACAACTCTGATGTAGGTTTGAAATTCGAGATTACAGAAGTCGTCTTTCCTCCATAACAAAAGAAACTTGTTGGTCTCTCAATAGAAATGCAGAAGCTGACAATAAAAGTAAACTGGAATATTTGAGTGGCCAGCAGCAGCCTCTGTTGAGTTGGTTACGTACGATGTATTATTTATTTGAAAGCTGGCAGTTGTGGAATACGGCGTTAAATGATGTTTCTGATGGAGTTGTCTTCTTTATGCTCCACCAGGAGTTTTTGTATATTTGGAGTTATCTATGCTAGAAAATACTCCTTTTCTCCGGTATGAAGTTTTACCAAAAGCTAATGCCTCTTTGTACAATTGTACTTGCGTCTACCCCAAAACTGTATCTTGCTTGCATTGGCAAGAAATAGTTGGTACACCGTTAGGCATTTGTACCAAAAGCTTTCACATGTATTTGCCCATCAGGAAATGGAATAATTGTGAAGATCGACTGTTGTATGACCCCTAGACAACTCACAGTCAAATAAAGTGGTCGATCACACAAGCGTGTACTACATGTTATATACATGAACTTTTAACCTCGTTGGTTTGTAGTCAGTAGCACTAAGCCCCGCCCACTTTATCACTGGTGGACAATAGTTGGCACATGCACGGGCAAGGGTAGAGAGAGCTAAACACACATTCTTATCGGATACTTCAAATATGGTGACACTATGGATACAGCTGTGTAACATGTTGTTATTTATCCGTTAATTGTGTGGTTATACACAATGCATTAGGGTGGCACTTACAGTCACAGTGTTTGTGGAGTATACTACTGGCATCAGTGATGCAATTGTGGTGTTTTATTGTACAAACTATGGGGTCATGTCAACTAGAAATTGGAATAGTATGATTAGCTAAAATAGCCTTCAATCACAGTAAGTTCACAGGCTGAGTGATGATTACTTGTCTGCCAGTCATCCGTTGATTTTTATGTAATAAAACTGACCAATGGCATAAAATAATGCATGCTCACATGACCATTTATCAATAATCAAAAGTTTAATGGTGGTTGTCTGCCCCCAATATTACTTAGTGTAAAAGTCTATGGAATTTGTTTCACTTACCACACCAAAATAAAAAATATAAAAAATAAATACTGTTCATTCGATCTCGATATAAAATCATTTTGTGAATATGTTTTTATGTTGAGATTCACTCGGTGACAAATGCTTGCGCTAGATCCATTCACATACCTTCGTTCATCTTAACTTTGTCCTACTTGCTGCATTCAACTTGTGTAAAAAAATGGCAGTTGGACAAGGTAAAAATATTACTGGTCATAATTGTTGTTTAATCTTAACAGAGATATGGTTTTGTATGTGAATGTCATCGTAACTGCGTGCTACGCATTCCATCGGGTTTCTCTTCAATATTTGATTTGCTTACTTTTTACTATAATGAAGTTGAATCTGGTCTGCTGCTGACTGTAGCCATATGGATGCTGCCGAAGGAAGAACACTATGGTATCTGGCCTTCCTCTGGAGAGATAGATATAGTGGAGAGTAGAGGTAACAGAAACTACAAGGACTCTAAAGGTAACCCATTCGGTAATGACTGGATGGCATCCACCCTCCACTGGGGACCGTACTTCGCTCAGAATCAGTTCAAAAGAACTCAAGCACAAAAGTGAGTAGCTAGTACTACAAATGGTTGTTATTTAGTAACTCTCTCTGTGAGAACCGTGGCGTGGGATTCAGCAGCGATGAATTTGGTGGCTCCTGGAGAGTTCACTGCTGCAGTCCTGGTCACAAGATAATACAACTGTCAATAATCATACTAGGAACTCATGCTAATTGTCTGTTTCTGATTTTTTTCTTATCGTCGTTTCACAGTTTAATCATTTCAAGAAAATTTTAGTAAATAGGAACTATCGCTTTTTAGTTTTTAAAATGAATTTTTATCAAAAATTTATTTTTGTCAACTGCTGTTTCTACACTGATGTAGCACTACAGCTGCCGTGTGTCTGACAGCAGTGGCACGTTTTGTTGTATATAAAGGTATGTAGTTGTTGCATTGTGTTGTATATAAAGGTATGTAGTTGTTGTATTGTGTTGTATATAAAGGTATGTAGTTGTTGTATTGTGTTGTATATAAAGGTATGTAGTTGTTGTATTGTGTTGTATATAAAGGTATGTAGTTGTTGTATTGTGTTGTATATAAAGGTATGTAGTTGTTGTATTGTGTTGTATATAAAGGTGTGTAGTTGTTGTATTGTTTTGTATATAAAGGTATGTAGTTGTTGTATTGTGTTGTATATAAAGGTATGTAGTTGTTGTATTGTGTTGTATATAAAGGTATGTAGTTGTTGTATTGTGTTGTATATAAAGGTATGTAGTTGTTGTATTGTGTTGTATATAAAGGTATGTAGTTGTTGTATTGTGTTATATATAAAGGTATGTAGTTGTTGTATATAAAGGTATGTAGTTGTTGTATTGTGTTGTATATAAAGGTATGTAGTTGTTGTATTGTGTTATATAATTTGTAGAACTGGCAACTTTGCTGATGGATTCCACAAGTACGCAGTAGAATGGGATGAAGATTCCATTACGTAAGTGAAATCTATTATACCAACGATGATTATTTATTGTATTGTAAAATATTACCCTGTTTCCTTTTTAACTATTTTACGGCTATATTACGGTGGGAGGCCTCTACTACTTACAGGAAATGATTTAGTTGGTGTAATTTTCCTAATTTACAAGTTTCAGATCACTCGACCAACTTTCGAGTGACTCTACCTCAACCAACCACCATCTCACTTCACCAACCAATACCAGAAGTAAACAATGGCAACCAGCCAGACACACAATGTCAGATGTAAAGTTAATCAACTTTCACAATTGAAAATACAGTTTAAGTAATTACTAGGCCATCTAACTCCAGATGTAGACAGTATGGCTTGAGCCCTACTTAGAGAGTAGACGTATGGTTGACATAAAGTTCTGATTGGTTACTTGTAAGCAGGTGAATTATAACCATAAAGTCCATCATTGAGGGGCCAGCTTGTGGAGGTCTGTTGTTGACTGCATTGGGTACATCTGCACTCTAGTTGAAACTCCAGTCCTTGTGAGTAGATATATCAGGAGTTGTGTTTCTCTTCAGTAAGGGTAGACAATTCTTGTGAAATCAGCCTATTCTGAAGGAATAATTGATAGTAACCTGGGGATTGTTTGCGTCATGTTGGAGAAATGAAACTCACAGGGGCAGAGGGGAGATTTGGAGGCAATTTGAGGTGGTCACGGAAATAGGGAGATGGGATTTGGGGCTTGGTACTGGGAGTAGTGTGGGCCTTGTTTGTGCAGACACGTCATTTCTGGTTGCAGAGGGAAAAAGTATCTATCTAGCACCATGGCACTGGTGGACGCAGAGGCAGGGACGTCTGGGATAGGGAGGGGGGGGGGGGGGGGGGATAGAGAGCAATAGCTTATCAGTTCATTTAATTCTTCTATTAGAGTATTATGGGAAACTCTCAAGCGTATTTGAGATAAACACGCCCACCTTTTGCATGTCATTTCATTTTGTCCTCTGGCAGGTAGGTACGTATAATTTACATCAGTAAAATGTTTTCACTTATCAATATTTTATCTGTTATTTTATAATATAATTGATTGTGAAATAAAATAGCAAGTTATTACATCCAGCTATAAATGATAGCAGCCAATGACATGCAGAAAGTGGGCGTGGCCTACTCTACAATATCCATGACTCTGGTGTCATTGAGTGCCATAGTACATATAACCCTTGATTATGTAACACATTATACACTGTTGTATGATAGATGTATATACCGGATAGCTTCATGTATTGTTTTATAGCTTTCTAGCTGATGGTTCACATTTGGGCTCCTCTTCCATAGCTGTATTATCACAGATAGCCTTACCTCGTGTTCTTATGTTATAGATTCTTTCTCGATGATAAAGAAACGATGAAGATTGCACCAGGTAAAGGTGGTTTCTGGGAGTTTGGAGAGTTTAGTAAAACCGATTCCAAGATGTTTAACCCTTGGGCTAGCGACGGAAGAAAACTGGCTCCATTTGACAGAGAGGTGAGTCCTTACCTCACTACATACATCAATTTTCTCGGACAGCCGAAAATCTGAAAACAAACTTCGTATTTGCACAAGAGTGCTTATTATATTTTTATCAGTTTTAAAATTCACATTATTATGAAGATCTGTATTCTGTAGTGAAACTGGTGTGGGTCTGGTTTGTATGTTTAGCCATGTTGGAGTTATCACACCCTGTAATTTGACTTCAGTTTATAAATAATACAGCTAGTAGACTGAGGTTGTAGCATCAGCTTTTTGTGACTGTCGAGCATCATGAAAGTTTATTATTTGTCACTCAATATCACTTTACTATACTTTAAAAACAAAAAATATTATTTGTTTCACTCGTAGATTCCCTCATCTATGTCACATCCTGTTAATGTTTGCAGTTTTACCTCATCATAAACTTAGCTGTCGGTGGAACTGGAGGATTCTTTCCAGACAATGCAGTAAATTCTGGAGTATCCAAACCTTGGAGTGACAAGTCTGATACAGCTTACAGAGATTTCTGGTTGGCACACAATCAGTGGTACCCAACGTGGAAATCTCCAGATGATACCCTGCAAGTCAACTACATCCGTGTCACTAAACTGAAACCTGACCCGACTCCTTAGCAACCTAGGTCAAACCTTACCCAACTCCTTAGCAACCAAGGTCAAACCTGACCCAAATCCTTAGCAACCAAGGTCAAACCTGACCCGACTCCTTAGCAACCAAGGTCAATCCTGACCCGACTCCTTAGCAACCAAGGTCAATCCTGACCCAACTCCTTAGCAACCAAGGTCAATCCTGACCCGACTCCTTAGCAACCAAGGTCAAACTCTATGCCAATGATCAATGCTAACTCAATCGTCAACTTGTGTACTGTCTTAGATATTGTTCTAGTCTTTTCTCTTCTGCTGTGAATTACATACTTTCCTTTCTTCTTTTGTCACTGCGGCAAAAATCCAGCATGCTTCTAGGCTCACAAGTTTTATACGTCCATTTTATTTCCATTATTATCAACATAGATAAAAGAAACTTGCATTTGTGAGTTGTTCTCTCTTGTTTGTGTGTCCAGTTTATAGATTTAAGCTTCTGCTCTATGCTAAAATTTTAAACTTTTCAAAATTTCCCGGATTAAATAAAAGTTGGTACACAGATATCGTGTTGAGTATCTGCTCCGGAAATTGTGATATCAACAGTTTGATACTGTGTTGGGAAACTTATTTCCTGAAGATTAATAACAGGTCACTCTATACAGCTAATGAGTTTTCCATACGCTTGGCTAGCATCCAGCCTTTGTGGTCAAAACAAGCGCACAACCAAGAACTGAGGTGACTTCAAAGTCATAAAAAGGTTGTCATAATGACAGCACTGGCTCAGTGTTTGCATGTGAGTTGACATTTCTACCCTAGTCAGGGCAAATACTTGCACTGTGATTATACCTTTGATTACATAACTAAAAATTATTGAGGACAACATCTTGCTGTTAACATTCTTTTGAATACTTCTTATTTCATTTCCAATGATGTAAAATTAGCAAAGAAAAGGAAGGGTCACCAACCTCTGCATAACTTCATAAAAATATAACGGTAATGAACTCTGTTCACTGTTTTCAGATGCGCTGCCAGATGGTTACAAATGAGTGTGCCTTGTGCTAGTCACACTTTTGCTGTTCTGTTAGATTCATTGCTCAGACTGTTGTATCACTCACTTGGTATAGATTATAGCTCTAGCACAGCACAATCACCTCCCAGTGTGGTCTCTCCAAAAGACCCCCAGCTTCTAGCTATTCATAATCCTCTAGCTACCCTTAACTTTACACTAACCCAACAGCTACACTATGCACGTATATAACAATAGGTAAAATATATAAACAGGTATAGGTCATTCAGCAAGATTTTGGCTAGCAATAGAGTCTGCCAAACTCATTTTGACAAATCCTCTTTCAGAGACTCTGGATAAGTGGACAAATTACTGCTTGTTCAGTATTACCTTCGTTTGGTAGTTGAATGACATTAATGAGACATTACCTGCCAAATTACCTAGTAATAGTCTCATAGATAGATGCATTAGGGTCAAAGGTTGCCTAAAGCTTTCATGATGTAATGACAAGCCCTTAATGCTTTGATGGCATTATTTGTAAATACTCCTTCATTCACTCAGTTTTTATTCGATTGTAACACTCCGAATCAAATATTAATTATCAGCGCTTAGTTTTACCCATGGCAAACTATCACCAGCAATTATTTGGATATTTGCTGTATGTATGCATCAATATGCATGTCCCACTGTGGGGATCGGAATGTAAAACTTGCACAGCGAGTAATACTTCACAAATATTCACCAAAGTTGGCTTTTTGTTGCTTCATTTATCAAGAGCTAATTTAGTTTCTGTAAAACATAATTAGTGACGAATACAGTTAAACATACTTTTTAAGGCTTTGCTCGAGTGCCAACTTATTTTTAACCGATTGTGCATTCACTCTGTAAAACTGGCCTCGGCTTTGTCAAGGTCGAAAATTAATAAAAGCTTTCCAAATCACGGAACGGATTGGTTATGCAGCACTTGTTCAAATTGTTACTAGAACTAACATATGCATTATTTGTAATTACTGGCTAGGTTTCAATGCAAAATGTGCATCAATCATCCTACATCCAATGTAATGGAATACGAAGACCACACTGCAATGCATGCAGACTAGTCTGTGTCACTGGAAATCTCATTATCATTGGTGTATATTGTAAAACATTTGTATTGCACAAGCTCACTGGCAGCATCTCAGAATAATCAGATTTGAGCGCATATCATTGGCTGATTGCCAAACCCTTGTAAACCCTTAGCAGGAGAAGACAACCCACCTAAAATGCTTGTAAACCCTAAATGTCTCTCTTCGCAATTGAATTATTTTTTGTACAGAAAAAAGGGAGGAAACTCCTACATTTTGAGACAAAGCAAAAAAATGCTCCTGGATGATATAAGGTTGTTTTTTCGCGTCACTTGCACTTTAACAGAGATAAAGTATTGGTTGCTTACTTATCCATAACGTTGTAGTAAAATTGCAACATTCTCAGCTTGGCGTATTCATACTCAGCTGAAAGAAAAGTATAACTGTTAATAGGAATAAACTTTAAAAACGTAATAGTTTTAGTGTTCTTAGACTCTAGCTAGAGGCTCCAGTTTTCGTCTAAGGTTACGGTTTTTTTTCGAGAAGCGATTGGTCGAGGAATGTTCGTTCGGCTTTTTCCAAGCGATGTATCTCGTTTTCTATTCGCTTGTTGATCTGTGAAAAGATTTTCCTCACTCGGACATGCACTTTTTTAAAGTCTCAAATGAATTTTGCAACTCATTTTTTGTTGTTGCCGATGCTGATAATACATCGAGGCGCCTCAAAACCGGGTACATTTGAAGAAACGGAAATGCGCAGTAAGCGTTTATGTTCGCTAGTGTAAAAGGTGGTGTACTTATCTCTACTCTCCGCGCATTCCAGTAGCAAACACTCAATGTCGTACGTGGCGAAAAATGGATAATATCTCGAAGGATTGTCCGGGCCGATGATTATTTCAAATTGTTCCTTTAGCTAGTCAAAAATTGTGGCAGTAGGTTAGGTTTGTACTCGCCTCCGGGAAACTCCATGGTTGAGCATCTGTGTCTTTTCAGGTTGCCGAATCTGACGAAACAAGTGGAACACTTTGGACATGTGTAGGCTCTTCATGTTTGTGATAAGACTAGAGTGTTTGTTGTAAAGATCCTGGTACAGCTTTTCCTCATATCTCGCGTTGGAGCTCCAAATAACTGTTGAAGTCTTGTCTTCGTTTAGGTTTATGACTCTTGTACACACCAGTTTTCTATCGTTTTTCAGTCTAAGTGATCCGATGTAGCGAGTCTTTGTTGTGGTGCAATATGATTGGCTGAGGATGTGAAGTTATAGAATATGAAAAATTGGCGTTCTCCAAATTTTTGTGTGTTGTTTGTGAGAGCTATGGGTGAAACACATAATAATTGACAGAAAGCAAGAGCGGAAATCATTGCCATTCTTAAAAAATGGCTGCATTTGAATTGTGATAAACATTGATTAAAGTTAAATTATACTGCTGCAGCTGCAGATCTTCCTACGTTTTATCCATGTTGTGGGCAGACAACTTCCATAGCTCGTTATCAAGTCTCTATGTACAAAAGGTATAATATAAACTATATACAATTGTGCTTGATGTGGTACTTACACGTATGACATGTACTTACACGTATGTACATGTACTTACACGTATGTACATGTACTTACACGTATGACATGTACTTGCACATATGTACATGTACTTACACGTATGACATGTACTTACACGTATGACATGTACTTGCACATATGACATGTACTTACACGTATGTATATGTACTTACACGTATGTACATGTACTTACACGTATGTACATGTACATACGTGCAAGTACATGTACTTACACGTATGTACATGTACTTACACGTATGTACATGTACTTACACGTATGTACATGTATATAGCTGTATGTTATGTCAGGGCTAGAATTACATACAAGCTCTGTGGGAGGTAACAGGTGTGACAAACAAGGTGGTTGTAAACTATACCTTATCATAGGGTATAGCATACTTGGGTGGTCTTATCTCTACTGAGTGCTTTAGGGGTGATAAGTAATGGAATATAACAGGCAAGTAATGCAGGAGTGTGTGAAATGTGACAGAGATAAGCAACCTAGCATAGAATTATGTAGTCAGCTTGTTTACTCACTCACAAAAGAGGTCCAAGCCGAAAAATGACCATAGCTCCGGGACGGTTACTCTGATTTGCATAAATCTTGCATGGTTGTGATGCATGAACACCCGGCAAGTTTTTGATCTTAGGTGAAAGAGTCAAAGCCCGCACGGTTTTCAATATGTGACAAAAATGTTCGTTGTTTACTGTTTCCACCGCGGAAAAATTTTTCTCCTTCAAATTTTCAGCACAAATAGTATTCAGGTGACAATTTGAACAAATCTGAAAAAAAAAATTTCAAGCAATTGATAAGTATTTAGCGATGTCCGCGCCCCAAAATAGTTTTTTGTATGTAGGCTACACAGCCTTCTTTTTGAACCCTATTCAACACTGCTAGATGGCTAAATGGTTAACATGTGACATGCCGGTCACAGGGTGCCCAGATAAGGATTTCTGTTCCCATAACTATTGTCAGGAGGGAGGAGCCAAGTGTGCATGAGTATATGTAGTAACAGGAGTGCATGTTGTATTGGCTGTTGTGAAGCATGTGCTTGTGTGGCCCCAGCACAAAAAAAAGCATTTAGGCGTTTGAAAAAGCAAAACAATAGTCAATAAGTACTAAATTAGATTGCGCACCAGCAACATGCCTTTATAGCACGATGGCTAAGCTAAGGTTGTCGCCTGTTGGTTGAGCGGTCCAGGCTAAGTGAAGAAATCAAAGTGTGGTCAGCCGTTTCCAGCGCTATTTTATATAAGAACCATCCCACTGGAGCCAAATTTCACAAATGGTCATATAAGTTATCATTGGCTGAAATGGTTTTTATTCATTTATTCGATATTTGTAGCATAAAATGAATTTCTTTTTGCAGTAATACCTTTGTGAACATGTTTTGTTTCAATCTAGCAAATAATTATTTTATTCAGTGGAATTTGGCAGTAAAATTTTGTTTAAAACCTTTAACCATCACTGAAGCCAGGAGTCATCTCCCCTTCGGATGAAGAACTCTATATTGAGCGGTACCGTATATTGATAAGTTTGCCGATACGTTTACTAATGATTATGTGCCCTATAATGCAAAAACGCTCGTTTTCATCCCAGTGAGTTTACGTGACCTATTGTAATGGTATACAGGACGCGCAGTCGCGTTATTTACCATCCATATGGCAGACAGCCGAAGTGCCACTTGGTTTTGTGGCAAAAACGAAATAATAATAAAACTAGTGGAATGCTTGTTATTTATTTTACTTAGTATTTATTATTATTCATAAATATCTGATTGAACAACAAAAATTTGTTGTCGACTACTCTAAAGTGAACTATGACCAATGTGAAAAAGTAGTATGCTCATTTTGAAAAAAAATAATTGATTTCATCGGTACCGTAAAAAATGATTATTTTCTTTTGGAATACTTATGTTACTATTATTTAAACTACTTTGAGATTATAATTCTATGAATAAATTTTGGCTATTACTTATGTCTAAATTTGTTAGTTATTTATTTAAAATTTGATTCGAAAGTTGAATGGTATAAGAAAAATAGTTTATAATTCCTGCTTTTTAATAATACAAGTGCTAATATAAGCACTATATTTCGGCCTTTATTACTTAGCTTACATTTAAATGTTTTTGTTTAAAATTCCCAGTGGGCTAGGAGACATCCTGAGCTTTCAGATGAATGGTTGTCGTTATTAGCTGTTGAAATTGAGCCTTTTGTCTATAAGTTATAGTGTAATCACTCAAGCATTTGGCTCAAGAGGGTCACGTGACAAGGCGAGTTGGCCACACTTTGATTTCTTCACTCAGGGTCCAGGTACGATTCCCAGCTGTGGAATATTTTTTTACTTGATAAGTACAACTTTGCTGCTAAGTATAATGTTTAGGAATGATGAGGGTGTAAAAAATGTGCTGCTTCAGTCAGAGGCTGATGGTTTAGTTAGAGTTGTGCAAGAATCACCGCAACCCGTACAGGTGTTCAAACCTATTCAGCGTCATTTTTTATTTTACAATTCTCTAAGTGTATTCTTTGATGTAAGTACTTGCCCGTATGACATGTACTTACACGTATGTACATGTACTTACGCGTATGTACATGTACTTACACGTATGGCATGTACATACATGTAAGTACATGTATATAGCTGTCAGGGTTAGAATTACATACAAGCTCTGTGGGAGGTATCAGGTGTGACACACAAGGTGGTTATAAACTATACCTTATCATAGGGTATAGCATACTTGGGTGGTCTTATCTCTACTGAGTGCTTTAGGAGTGATAAGAAATGGAATATAACAGGCAAGTAATGCAGGAGTGTGTGAAATGTGACAGAGATAAGTAACCTAGCCTAGAATTATGTAGTCAGCTTGCTTACTCCCCCCTCCCCCCCCCCCCCCATTCAGAGGTGTTGGATACTCTACTATGTTAGCTTTGTACACTGTTTACATGACCATCCACCATGAGTTTTAAAATTTTACTGGAACTCAGTCTATAGTGTTTATCATTTTATTACATAGCCTGAGAGCTCAAGACATAGGTAGGGGGTTACATACAATATAGTTATTAGATAATGCCCACACACACTGTCAGCTATCACCATACCAGTTTCTGTATCTGACTTGTCAGTACTTTATTAACTGACTCAGCTAGTCCTCTCAGTTTATAGTACTAAACTAGAGTATATCACTATAACTTGTACTTGCATCTAGTACTTACATCTCTACTGCGTTATATACCTACAGGTAAGTGAGTTCATATAAAACGCAATACTGAAATATTTTGTGATTGTCAATTAAAAATGAGCCGTCTGAAAATTAACACAATGCATAATGGACAAGCTAAAAAGCAAACTTAACTAATTCAATGCTGGGTGATTTACAAGTAATCATTTCAATTTTGTGTTTTGAATGAAAAACCCTGACAAGTCTCTAAAAACACGATTGTTTTGTTATTACTGTTATTACTTTTTTTGTCAACAACCAAGCAGCTGGTGCTGTAAAGAGTATTTTCAAAAGCTAGATCAACACACGACTAGCACTTAGTTTTACAAATAACTATTATTATACATTCTTTGGTGTTTATTAACAAACAGTTACTATTATGTAACTATTACTTAGTATGTTTAGTAACACCAAGTAATTCAGTGAACCAATTTTTAGGAAAAAGAACACGCAGTCTTAGCGAAGACTGAACTTGGAAATGCCATTTTATAAAAAATAAATCATTTTTACCTCATAAAACACTTGTTATTGTTACTCATACAATTAACAGCTTTAACAGCTCTATCTATGATAAATCTCATTCATAGAGTAATGAATCAAACACCTAGTTATATCTTATGTAACAACCAACTACATACTTACAGGTATACAGTTCACTTCACCCCTTGACTACGCTGTCGAGGGGTGTAGTGTTTATACAAACATGGCTGACTACGCGGAAGAACTAGCTCGTAAATACTTGGCTGATGGAGAGCATTCTAGGGACTGGAAAGATTACCTCAAGGTAAGTTCCATACAGGCTCCACATCAAACCCAGTAATTGGTTTTATTCAAATAAAGTATGGCTGTACTTTGGTCAAGACAATTTCATATTTGTAACGTGTCAAATTCTTATTCATTTTAACTCCATGTCCAGCAGCTTTCAGTGAAAATGGTTTGAAAGAAATTGTCTTGGCTAGACACAGACAGGCTTTATATTTTACTGGAACAAGTCTTGTTGTATAGCGATACTTGAATGAATATATCTGTATGTAGGTCAAGTAATGGCTGGTATTTGGGTTTCAAGCTTTGAGTGTTACAGTCCAAGTACCGAGACGTTCAGCTCGGAAGTGAAATAATCATAAAATCCTACAGCCTTGAGTGTTGATATGTTTTGGTAGTAAAAAGAAAATAAAATATTCACAGTTTATTGTTAGAGACACAAAATGACAAAAATAAAAGAGTCGAGTGTACACAAACCAAAAACTACTAGTAGCAGTAATAGTTAAGTATCTCTTGTGTGGACAGGAGTCTCTCTTTGTACCGTCTGAGGAATTGTTTCATAGTAGCATTAGAGGGTGCAGTCATTGCCCGCTTGATACAAGATGGCTTCTATGGCACCTTCTTTAGAATAGAAAGTGGTCCACGTATTGTGTGTGCGCGTGCGTGTGTGTGTGTGTGCGTGCGGGCCATGCGTGCATACGTGTGTGCGTGCGCGCGTGCATGCGTTTTTGTGCATGTGTGTACGTGTGTGTGCTGAGAAGTCCCGTCTGGTTTTGTATCAACTTGTGGTTTCACAGTACAAACCCTGAACCTATTAGTAAACAGTGGAACCTGTGCTATGTTATTGTAGCTCATCTAGAACAACTGGTAAACTTGTTAATCAGGTTCAACAGTAGCATAAAAAACTTCTTTTTGTGAAAACAGGAGAACTATACATTGGCATAGCAGTATGGTAGTTTGTCTAGAGCGATAAACCAGTTAATGTTTTTATCTGATTAAGTGGTGGGGGAGGGGGGCGTAGCCATTGTTTTATATGCAAAGGAAAAGCAGATAAAACCAACCCCTGTAGATGTACACAAAATATATCAGATTTAGTTTCAACTTTTAACTGCTACTCAGTGCCCAGTTGATCCAATGCCTATATTCTATTAGTAACTTGACCAACACAAGGTCACACAACTCCAGCCTCCTCAAGGTTATTCTCCTTCCAGTCAACCAAATGGCTCAAACAGCACCTCTAGCTGTCTTACAATTTGTACAGGGACTTATGCTGGCCCTGCTACTAACTCAGCCACCAATGGCTGCTAACTGTCTCCCCACAACAACACCATATAACCTAGACAAATGACCTACAAGTGGATACTGCAATGGAGACAACTCCAGAGTAACCAGAAGTGGTGTTGAATGTTACTGATACTTTATTTTGAACTCTCTGAGCTCTGCAGCTCTTGTGCTCATTTCTATAAATGGAGAGAAATAAGACAATCAATAACCAATAAGAACAATAGGTAATGTCAATTGATTGTTTTTATTTAATACTGAAATAATAATAAGAATCTGGAGTCAATCTACTACAGGCTCCATTTGGCAAACATAGAAGAAGAGTCAGTGATAAATATTGGGTTGCCCTATATTGGTCCAGCTTTCTACTAGTACACTCATTCATGCTACTTGTTCCATTCCTTGAGTACTGCTAATTAATGGATATCCACTGCTCCTGTTGGCATATCAGTTGTTTAATTGCTAGTTGTCTCCTCTATGTAAGTAAAGACAACTACCAAGTGATGCAACTAATTTCACAACAGTATAAGCTTGCACTTTGCCCTAGCCCGAGTCATGTACAGACTTGTCAATCGTCTAACACTTACTGTGATATTTACAGACTAGCTATCTATCTACTATAAGTTAGTTTATACGTCTGATGTTACAGGCACATGGACTAGCTAATTACTGTGTAGTAGTAGACTCTACACCAGAGAGATGTAGATTGGTGTATGATATAGAAGTCAGCTGGTATAAAGGTAACCATCCAATCAGCTATGAAGATCATCAACAACTAACCAATCAACACAAACAGCTGCTCACACAGTACAGAGAAAAGATCAAGGATTCGTTTAAACCATTGGATGACCTTGGATTGAAACTGGATGCAGAGGACATGTACAGTGAACAAAACATGACTAACTCTAGCAAGTTCTCTGATAAACTGTTTGCTTTGAGCAGAACATGCAGTGATGAGTTTGTGAGTGTCACCAGAAAGATCATGAAATCTAGCGTTGACTTACTGAGTCGTATCAAACAATCTCCGCCGTGTGCATTTGCTGTCATTGGACTAGGATCTGTTGCCAAAGGGGAAGCAACTCCGTATTCTGACGTGGAATATGCGTTTATCACAGCGCAAGATGACAAAAACTATTTCGAGATGCTGGCCATGGACAGTTACTTCAGAATAGGCAATCTAGGAGAGTCACCTCTTAAGTGTTTCAACATCAAAGAGCTGAAAGTAGACAAACCTTCTCCACCAGTTATTGCTGACCTCACGACTGTTGGTTTCAGAATAGATGGCATCAGCAAAAGTGCTGGCAACATTCCAACAGGCAACGGCCTTGAGGAAGGTCAACCGCTAACATTTACTGTCGACAGTTTGATGAAGTTGTATGAGCAGGAGGCGGAGTCTCCGTTCACAGGAATGGCTGGAGATAAATCAGACATGTTATCGTCTACGGTTGTTATCTACACCAATGAAGGGAAGAAGTCACTGCTGCACAAAGAGTTCATTGAAAGGAGGATGTCCTACGAGCTGAATGTAGCACAAAGCAGCGCTGCTGTCAAGGAGAAAAGGCTTCGATCATTTCTGACAGACGTCAAAAAGTTTACATTTCCACCCTCATTCGTAAAGTACCAGCCACCCCAAAACACGAACATTAAGGTGAAGGATGACATCTTCAGATATCCTACTTTGTTAGCCAACAACATCAAAATGTTTATGGGTTGGGACCTGCGCTTTCCTTGGCAGATATTGTCCATGATGCATTCCAACGGAAAGATGTCCGAAGAAACCTTCCAATACATAAACACTGTATTGGCTCTGTCGGTATACATGAGAACTACAGCCTACCTCCATCAAAAGTCTCAAACAGAATACGTTTCGCTCGCTCCACAACAGAAAGGATCCCTAAAGGAGCTGTACCAAGTACCGAGTTCTCTGTTTGTGATCTTGGGTTGTCTGCTCGTGCCTCTCAAGCGCTCAGTAAAGGCTTTCGTAGAAATTGCAGCATCGTGTACAGACAACTCCTCCCTGGCCAATACAATGCATTCAGTGATGCAGAATATCGACTTGGACAAAACTGATCACATGACCAAAGTTGAAATCTGTCACTTTGCTGGAGAATACCAACAGGCAAGGAGAGAACTGGAAAAGGTTATTGAAGCTCCAATAACAACAGCAGCTGCCTCCAAGTTTCTAGATAAGATTCAGAAAATGACAGACAACTCCGATCAGGTAAGAAAGTACATGGAGCTTTGCTGTTACATTCTGTACTACACCCGCTTTCACAAAGCTGCAGCAGACTACTTCAGCTGGCTTATAGACAATGGACATGGTAACATTGGCTTTTGGTATCTTCTCTCTGCTTGCTGTAAGAAGGAGATTGGTGACTACAAGGCTACAAGACAACTCCTAAATGAGGTAAGAGTTTTGTGTACTATAGAAGTCAGTTGTGGATGCTGTAGACGTCTGTACAAATGGGCTTACAGGCATTTCCATCAACATGAGAGCTACATAAAATGTTGTTAGAAACAGAATTGAGACCAAGCGTAACCAACCAGATAAGTCTCCGATTAATCTGCGTTTACCAAAGTCCATTTTTATACCAGTAATAGTTTATTTGGGGATATTTTGCTCGCAGTCATATTTTTAAAACCAAGTTACTGACACCAATTACTGACTGTCAATCTGGAATAATGACTGTGTGTAGTACCGACTGTATGTAGTACTGACTGTATGTAGTACCGACTGTGTGTAGTACCGACTGTATGTAGTACTGACTGTATGTAGTACTGATTGTATGTAGTACTGACAGTGTGTAGTACTCACTGTGTGTAGTACCGACTGTATGTAGTACTGACTGTATGTAGTACAGACTGTATGTAGTACTGACTGTATGTAGTACTGACTGTGTGTAGTACTGATTGTATGTAGTACTGACTGTATGTAGTACTGATTGTATGTAGTACTGATTGTATGTAGTACTGACTGTATGTAGTACTGACTGTGTGTAGTACCGACTGTATGTAGTACTGACTGTATGTAGTACCGACTGTGTGTAGTACCGACTGTATGTAGTACTGACTGTATGTAGTACTGATTGTATGTAGTACTGACAGTGTGTAGTACTCACTGTGTGTAGTACCGACTGTATGTAGTACTGACTGTATGTAGTACAGACTGTATGTAGTACTGACTGTATGTAGTACTGACTGTATGTAGTACTGACTGTATGTAGTACTGGCTGTATGTAGTACTGACTGTATGTAGTACTGACTGTATGTAGTACTGGCTGCATGTAGTACTGACTGTATGTAGTACTGACTGTATGTAGTACTGACTGTATGTAGTACTGACTGTATTTAGTACTGACTGTGCGCATGTAGGAAATATTCTGGGTGGTCTTGGTTGTTCACAAGTTTATAGTTGTAGCACTACCTACTATATATAGCTAGTATACAGAGATACAGCGATAGGCAGAAATGTAATAAACTACTATTTGATCTTTAAACTGTGGTTTCATTTCATGCCGGAGTCGCCTCACTGGCGAGAGGGCAACTTCAGATATGTTTTTGATCGCACTACTTCCTCAAAATTTGGTTCATGATTAAGCCCTTCATGTTTCAAAGTTAGAAAAATTGGGTATTTGAACTGAAAATTAATTTTGCACGTTGACAACTACAAGTACATAGAGTTGAATTTTTGCTTGAATTTGGATATGGGAGGCCACAAATGTTTTAATTTTTATTTGAGATCTATGAAATGTAAATCAGGCTGTTTGAGTTTTGTTTGATAGTTTTATTGTCCTATCCCTGCTATCAAGTGACAGTTACACATTAGTATCAGCCTGAGAGTAGTTGGTTGTCTAGTGGTTGTGTCCTTGACCTTGTTTTGTTGATTTATTAGTCTCTAGTTTTGACTTTGCACTCTTACCTGCTGCGGCTATTAACCAATTATATTGCTGAAGCAATCCTGGTAATAAAGTGTGTTTTGTTGACAATATTGCTAGAAATTTTATTTGTTCCGTTAAAATGGTGGGGTTGCTTTGTAGAGTTGTCTCCCCTTACTTCTCCTAGCGCTCCTTGTAATAACATGAGTGAGCTTTTCCATGCACTTAGCCTGAGTTCATCATCATTCAATAATGGCAAAAGGCAATTCCCTATTAGGCAGTAGTGAACACAATTGATATTGAGTGAGCTCAAACTATTTGTATTTACTACAAACTTTCTATCAGGGACTGAGGCTAATGCTGTCAGGGTTTGACAACATTTTCTGTGATCCACAATCCTCTTCAAAACTTATTACGGCATGTGGTGAGATTGTATACTTATTGTATACAGCAATGTGTATTGTAGGCAAAGAAGCTTCTAGAACATGCCAGTGGTTCCTACAATGACAGCTCAAAGCAATTCGTGCATGCAACAGATACCACCCATAGAGATATCTCAGTTAGCTACAGTGACATTGGGTGTGTCTATGATGATATGGGTGAATATGAGGAGGCTAAGAGATATCACAAACAGGCACTAGAGATGGATATAGCGATGTTTGGTGAAACTGTACATCCTGACATAGCTGTAGATTACAATAATATTGGACGCGCCTACAATGGACTTGGTGAGTACACACCTGCTTTAGAATATTACATCAAATCAATGGAGATGATGAAAGCTATATATGGTGCAGACACTATCCACCCTGATATAGCTCACAGTTACAATTACATTGCTAGTGTATATGACAGCCGTGGTGAATACAAATCAGCACCGGAATATTACATCAAATCAATGATGATGATGAAAGCTATATATGGTGCAGACACTAACCACCCTGATATAGCTACCAGTTACAATAACATTGCTAGTTTATATAACAGCCGTGGTGAGTACTCATCAGCACTGGAATATTACATCAAATCAATGAAGATGAGGACAGCTATATACGGTGCAGACACTAACCACCCTGATATAGCTACCAGTTACAATAACATTGCTAGTGTATGTAACAGCCGTGGTGAGTACTCATCTGCACTGGAATATTACATCAAATCAATGAAGATGAGGAAAGCTATATATGGTGCAGACACTAACCACCCTCATATAGCTACCAGTTACAATAACATTGCTAGTTTATATAACAGCAGTGGTGAGTACTCATCAGCACTGGAATATTACATCAAATCAATGAAGATGAGGAAAGCTATATATGGTGCAGACACTAACCACCCTGATATAGCTACCAGTTACAATGACATTGCTAGTGTATGTAACAGCCGTGGTGAGTACTCATCAGCACTGGAATATCACATCAAATCAATGGAGATGAAGAAAGCTATATATGGTGCAGACACTAACCACCCTGGTATAGCTACCAGTTACAATAACATTGCTAGTGTATATGACAACTGTGGTGAGTACTCATCAGCACTGGAATATCACATCAAATCAATGAAGATGATGAAAGCTATACACGGTGCAGACACTAACTACCCTGATATAGCTAAAAGTTACAATAACATTGCTAGTGTATATAACAACCGTGGTGAGTACTCATCAGCACTGGAATATTTCATCAAATCAATGGAGATGATGAAAGCTATATACGGTGCAGACACTAACCACCCTGATATAGCTAGAAGTTACAATAACATTGCTAGTGTATATAACAACCGTGGTGAGTACTCATCAGCACTGGAATATCTCATCAAATCAATGGAGATGATGAAAGCTATATATGGTGCAGACACTAACCACCCTGGTATAGCTACCAGTTACAATAACATTGCTAGTGTATATCACAACTGTGGTGAGTACTCATCAGCACTGGAATATTACATCAAATCAATGAAGATGAAGAAAGCTATATATGGTGCAGACACTAACCACCCTGATATAGCTGCCAGTTACAATAACATTGCTAATGTATATAACAAGCGTGGTGAGTACTCATCAGCACTGGAATATCACATCAAATCAATGAAGATGAAGAAACATATATATGGTGCTGACACTAACCACCTTGCTATAGCTAACAGTTACAATAACATTGCTAATGTATATTACAAGCGTGGTGAGTACTCATCAGCACTGGAATATTACATCAAATCAATGAAGATGAGGAAATGACACTAACCACCCTGATATAGCTACCAGTTACAATAACATTGCTAATGTATATAACACCAGTGGTGAGTACTCATCAGCACTGGAATATTACATCAAATCAATGAAGATGATGAAAGCTATATAAAGTGCAGAAACAACCATCCACACATAACTATATGCAATAGAAACATGGCCGCCACACTCCGACGAATGACAAACAACTAAAACAGACCAAGACCAAACCAATGACGGCTGCTCTAGTACATGACATACTGTGGGAGAATTTGCTGGCGAGCCGAGCTCAATAAATGAGACAGTCGTAGCTGACCATAATCGCTAGTGAAGAATTATACAAAGGTTATCAGTTGTCTCCCCCAAACAGTACCAAGAGTAGACAACTCTAGACAATTTGAACGAATGATATCAAAGGTCGGACAGGAGTCCGCCCCTATTCTTGTTAAGGACCAATGAGACCGTGAATAAGCGCTATGCTTAAGTGATTTACTCTTTGTTTCATTATTATCATGTAACCTGATTGGTTCTGTATTATATTGTATATACCATACTTTTGTATAAATATGAGGGACTGAGCCAGAGAGCTCAGTTTTGTTATTGCAATAAAGCTCAAACTTCAAGACTAGTCTTGTTGGTGCCCTATATAGGGAGTTGCAGAATAATAAATAGACAAGCAGATTAGCAGTTGTGGCCAAGTAGCAGCGAAAAGCACTACATTGGTGGCAGCGGTGGGATATTGCATTCAATACCCACAAGGTCGCAACTGCTCAAAGAGACAACCACGCTACCAAGCTAACCATTACGGAGAAGCTGCTCAACTAAGAGCAGAAATTCAAGCATGGCTACCAGGAGAGCAAGAAATGCAGCTGCCCAGCCAGCTGCTCAGACAGCTGTACAGCAAGCAGTAGAGCCAGCTGCTCAGATAGCTGCACAACAAGCCATTCAACCGGTTACTCTTACGGTAAGAGTAACCGGTTGAATGGCTTGTTGTGCAGCTATCTCATGGATGTAATCGAAAGATCAACGATCCATTCAACTCATTGTATGGCAAGAGTTTGAGACAAATACAGGCTTATTTCAGTGTTGCTCACCTACACGATTTTCCGACAGGAAGTGTTATAGCTTATGAGAATCCTGGAATGCTAAGAAAATGTGATACTCGTTGGAACCAGACTGCTGATGTTATAGTGGCTAATTACAGATGTATGGTGAAAGGAGAGCTATTGATTGGAGATCTTAGCATCCCTGCTCAAATAGCTTCATCTGTGGTGGCGGAAAAAAGTGGTGTAATCGTATTCAAAGGACTAAAACAAAATACGAACAACATGATTTCCTACGACATCATTCTACTCTCAGCTCTTCAAGCTTTCATTCAAGCCTCAGAACTGTTTGATACTTCGCTGCAGCACACCTGTCTCTCCTACTTTGATGAAAATGAAAAAGAGAATTGTCCAGAACAGCATATCGGAGTCTTAATCGATAACACAAAGGACGTGACTCGTCTTCTATGATGGTAAGTTTCATATCTATTTAAAGAAAGATCTGAAGTATTTTTGTAAAATTAATTCATATAACTATGTATGATAGAGTCATTAGTTACTATATCTTTTAGATATAACTAAAGAGCGCTCCTGAGGAAGAAAATGAGAAGATCTTATTTACTTCTTGCTTGAAACATTACAAAATAATAGTTTTTATAGGTTCTGTAGTGTTTAGCACAAATAATGAGATAAGTTGTATTTTATTCATTTTATTTGTTATATCAAATAAAAATCAATTATAATAATTTATTTTAACAATTTACTTAGTAAATTAGTTCCTTGTATATGTACACCATCTATTCCTTCTACTGTATTATCTTCTATGAACTCGAAGTTAGGATAGGTCTGTATGATAAATCTCCGTATTGAGTGATCTCTCATCTCACTATCTCCTATGTCTCGTAAACTTCTAACAATTTCATCCATACTCCATCCTCTACTTCTCAGTAAACAAAAGTATACACAATAGTCGCCACATACAGTTGACAAAAAATTTTGTAGTTGTGTTTCATTACTTCGTATTGTTTCATATCCTCCATGAATACTTAGTATTTCATTTACATCCGGATAAAAGGAAA
This sequence comes from Cryptosula pallasiana, assembly GCA_945261195.1. Taxonomy (NCBI): domain Eukaryota; kingdom Metazoa; phylum Bryozoa; class Gymnolaemata; order Cheilostomatida; family Cryptosulidae; genus Cryptosula; species Cryptosula pallasiana. The sequence continues at coordinate 12,809,052 of OX183137.1, read as the reverse complement.
CAGAACGCCCAAATGAGTCAAAAAAATCCACCTCTGAATCATTAGCGTACACAGCCAACCAATGCTCTCCAGGTTGGTGAGAATAATGGGTGTTGAATACGAAACATCCTCTTGGAAAATTGTAAATTTGCTTCCAAAACTGTTCTCTAGCTCCGACATGAATCCCTACGCTTTGACATAAAACGTCTGAAGATAAGATCGAACGAATTTGCATGGTATTCATCTCTAACTTTCTGTTTAAAGCACTGCGTCTCCCCCGATAGTTAATTGAAGAATGCTATCCATCTCCAGCACACCGTCTTTTACAAAGTATGCTACCAAGGATAATCCATCAGTCGTGTTAGTGCTAAAACGAATTTCCACACTTGTTGTAACATTTTTCATAGAGTGAAATCCTTCTTTAAGAAAATCACCAGTCAAATCAGATCCATAAAGTGTAGTACCATCAAGGTATTGTTCTTTCGTAATACCGAGACTATCACCTTCAAGCAAAGTTCCGGTAGCGTGTAGAAACTGATGATATTCTCTTCCAAAAACCCCTCTAGCATAATTTGGCTCAAATCTTCTTCCAATTGGACAATCACCAACTCTCAATACAATACTATCAACATTAGCGTGTATCATTCTATATGGATTCAAGGCAAAACGCCCGTTCATTGCGTTGTGATCAACTAAACCTAAATAGATCTGTTTAGGTTTTTGTTTGTTTTCTTCCAAAGTGATGTCAATCTGCGCAACCCCAGCACGAATTCCATATAGTTTTATCCGTTTTCGATCAACTGGATAAATGTAGTTGTGACCTTCCAACGCCAAACTGAGTTGGGAGTTTTGTATTGTAGGATTCACCTTAACTTTACAAAGATGAAGTTCAAATTTATCAATTCTAATCTTTGCTCCTCCTGCAGGCGCCTCATTTGCAGCAAACAAAGCTAGTTTGCCGGAGGCACGCTCAAACTCCAGCTGCATACTAGGACCTGGAATTATTAGTTTTTTCTGCTGAAATAACGCAAGATGAGGTTTTCCAGTTAATTCTATTGTCTTTCCACCTATGATTAGAGCTCTCCTCTTTTTCTTATCTGCGGTTTTATGATTAGCAGCGTCTTTGCTAGTTGAATCATCATACAGCCAACCTTCCATCTTACCTTGATACTTCTTTCTTTCTGCACTGTTTTCGAGTAGTTGTGAAAAGTAGGAGCGTAAACCGTAGTTGTTAGCGTATTCAACGGTGGTTCCTTCTATCGACATTTTCAACTCACTGAATAATGTATGCATTGAATCCCCCATCCACACAACTGCATCATCATCATTACCTGTAATATCGCTTCCATCATCTTGAACAACTGTGGCTTCAACTTGCAGAAACGAGTTGTAGAGATCTGTGTAATGTTCAGTGCTCCCTGACAAGGTTCAATACTACCATAAGGATCTAACCTATCAGGTCTGATGACAACATATTCTGATCTTTCTACCGATATGTTTGTTGGTTCCGTAGCAAATACATTCAATGTTGGATTTATGTTGTAGGAAGAACCTTCCAACTTATTACCTGTTGTTCCATTTAGGCTAGCCATCTTTTGCGAATGATGAATGCTTGAGGTGTTACTGCTTAATGAATATAGTTATCAAGCTCTGCTGTCTTTATAGCAGATTCTGCTACTATTAAAATATGCCACGTTTACCAACACCTCTTCTCTTCTTTCCACCTTTTGTTTTTCTCCTTTTCATACTATCTAGACGGACTGCATTGAGCACATCTCCCCCCAGATCATTCAACTCCGCCAACCCCCTCTTCTTTGCTGATGCTGCAAAGCTTTGTCCATCGATGACATCACGCGCTACATTTTCACCTACAGACAGTGCTCTTTTCCCCAAACTAATTGCTCCTCTTTTCAGCATTGGTGCTGCGGATTTAAGTATACTTGAAAAAATACTACCAAGTCCATTTCCTCTCATATTAGGCATCACCCGCCGTCCACTATACACTCCAATTCCATTTCCAGCTTGCATCTTGTAGTACTCATCAAAAAAATCTTTTGAGTCCTCAGGGGTGTATCGTACCAAACTCATTATAATATTTTCTCTCTAAAGTGAACCGTCAACACAACCTTTCCACCATCAAATGGTATTCGTTGGCCGTCGTCACTCGTTATAAGTACTTGAATCAGATCACTATTTATTGATGAAGCGTCAACATAGTGAGGATTTTTAAATTCTTGATACACAACACTATTCTTCTTTCCTTGAACCGGAACTACTCTCAGTAAAGGTACATTCGTATCTCCTACCATTCTATTATCAACAATGTTGGAATAAACATACAGAGATGTTAAACCAGAATTTATATCAGGGGGTGAGATATTATTGTATCTACCATGAGGGTACATAGTTTTTGGTTCAAAACCAAAAATATATGCTATATCTTTGGAAAAGCTTATGGCAGTATCAGGATCGCTATTAGTTAGTAAAGTGGTGTTGGTGATCTTGTTGTAGGAGATGGCAAATTTTTTGTCTAAATCCATTTCACTCATTCTCTTTCGTATAATCTCCTCCAACTCCTCCATACTATCATATCTTCCATTACCGATTAAGATGAAGGACTTTTCGCTTTTACCAGAGACGTTAGTCTTTTCTAGATATATTTTCCCTTCGGTAAATTCTTCCAATTATTAGAATAAGACATATCTAGCAGAGCTACTTCCCATTTTCCGCCATCGATAACCAAATATTTATACAGTCTCACTGTAAATTCGGAATTGTTATTATCAGGAAACTCTTCAGCGCTAGAGTTTGAGGGTAAAGTTATCAGCATCGACATTTTCTCAACGTATGATGATTATATCAAGCGTTCTTTCCTTATAAACTATTCATCTACCCACTCGTTGAACTTTTCTCCATATCCTAACCACTTAACTAGAATCTGTCTTTTACCTCTTCTCATTCTTCTTCCCAATATCTTTTCAATTCTGAAAATCGTGGGTTTTTTTACTTTTTGCAACTCTTTTTCGTAAAAGGTGCCATCAATCATCTCTTCAGCCAAATGTTTCACCCTATATACAACGGGTTTTTCATCAATAAGTACATCAGTGATTATAAAAATCTCAGTCGTCCAATTCGGAGTGTATCCTCTTTCAAACGCTCCTCTTGCCTTACTTATTCTCACATAATCCCCAATCTTTAGTTTTGCTTCTTGAGCTAAACTATGTTCACCTCCTTCATACACACGATTCCATACAAGTTCCTGATTTTGAAAATTCACATCATTCGGTCTCATACCTATAGCACCATGAATTGTGTTGTTGTATGCATCAACCATTTCTGGTAAAACATCAATGTATCTGTCATCATCTTTATATGTCAAATATCTATATATCTTCTCCTTTAAAGTTCTGTTAAAACGTTCCACCATCGATGCCTTTATCGTCTCATTTTCGGTTGTAAAGCGCTTGATTTTTTTTTCCGCCAGGAGAGTCTTTACTTTGACATTGTCAAACTCTTTACCTTTATCGGATTGTAAAGCTTTATAGTTTTCCCCTTCTAGTATTCTTCTCAATCCTCTTGCCACTACCTGTCCTGATTTGTTGATGAGCGGTACAGCCCAACCTTTTCTAGATAGAGAATCAACAGCAGTCAGTAAAAATGCTGTATTATTATTTTCTTCTTTTCGAGATCGAACATCCATCAAATCTACCTGTAACTGTTCCCCTATTCCAGCTACAATTGTAGGACGGCGTTTAAACTTAGTTACAGCTCTTTTATGTAACGTGTAGGCATCCTCACCACTCAACCATTCACGGATTCTTTTTTCCCCCTCTCGCTTTCTACGAGCTTTCAGTAAAGCTCTAGCTCCTCGTAGAGATGTATGTAATGCAGGATTGTAATACAACTCTTTTAGCGTGTCGATGTCCATGAATTAGTACCTGGAATGACCAACTTTTTCCTCTTACGTGTTTGACGCGGGGATTTTCTGACAGCTGTGATTCCTTCATCAGTTAGCAAGCTTTTAAATCTACTGTAATTGGTATTTCCCGATTGTATTTTACCTCCTTCAGTTAGAACGTCTCGTAGTAAAGTTTTGGAAGTCTTAGGATTCAACCAATGTTCTCCAATTTTCACTCTGTTCTTGTCCGAGTCGAATCTACCAATTTTACTCAGATTATTCAACATTCTGACAGCAATCGTTTGATCACTCTTTTTTGTTGTTAATTCAATTGCTTTTTTTTCAAACTCTTTTAAATTTTCGCTTTCACTATCATGCTCATCTTCTCCATCAGTAAGAAATGTATTTCCAAGTAGGGTTGAGTCTTCAGTATCAAACAACTTCCCTTTTATTAATTCCATCCCGATATCATCATCATCATCCATTTTCACTGATTCTAACTCAATGTCTTTATGAGCATTCGGTGAAAGGGTATTAGGTTTATCATCAATAACTGTGCTATTGGCTAAAGGAGAATAAGACTCTATCTTCTTTTTCTTAATGGGACTCCAACTATCCTTCTGTGTCTGATTTTGGTTATTTTTAATCTTTTTGACATCAGACAAATACTTACGTAAGTTTTCAACATTTTCATCTAACTTTTCGTGTGAGAATAAGTCAGAATCATAAGCCGTTTCCAGTAGATCATTTCGCTTTCTCTTCATATTTTTTACTGTTATACCTTCCATAGGATTATAATACAATGGAGGTCTGGTCTTCTCTTCCTTTACCACTGTTTTATTTTCCTTTTTTCCGTTAATCTATAGTATTCATTTTCAGTGAGTATAAAAATACGTCTGGAGAATGTTAAAGGCTGTCGATTCATCTTTTTATTGATGACAAAACAGATACAATAGGGTTTATAATAGCATCCAAAAGATTTCCTCTACCAGTCTGAATCAAAATTTTACGCTTATCAACTGTCCCTCTACCACTAAGTTTATGTAGTTCCTTCTTGTAACGCTGCAACTCAATAAACTGCTCAGAATCAAGAGGAACATTACCTAATATAATATTTTTAACACTTTCTATCAATGATTGAAACAAATCTGAGTTAGCCTTTTCGACTATAGCGATTTTTCCTTTCTTACTCAGTTCATCCAGAGCTAAAATTGCCGTTTTATTTCGCATCATTCGTGTTGAGACTTTCATCTTTATCTTCTCCCTCCTCCTAGCACACTTTTAAATAACCCAGGAACTATATTGCTGATGATAGGTCCTAGTAGAGCGCCTAAAAATCCTCCTTTTTGCAATACAGCTTTCTTATCATCTAACGTTGATCTTCTTACTAAAGCGCTAATATCCTTCGCGTTCCGCTGCAACTGATTGTACTGAGATGTTGTCAATGGTATCGTTCCATTTATAATAGCTTTAGCACATTCCATTAGAGTCCTAATAAACTCCTTTTTGGCTTTGGCTATAACAGACTTTTGAATAGCAAAGGTTGCATTGTTGAGTGATAACAACACAGCAGCATTTCTTGTTAATTTTTTCTCCAAATCTTTAGTCATTATAACTCTTTCGTGTTGCGTCGTTGAATAACAAAATATGATTGAGGTGAAATGAATAGTAATTGTATTTATATCCTTTTACTTGGGTACATATAATATCATAGGGAGATCCGATGTAAAATTTCCCAATAGTCTATGTTGATCATTCGTTTGTTGAGTCGTATCTATTCGTAAACAAGAGTATGGTTTTTTTGTTGCATCTTCAAAAGCCTCTTGTACATATTTTACTTTTGATGGAAAACATTGTCGAGCCAAATAGGAAATAGAAGAAGCATCTCTAGGATTTTTAAAAAGAAAAAAATAATGACTATTCAAGGAAATTGTTCGATTTCCTTTTAAAAACAGATTCTGAACAATAAAAAACACACTTATGTTCAAATGATGACTATGTTTTGTATACAGAGCATTGGCATCAGCTTTACCAGAAACTTCATCCATGAGATCATCAATTATCAGCCATCGATTTTTACCATCTCTGGGAAAACTCACTGTTATATCTATCATCCCTTCATGAAAAATCACTCCTGGTACATCATCAAAGGCTTTTTGGTAGGCTCCATAACAGTAGTGAATTTCTATTGGTGGGGGTTGTGCTATAGTCTGACTAGCTTCAATCATTCTAAAAATCGCTTGCGTCTTTCCCGATCCAGTTGGTCCTGCAATCATTGCTGTAAAAGGAGATCGCATCCATGGGTCATAATCTTCAGGTTTACCATTCATCATAAAAAGATGTTCATCAACCAACAGTAGTTTCATTTATGATTCCAACAGGAGAGTTTCTCGCTTTTTGTATTTTTTCCATAGCTTCTTCATACATACTAAACTCAGTAACACCTCCAACAGTGGAAAATCCTACGACAAATACCAAAATCATCATAATTATCAACGCTTTACGCTTCATACTCGGTAAAACATCTATCATATCACGTGTAGTACCATCAACAGTATCAATTTCATTCATCGGTCTCATCTCAACATCATCCTCTGTCGACATCTTAACTTCCAATAACAATACAATCATATCATGCTCCATTTTTATACAATGTAAAAAATATCAAAAAAAATCAAATGTCATACATTCAAAATCTATATGCCATATAAGTTCAAATCAAGTAAAAAATAATCAAAACTCAAATGCCACTTAATTGGCACTCAAATGCCACTCAAATACCCCTCAAATAAAATACAATATAAACTCGGCGAATTCATCCAACATCGTAACCCATTGCATAACCTCCAAGATTTAATCCACAAAAAAACACTTGGTAGGGAGATCTGCTCATATATTACTACTTACATGGATGCCAAAAAATACTTTCAGATCGAGTCGATGGGAGAGTCGAACATGAATCAAGAGACTTTTTATACAGACAAGTACTGTCTGAATATCGACCTGAGAACAATCGACGATGAAATGTCTAGCGGCGTGGGCAGAGAGATTAAAGATTACATCAAGCTCAAAATCAGCAAGGGAGCTTCTGACGCTTGCAAGGCTTTTGTGTTTTTGGTCAGTGACAAAGGGTCTCGAAGAAAATTTCAGCGATGAACTAACTCAAACACCAGAGATGCCTAAACAGCAGCTGGTAAAAAAAGTTGTAGAAAAAAAATCAGGTATTTGGAAGTACGTGCTCGGAGGGAGCTTTGTTCTCGGTATCGTGTACCTGGTTATAAAAAGGTCGGATCCTAAAATCACGAGAATATCTGTACCCGCACCGCAGTCACAAGCGCAACCGCAGCCGCAGCTGCCACAATTACCACAGGCAAATTCCAACAAAAAAATAGAAAATTTTAGTATAATAAATGGCAAGCGCTAATATAAAAGATATCGGTAACGCGCTGTACAACGGCGCTCTGATGGCAGTGGGAGTAATCGCCACTAGAATGGGACTAAAGGCGATGGGTTTCAAGGATAGACCTCTAGATATGAAACCAGCTAGCGTTGGTATGCTAGCCGGGGAGATTGGTGTTGCAAACTACGCCGTGCAAAAATTGAAAGACGCCAAAGTCTTGCCGGCCACCATCTTTACATAATTTTATACACCTAGGTGTATAAAATTACATCTTGTCATACTCCGCCAGTTTCTGTCTATTCATCTACAATTTCATCAAACTCGTCCTCATCAATAAAATTATCGGCTAAATGGCGAGATAGTTTTCGGTCTATCTCACTCATGCCAACGCGCAATATCGTGTGTTTCTTGATGTGTTTCAACTTTTTCTTGTTGTAGTGCTTGGTAATTGGGGTAAGAGTTATGGATATCAGTCCAGACACCGCCCCTAAAACAGTCAACACGGTACCTATTGGCATACCTACGACTGTAAAAGTAGTCACTACTCCAGTTGTCGATTGTATCACAGCTAGCGATGAAAATACCGTTGACACGTTTTGTAAATTGCTCACAGCCTTGCCATATTTTCTACAATATTCTTTTCTCTTGACAATTAATGATGAAATATCAGTTCTCATGTCTTTTACCCTCTTATATCTTTGCACACCACCATCGGGTGGGGTTGGAGGATCTTTTTCCATTTATTGTAGTTTTAAACCTTCCGTATCCAGTGGTACTACCTGAAGCTGCTCCTTCGTAAACGTTCTCTCTTCAATACCCTGAAGCGGGTACAGAGAAGGTTGATTCTCCCACGAATGTATCTCGTCAATGTCATACACATCTACCGACCAAATGGGGTCAGTGGCCCTATACCTATTGTCTCCAGCTTCTTCTCCAGACTTGTACAGATAGCGTACCAAAGTATCTATAGGGTAAGGCTCAGATACATCATTGTACTCTGGCTGTTTGACGCTTTCGAGTTTTATTGCCTCCGCGGGCTTCATACCAATCATTTTTGTTTCTTCGCCATTTATCGCGGTCACAACGCCAGACAATCTGCTCACCCATTCGCGGTTGGTCTTTTTATCTTTAATCTCTTTGTCGTACTGATGCGCAAACAAACGCTCCGCCAACGTTTTATTAAAACGTTCGACAAAGGCTACCTTTTTCTTATTTAGAGATCTTACAATTTTTACATCATGCTTCTTCATCAACTCTGTAAACACACCCATAAATTCACGACCCTTGTCACTCATTATCTCTTTGGGATAGTCAAGTGGTGACCTCTCGTATATATGTTGGATGGCATTGGCAGTGTCAACAGCAGTTTTACTTTTTAATGGCTCGGCCTCTTTATACCTAGAAGCAATGTCTACCACATTCAACGCATACTTGTATTTGCTATCGACCGGCAGGCTTAAAAGATCGATCTGGTGCGTGTGGTTGGGCTGGTCTTGAGTGTAGTGAGGAAATTTTATGCGCTTAGGTTTTGGTTTATAAATCTGGTAAACTGGTTGACAATCAAGCCAATGTTGAATTTCTTTTTTGGTAAGCTCAGGAACTTTCTTTTTTAATTTTCCAGCAGCCATTGTACCCCTCTGGTAACCAGCTGGAGAATAGTATATTTCCTTTAGTTTATCCATTTATTATAATGACGGATTTTTTATTTGGTTAACTGATTTTTTATTCGGTCGACGGATTTTTTATTTGGTTAACTGATTTTCTATTTGGTTAACTGATTTTTTTATTCGGTCGACGGATTATTTATTTAGTCAACGGATTTTTTATTTGGTCTACGGATTTTTTATTTGGTTAACTGATTTTTTATTTGGTTAACTGATTTTATAACCAATTTTTTGGTTATAAAATATAATGTCAGTTAGGCCCATTTAACATCGTGGTAGGAATGTCCACTACCATCAGTCTTTTTTACGAGTCCGCAGTGAATAAACTGTTTACCCGACAATGCACATTCAAACACGTACTTGGGAAGGTAAACACTACATTCTTCACCAGTATTCTCATTAGCAACAGTAGCTACAAAGCTTCCATATCTAGTAGGCTTTGGATCTGCGGTTTTGTACATGTGTGGCACTAGCTGTGGCAATTCGCTTAGTTTTTGCACAGCTGCGGGTTGAGCTGCTCCAAAAGTGATTCTATTGATCGTGTGTGGCATTATTTATTATACAAACCTTTAAGCCTCCAACAAAGTCATTAGCTTGGCTGTCACATCACAAAATCTTTCAGACGTAATAAAAATGTGAAACCGGCATCGGTCCTCCCAAATTTGTAATTTTATCGTACATAGCAATCTAGGGGTAAGCTATGACCGCTATAGGGGTAATCTATGGCCACATTTTGCGTCCTCTATGGCCACTTTTTGCGTCCTCTATGGCCGCTTTCTTATGGCCACATTTTGCGTCCTCTATGGCCACTTTTTTTAAAATTACTCGTCCATCGCCTCCCAAATTTGTAATTTTATCGTACATAGCAATCTAGAGGTAATCTATGACCGCTATAGGGGTTTTGTAACAAACGTTTGTTACAAACCTTTAACTATCTGTCAATCTCAATGTCCTACTTTTTGACCCCGATTTATACTTAAAGAATTTGTTGTATATAATAAAGGAGCGGTGTTTTACAACAAGCAAGCGTGACCAGCACTTTATTGTCTTGTAGTCCCGTGTCATATGACAGCCGTATACACCAAACCCCAAAGCGTTCTGCCACTAATTCTATCCATTTTTTCCACAGTTTACGCTTTGGAAAAAACTGTAACTTTTTTAGGTTTTCACAAATAATTAGGACTTTTTATGATCAAATATCCGAGGACGAAAAAACTGGGGCAGAATTGGTATATCACATACTACTCACCAGGATATATTTGTGAGAACTTGAGAGTAAACAGGCACCTTACATCACCTGTCACTGTCAATATATGCTACCATTTAGGTGTGTTGTGACTTTTATATGAAGTCAATAACCCTTTTTCACATGAATGTCACATTTTATATGCAAATTTTCAGCAGGTGGCATCTGACATATGCTGTATGATTCAAGCGTGTAAACTATCATGTACACAACAACCAACAAATACAGTTGTTATACCTAAAAAAAATATATGTTATGTACCAACTGTCATTAGAAGGTTTAAAAGTTAAAATTTTCGGTTTTGCACAACTTCGTTGCATTCTAAGAATTTTAATTGTATAAACAGAAAGTGCAAGTTTTTTTAAAAGTGAATTAAATTTTTGTCTTTTATTTGCTCGCAATTTTAATTTGAGCTGCAAATTTTGACATACCTTGAGTCAACATTCCATGATCACCGACGATTCTTTCATCTAAATTTGAACAATTCCAACGATGGCAAGCGAACTGTCTCTTGCATTCATGGATAGATAACTCCACACCTACAGAGGACAATTATACATGATTAGTGTGTAGGTTTTTGTCAGCGATTTTATGTAACATAATTAATGTTTGCAAATTGATAACATATCTTTTAAGTATAACTGTTTCACATAAGCACTATGTGTGGAATATAATCCGGTATTGTTTAGGCTCAAAATCTCCAAATTGCCTTTTTAAGCTTAGTGCATTATTGGTTGGCTTGCAGATGCAAGTCTGTAATTGCGTTTGCTACATTTGTGTTATTTAATTGTTTCAGTTACGCTGCCAGAAGAACATATGTTCATCATTTCACTTGGCAGCGATATTTATTTACTACTGAAGCTATGCGGAGCTCCCATTACAACTTTGTCCACCATTACAGGTAGCAATAATGATCGACAAAAAGAAAAATGACTTCAGCGATTTTCCCAGACAACAACACCAATTCAATGCTAGGCAGTTCTTCAACTACACACACAATCCCAGTTATGTGCAGTATTGCGGGGAACCTTAATAAACAATGAATGGGTATTAACAGCAGCCCACTGCGTGAAACAAAGAGAAACAGGTCTACGGAAACCCAATATGGTGGTGATGGTGGGAGAAACTGATATGAGAGTAATGAAAAACGAAGACGATTTGTGGCAGAGCAACATTTACAAGATATCCAAAGTGATTGACCACAGCCGATTTGAGTGGGAATCAGTAAACAACGACATTGCGCTACTAAAGCTAGAGAAACCGGTACCAAACACTCCAGACATTGGGTTCAGCTGCGTGCCTGATGAGGATTTGGAGGTGAGTCCTGGCACTGAATGCATGGCAGTTGGATGGGGTAAACACAAGAAGTACCCCAAACAGAGAGCTAGTCAGAGATTGAAAGAGGCGGTACTACCCCTTGTATCCAGACCACAATGTAAAGATGCCTTTAATTTTACAATCACAAAGAACCAGATGTGCGCCGGCTATGAAGACGGACGCAGTGATTCATGTGATGGCGACTCGGGAGGACCATTGTTATGCCTGACAAATACACCGAGTGGACCTAGATGGGTAATATATGGAATCACAAGCTTTGGTTCCAACGATGGCTGCGGTATAGCAGGTAAATATGGAGTCTATACAAAAGTAAATAACTATTCCCAATGGATTAAATACGCCATGGAAACCGGTAAACAAATACACGAGTCTCAGCAGGCGCAGGAATCACGAAGACGACGACATCGCAAACAGAGTCGAAAGAAGGACAAGTATAGGTCATCGGAAAATACTGATTATATTACTACAACTTCTGTAAATCTTCCAGATTCTTTAGAACCAACAATATCACAGGAAGGCCGAACGCTAAGTTTATAGCTAGAAAGCGGTCAACACAACAGCGAAGGTTCTTGTAAGATTTGTCTATAGCTTTTTTATAATGTTATTAAATCATAATCTTCATCACAACCAATGATGTAACAAGCTTTCGAAAACAATAATATTCTGTGCAATTCAATTTTAGCGAGTAAGTCGCTTCGACTACTAGTTCTATTTTTCACTTTTTTTTATCAACATAACCAAATATCTCACTACTATTGGAGAAGTTATAACAGTATCTGATTGGATACAATCCCCAGTAAAATCTTCCATTCCGTCCAATGACACCCAAGCTCAATCCCTCCACTCTAACCTAAACAACTCGTTTGCTCTATGAGTAACATATACGCTCTAGCTTTATGATGTGCTCCGCATATTATATTTTATTAGCTATATTATTTTTGTATCAAACACAGAATTGTACATAGCAAATTTTTTTAATTCTGATCAACATAAAAATATGAAATAGTACGACATTGATCACTGCTGATGTATCAAGAATCTGTACATTTAAAGTTAGATAGGCATATCACAATTAGTATACATGAATATAAAAATAAATGAAATGGAAGCAGAAAGTCAAGGAATCAATTAGACATAATAAATAAATCAGAGAGATCTAGATGGAACAAAGCATTGAGTCGACGAGCGATGTAATTAAGTGTGTTGTCTGGGTAAATGGGAGGTCAACCCAAAAGATAAGACATAACAGGTCATTAGTATGTAGATTGTTTGCTCCTTGGCTTGTTATGTAATCATCAATCAGCAGCTTGATTGATTGTTGGTTTAGCAATAGACTGGTGGAGACCCCACAATTAGACTAATGACAAATTAGCCATCTGACAGACTGGTCAGCTGATAGATTGGTCACTTGACAAATTGGTCGCTTGATAGTTTGGTCACATGACAGTTTGCTCAAATGACATACTGCTCACTTGACAGTTTAGTCACATGACATACTGGTCACTTGACAGATTGGTCACATGACATATTGGTCACTTGACAGATTGGTCACTTGACAGATTGGTCACTTGACAAATTGGTCAATTGACAGATTGGTCACTTGACATAAAGGTCACTTGACATAAAGGTCACTTGACATATGTATCTCTTAAAAACTTGTCAAGTGACCTTTAGGCCACCAACTGACTGCTGACACCAACTCCAACCTACAATAAATAAAGCAATCATAAATTGATTATAGTCATGAATTACCAAAACAATCGAATTGCTATTAGCTACCGACTAGACATTTTGAACTGTTGACTATTAGCAAATTGTTTTTTTATTCTTCAGTCATCGTTGATCAGGTCATTTTAATCAATAAACAATTTATGACAGTTCAGTTATGAACAATATGGTTCACCAAACGGGAACCTTTTTCAGGTAGTTTCTAGAGGAGGTATTACCTGGCATTGCCTACCTGGTGCCTTCAAGTGAAATAAATAATATGACAAGGGGGGGGGGGGAGAGCTGTAGGGAATAAAGGTAACTTGCATTGTTTGTGCGATGTGATATAAGACAGATATGCACTGCACTAACCTCTAATATACGAGGACTGCCCCTGACTGTCGCGCTCCGTGGGAACTTCTGAGAGCGGTCACTGCAATGCGTGCCTCCTTCTGCAAAAAGTCATGTCACCGAGTGAGCCTCAGTGTCTGGGTATTCAAATTGGCAAATGTTCTACATAATTGCAATATCTCATGATTTGCAAACGATAGGAAAACGACAAAATTAAAAATAATAATAAATGACAGTAAAATCATAATTATATAAAAACAAATAGGTGACACGCAAACTGGAGTTATGTTTTGTTATTCATGAAAGAAGAAACCTGGTGTATTAACAAATATGGCTGATTTCATTGGTTTTTAAACTTTTCTCAAAAGAACGCTTGCAACTTATTGAAACATAAACTTTATTTTTTCATCAACCTGGCAAAAACCTTTAATTGCCTACGGATGTGTCTTCGATGGCGACTAAAAATTAAAAAAAAACCTCAAACAGTCTCAGCTTAAAAAAAATTGCCAAAAAGAAAATTTGTCTAACTATAAACGACCAATGCTGTCCCACAGTTTCCCTACGATGTCACAATCAACAACAATTTATGGGTTCTATTGGTCACCAACTTCTAACGTAATGCGATGATGAAATGACCAGTTACCAATTACCTTTTACCAATTACCTTAATACTGGCTGGAAAGGTGAAATATTTTAGAAAAACAACATGGTATTAAAGAAATAACAAAGACTTAATGTTTTGAAGTTCAAACCCAACTATGGGTAAGATATGATACATGGTCAGGGTCTCAGTCTCAAAACCTGACCAAAGCTCAGACTCTGAGGTTTGGCGTTACACCACCACACCAACATAAATTATACAATACAAAACATTTATACACAGAGCGATGACCTGGCCAACACAATAGCAGGAAATGAACCATCAATGGTTTCTTCTATGGCGCCACCGTTGCCAGTGAGTGAATAGAAACTCAGACAAAAACAGGTAGTACAAGAAATCTGACAGCGGGCAATCAATACACACCTGTTGCTGACTAATAGGCGGCTTTTGATCTTAAAAATAGTTGTATTTCAACGAGTGAATATTAAGAGAACAACATCTGACAAGTTGTAAATTAGTTGTGAGTTGCAACAGCGGAAATGCCAACAGTTCATTCTAGAAAACTCCGGAACAATATTTTATTTATATAAACAGAAGAAAAGCCCTAATAGCATGCTTGGAAGCGTGTTTTATTTCAACTTACAAATAACTAACATAGAAAACTTTTGGTTTAATTAAAAACTCTTGAATTTCATAAAAAATTTAGGACGTTTTGTGACAACATTTTTGTGACATTTATTATTTATAGAAACGGCCGAGGGATGTGTGGTCTTTTATTTCTATGAGAATGCAGAGATGAATTCTGAAATGTTAAATGTAAAACCAAATGCAATGGCACGGGAATCTCCTCATATTTAATAATTAAAAATGTCAATGTTTGGCAAGCCTGTAAAAATAATCATTTGGCATTAATTGTATAATTACTTCTGCTGAATTTCAACGTTACAAAAATATTCAACCACAGCGAATAGCAAGAACTTTGCTTATCAATTCAAAATTTTGATTGTCAAAATAATTCTCAGAATAAATCGTTGTCACATTTTCATTTGATGAACTAATCTGAAAAGTAATCAGTTTTAAATAAGTATTCGTGTATTAAAAAATATCAACTATCACATTTTTATTAATAAATTATTATTAGCGTCATCAACAACTATTAGTAATAAAAACATACCAATAATGCGTAATAGGACTGTACAACTTGATTGACATTAGCGAGCTAGAAGAAGGAACATAGAATTATCGTACAAGATTTATAATTTTATTAGTCATGCTGATGTACGGTAGGAGCAACACTTTGTGTTTATCTCATTATCTTGAATGATGTGCATGTATTGTTTCACCAAACCAAGATTATCTGTCTTGTGAGACATTTTCTACTCTCTCTGTTTCTCTCTATGACTCACAAACGTGTGTTGAACAAAGCAAGATATATGTTCAGATATTTCACCACTAATTTCCCAATTAATGTTAGTGTTGTGTATGTACTACGGAATGGACCCGCTGACACACACTGTGAAATGGTTGGGCAGGTAAACATAAGCAGCGGTTAACACCTCGGCAGCAGCTATTGCCAGCTGGATTGTTCCTCTGATCTTGGTCAATTGCGGAAAGCTACTACGCCATTATCAGCAAACATTGCTGGAATTCTCATCAGAAATAAATGGATAAAAAATGAGATTGCAACAGATTTAGAGCTCAGTTCTTAGTTTGGCACGTGTGAAGGTCTACTCTAGGTAGAAATAGGGCATGTGTGATATTGTACAAGGCCAAACCAATGCTACAGTCACTTCACCAATCAGACGGAATGTGAAACACCAAATACTGTCTCCTACGTCTATGCATATACTTTAATTGCTCTATCACCTTGTACTGATACCTGTATTTTTTGTGTTTCTTCCTTCACATAAATCACCAAACGAACTCATTTTTTGCTATTAAATGAGAAGGTGATAAAAAACCACAAAAAGAAATAGATACAATGATTGATGAGCCAATCAAACAGTTGCTATTATTTGCCTCAATCAATAGATCTACCAACTGTACATACATCCATAGATCTATCTACCATACATACACCCATAGATCTATCTACTTTACATACATCCATAGATCTATCCACTGTACATACATCCATAGATCTATCTACTGTACTTACATTCATTGATTTATCGACTGCAAATACCTCCATAGACCTATCTACTGCGTATACATCCATAGACCTTTGCATACATCCATAGATCTATCTACTGTACATACATCCATAGATCTATCAACTGTTTGTTTGAGCTGTGCCTTGTGGGCAACCTTGAAAACAGGTCTCATAAGCGGAGCTTGTGTGAGCAGCACACTATACACATGCCCGCCGTTACACCGGCTACTCTTCCGAAAAAGCAGAGGGTTATTTTTTACTAGCATGACTCCATAGTTATTATGGAGAGTGCAATCAAACTAGGGACCACATTATTTTTATGCCCATATCCGACCAGGCAGATAACCGTGCTGGGAATCGAACCCCAGATCCAGGATTGAAGTGCAAGCACTATAACCACTAGACCACACGTGCCTCCACATCCATAGATCTATCTACTGTACATGCATCATTAGATCTATCTACTGTACAAACATCCATAGATCTATTTACTGCACATCAGAAATGGATCTTCACATACACCAATAGATTTATCTACTGTACACACATACATAGATCTATCCACTGTGATGTTCCACATCATGAACATTACGTGATGTTTCAAAATTTTGATTTCTCTTTGTAATAGAGATTACAAATAAGTAAAAATACGTTCTGTATCACACTACTAGGCCATATCAATAAATTTTAGTCCAATAAAAATCACCACAAACACACTTTTGATAAGTCCTCAAGACAAACAAACATATTGTTCACTATTGTACTATTTGACTGATTGAGCAGTCACCTTTATGAAGCTATTTACTAACCTTGAAACTAGATACAGCCATTCGCCCTCCAACATGTGCCTTATTCTCTCTCCAACCCAGCGTCTTAGCAGCCTAACAAACAGAGCAGTCAAGAGTTATCTCCTCATGGGATAGACAACTCCAAATAATAAACCAATAGAAATACAGTAAAGGTCCGAAAAGCTACACAACTTTCAGTACTGTTATACTACATGGATTTATCCAGAGATTAGAGTAAATCTAGTGATTAGTGAAGTACACGGATTAATGACATGATGTTGTAACACTTTTGAGGAATTTCTATTTTTGAGGTGTCAGATAGATATTGTTATGCACTGCAGTAGGAGTAAGCGCCAAGTCTTTCATTAGTGGTTGTACCGCGGACAGTTACAAGCAATGGCTGCCATGCCATAGTACCAGAGTTTGTGTATTACACAATATTGTATAAAATACAAGGAAGGCCATCAAGTACATGCATACATTGTCACTTCCACCGACACTACAATCCATTTCTAGTCAAGTAAATAGTTATTGTATGCCAACTGTATTCCAAATTTCAACACTATTTATTATTAAAACTTAGTTTATTTGCATAATAATTAAATAAAAAGTCTTTTCTAAGAAATTGAATACTAAAATAAATTATTATTATTATTAAGAGATTTATCGCATGCGAACTGGTAAAAATTTTTATTTTAGTAAATTGTAATCGGGTACCGGCAAATAAAGGCTTGGAAACAATCAATCTTTTACACACAAAGAAAAAAAAACATGCAATTAAATTTCCTGAGCTTTACCAAAATCCAGTGCCAAGGCATGCTTTAAATGACACCAACTTAATTTTTTTTATCAAACAGGGATAAACGTCAGTGTTAATACAAGGCACAGTGAGTGCGCGCGGATTGTTCAACAGTGTACCAATGTGTCAATTACTCCAGGGTAATACCATCGCAGATAATAACAATTCATGTTGGTGGAAAGTGATGTGGGAAGATGGCGCCAGATATCCTGACAAGACAATGTGACATCGATGGATATTAATTAGCGTACAGACCAGTAAATCATCATATCAAATGTTATATAATAGGTGGACAGGGTATAGGAAACCTTTGTATGGTTGTCATACCACCAGATGAGCGTAGAGAAAACGCAGAATATGCGGAGGAAAACAATTGGTCTATTGATTTTATTTATTGCAAGCAGATACAAGTACAATTGATATATAAATAGTGGATATGAACTTGATAATACCAAGGCACTTGGCTGAAATGTCTGTAAGCTATATAATATGTCTCTAAGGATGTTTTACATCGCAATTAAATAAAAAAAACTCGTGTCAAGGTTAACAGGAAAGTCTAACGCGATCGACATTGAAAAAATTTTAAAAATAAAAAAAAAGTTTGGAGTTTGACGTAAAAAATTCTAGCGGAAAGGAAATGCAGTTATTTATGACTAAGCAAACGCCCACCCATAGCCTGAACTCGGCAAAAAAATTTACATATTGAAAGCTGTTGATAGAACAGCTTTAACTGAGAACTAAGGCTATTGAACTATAAGATAGTCCCAAAGGGTCACCGCCCCAACACATCAAATATTCTTGTGAACATTAACAGTCTGTGTCAAATCAATGATATATACATAGATGGCAAGTCATTTGTTCAAAAGTAAAAATAACTTTGACAATGAATAGAATGCTTGCTGGATAAATAAATAGGTTGAAGGGAGAAAACTCCGAACTTGACAAAGCAGATAAACAGACATGTAGAATCACACCTGCGTTAGTTTTACAGACTTGTCTTCTCATGTCAAAACAATTTTTCAAAAAAGTTATGCCTGCCTTTGAAATGTTGTTGCTGAACAAAGATTCCCATGCTCATAATTAGAAAACCTGTGGTTATCGTGTTTACCTTTTGCGGGGAGAAAAGCCTATGTTCTCAGACTGATCTTATTGCTGAAGCAACAAAATATAATTTTTTTTCAAACCGCTGCAACGTTATAAAAGTTGAAAACCACCAACACAAAAAAGCCATAGCTTTTCTTACATGGTTTTATTTTTCTCAGAACTTCACAAAAAGTTGAGTGCAAAGCAAACAGCAATTGGCAACTTGCCAAAAACGAGATAATCATTAGAATAACAAAAGTACGAATGGCCTCTATTATCATAAACAACTTCCTCAAGAGAGGACAACTCTTTCAAAGTCAAAATTTTTAACTTCGTCTTCGAGCTTTGACTGTCCACAAAAGACAACTACAGCTAAAAGAACTAATCACATTTTTTCAGGATTGAGTGCAGAAAATGATTCACAGGAAATTTTCCAGACGCTAGCCAGACATTATTTAAAATAAAAAATCTATAAATACAATAAATCTAAAATAAATATGAATAATTTTGTAATTCATCAAATCAACGAGTGTGATTGAGTGCACTTTTTCTTTGCCATCACAAACATAACACGTAGGATTGGTTACGCAAGAGATAAAATAAAATATAGGTGACATGTCGTTAAACCAACACTTGCCTACATTGTCAACCTACATTGTCCACCGACACTCTGCACTCAGTAGTAGGATTATTTATTATTTTCATTAACGTTAGAAATAAATTAACTAATTACCACTGTGGATGTGCAGGGTACTATTGCACTGTCTCTACACACACTGACACTGATATCTTCTGTCGGAAATGACGTCTGCAATCCGAATATTGAGACAAGACCTTGTTCAGCTAAAACAGAGAAAAATTGACATGATAGAAATACTCAAATTTGTCTAATTGATATTTTCACCGGACTGACAAAAAATTTACTGCAAAAAAGTTTTTGCAGTCATTCTAACATATTTTTTCACTGCTGCAAAAAAAGCACCACAAAACAGGTCAGGGTTTGAACCCGAGATTCGACAGCAACTCCTTACCTACCAGCCAGACACACTAACCATTTCACCGAGTAAGCACACCTAGACACGGAGCCTCGCCAAAGAATGGTACCCGTCTCTTAAACCTCTGGATACAGCACTCTCACCAACAACCCCCTAGCTGCTATATACGTGTTTGCAATTTGTTTTATATCATTAATTTTTTGTTTTTAAAAAAAATTTAGCAAATACTTTTATTGAATATTTTAACAAAAAAAGAAAATACAATGTTTAAATGTGTAAGTTTAAATAACGCGATTTAATTCATCTCTGGAAGCTAGGAACACTACCACAGTCTACAACTAACAATTATAAACATGTGAAAAATTTTTGTAAAAAATGCCACATATCCATATTTGGGATTAATGAGGCAAAGTGCTGAAGAAATGAACCCCAGACCCGCAGCTCAACAGTTCAGTGCCCCAACCACTTCAGCCATCACATCCTTGAGTGACAAGGAGAGAATAACAACGAAACGTTTTGACACGGGCACTTGAAGTTGCAGCAGACGGATGATGGAAACAAGTGAGTGACAATTGGCCTGACGCCACAAGATTATTCATGTATATATATTACATAATTTATGGGAGATAACTGAGTAAAAATATTAATAACAAAAATTCATAAATAAAGATTAGATATAATGGGGAGCAGACGATGACAATAAGAGGCTTATCAGCTGAGGCCATGTTTGTCGATGGAGCTACGCTAGTGCGCAGAGGTAACGCTATTTCTACTTACATGTATTTGGTTTTTATCAGAAAAATCTTAAATTTCAGTAAAAACATACAGTCGTTGGCCACGTATTGGTTGGATTATGAATCAGCAATTCCTCCCTGGTAAACAGGTATAGCTTTGAAACCACAAAATAGTCAATGTGTTGGTTAGGGACTTCTGAACACCTCCCCGTCCAATACCAAAGCTCCGCTTAAATAAATCTACTTATAAAACAGTGCCAATGTATTGCTGGATCTTGCAAAAAAGTCTTCTTTGAAGTTGAATGAAATAAACAAATTACATAACGTAATACTTGAACATAAATAATAGACCATTGTAGGTTCTGTGACAGATCAAAACTGATACTTTGTAAGCGCTATTTCCCAAAGTGCGTGTACAATAATCTATGACACTCAAAATACACGAAGATAAGTTATATAAATTCTATCCAAGTAAATACAACTCTGCTCAGTGGGATCAATGCAAAGTAACACCAGATAGATACAAAGAAAGATGTGCAGAAAAAGGAAAAAAGGAAAAGAAAAGAAGAATAAGAAAAGAGCTAGGTACAGAAATATAGGGCTCACTAACCTCCCTCCAACACTTCCGTAATATCATTTGTGTAGTGTGGAGCTGAGGCTATCAACTCGTCCCTACCATCCGTGTCCAAATCTATGAACTAAGGCAAAACGATAGAGTTAACATAGAGCTACACACACTGCATAGATCCTACTATAATGTATGGCAGTACATGCCCTCTCTGTATGCATATTCATTACACAATCGATAAAGTAACATAAAATTTTCATCATTCGATGATGTAAAAACTAAAAGAATGGAGTTGTCCACACATTATTGACATCACTATAAGAGAAGACAACTTCTTATATAAACCAAAAATCAATGCAAATCCACAGAGAAGTAGTCAACGAAGCAATACCAACCTTTACTACAGAACCAAACATAGAGAACTGTCTCTCTCCGTAGAGAATGCTGCCAGGCTGGTCTTCTTGTGACGCAGGATGTAGAGCGGAGAGGTTCCACAATGCAACAGCTCCAGTCTGTTTCAGTGTTACATTGACATCCAATATAGACCCATTGACATCTGCAGATCAAGTCATATACTATAGGGTTTATATCAAGGATTAGCTGAAGAGATACTTGTCATAGAGAGAGCAATTTCAAAGAAATACCTGCACTGTCCATGCCTACGGCGAGTACACCGGGTCCATTTATACCGTAGGGATATCCAACGGCGAGGCTACTGCCCAGGTGCTGATGCTCCCGAGTGCCATTGATTGCTCGGAGAAGTTTGAGATCAGGTAGACTCCATATTGTGACCTGACCGGCCGACTGTATATCGTTGGTACTGAACTTACAATCAGGCCTGTGGAAACACATTTTACACTTACATAGAACACAGTCTATACTTACATATAACAGTCTACGCCTACATAGAACACAGTCTATGCTCACAGAGAACACAGTCTAAACCTACATAGAACACAGTCTATGCTCACAGAGAACACAGTCCAGACTTACATAGAACACAGTCTATACTTATATATAACAGTCTACGCCTACATAGAACACAGTCTATGCTCACAGAGAACACAGTCTAAACCTACATAGAACACAGTCTACACCTACATAGAACACAGTCTATACCTAAATGAAACACAGTCTACGCTCACAGAAAACACAGTCTAAACTTACATAGAACACAGTCTATATAGAGGAGAGCTGGCTATAAGCACACGACCAAAACCAGGAACGATGGCCACAACCACAGAGCTACCAAACCAGCTAGTGTTGGCACCAGGCTACAAAGACAATAAATTTAAGCACAAAGTTATAAAAAGGAGACAACTCCAACTGATACCACACAGTACAATCTACTTACCCCAGGCCCGTATATACACTTCCAAGTATCAAACTTGAAGTCTTTGGTGCTCTTGATGAGGCACAGTTTGCCAGACTGGGGTCCGGCTGGACCCGGAGTGTAAGGAAAGCCCACAATCAGGTCTGCATGGCGATCATTATCAACATCTTCGGTAAATAGGTGAACGCCTTCATTGTTGTATCTGGGCTATATATAACAGTAGAAAATAATAAATAATAGTACAATACAATGTAATACAACAAATACTATAAATATTATATCATGTAGTCATGAGTGTACAGAAAGGATACGTACTGCATTGTGATCAGTGTGTACGAGTGAAGGATCAATACCAAACCTACCACTAGCGTTACCAAACCACACCGCCAGAGCTCCCTGAAACACATACTTCATATTATGTAATACAGAGTATCTCACAATAATGTATATAACAAGATACAGTGATTGTCATCAATGGATTTATTTTACAATAAACTATATTATTCATACATACAGGAAGCTAACTTGCTAAATTTTAGTTATTGACATACAATTGTAAAACTTAAAAAAAAAGAAGACAACTCAGTTGATACACAATAAAATATTAATTTACTTTATGAAATAGAGCGAACAAAACATATGTCTAACAATACACAATAATCAATGCGCAATGAGTATATACTTAAAAGCTGGTAATAATTAAAATGGTGAAGGAAATGTTACAACCATGACAACATATTGTTATGGTTGGATGGCCGAGCCTCAGTAACATAACAAAGTGTGAGAACAAACTCTTGGGAAATACCAATAACTATGGTGGCTCAGAACGTTTTGTATTTTGCGTTTTAAAACGTCTGAACGTTTCTTACAAAGTCCAAAACTTGCAAACCTTTGAATGCTTTTTAGGTCGTTTATACGCTTTGAAATCTGAGCCGATTTGCTGGTTCGCTCCATTGATAATAGATCTTCAGACCATTACGACTGATCTTTTTATAAATTGTGAAATTTATTGAAATAAATAAAAAAGAAATCATTTTTATTACCATTTCATATTACTATAAATAATAAATAAAAGGATAACTCAACTTGCGTCGGGTTAGTTCTCAAACCACCTGTAGATCAAGTTTACCAATGTATCCTTAAGTGGTGTTCAAATGCAAGTTTAGACTAGAGCAACAACACACCCACCCTGTCTGAGCATCCCAGTGATGGGGAAGAACCTCAGACTATACCACAATGATAGCGAACCTGGGGTTGCATAAAATAGACAGACAACTCCAGAATGATATCTAACTTTTACATTCACTCGTGTTTCCGATAGCAATCAAAAGTATGAATTGGGTAAATCTACAATTATGAGAAAATGCGGCTTGATGCAATGCTACTCTATATATTAACTTGGTGATGATGGAAACGGTTTAGTATGAAACGAGTTAGTAACAAAAGTGTCTGATAAAAAATGGGCTAGTAAGAAACGGGCTAGTAAGAAACAGGCTGGTAAGAAATGGACCAGTAAAAAATGGGTTAGTAAAAAAACGGATTAGTAAGAAACAGGCTAGTAAGAAACGGGCCAGTAAGAAATGGGCCAGTAAGAAATTGGCTAGTAAGAAATGGACTGGTAAAAAAGAAACCGTCTAGTAAGAAACGGGCTGGCAAGAAATGATTACTTGCATTATATATATACATAGGAGTACTTACATTATATGTAAGGTTCTGCCAGCCGTAGTTAGGTGAGCTGACCACAATGTCGTTATATCCATCAAGGTTAACATCCAGAACAGCTACGTCACCACCAAACCTCCCCGACTACAGCAAACAGGAAGATAGAACGCTCAGAACCAGGTATGCCAACAATAGGAGGTACCAGACTGTCAGTAAACAATAGGGCTACTATAAATTGACTTACAGATTGAGGGGGGCCAGCTAAGGTAACATTGGCTAGCTCTTCTACATCAAAGCCACCCTTAGGGAAACCACTTCCTGAATCTGAAAGAAGAGCAAGTAGTAGCCAGTGTGAGAACTTCTCACAGAGAGTGTTGTACAATGTAGTGAATAATTTCTGGTTGTTGGTGACAAAACAAGTGGGTGAAAACAAGGGACTTGTGAAAGACCAAGTGCAAATGTATGAGAAAATATATCGACATAGCAAATATAGAGCAAAGATAGAGCAGGGATATAGTAGAGATACAGCAGGGATAAAGTAGAGATAGAGCAAAGAAATAGTAGAGATAGAGCAGGGATAAAGTAGATATAGAGCAGAGATAAAGTAAAGATATAGTAGAGATAGAGTAGAGATAGAGTAGAGATAGAGTAGGGATAAAGTAGAGATAGAGCAGAGATAAAGTAGAGATAGAGTAGAGATAGAGTAGAGATAGAGTAGGGATAAAGTAGAGATAGAGCAGAGATAGAGTAGAGATACAGTAGAGATAGAGCAGGGATAAAGTAGATATAGAGCAGGGATGAAGTAGAGATAGAGCAGAGATAAAGTAGAGATAGAGTAGAGATAGAGTAGAGATAGAGTAGGGATAAAGTAGAGATAGAGCAGAGATAAAGTAGAGATAGAGCAGAGATAAAGTAGATATAGAGCAGGGATAAAGTAGAGATAGAGTAGAGATATAGTAGAGATAGAGCAGAGATAAAGTAGAGATAAAGTAGAGATAGAGTAGAGATATAGTAGATATAGAGCAGGGATAAAGTAGAGATAGAGCAGAGATAAAGTAGAGATAGAGCAGAGATATAGTAGATATAGAACAGGGATAAAGTAGATATAGAGCAGGGATAAAGTAGAGATAGAGCACAGATAAAGTAGAGATAGAGCAGAGATAGAGTAGAGATAGAGTAGAGATAGAGCAGAGATAGAGCAGAGATAGAGCAGGGATATAGTAGAGATAGAGTAGAGATAGAACAGAGATAAAGTAGAGATAGAGCAGAGATAAAGTAGAGATAGAGCAGAGATATAGTAGAGATAGAGCAGAAATAAAGTAGAGATAGAGCAGAGATATAGTAGGGATAAAGTAAAGATAGAGCAAAGATAAAGTAGAGATAGAGTAGATATAGAGCAGAGATAAAGTAGAGATATAGTAGATATAGAGTAAAGATAGAGTAGAGATAGAGCAGAGATATAGTAGAGATAGCATAGAGCTATAGCAGAAATAGCAGAGATGCAATAGAGATAACATACCATAGACAACAAAAACACGACCATTGTATCCAGTGACATCACCAGTGGAGTACATGGGTGCAGATATCACCAAGTCCTCTAAACCATCGTTGTTGACATCAGAAAATGAGATGGATCTGTGGGGAAGGAATATCACAATATGTGTATATCATACAGAGTGTACACTTATTTATAGACTGTATCTGTATCGCATCCACCCATGTATACACTACATCCCTGTACACACTACACCCCTGTACACACTACACCCCCGTACACACTACAGCCCTGTACACACTACACCCCAGTACACACTACACCCCAGTACACACTACACCCCTGTACACACTACACCCCTGTACACACTCACCCCTGTACACACTACACCCCTGTACACACTACACCCCTGTACACACTACACCCCCGTACACACCACACCCCCGTACACACTACATCCCTGTACACACTACACTCCCGTACACACTACACCCCCAGACACACTACACCCCTGTACACACTACACCCCTGTACACACTACACCCCTGTACACACTACACCCCTGTACACACTACATCCCTGTACACACTACACCCCTGTACACACTACATCCCCCGTACACACTACACCCCCGTACACACTACACCCCCGTACACACTACACCCCCGTACACACTACACCCCCGTACACACTACACCCCTGTACACACTACACCCCAGTACACACTACACCCCTGTACACACTACACCCCTGTACACTCTACACCCCCGTACACTCTACACCCCCGTACACACTACACCCCCATACACACTACACCCCTGTACACACTACACCCCCGTTCACCCCTGTACACACTACATCCCTGTACACACTACACCCCTGTACACACTACACCCCTGTACACACTACACTCCCGTACACACTACACCCCCGTACACACTACACCCCCGTACACACTACACCCCCGTACACACTACACCCCGTACACACTACACCCCCGTACACACTACACCCCCGTACACACTACACCCCCGTACACACTACACCCCCGTACACACTACACCCCCGTACACACTACACCCCCGTACACACTACACCCCCGTACACACTACACCCCCGTACACACTACACCCCCGTACACACTACACCCCCGTACACACTACACCCCCGTACACACTACACCCCCGTACACACTACACCCCCGTACACACTACACCCCCGTACACACTACACCCCCGTACACACTACACCTCCGTACACACTACACCCCCGTACACACTACACCCCCGTACACACTACACCCCCGTACACACTACACCCCCGTACACACTACACCCCCGTACACACTACACCCCCGTACACACTACACCCCCGTACACACTACACCCCCGTACACACTACACCCATGTACACACCACACCCCCGTACACACCACACCCCCGTACACACCACACCCCCGTACACTCTACACCCCCGTACACACTACACACCCGTACACACTACACACCCGTACACACTACACCCCCGTACACACTACACCCCCGTACACACTACACCCCCGTACACACTACACCCCCGTACACACTACACCCCCGTACACACTACACCCCCGTACACACTACACCCCCGTACACACTACACCCCCGTACACACTACACCCCCGTACACACTACACCCCCGTACACACTACACCCCCGTACACACTACACCCCCGTACACACTACACCCCCGTACACACTACCCCCCCGTACACACTACACCCCCGTACACACTACACCCCCGTACACACTACACCCCCGTACACACTACACCCCCGTACACACTACACCCCCGTACACACTACACCCCCGTACACACTACACCCCGGTACACACTACACCCCCGTACACACTACACCCCCGTACACACTACACCCCCGTACACACTACACCCCCGTACACACTACACCTCCGTACACACTACACCCCAGTACACACTACACCCCCGTACACACTACACCCCTGTACACACTACATCCCTGTACACACTACACCCCTGTACACACTACACCCCGGTACACACTACACCCCCGTACACACTACACCCCCGTACACACTACACCCCCGTACACACTACACCCCCGTACACACTACACCCCCGTACACACTACACCTCCGTACACACTACACCCCAGTACACACTACACCCCCGTACACACTACACCCCCGTACACACTACATCCCTGTACACACTACACCCCCGTACACACTACACCCCGGTACACACTACACCCCCGTACACACTACACCCCCGTACACACTACACCCCCGTACACACTACACCCCCGTACACACTACACCTCCGTACACACTACACCCCAGTACACACTACACCCCTGTACACACTACACCCCCGTACACACTACACCTCCGTACACACTACACCCCCGTACACACTACACCCCCGTACACACTACACCCCCGTACACACTACACCCCCGTACACACTACACCTCCGTACACACTACACCCCCGTACACACTACACCCCCGTACACACTACATCCCCGTACACACTACACCCCGTACACACTACACCCCTGTACACATTACACCCCCGTACACACTACACCCCCGTACACACTACATCCCCGTACACCCCTGTACACCCCCGTACACCCCTGTACACACTACACCCCTGTACACACTACACCCCTGTACACACTACACCCCTGTACACACTACACCCCTGTACACACTACACCCCTGTACATACTACACCCCCGTACACATTACACCCCCGTACACACTACACTCCCGTACACACTACACCCCCGTACACACTACACCCCGTACACACTACACCCCCGTACACACTACATCCCCGTACACACTACACCCCGTACACACTACACCCCTGTACACATTACACCCTTGTACACACTACACCCCCGTACACACCACACCCCTGTACACACTACACCCCCGTACACACTACACCCCAGTACACACTACACCCCTGTACACACTACACCCCTGTACACACTACACCCATGTACACACTACACCCCCGTACACACTACACCCCCGTACACACTACACCCCCGTACACACTACACCCCTGTACACACTACACCCCCGTACACCCTACACCTCTATACACATTACACCCCCGTACACACTACATCCCCCGTACACACTACACCCCTGTACACACTACACCCCTGTACACACTACACCCCTGTACACACTACATCCCCGTACACACTACACCCCTGTACACACTACACCCCCGTACATATTACACCCCTGTACACACTACACCCCTGTACACACTACACCCCCGTACACACTACACCCCCGTACACACTACACCCCCGTACACACTACATCCCCGTACACACTACACCCCTGTACACACTACACCCCCGCACACACTACACCCCCGTACACACTACACCCCCGTACACACTACACCCCGTACACACTACACCCCTGTACTCACTACACCCCCGTACACACTACACCCCTGTACACACTACACCCCCGTACACACTACACCCCGTACACACTACACCCTGTACACACTACACCCCTGGACACACTACATCCCTGTACACACTACATCCCTGTACACACTACACCCCCGTACACACTACACCCATGTACACACTACACCCCTGTACACACTACACCCCTGTACACACTACACTCCTGTACACACTACACCCCTGTACACACTACACCCCTGTACACACTACACTCTGTACACACTACACCCCTGTACACACAACACCCCTGTACACACTACACCCTGTACACACTACACCCCTGTACACACTACACCCTGTACACACTACACCCCCGTACACACTACACCCCTGTACACACTACACCCCTGTACATACTACACCCCAGTACAGACTACATCCCTGTATACTTACTCTCCCAACTGACTGTATGGTCTGCTGGTAGACAAGATGGTAACTGGCTGTGAAACTTCTCGGCTCTGATACTTCTTGTCCACTTTTTCATTCTTCATCGATGTTGATGGTTTCTACAAGTGTATTGATATAACAGGGTATAATAATGCTTTGTGTGTTGTATTGTGCAGCAACAGTAAGCTATAGCACAAGTACAAACAATTCTAGTCTAAAACACTCACAGTTTATCATATAAGTCACTTACCTGCAGCTCAGCTGATCTAAGCACCATACCATATTCAGTCTTCTGTATAACCACCTTCTCTTTGCTGATGGAGCGTTTATACCCTGCCCGCAGTGCATTAGGAGAGGGAGAAGGAACACGGGCTACTGCAGCAGATCTCTCTGACTCACCATTACATCTGATGTAGAGTGGGTTCTCGGGTGTTGTACAGTGCCCACTGCAGATTATATAACAGTAAAACTCTTTACATAGCACTCAGGCTGCGGAGTTAAATGTACAATTCTCTGTGATAATAACGTTGACTGCAAAAGAATTTTTTATGAGTTGTCTCGCCTTCAAATTAATAAAAATATTCTTACTAAATTAGAAAATGTTATCTATTGTCCTTGCAGTCAATTGTTTTCTATACAAGGCACTTCCTCTCGTTAGACAAAACTGTATTCTATCAACAACATGCTAAACTGTTTGCATTTAATATATAAAAGAGAGAAGTCCCTGTAACTTACATGTTACTAAACACAGCGCAGGGTAGTTAGTCATACAACACTACCAGCTGAAATAAATAAAGTCAACACGACACAAACAAGTAAAATGAACTAGAGATGAATCTGACCTAAATCCATTCTCCAGTATGTAGATGACGTTATCCCATATACTGGTACTCCATAGAGCCATATCGTACATGCCACCCAGGAAGAACGAGTCAAGGTTTTGGGTGATGAATGGACTTTTCTCCGCAGTAGCAATGTAGTCCTGTAGTACATATACATGGATGACTGAGAGCTACAGTGATGGTAGTATTAGTTATGTATATAGTAGATAGGGCTTGTGTTAACATACCTTACCCAGCGCCAGTGTCTCACCCATTCTAAAATATATGCAAGTACACTGTAACATAACATACTTTGTTGTATAACACCGACAATTTTATGTAACATGCATACACTGTTACATAACCCACGAAAACTGTTACATGACACACTCGTACATAATACACACAATGGTATATAACACGCATAATCTGTTACATAACACAGACAGTTATGCAACACATACACAAAAGTTTCACAACACACTTGATTACATAACCCGTGTGAAATGTTACATAACATACAATGTTACATAAGACACTTACACTGTTACATAACATACAATGTTACATAAGACACCTACACTGTTACATAACATACAATGTTACATAAGACACTTACACTGTTACATAACATACAATGTTACATAAGACACTTACACTGTTACATAACATACAATGTTACATAAGACACTTACACTGTTACATAACATACAATGTTACATAAGACACTTACACTGGTACATAACATACAATGTTACATAAGACACTTACACTGTTACATAACATACAATGTTACATAAGACACTTACACTGTTACATAACATACAATGTTACATAAGACACTTACACTGTTACATAACATACAATGTTACATAAGACACTTACATTATTACATAACATACATTGTTACATAAGACACTTACACTGTTACATAACATACAATGTTACATAAGACACCTACACTGTTACATAACATACAATGTTACATAAGACACTTACACCGCGAGGTAAATAAGAGTTGTGCACTCCTCAATCACATTCAGAGGCATCTGTACACTACCGTAGTACAACTGGTAGATCTTGTACAGATGCTGTGTGGGAATGTACCTGCACAGGAAACAAACGAATGTATAAATAAAACACAATTGCGCACAAAACCACCTAGCTTCTTAGATAATTGTACATAAAACACACACACAAATTTTGTAGTGGTACAAACCATTGAGAGAAGTGAACGTAGGAATAGTCTCCCCTGAATGCATTGATGACATCACCACCCAAGTCTGCAGCACTGTGTGAGGTATCATAGACCCCGTGGAAGTCTACCTGTAGTATAAATCAGTATGTACGATAGAGAACTGCACCAATATGTACCGGCACCATAACACAAAGTCTAGCAATAGGAAACAGACGTACAGCCGCCATTGTTCTGATGAATCCTTGTCTAATACCCAGAGAGTGCCATGTTATATCCGCCACTTGATGGGAGACAAATCCAAGCATAAACACAACCAACTTCTCTGTTTCCTGGACATACAACAAATGGGTACCCTTTAGTGCTAGCCATAGTGACAACAAAGGCTAATCTTTCTACATGTGTCACTGGACTTGAGAGGGTTCTGGGACGTGGTACAATATTTTATTAGCTTATAAATATATGGATCGTGGAAGTCTCGGAGCTCGGGAAGGTTGTAGATGTCATGGGAAAATTACGTCAAGCTTTTTCGCAAATCCCCACAACATGCCTTTTTATGTGAACAAAGTGTTTTTACATTATAACAACAAAAAGGATGCGCACCCTTGAACTGTTTAATACAATATTTATTTATTATTTCGTGCAATGAGGTTACATATTTTTTATGAGAAAAGGTTGCAATTTATAACATTTTTCTAACATTTTTGAATGAACCACTAAACAACGTAACACTGTAAATGTGACTAAAAATGTAAGCTGTTTGTGGCCCATTTATTCAGGGTTCGAAAATGCAAAGATATTCCATGATCACCAAGAGTGGGCAACTCCAAAATAGGTTTGATACTTGCAAGATAAATGCACTATCTCTACATGATATGATATCACCAAGGCAACGGTAAGCAGACAACAGAATGCACCAACCTCAGACCAAGGTGGAGGGAAGTTATCCCTGAGATATTGAACAGTGACATTAGTAAAAGGCGTCCAATGGGTGTCTTCTGATATCTGATGGTATTGCCCTGAAATATCCATGTCTATGTACAACCTGAGTCAAACTTGATAGCATTACCCACTGATCAACTATGTCCATAACAAAACATCGTACCTTTGAAGCAAAGACTGGTGAAGTATGTATCTGGATATGTATTTCCTGCTTGGAATGCATCTTGGTGTTTTACAATAAGCTATAAAATATTGATAATATATTGTGAGATATTATGTTAGCCTGTACTCCTGATTTTCTTGTAATACAGATACGGTAATGATTAATAAGTAATTTACCTGCTTGTAGCTTAGGCTATGGCTCGTGTCATCAAATATGGCTGCAGCCATGTGAGCTAAAATTCAAGCACAAAGAATTAAGATCTAACTAAATTTTATACATTTATACGTTGATAATAACAGAAGATTTTCAGGTATTGTGTCATGTTATGTTTGAATAAATAACTGGCAATTGTAATGAGAGCTAAAATTCTGCAACAAATCTGGAAGCCTTCTGCAGCTAACTCTGGCATAGTTGCAAAAGTGCATTTGTTGAGGTGGGGATCAAGATTCTGGTGCACAGTCCCAGTCTAGGAAATTATCAAATTTAGTTAAAATTTCTTGTGTCAAGTATCAACTACTTTTTCTTAATACGATAGGCAGGGAGACTGAGATCCACAGTATGCCTTTGTCATTACGGTAGGGGAACGCGCCCTGACGGTCCCACCACAACTACATCACTGGCTCAATAAATGCCTATTGTACTTACTGCAGAGAATATTCACTAATTGGACATTAAATGAGTTATCAGAAAAAACAGACAAGAATGTTTGCTGACGGTAATGATTGTCAACAGGGACGAGTACAAACAAACCAGGTGCAGTCATAGACACCTAGAATGAACGCCAACAAATATGGCGAACATCGATTATGCTATGAAGAAAAATATTTTGACGTACATTCGAAAAATTTGTTCCTGCAGAAGTCTAAAAATACTTTTACAGCATTTATTCTATTAGTGTCGACATTCCCAGTTTGACAACAATGTAGGCAACTCCTGGAACGAATATCGAAATGACATTTTATATGTTACCTGGAATGAACGTCCACCTTTTCATACCTGCCATGTGGGTGAATGCGGTCACTACCGGCTTTGATGCAAAGTTTAACAAAATTAATTTTTAGGATGTTTAAAAAGCAATTTTTGAATTAAAGGATGTAAACATGAGAATGGGTAGAAAAACTAACTAAAGAGAACAATCTAAAACCATGTATACAAGGATAATGTGAAAACAATGTACTTGCTGAGCGATCTCCAAGTCTGGCTTTCATTTGGTAAAAAAGAATGAAGCTAGGAAGGAATGCAGTAGCTTTTAAGGAGAAAATTAAATTTCCAGGAATTTTCAGAATGTTCAGAAATATTCAGGAGATAAAAAAAATTGTACCAAAATTCTAGGATGGTCCATGACAAACCAAAAGATATGACAAGGTATGGACAAGATAGGACAAGGTATGGACAAGATAGGACAAGGTATGGACAAGATAGGACAAGGTATGGACAAGATAGGACAAGGTATGGACAAGATAGGACAAGGTACGACAAGGTATGGACAAGATAGGACAAGGTATGGACAAGATATCACAAGGTATGGACAAGATACGACAAGGTATGGACAAGATAGGACAAGGTATGGACAAGATAGGACAAGGTATGGACAAGATAGGACAAGGTATGGACAAGATAGGACAAGGTATGGACAAGATAGGACAAGGTATGGACAAGATACGACAAGGTATGGACAAGATAGGACAAGGTATGGACAAGATAGGACAAGGTATGGACAAGATAGGACAAGGTATGGACAAGATAGGACAAGGTATGGACAAGATACGACAAGGTATGGACAAGATAGGACAAGGTATGGACAAGATAGGACAAGGTATGGACAAGATAGGACAAGGTGTGGACAAGAAAGGACAAGGTATGGACAAGATAGGACAAGGTATGGACATAAAACGACAAGGTATGGACCATTTATAAAAGGAATGCCACTCCATAGAGGAAGTCAACTTCAGGCTTGTCAATGTTCTTTTTTAGTCTCTATACATTTATCCAAAACTGCTGGGTGTTGTATCTGTTGACGTTTACTTGTATGATATAATGAAGTAATGGTAGTACTCACCACACTGACAAGTCAGTGTAACTACAGGCAATAATTGGAGATTTATCCAGTAGTAGTAGTGGTAAATTTTTCCAGTTTTTTATGCTCTATCTGCATTTCGGTATCTAATTTAGTCTAAACCATGCATTATAAGCTTCAGAAGCAAAAGTAATATCATGTAAATATAATATTGTACAGGAATTTACCGTCAGGAGTGGTAGCGACCACCTGTACAACGGCCCACAGTAATGAGTAAACACAACAGTGCAGTGTACGCCTATCTATCTCGCCCTCCACCTATCCCGAGGAGTAGGTGTTGTAGGTCGACCTAGCCGTTCGAATAACCGTTCCAGTATCACTTGCCCGTAGGTCAAGTGCAGTGTGAGTCGAGATCGACTGACCACTTTCTACTGACTGTTTATCCTAGTTACTAGTCGACTGATTCAGTGCAATGCTCCTGTCCACTTTGTTTGTGCAAATGCTGAACTTCTCAAGTTCTTTTACCAGCGCAATCAGTGCAAGCTTACTTGTATTGTTTCTGCTAAGCTACCTGTGCTTTAGCATAAGTGCGCTTATGCTATCAGACCAAACAAGCAAGTGAGAGTGTAGGCAGTAACTCTGATTTATTTAGTACAATACACGACTATTTATACACACAAAGTTATGTAACATTGACTGACAATCTGTGAACAAAAGCAGGCCACGCCTGATACAAGCAATTGGTTAAGTAGTAGCAAATAGAACCTTTAGAAATAGAAAACAGGTGTGGCTTGGCAGCACGGTTGGCTGCCCAAGCACATGTATGAAAATAAGGAGTTTGTGCAAATAATAATAACATATATACAAGTAGGTGCAAATACAGACTAGTGAATAAATACAGACAGTTCGGCAAGGTGAATAATAGGTAAGCATATATAGTTCGGTATTGTTACTGCAGTTCGGCAGTTTACTAGTGTTAATGAGGTCGACCTGCTATAGGGTCGAGGCACGTTTCCTCCACAATATCAATAATAATGACCAGGCAGGAGTTACTTCTCAGTTTCTAGTGCAACTGCTGGTTGGTTATAAAAAAATTCATTACATCCACCATTCATTTTATTATTATTGTCGAGTGTAAATTCAATACTACTTCACTTGTAGTTATTGTTTTTTCACAAAGTAATATAATATGATATATAATTAATAATAATAATAGTAAAATCAACAGTTGAACAAATTCTGTTTTTATTAAACATTAATTTATTATATGATTTATCATTATTATACTAATAATAAATAGTAAAATAGTGAGTAATAATAAATAAATAGTAATTGTTATTTTTTTTTATTCATTATTATTATAATAATAATCCTAATAATAATAATAGTCGTAATTATATTATTATTTTGAAAATTTTTTGGTTTTTGTGAATGAATGAAAAAACAAACTTCACTTACCTATCTCAACATGTGTACCAATGCCACAAGACTGGGTAAACGGAGCAATAAAAGCTAAAACAACAAGGAGGTTGCATAACAATGGTTGCAAAGGTAACATTGTCAAAGTTACAGTAGCAGTTATAAAATTAATGATCTTGGTCATGGTACATAAAATCTTGTGGTTTGCAGTAGTAACCTTTAGATGCTTCTCTATAGTAAGACTCTTTCGTGTAGACATTGATTCGTCTACGCATTTTTCATAATCTAATTGGTGTTTGCCAATAGCTGAAAACCAGTAAGATGTCGAGGATGAATTGACTAATTAGCGTCTGCGCGAGAAAATCTTCCCACATGAAAATTCTCCAATTCATTTTTTTTCTGGTGCATTTAATAATTTATGAAATTCAAAATAATATAATATTTACCGGATGAAAAGTTGCAATATATTGAATATTGTTCTTTATGCAATATTTTTGAAGGATAATATGACCATGTTAACATGCAAATGAATAATAATATGGTCATACAATTAATTTTGTAATACATACATACATACATGCCAATAAAAATGATGATAAATAATTAATAAATAATATTATTAATAATTATAATGATAATTAATAAATAAATTTAATAAATACTAATAATAATAATATATTATAATAATGATATTAATAATGAGTATTATTTATGTAATAATGTTTGTTGAAACAAACAAACAACAACAAACCAACAACAACTACTACTACTACTTACTGCTGCAGCTACTACTACTCTACTACTGTAACTATTGCTGCCACGGAGGCTACCACTGCTGTTACTACTACTACTGCTGTTGCTGCTGCTGCTACTACGACTGTCACTACCATTACGACTGTCGCTACCACTACTACTGTTGCTACTACTCTGCTGCTGCTATTACTACTGCTGTTGCTGCTGCCACCGCTGCTGCTACTACGGCTGTTACTGCCACTACTACTACTACTCTATTGCTGCTATTACTACTACTACTGCTGCTGCTATTACTACGACTACTGCTGCAGCTACTACTGCTGCTGCTGCCGCTACTACTACTGCTGTTGCTGCTACTACCGCCGCCGCTGCTGTTACTACAACTGCTGTCACTACAACTGCTGTTGATATTACTGCTGCTATTAGTACTGCTGCTTCTACTACTGCTGCTACTACTAATACTGCTACTACTACTACTGCTGCTACTACTACTAATACTGCTACTACTACTGCTACTACTGTTATTACTACCACTACCTACTACTACTTCTGCCTGCCAGCCACTACTATTACTTACACTGCTACTACTACTGACACTGCTACAGCTATTACTACCACCAACTACAACTACTGCTCCCTATTATTACCTACCAAGTCTACTATACATACAACAGCTGTGCCTTGAAACACACTGCTGTTGTTTTTATAATAAGATTATTATCATAATAATCTTATTATAAAAACATCCACAGCACTTTGTTATGATCATTATTATTGTTGCTTAATTATGCCATGATAATCTAATGACAATGTCATAGCTCAAGAAATGTCTAACAAAGCCAGTGCCTGTGAGGGTTGATGGAGTAGTTTTAATATTGTTACCAAAAACAGAGGTTTGTTATCGTTCATTTCTCCTACACCAACAACAACAATTTGCTCAGCTGAACTATAATAACCATACTTGTCATGTTGGCGCTTGTGAAAAAGGGGAGAATCTAGGACCTGATTCTTATGGTGGCAGCAGCTGGGTTTGACGGGGTAACAGTGGTGTCTGTGAATTGTTTTGAAATCACTTAATAATTAATTTGTTTATATAGATATACATGTATGTTCAGAAAATCAATCACGATACAAAAAGCTGCTATGTATAACAAACCAAAACTAACATGAAGACAATAATAAACTGAAAACAATGTACACCTTGGCGGGTAATCTCTAAGTCTAGTTTTTGCTCCATGAAAATGTAAAAATTTAGTTTGCAAGAGCTTTTAGGGAGGGCAATATAATTTCAGGAGTTTTCAGGGAGTTCAGCAGTTTTCAGTAGTAAAGAAATTTTGTACTTAATTCCAGGAGGTTTCCTGTCCAGGTAGGAAACATGACAGATAGGGGCCGAACAAAAATGATTGTGACAACAGTCCATCAGCCTTCCAGAAACACCATTCATTCTAGTTTGTGTACTACTGCATCGCACCGCTTTCAATCTGGGTGAGAATAAAGCTCGCCGGCATATTTGAATATGATAGGTAATAGTGCTAGTAGATATTATAAATCTTTGAACTTTTATTTCACTCACTACCTTCTCATAAGATAATCCACAACTATATAAATTTATTGTGACGACACTTGGAAGTACAACACCATAACTGTTGAAATTTTTGAGGTGGCGTATGTAAACCTTTGTACATGTATAAAACTGATGCATGAAGAATTTCATTGTTGACGTTAGGTAGGTAGAACTACATTCTCACTTCCTTTTTGTTTTCTTTCAACAAGGACCTGTATTATTTTCTCATTTGATTTTGTACCGAACTAATATTTTGAATGTACGACTATTTTTTTTTACCGTGACATGGCTGTCATGTTCATTCAGGGCATCCTTATGAGGTTTTTTCATAAATCTTTAGGATGTTTGTTGACAAAGAAATGCAAGTTTTAGCGTGTACAGAACTCATGCGAGTCTAGTATTTGTTAAGACAAAGCATCTATTTATAATTTCGTCCCGCACGGTTTTTTAATTTTTCAAATATTCCTTCAGGACTAACTATTCAATAACTTTCGGCCAGAAGCTGCTAGAAACAAAATTTACAAAAGTTTGAAGAGGAAACAATATTCCACCTTGGTTTAGCCAATCATTGCACTGCCTACATAATTGTGGAAGCAAAAACATTTGATTTGACAATGCACTGTAAATCTGCAATTTCCTATTTTTCCATGGCCCTTCAAATTTCGGTATATGTCATTCAATTTCTTTGATATTTTTTACCGACCCAGTGGTATACTATTTATCATAAAGCAATCACATTGTGTAACCAAAAAAATTACTTCCCTAGAGAGCCATTTCCAAATGAATAAAGTGACTTGATATGTCTTACCATTAGCTAGCTTCCACGGCCTTATTGCGTACGCATCGTCATGCAATGGAACCACTGATCTGATTTTGCGTCACTGTAACAACACCATTGTCAGCAAGGCTCGACAGTGGGACCTCTAACATTTTCTTAATTATTTTTATGAGGCAACCACTGGTGTGACCCAACAATTTTTGCACTAATGGATGGACAACGAATTGATCTAAAAGCTGATGCTCTATTTGAGACCAAATTGTCTATTTAAAGCTTACACTTTTGCTAGCTACAAGTGTATTATTCCGACTAATTTATTTATCATTGTGCTTTTAAATTACTATAATTATATATTTATAATAGTTATAATAACATAATTACAATATAATTATGTTATACTACTTATAATTATTATCCATATAGTTTAAACTCTGATTAGCCAATTTTTTATAGCTGATGCTGATATTAATATGTGCTATATAGCGCTGTGCAGTTGTCTGCTCATGGTTGTTTGTTACCAATACAAACAATAATGAGATAAAGTATAGATATATTACCATGAATAGATAGCTACCAGCTCACTTGGCTGGTAACCCTTGTCAGCGTAGGCAGCATTGTGTATATCATAGACATACTGCGCTGTTGGTAATAATGATTATACTAAATGTGGTGCTTCTGTGCATGCTTGGAGTTGTCTTCTGTCATGATGTGCCAACTGGTACATTTACTGCCACCTCCAACGGAGCTCTAGAATTTTCTGTTGCTGGTATGACTGAGAGCGATTTATTTTTTACTTCTAAATTTTTACCATTTACTGTCTTTCAGATCAAGTAATCCACTATCGATATGTCAGAATATTTAATGTTTGCTTAGCTTTGATTTCTCAGCTTGTTATAACACGCACCTCCTTGGATTCTTGTAGACTACCTTGGAACACATACTATACACTTGCATTATAACATCAACAAACCACTGTCTGGCGTTTCTGCTGCTGATTATAATCCTGACATCACTGAAAAGTCAGCAGGTTCGCTAAACTATAATTGTTTGGTTGTCATTTGAAATGTATTAAAAATTTATGCTCTAGCAAAAAAGTTTATATCTTTAAAAAATTACTATATCGGTTCAAGGTCATACCTAAACGAAAACTTCTTGCCTCATTAAATCAAAGACTAATTGTTATTATGGCTATGGGAATGCTCACTTGTGTTACGAGAACAATCTCTAAATGGAAATGACTACATACATTATGTATAAAACAGCTAAACTAACTTTGAAGATACACGGGTGTAAATATTCTGGTAGATTTCGTTAAAGTTTGTGAATGTAAAACCATTCTTTTCCCTAATTCTACTCTC
The DNA here is from genome assembly GCA_945261195.1 of Cryptosula pallasiana. Taxonomy (NCBI): domain Eukaryota; kingdom Metazoa; phylum Bryozoa; class Gymnolaemata; order Cheilostomatida; family Cryptosulidae; genus Cryptosula; species Cryptosula pallasiana. The sequence continues at coordinate 12,768,334 of OX183137.1, read as the reverse complement.
AGCAAACTACATTTGGTAATTGAACAAATCCTAAAAAGGCTCGAGCGGAGAAAATGTAAAATATTGAGGATGCAAAATAGTAATAACAATCAAGTGTTTTAGCTTCAAGTCATATCGCTATGGCAACTGATTCAACCATCAGCTGAACCTGAGGTTATAGCTATTTAATAAATAGTCTTTTGGCACAAAACATTTACCTTGCACTCATTCAAGATTAATATCAAGTCTTGGTATCTCTTGACTTTTGTAATGCAGTGTGATTAGGCTTCAATGCCTACAAGGGTGGACAGATGAACATTCACAACTCTGTATCATGTATTAGTATATAGTAATATTTTATACATTTTGTCATGTGTTAGTTACAATTTATACATATGCTCAACACATGAATGCAATAATAATATTGTACAGATGGCACATGGAAACACAAAAATGACAAGGTCAGCATAAAGCCTGGAGATGAAATTAATTACTGGATATTGTTTGAAACCATCCGCGGCTGCTTTCAGAAAACTGATCTACACAGTAAAATACCTGGTGAGTTTACCTGCATGTAACATATTGTACCTGTGACCTGCTCAATTACCTGGTAATATTATAACCAATTTGCTAGACAGTATTTAATAAAAAGTTGCTACTCAACTTGAATTTCAAGGTCATCGCTTCCTATGGCATCTAAATGCTGTCTGTATTTTAAGTAAAAAGTAGTTAATAATTAACAACACTTACTTGAGTTTTTCATCTTCTCTACTAAAAGTTAGTATCAAAATTTATGAAAAGATATTGACTATAACTTGCAAACAAGACATGAAACAGCAAATTATAAGAATTTATTTGGTTTATTCAGAGAACTTGCTGCAGGAACAGTTGAGAATAAGGAAGCTAAAAACCGCCAGGAGGCATATACGATTATTGTTATTTATTTCAATTTTTACAGTTTTTATGCTGACTTTCTACATAGTTAGCAAAGATTTTGTGTATGTTTGGTTTGTGTACGAATAGGACAAACTGTGTTTCTCTTAAAATTTCCCCGAGTTGGTTAGTTAAGCACCCTGAGATTATCAAAATATGGGCAGAGCTTCTGTTGTTGTTAGCCATTAAGTTGATTCATATTATTATTGATGAAAATCAATGTTACATACTTTATAATAATAATAGTAATGAAATATTATGGTTATAATTTATGAATATTAGGTATAAACTATTTAATTATTTTTTTAGACATGGTATTATTTATTATTATTGTTGATATTTATTACAAGAGTGACTGTAGCTGAAAACTGGATACGAGTTACTGGTGAATAAACAAAGCCTTGCGAGTGCCTCGATAGTTATCTTCTGGGGGTCAAAATTTAGGTATATCCTCTGTCATTGGCTACCAGCTGGTTCCTAGGCTATCTTTACCATGAAGCTCTACTTCTTTAGCCTGCACTTCCTGCATGAGTGATTACTCTATTGTCATGTTGAGGTATACTTACATTGTATTGTACAGCTGTTGTTTTAGCTCCAACAACCACCACAACAACCACAACACAGACAACTCCACCTACCAACCACACAACCACCCCGCACCCTCACTCTAATGTGACCACCACACCCACCCCTCCCGGACCTACCCCACCCCGTCCCACTCCGGCCCCACATCCAGGTATTATTCTCTCTCAAAGTCTGTACATCTGTATTGGTCTAAGCCGCTATTACTTATAACTTTTGTGTTGGGGGTAATAAAAATCTCTCTGTAGATCAGTGCACCAAGTACCCGTGTGTGATATTTGAGGATGAATTTGATACGCTGGACTTTAAGACCTGGCAGCATGAGCTGACTGCAAGTGGTGAGGGGGTAAGTCAAACATATAAATGGTTTGTTTGGAAATAATTATTTTATCATCTTTGAATTTCCAAAGATAAGCGAGTTGTTTGCAACAGTTTGATTGGTTGATTACGTGTCATTTGTTTTTGTACTACCACTGAACCCTTGACACATGCACCTGTATACGCTGGACACGTGCACCTGTATATGCTTGACACATGCACCTGTATACGCTGGTCACGTGCACCTGTATATGCTTGACACATGCACCTGTATATGCTTGACATATGCACCTGTATATGCTTGACACATGCACCTGTATATGCTTGACACATGCACCTGTATATGTTTATTATTTAATGTGGCTCAGAAACTGCTCCGATGGACAGATTAGCCGAGCTGGTTCTATGTTATAAATTTATAATATTTAAATGGAAATGTATGCGTTGTTATCTCGCTATGACAAAATTTATGAAAACTCCTGGACTGCGTACAGTAAGCACTGTTGTTGTAGCTATTAATTAGAATGAGGTTGAAGCTACTCGGAGTAGATAGTAGATACACAAGATAACTCATATAAATAAAGTGAGTTTTTCCCTAAGAGAGAACAACTCCAAACACATTACATAGATTTTGTAGGGAGAACAACTCTGATAAAATCAATTTTAATGCTTTATGTATGATGTCAAGCTGCCACAATGAAATAAAAAAGTCCCCCCCCCACAGCAAATTTCAAGACAACTGTTTTAATTTTTGATCCCATAATTCATCAACCTCGCCAAATTTTGTATGTGTTATAATCGGACAAAGTTAAGGTATTTTATATTTTTTCATAAAGCCATCGTGGTCAGCTAACATTTTTCAGAACCAAACGGCATTTAAAAAGGGGGGGGGGGGTCTAAGTCCCTGTTAGCATGAATAAGAACTAATGTAAGAGTTGTCTTCTTTTAATTCCCAGTATTGTTTAAGGACTGTTAGCTCTATTGTAGTTGCTTCAGCCATAGAGGTATAGATAGAGGCATAGGTCAACCATAGAGGTATAGATAGAGGTGTAGGTCAACCACAGAGGTATAGATAGAGGCGTAGGTCAACCATAGAGGTATAGATAGAGGCGTAGGTCAACCACAGAGGTATAGATAGAGGCGTAGGTCAACCATAGAGGTATAGATAGAGGCATAGGTCAACCATAGAGGTATAGATAGAGGCATAGGTCAACCATAGAGGTATAGATAGAGGCATAGGTCAACCATAGAGTTATAGATAGAGGTGTAGGTCAACCATAGAGGTATACATAGAGGCATAGGTCAACCATAGAGGTATAGATAGAGGCATAGGTCAACCATAGAGGTATAGATAGAGGTGTAGGTCAACCATAGAGGTATACATAGAGGCATAGGTCAACCATAGAGGTATAGATAGAGGCATAGGTCAACCATAGAGGTATAGATAGAGGCATAGGTCAACCATAGAGGTATAGATAGAGGCGTAGGTCAACCATAGAGGTATAGATAGAGGCATAGGTCAACCATAGAGGTATAGATGGAGGTGTAGGTCAACCATAGAGGTATAGATAGAGGTGTAGGTCAACCACAGAGGTATAGATAGAGGCGTAGGTCAACCATAGAGGTATAGATAGAGGCGTAGGTCAACCACAGAGGTATAGATAGAGGCGTAGGTCAACCATAGAGGTATAGATAGAGGCGTAGGTCAACCATAGAGGTATAGATAGAGGCGTAGGTCAACCACAGAGGTATAGATAGAGGCGTAGGTCAACCATAGAGGTATAGATAGAGGCATAGGTCAACCATAGAGGTATAGATAGAGGCATAGGTCAACCATAGAGGTATAGATAGAGGCATAGGTCAACCATAGAGTTATAGATAGAGGTGTAGGTCAACCATAGAGGTATACATAGAGGCATAGGTCAACCATAGAGGTATAGATAGAGGCATAGGTCAACCATGGAGGTATAGATAGAGGTGTAGGTCAACCATAGAGGTATACATAGAGGCATAGGTCAACCATAGAGGTATAGATAGAGGCATAGGTCAACCATAGAGGTATAGATAGAGGCATAGGTCAACCATAGAGGTATAGATAGAGGCGTAGGTCAACCATAGAGGTATAGATAGAGGCATAGGTCAACCATAGAGGTATAGATGGAGGTGTAGGTCAACCATAGAGGTATAGATAGAGGTGTAGGTCAACCACAGAGGTATAGATAGAGGCGTAGGTCAACCATAGAGGTATAGATAGAGGCGTAGGTCAACCACAGAGGTATAGATAGAGGCGTAGGTCAACCATAGAGGTATAGATAGAGGCGTAGGTCAACCATAGAGGTATAGATAGAGGCATAGGTCAACCATAGAGGTATAGATAGAGGCGTAGGTCAACCATAGAGGTATAGATAGAGGCGTAGGTCAACCATAGAGGTATAGATAGAGGCATAGGTCAACCATAGAGGTATAGATAGAGGCATAGGTCAACCATAGAGGTATAGATAGAGGCATAGGTCAACCATAGAGGTATAGATAGAGATGTAGGTCAACCATAGAGGTATAGATAGAGGCATATGTCAACCATAGAGGTATATATAGAGGCATAGGTCAACCATAGAGGTATAGATAGAGGCATAGGTCAACCATAGAGGTATAGATAGAGATGTAGGTCAACCATAGAGGTATAGATAGAGGCATAGGTCAACCATAGAGGTATAGATAGAGGCGTAAGTCAACCATAGAGGTATAGGTCAACCATAGAGGTATAAATAGAGGCGTAAGTCAACCATAGAGGTATATATAGAGGCATAGGTCAACCATAGAGGTATAGATAGAGGCGTAGGTCAACCATAGAGGTATAGATAGAGGCGTAGGTCAACCATAGAGGTATAGGTAGAGGTATAGGTCAACCATAGAGTTATAGATAGAGGCATAGGTCAACCATAGAGTTATAGATAGAGGCGTAGGTCAACCATAGAGGTATAGATAGAGGCGTAGGTCAACATAACACCATTGAGCCTTGCCCTCTTTTTCTCTAAAGGATTGCTTCTACATTTGACTGGCGTTTAATTATAACAACAGATACAGAAATAGTGCTGAAAAACCACTTTTTGATGGTAATGAAATTTAATTTGATAAATCTATATTGATGATTATCATAGTGGTGTACTATTAATGAGTTGCTAAGTTGTAATTTAAAAAAATATTTACAAAAAATAGTTGGTAAAATAATAATACTGTTTTAAAAGCCTAATTATCGTATTTTTGTTTTGCAGGGTAAATAAGACACCCAGAAAAATTGTTTGATTCTGTTTCTAGTCAAAAATGTTGAAAATTTTATTACTTTTGACTTTAAAGTTTTTTCAAAAATGTTTTTAAAACTTTTCCATATGGCAAGCATTATGAATGCCGAAACAGAACATGGATGAGTTAACTATCACTGTATGGTTGTCGCACATAAAAGTATGCCAGAATTACTCCTCCATTTATACCTCCTGGTTTCGTGTAATACGCATCCCTTTTCCTTTTTGAAAAATTAGAAATGGAATAACTACGATAACATCAATGAGTTCTATTTTATAGAACTGGGAGTTTGAGGTCTATGTGAACAATAGAAGTAACTCTTGGGTAAACAACAGTACACTACATATCCGTCCAGTAAGTATCCTTTTCTTCCAGTAGATGTGTATAAAGTAACTTGTGTATCATTTGCTGACCTGTATTACCACATTAACAGACGCTGACAGCAGACATCTATGGAGAGCAGTTTCTATCATCTGGACTCTTAGACATCTGGGGTAACACTCCTGCCTCAGCCTGCACAGCCAACCAGTTCTATGGCTGTTTGAGAGCAGGCACCGCCACCAACTACATCAATCCTGTTCAGTCTGCAAGAATTCGATCTGTTCACAGCTTCTCCTTCAGGTATGGCAGAGTAGAGGTGGAAGCAAAGATGCCCAAAGGAGGTTGGTTGTGGCCAGGTAAGACAGATGTAAAACTATTTGTTATTGGCTGTGGCCAGGTGAGACAGATGTAAAACTATGTGTTATTGGTTGTGGCCAGGTAAGACAGATGTAAAACTGTTTGTTATTGGCTGTGGCCAGGTGAGACAGATGTAAAACTATGTGTTATTGGTTGTGGCCAGGTAAGACAGATGTAAAACTATGTGTTATTGGTTGTGGCCAGGTAAGACAGATGTAAAACTATGGGTTATTGGTTGTGGCCAGGTAAGACAGATGTAAAACTATCTGTTATTGGTTGTGGCCAGGTAAGACAGATGTAAAACTATGTGTTATTGGTTGTGGCCAGGTAAGACAGATGTAAAACTATTTGTTATTGACTGTGGTCAGGTAAGACAGATGTAAAACTGTGTGTTATTGGTTGTAGCCAGGTAAGACAGGTGTAAAACTATTTGTTATTGACTGTGGTCAGGTAAGACAGATGTAAAACTATGTTATTGATTGTAGTCAGGTAAGACAACTGTAAAATTATTTATTTTTTGGTGAAATTTTGACTTGAATGAAACTTTAGAAAATCGTTCAGTAAATTGTGTGTGTACTTCTTTCTCACCAGGTGAATTTTTTCGCATTTCAAAATAACAAAGCTCTCAAAACATATAACTCTAATGTAGGTTTGAAATTCGAGATTACAGAAGTCGTCTTTCCTCCATAACAAAAGAAACTTGTTGGTCTCTAAATAAAAATGTAGAAGCTGACAATAAAAGTAAACTAAAATATTTGAGTGGCCAGCAAGAGCATCTGTTGAGTTGGTTACGTACGATGTATTATTTATTTGAAAGCTGGCAGTTTGTGGAATACGGCGTTAAATGATGTTTCTGATGGAGTTGTCTTCTTTATACTCCACCAGGAGTTTTTGTATATTTGGAGTTATCTATGCTAGAAAATACTCCTTTTCTCCGGTATGAAGTTTTACCAAAAGCTAATGCCTCTCTGTACAATTGTATTTGCATCTACCCCAAAACTGTATCTTGCTTGCATTGGTAAGAAATAGTTGGTATACCGTTAGGCATTTGTACCAAAAGCTTTCACATGCGCTTGCTCATCAGGAGACGGAATAATTGTGAAGATCGACTGTTGTATGACCCCTAGACAACTCACAGTCAAATAAAGTGGTCGATCACACAAGTGTGGACTAGATGTTATATACATGAACTTTTAACCTCGTTGGTTTGTAGTCAGTAGCAATAAGCCCCGCCCACTTTATCACTGGTGGACAATAGTTGGCACATGCACAGGCAAGGATAGAGAAAGCTAAACAGTCATGCTTATCAGATACTTCAATTATGGTGACACTCTGGATACGGCTGTGTAACATGTTGTTATTTATCTGTTAATTGTGTGGTTATACACAATGCACTAGGGTGGCACTTACAGTCACAGTGTTTGTGGAGTATGCTACTGGCATCAGTGATGCAATCGTGGTGTCTTTGTGTACAAAAACTATGGGTCATGACAACTAGAAATTGGAATAGTATGATTAGCTAAAATAGCCTTTAATCACAGTAAGTTCACAGGCTGAGTGATGATTACTTGTCTGCCAGTCATCCGTTGATTTTTATGTAATAAAACTGACCAATGGCATAAAATAATGCATGCTCACATGACCATTTATCAATAAACAAAAGTTTAATGGTGGTTGTCTGCCCCCAATATTACTTAGTGTAAAAGTCTATGCAATTTGTTTCACTTACCACACCAAAATAAAAAATATAAAAAATAAATACTGTTCATTCGATCTCGATATGAAATCATTTTGTGATTCACTGACAAATGCTTGCGCTAGATCCATTCACAAAGTAAAGGGATTACTGGTCATAATTGTTGCTTAATCTTAACAGAAATATGGTTTTGTATGTGAATGTCATCGTAACTGCTTGCTACGCATTCCATCGGGTTTCTCTTCAATATTTGATTTGCTTACTTTTTACTATAATGAAGTTGAATCTGGTCTGCTGCTGACTGTAGCCATATGGATGCTGCCGAAGGAAGAACACTATGGTATCTGGCCTTCCTCTGGAGAGATAGATATAGTGGAGAGTAGAGGTAACAGAAACTACAAGGACTCTAAAGGCAACCCATTCGGTAATGACTGGATGGCATCCACCCTCCACTGGGGACTCATGCTAATTGTACCATACTAGGATCTCATGCTAATTGTACCATACTAGGAACTCATGCTAATTGTACCATACTAGGAACTCATGCTAATTGTACCATACTAGGAACTCATGCTAATTGTACCATACTAGGAACTCATGCTAATTGTACCATACTAGGAACTCATGCTAATTGTACCATACTAGGAACTCATGCTAATTGTGTTTTTCTGATTTTTTTTTAATTGTCATTTCACAGTTAAATCATTTCAAGAAAATTTTAGTAAATAGGAACTATTGCTTTTTAGTTTTTAAAATGAATTCTTATCAAAAATTTATTTTTGTCAACTGCTGTTTCTACACTGATGTAGCACTACAGCTGCCGTGTGTCTGACAGCAGTGGCACGTTTTGTTGTATATAAAGGTATGTAGTTGTTGTATTGTGTTGTATATAAAGGTATGTAGTTGTTGTATTGTGTTATATATAAAGGTATGTAGTTGTTGTATTGTGTTGTATATAAAGGTATGTAGTTGTTGTATTGTGTTGTATATAAAGGTATGTAGTTGTCGTATTGTGTTGTATATAAAGGTATGTAGTTGTTGTATTGTGTTGTATATAAAGGTATGTAGTTGTTGTATTGTGTTGTATATAAAGGTATGTAGTTGTTGTATTGTGTTATATATAAAGGTATGTAGTTGTTGTATTGTGTTGTATATAAAGGTATGTAGTTGTTGTATTGTGTTATATATAAAGGTATGTAGTTGTTGTATTGTGTTATATAATTTGTAGAACTGGCGCCTTTGCTGATGGATTCCACAAGTACGCAGTAGAATGGGATGAAGATTCCATTACGTAAGTGAAATCTGTTATACCAACGATGATTATCTATTGTATTGTAAAATATTACCCTGTTTCCTTTTTAACTATTTTATGACTATATTATACTACTTACAGGAAATGATTTAGTTGGTGTAATTTTCCTAATTTACAAGTTTCAGATCACTCGACCAACTTTCGAGTAACTCTACCTCAACCAACCACCATCTCACTTCACCAACCGATACCAGAAGTAAACATTGGCAACCAGCCAAACATACAATGTCAGATGTAAAGTTAATCAAATATTTAATGGTTCACAATTGAAAATGCTGTTTCAGTAATTACTAGTACATCTAACTCCAGATTTAGACAGTATGGTTTGAGCCCTACTTAGAGAGCAGACGTATGGTTGACCTAAAGTTCTAATTGGTTACTTGTAAGCAGGTGCATTATAACCATAAAGTCCATCATTGAGGGGCCAGCTTGTGGAGATCTGTTGTTGACTGCATTGGGTACATCTGCACTCTAGTTGAAACTCCAGTCCTTGTGAGTAGATATATCAGGAGTTGTGTTTCTCTTCAGTAAGGGTAGATAACTCTTGTGAAATCGGAAGGTAGAATTGATAGAAAGCTGGAGATTGTTTGCGTCATGTTGGAGAAATTAAACTCACATTGAAAGGAGGGGAAGTTTGAAGGCAATTTGAGATGGTCAGGGAAATTAGGGTCTGGTATCTGGGGCACAGTGATTGGGGTATTCTGGGCCTTATTTGTGCGGATAACTCTGGTTGCGGAGGGAAAAAGTATTTATCAAGCACCATGACACTTGTAGACGCGAGGCTAGGGACGTCTGCGATGGGGAGGGCCAGGTTATGGAAAAGGAGTGGATAGAGAGCAACAGTTCATCAGTTCATTTAATTCTTCTATTACAGTATTATAAGAAATTCGCAAATATATATGAGGTAAACACGCCCACTTTCTGCTTGACATTTCATTTTTTCCTCTGGCAGGTAGGTATATTTTACATCAGTAAAATGTTTTCACTTATCAATATTTTATCTGTTATTTTATAAAACAATTGATTGTGGAATAAAATATTAAGTTATTCCATCCAGCTATAAATGATAGCAGCCAATGACATGCAGAAAGTGGGCGTGGCTTACTCTACAATATCCATGACTCTGGTGTCATTGAGTGCCATAGTACATATAACCCTTGATTATGTTACACATTATACACTGTTGTATGATAGATGTATATACCGGATAGCTTCATGTATTGTTTTATAGCTTTCTAGCTGATGGTTCACATTTGGCCTTCTCTTCCATAGCTGTATTATCACAGATTGCTTTACCTCGTGTTCTTATGTTATAGATTCTTTCTCGATGATAAAGAAACGATGAAGATTGCACCAGGTAAAGGTGGTTTCTGGGAGTTTGGAGAGTTTAGCCATGTTGGAGTTATCACGCCCTGTAATTTGGCTTTAGTTTATAAACAATACAGCTAGTAGACTAAGGTTGTAGCATCAGCTTTTTGTGACTGTCGAGCGTCATGAAAGTTTATTATTTGTCACTCAATATCACTTTACTATACTTTAAGAACAAAAAATATTATTTGTTTCACTCGTAGATTTCCTCATCTATGTCACATCCTGTTAATGTTTGCAGTTTTACCTCATCATAAACTTAGCTGTCGGTGGAACTGGAGGATTCTTTCCAGACGATGCAGTAAATTCTGGAGCAGCCAAACCTTGGAGTGACAAGTCTGATACAGCTTACAGAGATTTCTGGTTGGCACACAATCAGTGGTACCCAACGTGGAAATATCCAGATGATACCCTGCAAGTCAACTACATCCGCGTCACTAAACTGAAACCTGACCCGACTCCTTAGCAACCAAGGTCAATCCTGACCCGACTCCTTAGCAACCAAGGTCAATCCTGACCCAACTCCTTAGCAACCAATGTCAATCCTGACCCAACTCCTTAGCAACCAAGGTCAATCCTGACCCGACTCCTTAGCAACCAATGTCAATCCTGACCCGACTCCTTAGCAACCAAGGTCAAACCTGACCCGACTCCTTAGCAACCAAGGTCAATCCTGACCCGACTCCTTAGCAACCAAGGTCAAACCTGACCCGACTCCTTAGCAACCAAGGTCAATCCTGACCCGACTCCTTAGCAACCAAGGTCAAACCTGATCCGACTCCTTAGCAACCAAGGACAAACTCTATGCCAGTGATCAACGCTAACTCAATCATCAACTTGTGTACTGTCTTAGATATTGTTCTAGTCTTTTCTCTTCTGCTGTGAATTACATACTTTCCTTACTTTTTTGTCCCTGCGGCAAAAATCCAGCATGCTTCTCGGCTCACAATTTATATACGTCCTTTTTGTTTCCATTATTATTGACATAAATAAAAGAAACTTGCATTTGTGAGTTGTTCTCACTTGTTTGTGTGTCCAGTTTATAAATTTAAGCCTCTGCTCTATGCTGAAATTTTAAACTTTTCAAAACTTCCAGGATTAAATAAAAGTTGGTACACAGATATAGTGTTGAGTGTCTGCTTCGGAAATTGTGATATCAACAGTTTGATACTGTGTTGGGAAACTTATTTCCTGAAGATTACAAACTGAAGATTAATAACAGGTCACTCTATACAGCTAATGAGTTTTCCATACGCTTGGCTAGCATCCAGCCTTTGTGGTCAAAACAAACGTACAACCAAGAACTGAGATGACTTCAAAGTCATAAAAAGGTCGTCATAATGACAGCACTGGCTCAGTGTTTGCATGTGAGTTGACATTACTACCCTAGTCAGGGCAAATACTTGCACTGTGATTATACATTTGATTACATAGTCGAAAACTATTGTGAGGATAACATCTTGTTGTTAGCAATCTTTTGAATACTTGTTGTTTCATTTCCAATGATGTAAAATGAACGAAGAAACAGGAAGGGCCAGCCAACCTCTGCTTAACTTCATAAAAATAAAACAATAATAAACTCTGTTCGCTGTTTTCAGATGCGCTGCCAGATGGTTACAAATGAGTTTGCCTTGTGCAAGTCACACTTTTGCTGTTCTGTTAGATTCATTGCTCAGACTGAAATATGTAAAATTTATAAACAGGTACAGCTCATTCAGCAAGATTTTAGATAGCAATAGATTCTGCCAAACTCATTTTGACAAATCCTATTTCAAAGACTATCTGCATAAGTGGACAAATTACTGCTTGTTCAGTATCATTATATTACATAGCCTGGGAGCTCAAGACATAGGTAGGGGGTTACATACAGTATAGTTATTAGATAATGCCCACACACACTGTCAGCTATCACCATACCAGTTTCTGTATCTGACTTGTCACCACTTTATTAACTGACTCAGCTAGTTCTCTCAGTTTATAGTACTAAACTAGAGTATATCACTATAACTTGTACTTACAACTAGTACTTACATCTCTACTGCGTTATATACCTACAGGTAAGTGAGTTCATATAAAACGCAATACCGAAATATTTTGTGATTGTCAATTAAAATTGAGCCACCTGAAAATGAACGCAATGCATAATGGACAAGCTTTATTTTACTAAAAAACAAACTTAACTAATTCAATTCTGGGTGATTTACAAGTAATCATTTCAATTTTGTGTTTTGAATGAAAAATCCGTACAAGTCTCTAAAAACACGATTGTTTTGTTATTACTGTTATTACTTTATTTGTCAACAACCAGGCAGCGGGTGCTGTAAAGAGTATTTTCAAAAGTTAGATCAACACACGACTAGCACTTGGTTTTACAAATAACTATTATTATACAATCTTTGGTGTTTATTAACAAACAGTTACTATTGCTTAGTATGTTTAGTAATACCGCGTAAATCAGTGAACCAATTTTTAGGAAAAAGAACACGCAGTCTTAGCAAAGACTGAACTTGGAAATGCTATTTTATAAAAGAATAAATCATTTTTACCTCATAAAACACTTGTTATTGTAACTCATACAATTAACTGCTCTATCTACGATAAATCTCATTACCATCGCTGTATATTGTAAAACCTTCGTATTGCACAAGCTCACCGGCAGCATCTCAGAACAATCAGATTTGAGCGCATAACATTGGCTGATTGCCAAACCCTTGTAAACCCTTAGCAGGAGAAGACAACCCACTTAAAATCCTTGTTAACCCTTAATTTCTCTTTTCACAATTGAATTAGTTTTTTACAGAAAAAATGGAAGAAACTCCTACATTTTTTGACGAAGCAAAAAGTGCTTTTGGATGATATAAGGTTGTTTTTTCGCGTCACTTGCACTTTAACAGAGATAAAATATGGGTTGCTTACTTATCCATAACGTTGTAGTAAAATTGCAACATTCTCAGCTTGGCGTATTCATACTCAGCTGAAAGAAAAGTATAACTATTAATAGGAATAAACTTTAAAAACGTAACAGTTTTAGTGTTCTTAGACTCTAGAGGCTCCAGTTTTCGTCTAAGGTTATGGTTTTTGTTCGAGAAGCGATTGGTCAAGGAATGTTAGTTCAGCTTTTTCCAAGCGATGTATCTCGTTTTCTATTCGTTCGATGATCTGTGAAAAGTTTTTACTCACTCGGACATGTACTTTTTTAAAGTCTAGGATGAATTTTTCAACGCACTTTTTATTGTTGCCGATGCTGATAATACATCAAGGCGCCTCGAAACCGGGTACATTTGAAGAAAGGGAAATGCGCAGTAAAGGTTTATGTTCGCTAGTGTAAAAGGTGGTGTACTTATCTCTACTCTCCTCGCATTCCAGTAGCAAACACTCAATGTCAGTGTGAAGGGATAATATCTTGAACGATCGTCCGCGCCGATGATTATTAGTATTTTAGAGAATCTAAAATACTATTGTTCTTCCTTCTTTTTTTTCTTCTTCTTCTTATTATTATTTTACGCAAACCATATCGAACTGTGGCCATATTAGATAGAGCTACAATTTGTTTTGCGACGCATTTTATAGGCATCGGACATTAGAGTTAGCTGGTTTTAAAAATCACAGAACCTTCCAGAAAATCGCGATTTAAGCGCGAAAACAGATGAATAATCTTTTTTTAAAGCATCAAATTAACCAAAAAGATGCAGACCCGATTGACAAAAAAATACCAAATTTTGAACGATGGTGCATTTTGCTGACCTTCTGATTCGACGTCATGACATGCCGTTAAAAAATCGTTCAGAAGCGGCCATCTTTGATTTTTAAGACAAACCCGTTTTCAGCATAAAACAGCTTCCCGTTAGAGAATCAACCCGCAGATTCAGCTGAAACTTGCAGCAAAGGTGTAAATTAGTGTATCGATGCACCATTTGAAACTTCAAAGTGATCATGCAGAACGGTTTCAAGTTTTTCTGTTTTCAAATTTTAAACTCTCAATAAAAACAGCACTTTTCAATGTTTTCAGAGACCAGAATGGAACTAGTCAGCAACAAGTAAAATGTTAGGCAATATAGCCCCGTGCTTTGACTCTCAAAAATTTGATACTTTAAACATCTCGGAATACAGACAACACAGCTATTCCATTTTCAAAGATATCTTCCAAGCCGAAAAATGACTATAGCTCCGGGACGATTATTCCGATTTGCATAAATTTTGTATGGTTGTGATCGCATTGTAACTGTCTTTCAGATGAACACCCGTCAAACTTCTGATCTTAGGTGAAAGAGTCAAAGCCCGCACGGTTTTCAATGTGTGACAAAAATGTTCGTTATTTACTGTTTCCACCGCGGAAAAAATTTTTTCCTTCAGATTTTTAGCACAAATAGTATTCAGGTGACAAATTGAACAAATCTGAGAAAAATTCAAAACATGTGATTAGTATTTAGCGATGTCCGCGCCCCAAAATATTTTTTTGTATGTTGGCCGCACCCCCTCTTTTTGAACCCTATTCAACACTGCTAGATGGCTAAATGGTTAACACAGTGACATGCTGTTGGCAGGTTCCCAGATAATGATTTCTGTTCCCATAACTATTGTCAGGAGGGAGGAGCCAAGTGTGCATGAGTATATGTAGTAACAGAAGTGCATGTTGTATTGGCAGTTGTGAAGCATGTGCTTGTGTGGCCCCAGCACAAAAAAAGCAACTAGGCGTTTGAAAAAGCAAAACAGTAGTCAATAAGTACTAAATTAGATTGCACACCAGCAACATGCCTTTATACCACGATGGCTAAGCTAAGGTTGTCGCCCGTTGTGTGAGGGGTCCAGATACGATTCCCGGCGGTGGAATTTTTTTCACTTGAAAGGTCTTTGCAAGTACAACTTTGCTGCAAAGTATAATGGTTTAGTTAGTGTTGTGCAAGAATCGCCACAACCTGTACAGGTGTTCAAATCCAATCAGCATCAGTTTTTATTTTACAATTCTCTAAAATACTCTTGTTTTTGCTCGCAAACACGAATCAGTATCTAGTTTCAAATTGTTCCTTTAGCTCGTCAAAAATTGTGGCGTTAGGTTTGTATTAGCCTCTGGGAAACTCCATGGTTGAGCATCTGTGTCTTTTCAGGTTGCAAAATCTGACGAAACAAGTGGAACACTGCGGACATGTGTAGGCTCTTCCATGTTTGTGATAAGACTAAAGTGTTTTGTTGTAAAGATCTTGATATAGATTTTCCTCATCTCTCGCGTTGGAGTTCCAAATAACTTTTGAAGTTTTGTCTTCGTTTAGGTTTATGACACTTGTACGCACCAGTTTTCTATTGCTTCTTAGTCCTAAGTGATCCGATGTAGCGAGTCTTTCTTGTTGTAAAATATGATTGGCTGAGGATGTGAAGTAATAGAATATGAAAAATTGGCGTTCTCCAAATTTTTCTGTGTTGTTTGCGAGAGGTATGGGTGAAACACATAATAATTGGCAGAAAGCAAGAGCGGAAATCATTGCCATTCTTAAAAAATGGCTGCATTTGAATTGTGATAAACATTGATTAAAGTTAAATTATACTGCTGCAGCTGCAGATCTTCCTACGTTTTATCCATGTTGTGGGCAGACAACTTCCATAGCTCGTTATCAAGTCTCTATGTACAAAAGGTATAATATATTAAACTACATACAAGTGTGCTTGATGTGGTACTTACACGTATGTACATGTACTTACATGTATGACATGTACTTACATGTACTTACATGTATGACATGTACTTGCACGCATGACACGTACATACGTGTAAGTACATGTACATCGTATGTACGTGTACTTGCCCGTATGGCATGTACTTACGCGTATGTACATGTACTTACACGTATGACATGTACTTACATGTATGACATGTACTTGCACGCATGATACGTACATACGTGTAAGTACATGTACATCGTATGTACGTGTACTTGCCCGTATGACATATACTTACACGTATGTACATGTACTTACACGTAAGGACATGTATATAGCTGTATGTTATGTCAGGGTTAGAATTACATAAAAGCTCTGTTGGAGGTAACAGGTGTGACAAACAAGCTGGTTATAAACTATACCTTATCATTGGGTATAGCATACTTGGGTGGTCTTATCTCTACTGAGTGCTTTAGGAGTGATAAGTAATGGAATATAACAGGCAAGTAATGCATGAGTGTGTGACATGTGACAGAGATAAGTAACCTAGCATAGAATTATGTAGTCAGCTTGCTTACTCACTTACTCACAAAAGAGGTCCAAGCCGAAAAATGACCATAGCTCCGGGACGGTTACTCTGATTTGCATAAATCTTGCATGGTTGTGATGATTCCGCCATGATTCGAAACTGACGTTTCGAAAATGAACTGTTCGAAACTCTTATACCTGAACCCCCCAACCCCAAAGAGTTTCGAAGTGTCCATTTTCGAAACGTCAGTTTCGAATGGTCCGTACCCCGGTTGTGATCGCATGAACTCCCGTCAAGTTTCTGATCTTTGGTGAAAGAGTCAAAGCCCGCACAGTTTTCAATGTGTGACAAAAATGTTCGTTATTTACTGTTTCCACCGCGGAAAAATTTTTCTCCTTCAAATTTTTAGCACAAATAGTATTCAGGTGACAATTTGAACAAATCTGAAAAAAATGTCAAGCATTTGATAAGTATTTAGCGATGTCCGCGCCCCAAAATAGTTTTTTGCATGTAGGCCAAACAGCCTTCTTTTTGAACCCTATTCAACACTGCTAGATGGCAAAATGGTTAACATGTGACATGCCGGTGACAGGGTGCCCAGATAAGGATTTCTTTTCTCATAACTATTGTCAGAAGGGAGGAGCCAAGTGAGCATAAGTATATGTAGTAACAGGAGTGCATGTTGTATTGGCAGTTGTGAAGCATGTGCTTGTGTGGCCCCAGCACAAAAAAAGCATTTAGGTGTTTGAAAAAGCAAAACAATAGTCAATAAGTAATAAATTAGATTGCACACCAGCAACATGCCTTTATAGCACGATGGCTAAGCTAAGGTTGTCGCCTGTTGGTTGAGCGGTCTAGGCTAAGTCAAGAAATCAAAGTGTGGTCAGCCGTTTTCTGCGCTATTTTATATAAGAACCATCCCACTGGAGCCAATTTTCACAAATGGTCATATAAGTTATCATTTGCTGAAATGGTTTTTATTCATTTATTCGATATTTGTAGCATAAAATGAATTTCTTTTTGCAGTAATACCTTGGTGAACATGTTTTGTTTCAATCTAGCAAATAATTATTTTATTCAGTGGAATTTGGCAGTAAAATTTTGTTTAAAACCTTTAACCGTCACTGGAGCCAGGAGTCATCTCCCCTTCGGATGAAGAACTCTATATTGAGCGGTACCGTATATTGATAAGTTTGCCGATACGTTTACTAATGATTATGTGCCCTATAATGCAAAAACGCTCGTTTTCATCCCGGTGAGTTTACGTGACCTATTGTTATGGTATACAGGGCGCGCAGTCGCGTTATTTACCATCCATATGGCAGACAGCCGAAGTGCCACTTGGTTTTGTGGCAAAAACGAAATAATAATAAAACTAGTGGAATGCTTGTTATTTATTTTACTTAGTATTTATTATTATTCATAAATATCTGATTGAACAACAAAAACTTGTGGTAAACTACTCTAAAGTGAACTATGACCAATGTGAAAAAGTAGTATGCTCATTTTGAAAAAAAATAATTGATTTCATTGGTACCGTAAAAAATGATTATTTTCTTTTGGAATACTTATGTTACTATTATTTAAACTACTTTGAGATTATAATTCTATGAATAAATTTTGGCTATTACTTATGTCTAAATTTGTTAGCTATTTATTTAAAATTTGATTTGAAAGTTGAATGGTATAAGAAAAATAGTTTATAATTCCTGTGTTTTAATAATACAAGTGCTAATATAAGCACCATATTTTGGCCTTTATTACTTAGCTTACATTTAAATGTTTTTGTTTAAAATTCCCAGTGGGCTAGGAGACATCCTGAGCTTTCAGATGAGAGGTTGTCATTATTAGCTGTTGAAATTGAGCCTTTTCTCTAAGTTATAGTGTAATCACTCAAGCATTTGGCTCAAGAGGGTCACGTGACAAGGGGAGTTGGCCACACTTTGATTTCTTCCTTCAGGGTCCAGGTACGATTCCCAGCGGTGGAATATCTTTTTACTTGAAAAGTACAACTTTGCTGCTAAGTATAATGTTTAGGGATAATAAGGGTGCAAAAAATGTGCTGCTTTAGTCAGAGGCTGATGGTTCAGTTAGTGTTGTGCAAGAATCACCGCAACCAGTACAGGTGTTCGAATCCATTCAGCGTCAGTTTTTATTTTACAATTCTCTAAGTGTATTCTCTGATGTAAGTACATGTACATACATACGTGCAAGTACATGTACTTACATACGTGTAAGTACATGTACATACGTATGCACATGTACTTATACGTATGACATGTACTTACGCAAATGTACATGTACTTACACGTATGTACATGTACTTACACGTATGTACATGTACATAGCTGTATGTTATGTCAGGGCTAGAATTACATACAAGCTCTGTGGGAGGTAACAGGTGTGACAAACAAGGTGGTTATAAACTATACCTTATCATTGGGTATGGCATACTTGGGTGGTCTTATCTCTACTGAGTGCTTTCGGAGTGATAAGTAATGGAATATAACAGGCAAGTAATGCATGAGTGTGTGAAATGTGACAGAGATAAGTAACCTAGCCTAGAATTATGTAGCCAGCTTGCTTACTCACCCCCATCCCCCTCCAATTCAGAGGTGTTGGATACTCTACTATGTTAGCTTTGTACATTGTTTACTCGACCATCCACAATGAGTTTTAAAATTTTACTGGAACTCAGTCTATAGTGTTTATCATTTTATTACATAGCCTGGGAGCTCAAGACATAGGTAGGGGGTTACATACAGTATAGTTATTAGATAATGCCCACACACACTGTCAGCTATCACCATACCAGTTTATGTATCTGACTTGTCAGTACTTTATTAACTGACTCAGCTAGTTCTCTCAGTTTATAGTACTAAACTAGAGTATATCACTATAACTTGTACTTACATCTAGTACTTACATCTCTACTGCGTTATATACCTACAGGTAAGTGAGTTCATATAAAACGCAATACTGAAATATTTTGTGATTGTCAATTAAAAATGAGCAGTCTGAAAATGAACACAATGCATAACGGACAAGCTTCATTTTAGTAAGAAACAATGCTGGGTGATTTACAAGTAATCATTTAAATTTTGTGTTTTGAATGAAAAATCCTCACAAGTCTCTAAAAACACGATTGTTTTGTTATTACTGTTATTACTTTTTTTATCAACAACCAGGCAGCTGGTGCTGTCAATAGTATTTTCAAAAGCTAGATCAACACAAGACTAGCACTTGGTTTTACAAATAACTATTATTATACAATCTTTGGTGTTTATAAACAAACAGTTACTGTTATGTAACTATTACTTAGTATGTTTAGTAACTCCAAGTAAATCAGTGAACCAATCTTTAGGAAAAAGAACATGCAGTCTTAGCAAAAACTGAACTTAGAAATGCCATTTTATAAAAAAAATTAATCATTTTTACCTCATAAAACATGTTATTGTTACTCATACAATTAACAGCTCTATCTATGATAATTATTATTCATAGAGTAATGAGTCAAACACCTAGTTATATCTTATGTAACACCCAACTACATACTTACAGGTATACAGCTCACTTCACCCCTTGACTACGCAGTCGAGGGGTGTAGTGTTTATACAAACATGGCTGACTACGCAGAAGAACTAGCTCGTAAATACTTGGCTGATGGAGAGCATTCTAGGGACTGGAAAGATTACCTCAAGGTAAGTTCCATACAGGCTCCGCATCAAACCCAGTAATTGGTTTTATTCAAATAAAGTATGGTTGTACTTTGGTCAAGACAATTTCATATTTGTAACGTGTCAAATTCTTATTCATTTTAACTCCATGTCCAGCAGCTTTCAGTGAAAATGGTTTGAAAGATATTGCCTTGGCTAGACACAGACAGGCTTTATATTTTACTGGAACAAGTCTTGTTGTATAGCGATACTTGAGTGAATATATCTGTATGTAGTTCAAGTAATGGCTGGTATTTGGGTTTCAAGCTCTGAGTTTTACAGTCCAAGTATCGAGACGTTCAGCTCGAAAGTGAAATGATCATAAAATCCTACAGCCTGGAGAGTTGATATGTTTTAGTAGTAAAAAAAAATAAAATCTTCACAGTTTATTGTTAGAGACACAAAAAGACAAAAATAAAAGAGTCGAGAGTACACAAACCAAAAACTACTAGCAACAATAGTTGGGTATCTCTTGTGTGGACAGGAATCTCTCTTTGTACCGTCTGAGGAATTGTTCCATTGTAGCATTAGAGGATGCAGTCATTGCCCGCTTGATACAAGATGGCTTCTATGGCACCTTCTTTAGAATAGAAAGTGGTCCACGTATTGTGTGTGTGCGTATGTGTGTGTGTGCGTGCGCTCCGTGGGTGCATACGTGTGTGCGTGCGCGCGTGCACGCGTTTTTGTGCATGTGTGTGTGTTGAGAAGTCCCCGTTTGGTTTTGTATCAACTTGTGGTTTCACAGTACAAACCCTGAACCTATTAGTAAATAGTGGAACCTGTGCTATGTTATTACAGCTCATCTAGAACAACTGGTAAACTTGTTAATCAGGTTCAACAGTAGCATAAAAAGTTCTTTTTGTGAAAACAGGAGAGCTATACATTGGCATAGCAATATGGTAGTTTGTCTAGAGCGATAAACCAGTTAATGTTTTTATCTGATTAAGTGGTGGGGGAGAGGGGGGCGTAGCCATTGTTTTATATGCAAAGGAAAAGCAGATAAAACCAACCCCTGTAGATATACACAAAATATATCAGATTTAGTCTCAGCTTTTAACTGCTACTCAGTGCCCAGTCGATTCAATGCTTATAATAACCAATAAAACAATCAATAACCAATAAGAACACAGCAATAGGTAATGTCAATTGACTGTTTTTATTGAATAATGAAATAATAATAAGAATCTGGAGTCAATCTACTACAGGCTCCATTTGCCGAACATAGAAGAAGAGTCAGTGATAAATATTGGGTTGCCCTATATTGGTCCAGCTTTCTACTAGTACACTCATTCATGTTACTTGTTCCATTCCTTGAGTACTGCTACCTAATGGATATACACTGCTTCTCTTAGCATGTCAGTTGTTTAATTGTTAGTTGTCTCCTCTATGTAAGTAGAGACAACTACCAAGTGATGCAACTAATTTCACAACAGTAAAAGCTTGCACTTTGCCCTAGCCCGAGTCCTGTACAGACTTGTCAATCATCTAACACTTACTGTGATATTTACAGACTTGCTATATATCTACTATAAGTTAGTTTATAAGTCTGATGTTACAGGCACATGGACTAGCTAATTACTGTGTAGTAGTAGACTCTACACCAGAGAGATGTAGATTGGTGTATGATATAGAAGTCAGCTGGTATAAAGGTAACCATCCAATCAGCTATGAAGATCATCAACAACTAACCAATCAACACAAGCAGCTGCTCACACAGTACAGGGAAGAGATCAAGGATTCGTTTAAGCCGTTGGATGACCTTGGGTTGAAACTGGATGCGGAAGACATGTACAGTGAACAAAACATGACTAACTCTAGCAAGTTCTGTGATAAACTGTTTGCTTTGAGCAGAACATGCAGTGATGAGTTTGTGAGTGTCACCAGAAAAATCATGAAATCTAGCGTTGACTTACTGAGTCGTATCAAACAATCTCCGCCGTGTGCCTTTGCTGTCATTGGACTAGGATCTGTTGCCAAAGGGGAAGCAACTCCGTATTCTGACGTGGAATATGCGTTTATCACAGCGCAAGATGACAAAAACTATTTCGAGATGCTGGCCATGGACAGTTACTTCAGAATAGGCAATCTAGGAGAGTCACCTCTTAAGTGTTTCAACATCAAAGAGCTGAAAGTAGACAAACCTTCTCCACCAGTTATTGCTGACCTCAAGACTGTTGGTTTCAGAATAGATGGCATCAGCAAAAGTGCTGGCAACATTCCAACAGGCAACGGCCTTGAGACAGGTCAACCGCTAACATTTACTGTCGACAGTTTGATGAGGTTGTATGAGCAGGAGGCGGAGTCTCCGTTCACAGGAATGGCTGGAGATAAATCAGACATGTTATCGTCTACGGTTGTTATCTACACCAATGAAGGGAAGAAGTCACTGCTGCACAAAGACTTCATTGAAAGGAGGATGTCCTACGAGCTGAATGTAGCGCAAAGCAGCGCTGCTGTCAAGGAGAAAAGGCTTCAATCATTTCTGACAGACGTCAACAAGTTTACATTTCCTCCCTCGTTCGTAAAGTACCAACCACCTCAAAACATGAACATTAAGGTGAAGGACGACATCTTCAGATATCCTACTTTGTTAGCCAACAACATCAAAATGTTTATGGGTTGGGACCTGCGCTTCCCATGGCAGATATTTTCCATGATGTATTCCAACGGAAAGATGTCTGAAGAAACCTTCCAATACATAAACACTGTATTGGCTCTGTCGGTATACATGAGAACTACAGCCTACCTCCATCAAAAGTCTCAAACAGAATACGTTTCGCTCGCTCCACAACAAAAAGGATCCCTCAAGGAGCTGTACCAAGTACCAAGTTCTCTGTTTGTGATCTTGGGTTGTCTGCTCGTGCCTCTCAAGCACTCAGTAAAGGCTTTCGTAGAAATTGCAGCATCATGTACAGACAACTCCTCCCTGGCCAATACAATGCATTTGGTGATGCAGAACATGGACTTTGACAAAACTGATCGCATGACCAAAGTTGAAATCTGTCACTTTGCTGGAGAATACCAACAGGCTAGGAAAGAACTGGAAAAGGTTATTGAAGCTCCGATAACAACAGCAGCTGCTTCCGAGTTTCTAGATAAGATTCAGAAAATGACAGACAACTCCGACCAGGTAAGAAAGTACATGGAGCTTTGCTGTTACATTCTGTACTACACCGACTCTCACAGAGCTGCAGTAGACTACTTCAGCTGGCTTATAGACAATGGACATGGTAACATTGGCTTTTGGTATCTTCTCTCTGCTTGCTGTAAGAAAAAGATGGGTGACTACAAGGCTACGAGACAACTCCTAAATGAGGTAAGAGTTTTGTGTACTATAGAGGTCAGTTGTGGATGCTGTAGATGTCTGTGCAAATGGGCTTACAGGCATTTTCAACAACATGAGAGCTACATAAAATGTCCTTAGAAACAGAATTGAGACCAAGCGTAACCAACCAGATAATTCTCCAATTAATCTGTATTTATCAAAGTCCGTTTTTATACCAGTAATAGTTTATTTGGAGATATTTTACTTAACTATGCTCGCAGTCATATTTTTAAAACCAAGTTACTGACATCAGTTACTGACTGTCACTCTGGAATAATGACTCAACCAACTATATAAACTATGGAATGAAATAGTACAATATCTTCTGACTGTATGTAGTACTGACTGTATGTAGTACTGACTGTATGGAGTACTGACTGTATGTAGTAGTGACTGTATGTAGTACTGACTGTATGTAGTACTGACTGTATGTAGTACTGACTGTACGTAGTACTGACTGTACGTAGTACTGACTGTACGTAGTACTGACTGTACGTAGTACTGGCTGTACGTAGTACTGACTGTATGTAGTACTGGCTGTATGTAGTACTGCCTGTATGTAGTACTGACTGTATGTAGTACTGACTGTATGTAGTACTGACTGTATGTAGTACTGACTGTATGTAGTACTGACTGTATGTAGTACTGGCTGTATGTAGTACTGACTGTATGTAGTACTGACTGTGTGTAGTACTGACTGTATGTAGTACTGACTGTATGTAGTACTGGCTGTATGTAGTACTGACTGTATGTAGTACTGACTGTGTGTAGTACTGACTGTATGTAGTACTGACTGTATGTAGTACTGACTGTATGTAGTGCTGACTGTATGTAGTAATGGCTGTATGTAGTACTGACTGTATGTAGTACTGACTGTGTGTAGTACTGACTGTATCTAGTACTGACTGTATGTAGTACTGACTGTGTGTAGTACTGGCTGTATGTAGTACTGACTGTATGTAGTACTGACTGTATGTAGTACTGACTGTATGTAGTACTGACTGTATGTAGTACTGACTGTATGCAGTACTGACTGTATGTAGTACTGACTGTATGTAGTACTGACTGTGCACATGTAGGATACATTCTGGGTGGTCTTGGTTGTTCACAAGTATATAGTTGTGACACTACCTACTATATATAGCTAGTATACAGAGCTACAGGGATAGGCAGAAATGTAATAAACTACTATTTGATCTTTAAACTGTAGTTTTATTTCATGCCGGAGTCGCCTTACTGGCGAGAGGGCAACTCCAGTGAAGTTTGTGATCGCACTACGGCCTCAAAATTTGGTTCCTGATTAAGCCCTTCATGTTTCAAAGTTAGAAAAATTGGGTATTTGAACTGAAAATTAATTTTGCACGTTGACAACTACAAGTACATGGAGTTGAATTTTTACTTGAATTTGGATATGGGCACAAATGTTTTAATTTTTATTTGAGATCTATGAAATGTAAATCAGGGTATTTGAGTTTTGTTTGATAGTTTTATTGTCCTATCCCTGCTACCAAGTGACAGTTATATATTTGTATTAGCCTGAGAGTAGTTGGTTGTCTAGTGGATGTGTCCTTGACCTTGTTTTGTTGATTTATTAGTCTCTAGTTTTGACTTTGTTTGCACTTTTACCTGCTGTTGGTATTAACCAATTATATTGCTGAAGCAATCCTGGTAATAAAGTGTATTTTGGTTGACAATACTGCTAGAAATTTTATTTGTTCCGTTAAAATTTTGGTGGGGTTGCTCTGTAGAATTGTCTCCCCTTACTTCTCCTAGCGCTCCTTGTAATAACATGAAAGAGCTTTTCCATGCACATAGCCCGAGTTCAATATCATTCAATGATGGCAAAAAGCAATTCCCTATTAGGCAGTAGTGAATATAATTAATATTGAGTGAGCTGAAACTATTTGTATTTACTACAAACTTTCTCAGGGACTGAGGCTAATGCTGTCAGGGTTTGACAACATTTTCTGTGATCCACAATCCTATTCAAAACTTATTCCGGCATGTAGTGAGGTTGTATACTTATTGTATACAGCAATGTGTATTGTAGGCAAAGAAGCTTCTAGAACATGCCAGCGGTTCCTACAATGACAGCTCAAAGCAATCCGTGCATGCAGCAGATACCACCCATAGAGATATCTCAGTTAGCTACAGTGACATTGGGAGTGTCTATCATGATATGGGTGAATATGGGGAGGCTAAGAGATATCACCAACTGGCGCGAGAGATGAATATAGCCATGTTTGGTGAAACTGTATATACTGACATAGCTGCAGATTACAATAGTATTGGACGCGCCTACAATGGACTTGGTGAATACACACCTGCTTTAGAATATTACATCAAATCAATGAAGATGATGAAAGCTATATATGGTGCAGACACTAACCACCCTGATATAGCTAACAGTTACAATAACATTGCTAATGTATATGACAGCCGTGGTGAGTACTCATCAGCACTGGAATATTACATCAAATCAATGAAGATGATGAAAGCTATATACGGTGCAGACACTAACCACCCTGCTATAGCTACCAGTTACAATAACATTGCTAATGTATATGACAGCCGTGGTGAGTACTCATCAGCACTGGAATATCACATCAAATCAATGAAGATGAGGAAAGCTATATATGGTGCAGACACTAACCACCCTGCTATAGCTACCATTTACAATAACATTGCTAGTGTATATACCAGCCGTGGTGAGTACTCATCAGCACTGGAATATCACATCAAATCAATGGAGATGAGGAAAGCTATATACGGTGCAGGCACTAACCACCCTGATATAGCTACCAGTTACAATAACATTGCTAGTGTATATAACAGCCGTGGTGAGTACTCATCAGCACTGGAATATTACATCAAATCAATGAAGATGATGAAAGCTATATATGGTGCAGACACTAACCACCCTGATATAGCTGGCAGTTACAATAACATTGCTAATGTATATAACAAGCGTGGTGAGTACTCATCAGCACTGGAATATTACATCAAATCAATGAAGATGATGAAAGCTACATACGGTGCAGACACTAACCATCCTGATATAGCTACCAGTTACAATAACATTGCTAGTGTATATAACAGCCGTGGTGAGTACTCATCAGCACTGGAATATCACATCAAATCAATGGAGATGAGGAAAGCTATATACGGTGCAGACACTAACCACCCTGCTATAGCTACCAGTTACAATAACATTGCTAATGTATATGACAACCGTGGTGAGTACTCATCAGCACTGGAATATTACATCAAATCAATGAAGATGAGAAAAGCTATATACGGTGCAGACACTAACCACCCTGCTATAGCTACCAGTTACAATAACATTGCTATTGTATATGACAGCCGTGGTGAGTACTCAACAGCACTGGAATATTACATCAAATCAATGAAGATGAGAAAAGCTATATACGGTGCAGACACTAACCACCCTGCTGTAGCTACCAGTTACAATAACATTGCTAGTGTATATGACAACTGTGGTGAGTACTCATCAGCACTGGAATATCACATCAAATCAATGAAGATGAGGAAAGCTATATACGGTGCAGACACTAACCATCCTGATATAGCTGGCAGTTACAATAACATTGCTAATGTATATAACAACCGTGGTGAGTACTCATCAGCACTGGAATATCACATCAAATCAATGAAGATGAGGAAAGCTATATACGGCGCAGACACTAACCACCCTGATATAGCTGCCAGTTGCAACAACATTGCTCGTGTATATAACAGCCGTGGTGAGTACTCATCTGCACTGGAATATTACATCAAATCAATGAAGATGAAGAAAGCTATATATGGTGCAGACACTAACCACCCTGCTATAGCTATCAGTTACAATAACATTGCTAGTGTATATTACAAGCGTGGAGAGTACTCATCATCACTGGAATATTACATCAAATCAATGAAGATGAGGAAATGACATTAACCACCTTGATATAGCTTACAGTTACAATAACATTGCTAGTGTATATTACAAGCGTGGAGAGTACTCATCATCACTGGAATATTACATCAAATCAATGAAGATGAGGAAATGACATTAACCACCTTGATATAGCTTACAGTTACAATAACATTGCTAGTGTATATTACAAGTGTGGTGAGTACTCATCAGCACTGGAATATTACATCAGATCAATGAATATGATGAAAGCTATATACGGTGCAGACAGCAATCATCCACACATAACTATATGCAAAAAAAACATGGCCGCCACACACCGACGAATGACAAACAACTATAACAGACCAAGACCAAACCAATGACAGCTGCTCTAGTACATGAAATACTTTAGGAGTTGGTGCTCTACGATTGCAGGCTGCAGTTGTTTGCCAGTTTTATAGACATCAGCCATAAAAATCTAGATATACATCTACTTCTATCCATCATATTTATGTTAGAAGGTGAACCACTTGGGTAGATAATTGTAGGTCATTTAGGAGGGGAACTTGATTTACAAAAGAAAACAAAATATTTATCAAATGGTTGGTTATTATGACTAAAATAGATGAGCTGATGTCGTTGATTATTTCTAATCGATTCTTTATTTAGTAATAAAATTGTATTTAAATCTGTCTGTTTGTCTATTTTTGTAGAATTATACACGCGTGTGTTGGGTTGTAAGGGAACAATGATACTTGCATTCAAATCATGTACGGGGTCTGACCCATCAAATGGCTGCAGTATAATAATAATTTGGTAAATGAACAGGGCTGGTGGAACAAATGAAACAAAGGATAGAGTAGATTGAATCCTGAAGGTCAGAGTTGGGGAAGACAATTAGAGAAAGTTGTTGAATTGGCCATTGTATTATAGGTAAATAGAACGCATTCAAAATTCATTATGTATATATTTTGATTAAATTCAATGCCTCAGCTCTGTTATATAAATATAAAAATTTAATGTAATATGATTGTTCTAGAACTTTAACAATAACGGAAGTTCTTTAACAAAAAAGTTGATAAAAAAGATTCACGCGTGTATAAAAATGAGGTGAAAAAAACGAAAAAATGTTGCTTACATACAGTAACCCACTCATCAAACTCACATTTGTCACAAACGACGTAACAACACCAGTGGAATTGACAGTTACATTTCTCTACTCGACGAACTTTTTTAGTAAAATAACCTCTGCCACAGCACAAGGCAGCACAACTGTCTCTTTCAGTACTGATGCTGTTACAGACTCTTCCTGTTGTACCTGCTATGTTTAGTTCTGGTAGAGAATCACAATATGTTGGTGATCGTTTTGAGTGAACCATCTTTTTATTGAGATTTCCTCCTTTTTCATTAGATCTAGTGTTAGTTAGCTGCCTTGCCGGGGCTAGCTCTCCTTCCAGGGCTCTTTCTTCATCAATCTGTCAATGAGTAATTCATATTTATGTCAAGTTTCAACAGCATTCATGCAATCATAGCTGCGTTTTTAATAATTATTTAGCTATGATAGCTTGAGATCCAGATTTTTATACTTACCAGAACTGATCTGTCATGTAAAGCCCTCAAACGGGTACCTACAGCCTGAAAATCTGGGGTAGAGAGCCAACAGGTTTTTATTTCACAGCTTGAAGACATCCCATGGCATTTACATTTGGTGCTCTTCTGCTTTATGACTGCCTGCAATATACGTGGAGTTGTTTTCTCTTTCATTTAGAGGACAACTTCATACACAAGGTCTAGATTTACAATAATAACCTTTACTGACAGTCAAAGCATTTCATTTATCTCACCTTTTGACCAATTTTGCTGTTTTGCGATTGTAACACGGAATAAATATCTTCTCCCTGACTTTGTAAGAATCTTCTAGAAAACTTGGCTCCAAATCCTAAGTCATGGCTGCAACCCTTCCACTCAAAGTCGGTTATATAGGGCTCCCTCTCACAGCCGCAAGCAGATATTTTACCAAGAGCACAGGCTCTAGCTAGTTGATGTAATACTCCTGCAGCCACTATAGCCTGGGTGAATGAACTCTCCTTATAACCTGCAAGAAGACATTTTACCTGCAGGAGCCATATTTTATATATACCAGGATATATTTGTGAGAACTTGAGAGTAAACAGGCATCTTACATCACCTGTCGATCACTGTCAATATATGCTACCATTGAGGTGCGTTGTGACTTTTATATGATGTCAATAACCCTTTTTCACATGAATGTCACATTTTATATGAAAATTTTCAGCAGGTGGCATCTGACATGGGCTGTATGATTCAAGCATGTGAACTATCATGTACACACCAACCAATAAAATATTGGTTATGTACCAACTGTCATTAAAAGGTTTAAAATTTAAAATCTTTGGTTTTGCACAAATTTCGTTGCATTCTAATAATTTTAATTGGATAAACAGAAATCGCAAGTTTTTTAAGTGAATTAAATTTTTGTCTTTCATTTGCTCACAATTTTAATTTGAGCTGCAAATTTTGACATACCTTGAGTCAACATTTCATGATCACCGACGATTCTTTCATCTAAATTTGAACAATTCCAATGATGGCCAGCAAACTGTCTCTTGCATTCATGGATAGATAACTCCACACCTACAGAGGACAATTATACATGATTAGTGCGTAGGTTTTTGTCCGCGATTTTATGTAACATAATTAATTAATGTTTGCAAATTGATAACGTATCTTTGAAGTATAACTGTTTTGCATAAGCACTATGTGTGGAATATAATCCAGTATTGTTTTGGCTCAAAATCTCCTAATTGCTTTTTTAAAACACATCTCTTACATGCCCCGAGCCCACTCGGGTTGAGTACAGTAAACCGGTAATTGTCTGTTCACAATTTCCATGTGAGCAAAGTAAGAGTAAGGTCTTACATTTTGGTATCATTCTATTCAGAATCATATGTTGTATAATTCTAAATTATCTTTAATATATGGCCTCAGGCTAGTTTTGAGTTTTACAATTTTTTATTTTTGGTCTTTGTTCCTTAGCAACCAGCAATGGCGCACAGATTTTTGGTGCATGCGGTTGCTTTTTGGAATTTTTTTTTTATAGATAGATTTTCAAAAAACTAAATATAAGGATATTGAAAGCACCATGTTTTGAGCATAGTGACCAGTTTTGGTGAAATTTCGAGCACGGTAAGTGTAGTTTCTCACTCATTGTAATAATAATTATTACCAAAATCGTCATTCTTTTCATTGTAATTACTTTTCTTATTTAAGATATTTAGCACAATTTTTTTTAAAACGAAGGAAATACACATCCTAGCGCTCCTATTCACCAAGTTTCATACTGATTGGACAAGTTTCGTTTGACTTATGAATTTTTTTTAACTTTTCGTTATTTTTAATAATTATTGCCGAAATCGGACTTTTTTCGGAGCTAATTTTTCCCATCAAAACGGTAGCGGCTGTCAAAAAAAATTTGATATTCAGAATCCCCATGATCTTTTGATTATATTCACCAATTTTTATGAATATCAAAACAATATAAGGTTGTTAATTATTGATCAATAGTAGCCATTGTTTTTTATTATTATTACCCACAACATCATTTTGGGACAAATAATTAAAGTATTTAAGAGGGTTCCATTGGCAAAATAAAACGTAAATTTGAGAGATAACCACTGGAACATTGTCTTGGCAGTCTTTTGTTGACTTTCAAGCATTATAAGTATTTTTTTCTCTAGTTCATAAAAACCAATTAATAAGCCATTACAGATGTTGCGCAATGGCATTCTTGTGGTTTTGTGGTTTTTGATTGAGGTTTTGAGGCTTTTTTTTTTCAAAGCCCAACCTAGCAAATAACTAATCATTCTAGAACAAAATTTTGCCACCTTTTTATTGCTGCAATTTTTTTGTGTCTAGGACAAATATTTCTCGGGTAAAATGCAAATCCATACATCGGCCTCCCCTCGGCCTAGCTTCGTGGTTACTTGCTATGTCGCAATAAGGGCCCAAAAGGGTAGGCGTGGAAAATTTTTTTGGTTTCTTCTGTGTCCATGATAATGCCCCTATAATTTTTAAGGAGAATCTTATCGTTCTTTTGGTACTTGTTTCACTGTTGTAGCTGCATCGAGTGGGCCGCTAAAAAATAATGAAAATAAGCGAAAAACCACGAAAACCACAGAAAGCACCCTGTAATGAATGTGTTAAGCTGTAGTGCATTATTCGTTGGCTTGCAGATGCAAGCCTGTAATTGCGTTTGCTACAATTGTTATTTAATTGTTTCAGTTGCGCTGCCAGAAGAACATATGTTCATCATTTCACTTGGCAGCGATATTTATTGACTACTGAAGCTATGCAGAGCTCCCATTACAATTCTGTCTACCATTACAGATAGCAACAATGATCGACAAAAAGAAAAACGACTTCAGCGATTTTCCTAGACAACAACACCAATTTAATGCTAGGCAGTTCTTCAACTACACAGACAACCCGAGTTACGTCCAGTATTGCGGGGGAACCTTAATAAATAATGAATGGGTATTAACAGCAGCCCACTGCGTGAAACAAAGAGAAACAGGTCTACGGAAACCCAATATGGTGGTGATGGTGGGAGAAACTGATATGAGAGTAATGAAAAACGAAGACGATTCGTGGCAGAACAACATTTACAAGATATCCAAAGTGATTGATCACAGTCGATTTGAGTGGGAATCAGTAAACAACGACATTGCGCTACTAAAGCTAGAGAAACTGGTACCAAACACTCCAAACATTGGGTTCAGCTGCGTGCCTGATGAGGATTTGGAGGAGAGTCCTGGCACTGAATGCATGGCAGTTGGATGGGGTAAACACAAGAAGTACCCCAAACAGAGAGCTAGTAAGAGATTGAAAGAGGCGGTACTACCCCTTGTATCCAGACCGCAGTGTAAAGACGCCTTTAATTTTACAATCACAAAGAACCAGATGTGCACCGGCTATGAAGACGGACGCAGTGATTCATGTGATGGCGACTCGGGAGGACCATTGTTATGCCTGACAAATACACCGAGTGGACCTAGATGGGTAATATATGGAATCACAAGCTTTGGTTCCAACGATTGCTGCGGTATAGCCGGTAAATATGGAGTCTATACAAAAGTAAATAACTATTCCCAATGGATTAAATACGCCATGGAAACCGGTAAACAAATACACGAGTCTCAGCAGGCGCAGGAATAACGAAGACGACGACATCGCAAACAGAGTCGAAAGAAGGACAAGTATAGGTCATCGGAAAATACTGACTATATTACTACAACTTCTGTAAATCTTCCAGATTCTTTAGAACCAACAATATCACAGGAAGGCCGAACGCTAAGGTTATAGCTAGAAAGCAGTCAACGCAACAGCAAAGTTCTTGTAAGATTTGTCTATAGCTTTTTTATAATGTTATTAAATCATAATCTTCATCACAACCAATGATGTAGCAAGCTTTCGAAAACAATAATATTCTGTGCAATTCAATTTTAGCGAGTCAGACTTTGACGTAAGTCACTTCGACTACTAGTTCTATTTTTCATTTTTTTTATCAACATAACCAAATATCTCACTATTATTGGAGAAGTTATAGCAGTATCTGATTGGATACAATCCCCAGTAAAATTTTCCATTCCGTCCAATGACACCCAAGCTCAATCCCTCCGCTCTAACCTAAACAACTCGTTTGCTCTATGAGTAACATATACGCTCTAGCTTTATGATGTTCTCCGCATATTATATTTTATTAGCTATATTATTTTTGTATCAAACACAGAATTGTACATAGCAAATTTTTTTAATTCTGATCAATATAAAATAGTACGACATTGATTACTGCTGATGTATCAAGAATCTGTACATTTAAAGTTAGATAGGCATATCACAATTAGTATACATAAATATAAAAATAAATGAAATGGAAGCAGAAAGTCAAGGAATCAATCAGACATAATAAATAAATCAGACAGATCTAGATTGAACAAAGCATTGAGTCGACGAGCGATGTAATTAAGTGTATTGTCTGGGTAAATGGGAGGTCAACCCAAAAGATAAGACACAACAGGTCATTAGTATGTAGATTGTTTGCTCCTTGGCCTGTTATGTAATCATCAATCAGCAGCTTGATTGATTGTTGGTTTAGCAATAGACTGGTGGAGACCCCACAATAAGACTAATGACAAATTAGCCATCTGACAGACTGGTCAGCTGGTAGATTGGTCACTTGATAGAATGGTCACTTGATAGTTTGGTCACTTGATAGTTTGGTCACTTGATAGTTTGCTCAAATGACATACTGCTCACTTTACAGTTTAGTCACATGACATACTGGTTACTTGACAGATTGGTCACATGACATACTGGTCACTTGACAGTTTGCTCAAATGACATATTGGTCACTTGACAGATTGGTCACTTGACATATTGGTCACTTGACAAATTGGTCAATTGACAGATTGGTCACTTGACATAAAGGTCACTTGACATATGTATCCCTTACAAAACTTGTCAAGTGACCTTTAGGCCACCCAATGACTGGTCAACCGATGCCCCACCAAATAAATAATCTGATATTGATAATTAAAACCAGCTGAATACGTCAGTCAAATTGTAAGACGCTACGCAGTATCAAGTTCAGATCTTCAAATGAAATATAGTATAATATAGTGATACATAATAATGAATAATACTGTAAACATACAGAGAGTCATTTGAGCATTCTGGATTTTGCAAAAAAATTATGATGATGTCATTACCAAATACCCAAGAAGAGTCAATGACAGATCATTGACCTCTAACCTTTGCTGACTGCTGACACCAACTCCGACCTACAATAAATAAAGCAATCATAAATGGATTATAGTCATGAATTACCAAAACAATCGAATCGCTATTAGCTACCGACTAGACATTTTGAACTGTTGACTATTAGCAAATTGTTTTTTTATTCTTCAGTCATCGTTGAGCAAGTCAATTTAATCAATAAACAATTTATGACAGTTCAGTTATGAACAATATGATTCACCAAACAGTAACCTTTTTCAGGTAGTTTCTAGAGGAGGTATTACCTGGCATTGCCTACCTGGTGCCTTCAAGTGAAATAAATAATATGACAAGGGGGGGGGGGGAGAGCTGTAGGGAATAAAGGTAACTTGCATTGTTTGTGCGATGTGATATAAGACAGACATGCACTGCACTAACCTCTAATATACGAGGACCGCCCCTGACTGTCTCGCTCCGTGGGAACTTCTGAGAGCGGTCACTGCAACGCGTGCCTCCTTCTGCAAAAAGTCATGTCACCGAGTGAGCGTCAGTGTCTGGGTATTCAAATTGGCAAATGCTCTACATAATTGCAATATCTCATGATTTGCAAACGATAGGAAAACGACAAAATTAAAAATAATAATAAATGACAGTAAAATCATAATTATATAAAACAAATAGGTGACACGCAAACTGGAGTTATGTTTTATTGTTTATGAAAGAAGGAACCTGGTGTATTAAAAAATATGGCTGATTTCATTGGTTTTTAAACTTTTCTCAAAAAAACGCTTGCAACTTATTTAAACATAAACTTTATTTTTTCATCAACCTGGCAAAAACCTTTAATTGCCTATGAATGTGTCTTCGATGGCGACTAAAAATTAAAAAAAAACCTCAAACAGTCTCAGCTTAAAAAAAACAGCAAAAAAGAAAATTTGTCTAACTATAAACGACCAATGCTGTCCCACAGTTTCCCTACGATGTCACAATCAACAACAATTTATGGGTTCTATTGGTCACCAACTTCTAACGTAATGCGATGATGAAATGACCAGTTACCAATTACCTTTTACCAATTACCAATTACCTTAATACTGGCTGGAAAGATGAAATATTTTAGAAAAACAACATGGTATTAAAGAAATTACAAAGACTTAATGTTTTGAAGTTCAAACCCAACTATGGGTAAGATATGATACATGGTCAGGGTCTCAGTCTCAAAACCTGACCAAAGCTCAGACTCTGAGGTTTGGTGTTACACCACCACACCAACATAAATTATACAATACAAAACATTTATACACAGAGCGATGACCTGGCCAACACAATAGCAGGAAATGAACCATCAATGGTTTCTTCTATGGCGCCACCGTTGCCAGCAAGTGAATAGAAACTCAGACAAAAACAGGTAGTACAAGAAATGTGACAGCGGGCAATCAATATACACCTGTTGCTGACTAATAGGCGGCTTTTGATCTTAAAAATAGTTGTATTTCAACGAGTAAATATTAAGAGAACAACATCTCACAAGTTGTAAATTAGTTGTGAGTTGCAACAGCGGAAATGCCAACAGTTCATTCTAGAAAACTCCGGAACAATATTTTATTTATATAAACAGAAGAAAAGCCATAATAGCACGCTTGAAAGCAATTTTTATTTCAACTTACAAATAACTAACATAGAAAACTTT
The DNA here is from genome assembly GCA_945261195.1 of Cryptosula pallasiana. Taxonomy (NCBI): domain Eukaryota; kingdom Metazoa; phylum Bryozoa; class Gymnolaemata; order Cheilostomatida; family Cryptosulidae; genus Cryptosula; species Cryptosula pallasiana. The sequence continues at coordinate 12,732,545 of OX183137.1, read as the reverse complement.
TGGTTTAATTAAAAACTCTTCAATTTCATAAAAAATTTAGGACGTTTTGTGACAACATTTTTGTGATATTTATTATTTATAAAAATGGCCGAGGGATGTGTGGTCTTTTATTTCTATGAGAATGCAGAGATGAATTCTGAAATGTTAAATGTAAAACCAAATGCAATGGCATCGGAATCTCCTCATATTTAATAATTAAAAATGTCAATGTTTGGCAAGCCTGTAAAAATAATCATTTGGCATTAATTGTATAATTACTTCTGCTGAATTTCAACATTACAAAAATATTTAACCACAGCGAATAGCAAGAATTTTGCTTATCAATTCAAAATTTTGATTGTCAAAATAATTCTCAGAATAAATCGTTGTCATATTTTCATTTGATGAACTAATCTGAAAAAATAATCAGTTTCAAATAAATAATCGTGTATTAAAAAATATCAACCATCATTTTTTTACCAATAAATTATTATTAGCGTCATCAACAACTATTAGTAATAAAAACATACCAATAATGCGTAATAGGACTGTACAACTTGATTGACATTAGCGAGCTAGAAGAAGGAAAATAGAATTATCGTACAAGATTTGTAATTTTATTAGTCATGCTGATGTACGGTAGGAGCAACACTTTGTGTTCATCTCATTATCTTGAATGATGTGCGTGTATTGTTTCACCAAACCAAGATTATCTGTCTTGTGAGACATTTTCTACTCTCTCTGTTTCTCTCTATGACTCACAAACGATTTGTGTTGAACAAAGCAAGATATATGTTCAGATATTTCACCACTAATTTCCCAATTAATGTTAGTGTTGTGTATGAACTACGGAATGGACCCACTGACACACACTGTGAAATGGTTGGGCAGGTAAACATAAGCAGCGGTTAACACCTCGGCAGCAGCCATTGCCAGCTGGATTGTTCCTCTGATCTTGGTCAATTGCGGAAAGCTACTACGCCATTATCAGCAAACATTGCTGGAATTCTCATCAGAAATAAATGGATAAAAAATGAGATTGCAACAGATTTAGAGCTCAGTTTTTAGTTTGGCACGTGTGAAGGTCTACTCTAGGTAGAAATAGGGCATGTGTGATATTGTACAAGGCCAAACCAATGCTACAGTCACTTCACCAATCAGATGGAATGTGAAACACCAAATACTGTCTCCTAAGTCTATGCATATACTTTAAGTGCTCTATCACCTTGTACTGATACCTGTATTTTTTGTATTTCTTCCTTCACATAAATCACCAAACGAACTCATTTTTTGCTATTAAATGAGAAGGTGATAAAAAACCACAAAAAGAAATAGATACAATGATTGATGAGCCAACCAAACAGTTGCTATTATTTGCCTCAACCAATAGATCTACCAACTGTACATACATCCATAGATCTATCTACCATACATACACCCATAGATCTATCTACTTTACATATATCCATAGATCTATCCACTGTACATACACCCATAGACCTATCAACTGTATATACAACCATAAATCTATCCACTGTACATACATCCATAGATCTATCCACTGTACAAACACCCATAGATCTATCTACTTTACATATATCCATAGATCTATCCACTGTACACACATCCATAAATCTATCTACTGTACATACATTGATTTATCGACTGCAAATACCTCCATAGATCTATCTATTGCGTATACATCCATAGACCTTTACATACATCAATAGATCTATCTACTGTACATACATCCATAGATCTATCGACTGTTTGTTTGTTTGAGCTGTGCCTCTTGGGCAACCCTAAATACGGGTCTCATAAGCAGAGCTTGTGTGAGCAGCACCCTATACCCATGCCCGCCGTTACACCGGCTACTCTTCCGAAAAAACAGAGGGGGATTTTTTACTATAGCATGACTCCATAGTTATTATGGAGAGTGCAATCAAACTAGGGACCACATTATTTTTATGCCCATATCCGACCAGGCAGATAACCGTGCTGGGAATCGAACCCCAGATCCAGGATTGAAGTGCAAGCATTTTAAACCATGGGTATAATGGTTTGTTTTTATAGCTGTTACAGGCTAATGAAAATGTCAGCTATCTAAATCTTACAAGTATAATTGTATTTTATGTGTAGAACAATGAGAAATTCATCCATATTTATTGGCAATATTTACTTCATTGAAAAACGGAGTTGCTCTACGGCGCCATTAAAATGCTAGAATCGTGACGTCATTGATAAAATAAGCTTTCGCGAATCTAAGTAGGAAACGTTACTTTTATAGAAAAGGTGCCTGTATTAATCTGAAGATATTTCAGTTTTTATTGAGTTCTGTGACATCCCACCCAACCCAGTCAAATAAAACATATTGATAATTCATTTCAACACCTGCTAAGAAACTTACTCCCATAGATTTTGTCAAATTTATCATCAAAAAGTGTATAAAATATAAAACAATTCCATCGGACCTTTTGTTAGCAAGATTCTGATTGGCTGAAATTGTTGTTGGCTTTAGCACCAGATATTCTAGTATTTCTAGTAGACCTACAATAAAAAATTTTATATCATCGTGTAGAGCAGAATCTCCTCTAATTTCTGGTCTTTATTTGAGGTAAATCTGCCAGTCGAAACAGAAACCGCTCCATGAGAACCGCACCCCGTTCCTTGTCGGGCAAGAAATATTTTTTCTTGCTGAGATAGTTTGAAATAATATTTTTTGCAGAGAACCTCCACGGATGAGATTTGTTCTGATAAATGGTTAGATTATATTTATTTAGGCATGCTGGAATTGTTTAGAAGTGGAAATGACAGGTAGTATGCTAGAAATTAATTATTTGGATGACGACGATATTGTTGACTAGTAATTTTTTATTATTTTTCATTTTTTTTTTCAAAGTGTTGATTATTATGGTTCTTTATATCAGAAGATAGCGCTTGAAATTCTCTATTCAGTGGTGTAAAAAGTCAGGTGCTAGCTTAAATAGAAAAAAAAAAATTAGTATTATTCTTTGAAAAAATGTCCGGGATTTTCGCAAAAACAAGGCCAACTTTGATTGACGTGTTATGGCTAATGTGGTGGCCCATTAATTCTTCAAAATTATCTACATGCATCAGAATTGAATTTTCTTTCTATCTGTCGCCTCAGTTTTTTGTTTGGAGCTTTACTTTTGGTGTTTTTTCAAAGCAAAAATGTCAATTTTCAGAAATTCTTTCGTCTGATCAATGAAACGCGCAACCTAATTGGCTAACAATTTTATACTATCCGATAACTTCAGTGTGTAAGAAAAGGTCTATAAATCTTGGACGGTCACAGTTTTTTTATTAATGACGTCACATATCTTGGAGTTGTCCCAGCAAGTGTGTTTTTGGGTGTCTCAAAATTTAGCTGAATTATTTTGTTTTTTTTAGCATGTTCATGGGATATTTATAATATATAAAGCTAATAAAGCTTAATTATAAGGTTACATCAGCCTATAACTGCTGTAAAAAGCAACCATTATACCCATGGTTTAACCACTAGACCACACGTGCCTCCACATCCATAGATCTATCTACTGTACATGCATCATTAGATTTATCTACTGTACATACATCCATAGATCTATTTACTGCACATCAGAAATGGATCTTCACATACATCAATAGATCTATCTACTGTACACACATACATAGATCTATCCACTGTGATAGTTCACATCGTGAACATTACGTGATGTTTCAAAAGTTTGATTTCTCTTTGTAATAGAGATTACAAATAATAAAAAATATGTTCTGTATCACACTACTAGGCCATATCAATATTTTCTAAATTTTAGTCCAATAAAAATCACCACAAACACACTTTTGATAAGTCCTCAAGACAAACAGACATCTCGCTGACTATTGTACTATGTGACTGATTGAGCAGTCACCTTTATGAAGCTATTTACTAACCTTGAAACTAGATACAGCCATTCGCCCTCCAACATGTGCCTTGTTCTCTCTCCAACCCAGCGTCTTAGCAGCCTAACAAACAGAGCAGTCAAGAGTTATCTCCTCATGGGATAGACAACTCCAAATAATAAACCAATAGAAATACAGTAAATGCCCGAAAAGCTACACAACTTTCAGTACTGTTATACTACATGGATTTATCCAGAGATTAGAGTAAATCTAGTGATTAGTGAAGTACACGGATTAATGACATGATGTTGTAACACTTTTGAGGAATTTCTATTTTTGAGGTGTCAGATAGATATTGTTATGCACTGCGGTAGGAATAAGCGCCAAGTCTTTCATTAGTGGTTGTACCGTAGACAGTTACAAGCAATGGTTGCCGTGCCATAGTACCAGAGTTTGTGTATTACACAATATTGTATAAAATACAAGGAAGGCCATCAAGTACATGCATACATTGTCACTTCCACCAACACTACAATGCATTTCTAGTCAGGTATATAGTTATTGTATGCCAACTTTATTCCAAGTTTCAACACTATTTATTATTAAAATTTAGTTTGTTTGAATAATAATTAAATAAAAAGTCTTTTCTAAGAAATTGAATACTAAAATAAATTATTATTAACATTAAGAGACTTATTGTATGTGAACTGGTAAAGATTTTAAAATTTTTTATTTTAGTAAATTGTAATCGGGTACCAGCAAATAAAGGCTTGGAAATAATTAATTTTTTACACACAAAGAAAAAAAAACCTGCACTCAAATTTCCTGTGCTTTACCAAAATCCAGTGCCAAGACATCCTTTAAATAACACCAACTTCATTTATTTATCAAACAGGGATAAACGTCGGTGCTAATACAAGGCGCAGTGAGTGCGTGCGGATCGGTCAACAGTGTACCAATGTGTCAATTACTCCAGGGTAATACCATCGCAGATAATAACAATTCATGTTGGTAGAAAGTGATGTGGCAAGATGGCGCCAGATATCCTGACAAGACAATGTGACATCGGTGGATATTAATTAGCGTACAGACCAGTAAATCATCATATCAAATGTTATATAATAGGTGGAGAGGGTATAGGAAACCTTTGCATGGTTGTCATACCACCAGATGAGCGTAGAGAAATCCCAGAATATGCAGAGGAAAACAATTGGTCTATTGATTTTATTTATTGCAAGCAGTTATAAGTACAATTGATATATAAATAGCAGATATGAACTTGATAATGCCAAGGCACTCGGCTGAAATGTCTGTAAGCTATATATTATGTCTCTAAGGATATTTTACATTGCGTTTAAATAAAAAGAACTAGTGTCAAGGTTAACAGGAAAGTCTAACGCGATCGACATTGAAAAAACTCTAAAAATAAAAAAATGTTTGGAGTTTGACATAAAAAATTCTAGCGGAAAGGAAATGCAGTTATTTATGACTGAGCAAACGCCCACCCATAGCCTGAACTCGGCAAAAAAATTTACATATTGAAAGCTGTTGATAGAACAGCTTTAACTGAGAACTAAGGCTATTGAACTATAAGATAGTCCCAAAGGGTCACCGCCCCAACACATCAAATATTCTTGTGAACATTAACAGTCTGTGTCAAATCAATGATATATACATAGATGGCAAGTCATTTGTTCAAAAGTAAAAATAACTTTGACAATGAATAGAACGCTTGCTGGATAAATAAATAGGTTGAAGGGAGAAAACTCCGAACTTGACAAAGCAGATAAACAGACATGTAGAATCACACCCGCGTTAGTTTTACAGACTTGTCTTCTCATGTCAAAACAATTTTTCAAAAAAGTTATGTCTGCCTTTGAAATGTTGTTGCTGAACAAAGATTCCCATGCTCATAATTAAAAAACCTGTGGTTATCGTGTTTACCTTTTGCGGGGAGAAAAGCTTATGTTCTCAGACTGATCTTATTGCTGAAGCAACAAAATATAACTTTTTTTCAAACCGCTGCAACGTTATAAAAGCTGCGTACACACTAGAACGATTTTTGATCTAAAAATCGTTCATGTCGGAGTTGTTTCCTTTGTCGGCCGATGGTTGCGTACACACTAGTAAATAATTTCGGCCGAAAAACATTTGCTCTTTGGTGAGAGAGATAGATAAATTTTGTTTTTCAGCATAACCATAGAACTACTGTTGATATTGTGTTTGTTATTTCACAATTATTCACCATGTCTATGGTTGTTATTAGTAAATGCACTAGCTGTGGCTGCGATATTATTAATTATTTATGTTGTTCTGAACAGAATTTTTTATTTTTTTTAGCTTTACCAAATACTTATTTTAATTAATTAAAATTATTTCTAAATTATTCATTAAACTCATGCTTATCAATGATCGATCAACCATGTTGAAATAAAAATGGTAATACATAAATCATAAATTTTCTTAGTGAGTTTTAAAATAATAATAATTATTATCATTATTTGGTTATTGCTGGGAGAATTGATGATTTTTTATTATTCTATCATCATTGTTTGTGACTACAAGCTACTTTTGAACTGATTTTGTGTTGTGGCTTCCTTGATAATCTGCTAAAAACCGTCGGGGATTTTGAACAGTGCTCAAATGACAATAACGCCGGCCGATGTGATACAATATCGGCCGTTATTGCATTCACACTAGGCCGTTTTGTATTAGCGCCGATTTCGGCCACAAAATCGTCCTAGTGTGTACGCAGCTTTAAAGTTGGAAACCATCAACACAAAAAAGCCATAGCTTTTCTTATATAGTTTTATTTTTCTCAGAATTTCACAAGAAGTCGAGTGCAAAGCAAACAGCAATTGGCAACTTGCCAAAAACAAGATAATCGTTAGAATAACAAAAGTACAAATGGCCTCTATCTATTATCATAAACAACTTCCTCAAGAGAGGACAACTCTTTCAAAGTCAAAATTTTTAACTCCGTCTTCGAGCTTTGACTGTCCACAAAAGACTACTACAGCTAAAAGAACTAATCACAGTTTTCAGGATTGAGTGCAGAAAATGATTCAAAGGAAATTTTCCAGACGCTAGCCAGACATTATTTAAAATAAAAAATCTATAAATACAATAAATCTAAAATAAATATGAATAATTTTGTAATTCATCAAATCAACGAGTGTGATTGAGTGCACTTTTTCCTTGCCGTCACAAACATAACAAGCAGGATTGGTTATGCAAGAGATAAAATAAAATATAGGTGACATGTCGTTAAACCAACACTTGCCTACATTGTCAACCTACATTGTCCACCGACACTCTGCACTCAGTAGTAGGATTATTTATTATTTTCATTAACGTTAGAAATAAATTAACTAATTACCACTGTGGATGTGCAGGGTACTATTGCACTGTCTCCACACACACTGACACTGATATCTTCTGTCGGAAATGACATCTGCAATCCGAATATTGAGACAAGACCTTGTTCAGCGAAAACAGAGAAAAATTGACATGATAGAAATACTCAAATTTGTCTAATTGATATTTACACCGGACTGACAAAAATTTTACCGCAAAAACGTTTTTGCAGTCATTCCAACATATTTTTTTCACTGCTGCAAAAAAGCACCACAAAACTGGTCGGGGTTTGAACCCGAGATTCGACAGCAGCTCCTTACCCACCAGCCAGACACACTAACCATTTCACCGAGTAAGCACACCTAGACACAGAGCTTCGCCAAAGAATGGTACCCGTCTCTTAAACCTCTGGATACAACACTCTCACCAACAACCCCCTAGCTGCTATATACGTGTTTGCAATTTGTTTTTATATCATTAACTTTTTGTTTTTAAAAAAAATTTAGCGAATATTTTCATTGAATATTTTAACAAAAGAAAAAAATACAATGTTTAATGCTACATGTACATCTACCGATTACCTACCGATTTGCCATTACCGATTGGAGATGACGTCAAGGAGTTTCCCCTATTTTTTTCTTCAATTGCCATTCTCACGCAATACCGGTGAAACTCGCTACATTTTTTTCATAGTTAGCCATAAAGTGATTTAAAACAACAAAGACGGGACGCTAAAAAACGATTCTTCATCTAAAAATAATTGCACTTGAGAAACAGTTTTGTTGGAAACATGAAAAAACCACGAACGGTGATTTGATTGGTCCAATCGTAAAATATCTACCGATTTTTTGACCACGAGCAAAACCTACCAATAGCCTCAAATAAAATGCTACTGATTATTTTATTACGTCACACAGGAAACGGATGCAAGGAAATCTTCAATCGGTAAGGCAAATCGGGAGCTAATCGGTAGATGTACATGGGGTATAAATGTGTACGTTTAAATAACGCGATTTAATTCATCTCTGGAAGCTAGAAACACTACCACAGTCTACAACTAACAATTAACAACTAACAATTATAAACATGGGAAAAGTTTTTGTAAAAATGCCACATATCCATATCTGGAAATAATCAGGCAAAGTGCTGAAGAAGTGAACCCCAGACCCGCAGCTCAACAGTTCAGCGCCCCAACCACTTCAGCCATCACATCCTTGAGTGACAAGGAGAGAATAACAACGAGATGTTTGACACGGGCACTTGAAGTTGTAGCAGACAGATGATGGAAACAAGTGAGTGACAATTGGCCTGACGCCACAAGATTATTCATGTATATATATTACATAATTTATGGCAGATAACTGAGTAAAAATATTAATAACAAAAATTCATAAATAAAGATTAGATATAATGGGGAGCAGACGATGACAATAAGAGGCTTATAAGCTGAGGCCATGTTTGTCGATGGAGCTACGCTAGTGCGCAGAGGTAACGCTATTTCTAATTACATGTATTTGGTTTTTATCAGAAAAATCTTAAATTTCAGTAAAAACATACAGTCGTTGGCCACGTATTGGTTGGATTATGAATCAGCAATTCCGCCCTGGTAAACAGGTATAGCTTTGAAACCACAAAATAGTCAATGTGTTGGTTAGGGACTTCTGAACACCTCCCCGTTCCATATCAAAGTTCCACTTAAATAAATCTACTTATAAAACAGTGCCAATGTATTGCTGGATGTTACAAAAAAGTCTTCTTTGAAGTTGAATGAAATAAACAAATTACATAACGTAATACTTGAACATAAATAATAGACCATTACAGGTTCTGTGACAGAACAAAACTGATACTTTGTAAGCGCTCTTTCCCAAAGTGCGTGTACAATAATCTATGAGACTCACAATACACGAAGATAAGTTATATAAATTCTAGCAAAGTAACTACAACTCTGCTCAGTGGGACCAATGCAGAGTAACACCAGAGAGATACAAAGAAAGATGTGCAGAAAAAGGAAAAAGGGAAAAGAAAAAAAGAATAAGAAAAGAGCTAGGTACAGAAATATAGGGCTCACTAACCTCCCTCCAACACTTCTGTAATGTCATTTGTGTAGTGTGGAGCTGAGGCTATCAACTCGTCCCTACCATCTGTGTCCAAATCTATGAACTAAGACAAACCGATAGAGTTAAACATAGAGCTACACACTGCATAGACCCTACTATAATGTATGGCAGTATATGAACTCTCTGTGTGCATATTCATTACACACTCGATAAATTATCATAAAATTTTCATCATTCGATGATGTAAAAACCAAAAGAATGGAGTTGTCCACACATTATTGATATCACTTTAGGAGAAGACAACTTCTTATATAGACCAAGAATCAATACAAATCCACAGAGAGGTAGTCAACGAAACAATACCAACCTTTACTACAGAACCAAACATAGAGAACTGTCTCTCTCCGTAAAGAATGCTGCCAGGCTGGTCTTCTTGTGACGCAGGATGTAGAGCGGAGAGGTTCCACAATGCAACAGCTCCAGTCTGTTTCAGTGTTACATTGACATCCAATATAGACCCATTGACATCTGCAGATCAAGTCATATACTATAGGGTTTATATCAAGGATTAGCTGAAGAGATACTTGTCATAGAGAGAGAGCAATTTCAAATAAATACCTGCACTGTCCATGCCTACGGCGAGTACACCGGGTCCATTTATACCGTAGGGATATCCAACGGCGAGGCTACTGCCCAGGTGCTGATGCTCCCGAGTGCCATTGATTGCTCGGAGAAGTTTGAGATCAGGTAGACTCCATATTGTGACCTGACCGGCCGACTGTATATCGTTGGCACTGAACTTGCAATCAGGCCTGTGGAGACACATTCTAGACTTACATAGAACAAAGTCTATACTTACATAGAACACAGTCTACGCCTACATAGAACAAAGTCTAAACCTACATAGAACACAGTCTAAACTCACAGAAAACACAGTTTAAACTTACATAGAACACAGTCTATACTTACATATAACACAGTCTATGCTCACAGAGAACAGTCTAAACCTACATAGAACACAGTCTATACTCGAAGAAAACACAGTCTAAACTTACATAGAACATAATCTATACCTAAATGAAACACAGTCTACGCTCACAGAGAACACAGTCTAAACTTACATAGAACACAGTCTATATAGAGGAGAGCTGGCTATAAGCACGCGACCAAAATCAGGAATGATGGCCACAACCACAGAGCTACCAAACCAGCTGGTGTTGGCACCAGGCTACAAAGACAATACATTTAAGCTCAAAGTTATAAAAGGGAGACAACTCCAACTGACACCACACAGTACAATCTACTTACCCCAGGCCCGTATATACACTTCCAAGTATCAAACTTAAAGTCTTTGGTGCTTTTGATGAGGCACAGCTTGCCAGACTGGGGTCCGGCTGGACCCGGAGTGTAAGGAAAGCCCACAATCAGGTCTGCATGGCGATCATTATCAACATCTTCGGTAAATAGGTGAACGCCTTCATTGTTGTATCTGGGCTATATATAACAGTAGAAAATAATAAATAATAGTACAATACATTGTAATACAACAAATACTATATCTATTAGATCATATATTCATGAGTGTACAAAGAGAATACGTACTGCATTGTGATCAGTGTGTACGAGTGAAGGCTCAATACCAAACCTACCACTAGCGTTACCAAACCACACCGCCAGAGCTCCCTGAAACACATACTTCATATTATGTAATACAGAGCATCTCACAATAATGTACATAACAAGATACAGCGATTGTGATCGATGGATTTATTTTACAATAAACTATATTATTCATACATACAGGAAGTTAACTCGCTAAATTTTATTTATTGACATGCAATTGTAAGAATTGAATTAATTTTAGGCAGTAAAAAAAAGAAGACGACTCAGTTGATACACAATAAAATATTAATTTACATTATGAAATAGAGCGAACAAAACATGTCTAACAATACACAAAAATCAATGCGCAATGAGTATACACATAAAAGCTGGTAATAATTAAAATGGTGAAGGAAATGTTACAACCATGACAACATATTGATATGGTTGGATGGCTGAGCCTCAGTAACATAACAAAGTGTGAGAACAAACTCTTGGGAAATACCAATAACTATGGTGACTCAGAACGTTTTGTACTTTGCATTTTAAAATGTTTGAACGTTACTTACAAAGTCCAAAATTTGCAAACCTTTTGAATGTTTTGTGAAATCGTTCATACGCTTTGAAATCTGAGCCGATTTGCATATCTTCAGACCATTACGACTGATCTTTATTTAAATTGTGAAATTTATTGAAATAAATAAAAAAGAAATCATTTTTATTACCTATTTCATATTACTATAAATAATAAATAAAAGGATAACTCAACTTGCGTCGGGTTAGTTCTCAAACCACCTGTAGATCAAGTTTACCAATGTATCCTTAAGTTGTGTTCAAATGCAGTTTTAGACTAGAGCAACAACACACCCACCCTGTCTGAGCATCCCAGTGATGGGGAAGAACCTCAGACTATACCACAATGATAGCAGACCTGGGGTTGCATAAAATAGACAGACAACTCCAGAATGATATCTAACCTTTACATTCACTCATGTTTCCGATAGCAAGCAAAAGTATGAATTGGGGAAATCTACAATTATGAGAAAATGCGGCTTGATGCAATGCTACTCTATATATTAACTTGGTGATGATGGAAATGGTTTAGTAAGAAACGAGTTAGTAACAAAAGTGTCTGATAAAAAATGGGCTAGTAAGAAATGGGCTAGTAAGAAATGGGCTAGTAAGAAACGGGCTAGTAAGAAACGGGCTAGTAAGAAACGGGCTAGTAAGAAACGGGCTAGTAAGAAACGGGCTAGTAAGAAACGGGCTAGTAAGAAACAGGCTGGTAAGAAATGGACCAGTAAGAAATGGGTTAGTAAAAAACGAGTTAGTAAGAAACAGGCTAGTAAGGAGCGGGCTAGTTAGAAACGGGCTAGAAAGAAATGGGCCAGTAAGAAACGGGCTAGCAAGAAATGATTAGTTGCATTATATATATACATAGGAGTACTTACATTATATGTAAGGTTCTGCCAGCCGTAGTTAGGTGAGCTGACCACAATGTCGTTATATCCATCAAGGTTAACATCCAGAACAGCTACGTCACCACCAAACCTCCCCGACTACAGCAAACAGGAAGATAGAACGCTCAGAACCAGGTATGCCAACAATAGGAGGTATCAGACTGTCAGTAATCAATACGGCTAGTATAAAGTGACTTACAGATTGAGGTGGGCCAGCTAAGGTAACATTGGCTAGCTCTTCTACATCAAAGTCACCCTTAGGGAAACCGCTTCCTGAATCTGGAAGTGGAGCAAGTAGTAGTCAGTGTGAGAACTTCTCACAGAGAGTGTTGTACAATGTAGTGAATAATTCCTGGTTGTTGGTGAAAATACAAGTGGGTGAAAACAAGGGACTTGTGAAAGACCGAGTGCAAATGTATGAGAAAATATATCGATATAGCAAATATAGAGCAAAGATAGAGCAGGGATAGAGTAGAGATAGAGCAGGGATATAGTAGAGATAGAGTAGAGATAGAGCAGGGATAACAATAATATAGAGCAGGGATATAGTAGAGATAGAGTAGGGATAAAGTAGAGATAGAAAAGAAATAGAGTAGAGATGGAGCAAGGATATAGTAGAGATACAGCAGGGATAGAGTAGAGATAGAGCAGAGATAAAGTAGAGATAGAGCAGAGATAAAGTAGAGATAGAGTAGAGATAGAGCAGAGATAGAGCAGAGATAGAGTATAGATAGATTATAGATATAGCAGAAATAGCAGAGACACAATAGAGATAACATACCATAGACAACAAAAACACGACCATTGTATCCAGTGACATCACCAGTGGAGTACATGGGTGCAGATATCACCAAGTCCTCTAAACCATCGTTGTTGACATCAGAAAATGAGATGGATCTGTGGGGAAGGAATATCACAGCAGGTGTATATCATACAGAGTGTACACTTATTTATAGACTGTATCTGTATCGCATCCACCCATGTACACACTACATCCCCCGTACACACTACACCCCCGTACACACTACACCCCCGTACACACTACACCCCCGTACACACTACACCCCTGTACACACTACACCCCTGTACACACTACACCCCTGTACACACTACACCGCTGTACACACTACACCTTTGTACAAACTAAACCCCTGTACACACTACACCCCCGTACACACTACATCCCTGTACACACTACACCCCCGTACACACTACACCCCGTACACACTACACCCCTGTACACACTACACCCCTGTACACACTACACCCCCGTACACACTACACCCCCGTACACACTACACCCCCGTACACACTACACCTTTGTACACACTAAACCCCTGTACACACTACACCGCCGTACACACTACACCCCTGTACACACTACACCCCCGTACACACTACACCGCCGTACACCCCAGTACACTCTACACCCCTGTACACACTACACCCCCGTACACACTACACCCCCGTACACACTACACCCCTGTACACACTACATCCCTGTACACACTACACCCCCGTACACACTACACCCCTGTACACACTACACCCCTGTACACACTACACCCCTGTACACACTAAACCCCTGTACAGACTACATCCCCGTACGCACTACACCCCGTACACACTACACCTTTGTACACACTAAACCCCTGTACACACTACACCGCCGTACACCCCGTACACTCTACACCCCTGTACACACTACACCCCCGTACACACTACACCCCCGTACACACTACACCCCTGTACACACTACATCCCTGTACACACTACACCCCCGTACACACTACACCCCTGTACACACTACACCCCTGTACACCCTACACCCCTGTACACTCTACACCCCTGTACATACTACATCCCTGTATACTTACTCTCCCAACCGACTGTATGGTCTGCTGGTAGACAAGGTGGTAACTGGCTGTGAAACTTCTCTGCTCTGATACTTCTTGTCCACTTTTTCATTCTTCATCGATGTTGATGGTTTCTACAATTGTATTGATATAACAGGGTATAATAATGCTTTGTGTGTTGTATTGTGCAGCAACAGTAAGCTAGCACAAGTACAAACAATTCTAGTCTAAAACACTCACAGTATATCATATAAGTCACTTACCTGCAGCTCAGCTGATCTAAGCACCAAACCATATTCAGTCTTCTGTACAACCACCTTCTCTTTGCTAATGGAGCGTTTATACAACGCCCGCAGTGCATTAGGAGAGGGAGAAGAAAAAACACGGGCTACTGCAGCCGATCTCTCTGACTCACCATTACATCTGATGTAGAGTGGGTTCTCGGGTGTTGTACAGTGCCCACTGCAGATTAAATAACACCAAAACTCTCTACATAGCACTCAGGCTGCGGAGTTAAATGAACAATTCTCTGTGATAATAACGTTGACTGCAAAAGAATCTTTTTATGAGTTGTCTCGCCTTCAAAATTAATAAAAATATTCTCACTAAATTAGGAAATGTTATCTATTGTCCTTGCAGTCAATTGTTTTCTATACAATGCACTTCCCTCTCGTTAGACAAAACTGTATTCTATCAACAACATGCTAAACTGTTTGCATTTAATATATAAAAGAGAGAAGTCCCAGTAACTTACACGTTAGTAAACACAGCGCAGGGTAGTTAGTCATACAACACTACCAGCTGAAATAAATAAAGTCAACACGACACAAACAAGTAGAATGAACTAGAGATGAATCTGACCTAAATCCATTCTCCAGTATGTAGATGACGTTGTCCCATATACTAGTACTCCATAGAGCCATATCGTACATGCCACCCAGGAAGAACGAGTCAAGGTTTTGGGTGATGAATGGACTTTTTTCCGCAGTAGCAATGTAGTCCTGTAGTACATATACATGGATGACTGAGAGCTACAGTGATGGTAGTCTTAGTTATGTATATAGTAGATAGGGCTTGTGTTAACGTACCTTACCCAGCGCCAGTGTCTCGCCCATTCTAAAATATATGCAAGTAAACTGTAACATAACATACTTTGTTACATAACACCGACAATGTTATGTAACATGCATACACTGTTACATAACCCACAAAAACTGTTACATGAAACACTCGTACATAATACACACAATGGTACATAACACACATACACTGTTACTTAACTTACACTGTTACATGACACAACCTGTTATGTAACACACATACAATATTTCACAACACACATGATTACATAGCACGCGTAAAATGTCACATAATACATTGTTGCATAAGACACTTAAACTGTTACATAACACACAATGTTACAGAAAACACTTACACCGCGAGGTAAATAAGAGTTGCGCACTCCTCAATCACATTCAGAGGCATCTGTACACTACCGTAGTACAACTGGTAGATCTTGTACAGATGCTGTGTGGGAATGTACCTGCACAGGAAACAAGCGAATGTATAAATAAAACAGAGTACACACAAAAACCACCTAGCTTATTAGATAATTGTACATAAAACACACACACAAAGTTTGTAGTGGTACAAACCATTGAGAGAAGTGAATGTAGGAATAGTCTCCCCTGAATGCATTGATGACATCACCACCCAAGTCTGCAGCACTGTGTGAGGTATCATAGACCCCGTGGAAGTCTACCTGTAGTATAAACCAGTATGCAGGATAGAGAACTGCACCAATATGTACCGGCACCATAACACTAAGTCTAGCAATAGGAAACATGCGTACAGCCGCCATTGTTCTGATGAATCCTTGTCTAATACCCAGAGAGTGCCATGTTATATCTGCCACTTGATGGGAGACAAATCCAAGCATAAACACCACCAACTTCTCTGTTTCCTGCACATACAACAAATTGGTACCATTTAGTGCTAGCCATAGTGACAACAAAGGCTAATTTTTCTACACTTTCTACATTTTTCTACTGGACTTGAGAGGGTTCTGGGACGTTGTACAATATTGTATGGATCGTGGAAGTCTCGGAGCTCGTGAAGGTTGTAGATGCGCGCAAATGTCATCGAAAAATTACGTCAAGCTTTTTCACAAATCCCCACAACATGCCTTTTTATGTGACAAAAGTGTTTTTACATTATAACAACAAAAAGGATGCGCACCCTTGAATCGTTAAATACAATATTTATTATTTCGTGCAATGAGGTTACATATTTTTTATGAGAAAAGGTTGCAATTTATAACATTTTTCTAACATTTTTGCATGAACCTTAGACAATGTAACACTGTAAATGTGACTAAATATATAAGCTGTTTGTGGCCCATTTATTCAGGGTTCAACAATGCAAAGATATTCCATGATCACCAAGAGTGGGCAACTCCAAAATAGGTTTGGTACTTGCAAGATAAATGCACTATCTCTACATGTTATGATATCACCAAGGCAACGGTAAGCAGACAACAGAATGCACCAACCTCAGACCAAGGTGGAGGGAAGTTATCCCTGAGATATTGAATAGTGACATTAGTAAAAGGTGTCCAATGGGTGTCTTCTGATATCTGATGGTATTGCCCTGAAATATCCATGTCTATGTACAACCTGAGTGAAACTTGATAGCATTACCCACCGATCAACTACATCCATAACAAAACATCGTACCTTTGAAGCAAAGACTGGTGAAGTATGTATCTGGATATGTATTTCCTGCTTGGAATGCATCTTGGTGTTTTACAATAAGCTATAAAATATTGAGACTATATTGTGAGATATTATGTTAGCCTGTACTCCTGATTTTCTTGTAATACAGATACGGTAATGATTCATAAGTAATTTACCTGCTTGTAGCTTAGGCTATGGCTGGTATCATCGAATATGGCTGCAGCCATGTGAGCTAAAATTTAAACATAAAAATTAAGATCTAACTAAATTTTATATATTTATACGTTGATAATAACAGAAGATTTTCAAGTATTGTGTCATGTTATGTTTGAATAAATAACCGGAAATTGTAATGAGAGCAAAAATTCTGCAACAAATCTGGAAGCCTTCTGTAGCTAACTCTGGCATAGTTACAAAAGTGCATTTGTTGCCATGGGGATCGAGATTTTGGTGCAAAGACACAGTCTAAGAAATTATCAAATTTAATTAAAAAGTGTTTTCTTGTGGCTTTAATGCGCATGTGCCAAGTATCAGCTACTCTTTCTTAATACGATAGGCAGGAAGACTGAGATCCACAGTCTTCCTTTGTCATTACGGTAGGGGAATGCGCCCTGACAGTCTCACTACAACTACATCACTGGCTCAACAAATGCCACTGTACTTATTGCAGAGAATATTGTGGTAGATTTTGGTGAATGTTCACAGTAAACAGGGCGTTTGCTCCACCATATCCCACTCAGTGCGCTGGCAATGTACCTACAGCCATCGGTGAGATGCTGTGCAAGCCATATTGTGCTGGTAGCACAGTATACAGGGCCGGTAGTGACCTCTACAGGGTCGGTAGTGACCTCTACAGGGCCGGTATGATGACTCAGGGCTGGCATAAGATGGCTGCATAGCTGAGGATTTCCGAAACCAGCTAGGACTTTCCACCAAGCCAGGAACCGAAGCTACCTACCTTAACATCTGCGGTAACCAGGACCACAAGCTAACCAGAGCTTTGGGACCCTTTAGAACAGTCTGATTGGACAGTAGGAGACAGGACTCCGCCCTTAGCCACTTAACGCCTTATTTATTTAACCCTTGTTGATTGTATGATTGGTTAGTTATTTATATAATTCATTGCATTGGTCAGACAACTTCCTGTGCTATTATTGTTATATGTTTTATGCTAATTAAGTTCCGGTGAGCTCTCCTATAAAAGGAGAGACTTTCACTCTAATCTTTGCATTCATTATCATGTCTTGCCGCAAACACCCTCGAGGAATCATTACCATCTAGGACTTTGTCTTGAGAATATAGCCACTTACACAAGCACTACGCTGTATTGTTTGTCTGAGCCATGGGCTCTTGCCATACCGGGTAATTCGGTTGCCTGAACACAGTTGTCACTGTCAATCAGCACAGTGTCCCCTCTGGAGAGAGGCATAATACTCGAGACTAGTGGATGTCCGTGGTAAACAGACCGGAATCCATTACAATATTCATTAATTGCACATTGAATGAGTTATTAGTAAAAAAAAAACAGACCAGAATGTTTGCTGAAAGTAATGACTGTCGACAAGGACGAGTACAAACAAACCAGGTGCAGCCCTAGACATCTAGAATGAACGCCAACAAATATGGCGAACATCAGTTACGCTATGAAGAGGAATATTTTGACGTACTTTTGAAAGTATAAAAATACTTTTACAACATTTATTCCATTAGTGTCGACATTCCCAGTTTGACAACAATGTAGACAACTCCTGCAACGAATATCGAAATGACATTTTATATGTTACCCGGAATGAATGGCCATCTTTTCATACCTGCCATGTTGGTGAAAGCAGAAAGGGAGATATATAGGACCAGTTGCTTCCATTGCTTGCAACTGGTTTTGATGCAAAGTTTACCAAAATTAATTTTTAGTAAGCTTAAACAAACAGTTTTTGAAGTAAAAGATGTAAGCATGAGAATGGGTAATAAAATAACTAAAGAGAACAATTTAAAGCCATGTATACAAGGATAATGTGGAAAAAATGTACTTGCTGAGCAATTTGCAGGTCTGGCTTTAATTTGGTAAAAAAATGAAGTTAGGAATGCAGTAGCTTTTAAGGAGAAAGTTAAATTTCCAGGAACTTTCAGAGAGCTCAGAAATATTCAGGAGATAAAAAAAATTGTACCAAAATTCAAGGATGGTCTATGACAAGCCACAAGATACGACAAGATATAGACCTTTTAAAAAAGGAAAGTCGAATAATTATTTTTTACTCCACAGATGAAATTAACTTCAGGTTTGTCAATGTTTTTTTTCAGTCTACATACATTTATCCAAAACTGCTGGGTGTTGTATCTGTTGACATTTCCTGGTGGAAGTCCTGTCTGTGGTATAACCTCAAATATGCTTTTAGTTTGTTATTATATTTTATATTTGCTTACGGCTTGGAGGTTACCCAGAGGGGCCTTCGTTTCCGGTTAGAAAATACCAACGTGATAAACATGAAACCCATACATTTAATCTGAATGTACAGGCATTACAACACATGGTGGCAGCAGTTTTGTAGTTGGTAGATATGGGGGACGAAGAGAATGGGCAACCAGCGGCAGCAAAAATTGTTAAGCCTATGCAAGTACATATGCCTATGCATAGAGTAAACCCCCAACTGAGTTGTTATTAGACAATAATGAGGAGGCCAATTTTAGATCTTTTAAAGCAAAGTGGCGGCCATATTATGTTTTGCTACGGTTAAATGGAGAGGAATTGGAGTACCAAAGGGAGCTATTATTGTATACGACTGGTACTGAAGCTGCCAGGATTGTAGAATCTTCTGCTAGATACATGGATGCTGCAGATGAGGGGAAAACCTGTGACTTAATATTGGAAGTATTGGAACAATTTTGCATAGGTGAACGAAACATAATACATGACAGGTTTAAGTTTCATACTCGATCGCAGCTCCCAGGAGAGTAGTTTGATTCATTCTATTCAGATTTGAGGACACTAGCAGGCAGATGTCAATTTAACTACCATGCTGCAACTGGAGCTGTAGATGTTGATAGTCCAATGGATGAAATATTACGTGACAGGGTGGTGCTAGGTATATGAGAATATGAGCCACGAAAGAAACTCATTTCACAAGGTAACCATTTAACTCTTGCAATAGCTTTAGGGTTATGTAGGCCACATGAAGTCACGTCTAGCACTATGCGATCGATGACTGGCGGGTCAAGTGTACCAATAGTGAACGCTGTTAGAACAAAGAGAGGTTTTGAGCAGCTTAAGTTGAGTACTAAACAAAAACCCCAGGCCAGCAGTCGATCTCAGAAGTGTGGGGGATGTGGAAAGTTTCCTAGTCACGCCAATGAAAATTGCACAGCCAAGGACACGGACTGTTACAAATGTGGTAAAAGGGGACATTACTCCCGCGTATGTAGATCTAAACAAGTTCAAGAAGTGACGTAAGAGAGCGATGGTGATGACTTCCTGTTTACTGGAGAGCTAGTCATTAGAGAGGTGGAGTGTTGGCAGGCAAACATAGATGTCAATGGATTTCATACGCTTTTTGAGCTTGACACCGGAGCAGATGGCACAGTCGTCAGTTACCACGAACCATGGGTTGGTCAAATTGAATTATTCCCACCTGATACCATATTACATTGTCCTGGGGGTAAGGAGTTAGAGGTAGTCGGAATATTTGAGGCTCAAATGTCTTACAAAGGGTTAAAACATAACGAAAAAGCCTATGTAATTAAAAACCAAAAAACATCGCTTTTGAGTAGAAAAGCGTGTGCTGCATTAAAGTTAGTGACTTGTAATGTAGATGAGACTTGTAACCTCGGCTATGACATGTGCTCAGAATTCCCAAAACTCTTCAAAGGACTAGGACTTCTTAGAGGTTACACTTACAAGATAGCTTTGAGAGAGGATGCAACTCCCACCTGCATTTACACAACACAGAGGATACCCCACTTGCTACGTGAGAAAGCTAAGTTACAGTTACAGGAGATGATCGCCTCAGGGGTGATATCACCAGTAACTGAAGCAACAGAATGGTGCAGTGGATTAGTCACTATTCCAAAAACTTCAGGCTCAGTGCGCCTATGTGTTGCACTGACTGGTCTAAATGCAGCGGTCAAAAGGGAGATCCATCCTATGGCGGCTGTGGAGGAGAGTTTGTCAAAGTTGGGGGAAAGCTCAGTGTTCAGCAAGCTAGATGCCAACAGTGGTTTTTGGCAGATAAATCTTGACGAGGAGTCTAGGAGGCTAACGACATTTTTATCTCCTTTCGGACGATTTTGTTTCAATAGGCTTCTATTTGGTGTTGCCAGTGCACCAGAGATCTTCCACAGAGCGATGTCCAGAGTGTTGGAGAGCATTGCTGGTGTTATTTGCCATATGGACGATATCCTCATTCATGATAAGGATCAACAAACTCATGGCGAGAGATTACAGGAAGTGCTCGGAGTTCTCCAGAACTCTGGTTTGACGCTAAATGTTCAGAGGTGTGAGTTCAGAAAAAGCTCGTTGACATTCCTGGGACATGCCATCAATCAGGATGGGGTAAATCCAGACCCTGCAAAAGTAGCAGCCATCCAGGACTTTCCTTCTCCTACTTGCAAGACGGAGCTAAGGCGCATCAATGGGATGCTAAACCAAATGGCAAAGTTTATCCAAATTTGGCTAGTCTAAATGCTACTATGAGAGAGTTGCTAAAAGAGAAAAGAGAGTGGGTTTGGGGACAGCCTCAAAAGAGGAGGAATTTTCAACGACGACGACGACGACGACGACGACGACGACGACAACAACAACAACAATAATTAATAATAGTAATAATAATAATAAATAAAAAATAGTAATAAACAATAATTATAATAATTGTTGCTGTTTGCTATTAATGATTTTCTTCTATTCATTATTATTATTATTTATTAATTATTATTAATTTAAATTATTATTTATGATTATTAATTATAATAATTATTATAATATTAAATAATTATTATTATTATTATTTTGTCAATGTTTTTGGTAAATAAATAAATAAATGAATGAAAAAACGAAACTACCTACTTCACTTACCTATCTCAACATGTGTACCAATGCCACAAAACTGGGTAAACGGAGCAATAAAAACTAAAACAACAAGGAGGTTGCATAACAACAATGGGTGCAAAGGTAACATTAGTTACAGTAACAATAGTAGTAGCAGTAATAAATTTCTTCTTGCCGTAATAACCTTCAGATGTTTCTCTATAGTAAGACTCTTTTGTGTACACATTGATTAGTCTACGCATTTTTCGCAATCTCTAATTGGCGTTTGCTGATAGCTGAAAACCAATGAAATATCGATGATAAATTGACTAATTAGCGTCTGCACAAGAAAATCTTCCCATATGACAATTCTCCATTTCATTTTTTTCTGTTACATTTATTATTCATGAAATTCAAAATAATATATTGACAATGACTTGACAAGTGGCAATATATTGAATATTGTTCTCTATGTAATATTTTTGAAACATGGTATGACCATGTTAGCATACAAACGAATAGTATGGTAATACAATTAACTTTGTCATACACTACTACTACTACATCATCATGATCATCATCATGCCAATAATAATAATTATAATAATAAAAATAATAATAATTATAATATTAATAAATTGAATAAATTCAATAACAAATTAATTAATAATAATAAATCAATTAATATAACACTAATAATGTTTATTAGTTATGTAATAATGTTTTTATAACAAACGAATAACAACAAACAAGCAAGCAACCCGACCAACCCGAACCGAACGAACCAACAAACGAACCGAACGAACCAACAAACGAACCAACAAACGAACCGAACGAACCAACAAACGAACCGAACGAACCAACAAACGAACCGAACGAACCAACAAACGAACCGAACGAACCAACAAACGAACCAAACGAACCAACAAACGAACCAAACGAACCAACAAATGAACCAAACGAACCAACAAACGAACCAACAAATGAACCGAACGAACCAACAAACGAACCGAACGAACCAACAAACGAACCGAACGAACCAACAAACGAACCAAACGAACCAACAAACGAACCAAAGGAACCAACAAACGAACCAAACGAACCAACAAACGAACCAAACGAACCAACAAACGAACCAACAAACGAACCAAACGGACCAACAAACGAACCAACAAACGAACCAACAAACGAACCAACAAACGAACCAACAAACGAACCAACAAACGAACCAACAAACGAACCAAACGAACCAACAAACGAACCAAACAAACCAACAAACGAACCAACAAACGAACCAAACGAAACAAACAAACAACTACTACTGCTGCTACTTTTGTGACCAGAATTAGACCAAAGAATAAATATCAAATTATCATATAGGAGTTGTTTGCTTTTATTTAACTAAATTGCTGTGAGAACATAACTCCAACAATTCTTCCCAGTTTAAAGTAGCCAGGGTGGCTCTCTATGAGGGGGGGGGGTGAGAGAGAATGAGAGCCAGGGACACATTGACACGCGGTGGGCGGAGCTTACGTTGTAGTTGAGCATTAATCCCATTATAACTTCATCGTATTACTAACAGAAAACGAATGAGACAGTCTATATCACTAAGGAAGCATAACTACTGCGGTTGTATTTATTATTAGCTTCATATAGCTGATATCATTCCTTTCTGTTGAATTGAGAGCTCTGTTGGATGGTGGCACCTAACTTGGCCACAAGTAAACTAGACCACTTTTTCACAGAGCTTATGAGTGATTTGATTCTTACCAAAAAACTTGTCAAGATAAAACTAAAACTCCACTGTTCAATGAGGGTTAACTCCCACTGATTATAATGGCTTTCTAGCATTCTTTCATGCAACTTCGATTATAATTTTACGGAATTTATAGAACATGCATATGTATGGATTTATGCATACAAAGTCAAAGATAAGACAATAGATTAGCAAAATGTGTGAAATAACATATTGTAAATCAGAACTTTGCAGAGAATAAAATTTCAACAGGAATTTTGTACACAACAAGTTATCACATGAATCACATAGCGAGTGCAATTTAAAAATAAAAATATACGCGCGTAAACAAATATAAAAAAAACATATATTTGTAATGTACATATATTTGTAATGCAGGAAATATAAATAACTATAAATGAAAGAAGTAACAGGGGAAAACCACTGAACTGAGCAAGTAGCTAACCAGAAATATAAATATTAACACAGCCACCAGTACGGAGGAAGTGATATTTTTCATCTCTCCAACTCAGTTTTCAGTTACAAATGAATCACCAGGCTCATTTCCTGAATGACTAACGACTGTAATTGTTGTCTTGTAGCAAGGAAGTCGCATCTATAGGTACTTTGCATGGCCAGTACTTCTGAGTAAAGCACCACATAATATGTCTTTTACGATCCCAAATATGTTCTGGAACTATTTCACCAGAGAGTTTATTGTTGCATTCTCCTGCAACAACAATAACAGCTGACAGTTGTAAACATAATAATTAAGTTACACAATGCTAAGCCAAAACTGGAAATTTTAGTTATAGTCACAGAATAAAAATGTAACAACAAATAACAAGTGGTCTGAGTAGCATCTCTTACCAATCAAACATCAAGCATACAGATTATTGCATAACTGTAATTAAATGCAAAATAATAATAATAAAAACGTGTGCTTTCTTGTTTGGCAAGATGATGTTGCTTTGTTGCTTATACTACTCGTCCACAACAATAAAGCATTGTCATTAGCACACATTCTTCTATAGCATTAATTATTATTTGTGAAAGTAGTAGTATATAAAATTATTTATTATTGCAATGTTGTACTCATCTGGATTGTTCATGCATACTGTCACTAACTCAGTTTGTGGAAAGGTTTAGTTACCCACCCATGGAGTTTATATGTTCAAAGAAGACACACACCACATCGTGTGTGGCACCATGGTGACACATATGGTGACACCATAATAATTTATTATATATATATTATAATTATAATATTATCTATTTTAATTGTAAAACTATAAAATTCAATTATTAATTATTATTATTAAAATTATTTACAATTCTAACAAATCCTAATAATCATAACAAAAATCATTATTAGAAGTTCATAGTAGCCAATGACAAAAAAATTATCAAATATCAACCACAAACAACAATAAATAAATTAAATAATAAAATTTATTGTTGATGATGATGTTTGTTGGATAGGCTGATAGTTTTATTTCTTAAAACAATATTATTAGTATTTATTAATAATCATCATATTGCTAGTAGATAGATAGAAGTATAAAAACAATCACAATTTTTTAGCAACATTAATAATTACAATAGTCACAAAACAATAATAATAATATATATATATATTAATAATTATTATTAAATTATTCCTTATTTATTACATACATTACTATTATAATAATATCTACCGCTTCTCATTGACTACTTACTGGAAAATCTTAGTTGTAGCATCCAGAGTTGAGATTGGTCAATTCTATCATGTCCAGTTGTAAAAGAAATTGTAAAACAACAAACCTTGACAAAAAATTGGTTCGTAGAGCTGAGCATGTGGCTAGCACATGGCAATAACTTGAGAGAAATATAAATAGACTTACTCAACAAAACCACATTTAAGTCGGCTTTTCGTTGAAAAAAGGCAGTTTACTCAGACTAGGACGTATTCTGTTACAGAATACGGCATCTCAAAATCAATCTGTCCCCGGCTCTCTCTCACTCTCTCCCCCCAAACCCCGCCCACCATCATAAACCCCGCCTCTTGAGAGCCGCCCCGGCTAAGTTTAAAGAATAGTAATAGATTTTTATACAGTCAGTCTACGCATGGCTATTGAACAGACAACATCTCACGCAAAACACTCTTTTCTATATATCTTGGTATTATTGAATCTGCTAGCATGTAATTCATATAGATATTCTATAGCACTGCCTGCTCCTATAGCCATCAAGGAGTCGGTGTACATACAAGAGTGGGAGTTAGAGACAACCGTGTCAACAGACACACGAACTCAAGTATAGCATAACCTACCTTTGGTTTTGTAGCTTGTACCTACAGGGGCTAATACCTACCTGCAGATGATACCGACTACATAGACACTTAACCAGAGACTAACATTATTCACGGCTAGACTGGAACCTAATTCTATACGACATTCCGTAGACGTTGATCTGAGGGAATACCGCTCACAATAAGTGCACAAGGTGAGGCATTAATTCCCCACATTTCCGTTCAGATCACTACAACTACTACTACTACTGCTACTACTACTACTACTACTACTACTACTACTACTGATAATAATCTAATGATGCTGCTACTACTACTACCTACTACTACTACTACTGCTGCTGGCACTACTACTACTGCTACTACTACTATTACTACTGCTGCTGGCACTACTACTGCTACTACTACTGCTGCTGGCACTACTACTACTACTACTACTACTAATACTACTGCTGCTACTACTACTACTACTACTACTACTACTACTACTACTACTGTTACTACCACTGCTGCTACTATGGCTACTACTGCTACTACTACTGCTACTACTACTACTGCTACTACTGCTGCTGCTGCTACTACTACTACTACTACTGCTACTACCACTGCTGCTACTACGGCTGCTACTACCACTACTACTACTCTACTGCTACTACTACTACTACTACTACTACTACTACTACTACTACTACTACTACTACTACTACTACTACTACTACTACTACTACTACTACTACCTACTACTACTACTACTACTACTGCTGCTACTGCTACTACTACTGCTGCTACTACTTCTGCTACTACGGCTGCTACTACCACTACTACTGCTACTACTACTCTACTGCTACTACTACTACTACTGCTGCTATTACTACTACTACTGCTTTTGATGCTGCGGCTACTACTACTGCTGATGCTACTACTACTACTGCCGCTGCTGCTGTTAATACAATACTACTGCTGTGTCTACTACTGCTTGCTACTACTACTACTACTGCTGCTACTACTACTACTGCTGTTATTACTACCACTACCAACTACTACTACTGCCAGCCAGCCACTACTATTACTTACACTGCTACTACTACTGACACTGCTACAGCTATTACTACCACCAACTACAACTACTGCTCCCTATTATTACCTACCAAGTTTACTATACATACAACACCTGTGCCTTGAAACACACTGCTGTTGTTTTTATAATAAGATTATTATCATAATAATCTTATTATAAAAACATCCATAGCATTTTGTTATGATCATTATTATTGTTGCTTAATTATGCCATGATAATCTAATGACAATGTCATAGCTCAAGAAATGTCTAACAAAGCCAGTGCCTGTGAGGGTTGATGGAGTAGTTTTAATATTGTTACCAAAAACAGAGGTTTGTTATCATTCATTTCACCAACAACAAAAATTTGCTCAGCTGAACCATAATAACCATACTTGTCATGTTGGCGCTTGTGAAAAAGGGGAGAATCTAAGACCTGATTCTTATGGTGGCAGCAGCTGGGTTTGACGGGATAACAGTGGTGTCTGTGAGTTGTTTTGAAATCACTTAATAATTAATTTGTTTATATAGATATACATGTATGTTCAGAAAATCAATCACGATACAAAAAGCTGCTATGTATAACAAACCAAAACTAACATGAAGACAATAATGAACTGAAAACAATGTACACCTTGGCGGGTAATCTCTAAGTCTGGTTTTTTGCTCCATGAAAATGTAAAAATTTAGTTTGCAAGAGCTTTTAGGGAGGGCAATATAATTTCTGGAGTTTTCAGGGAGTTCAGCAGTTTTCAGTAGTAAAGAAATTTTGTACTTAATTCCAGGAGATTTCCTGTCCAGGTAGGAAACATGACAGATAGGGGCCGAACAAAAATGATTGTGACAACAGTCAATCAGCCTTCCAGAAACACCACTCATTCTAGTTTATGTACTACTGTATCGCACCGCTTTCAATCTGGGTGAGAATAAAGCTCGCCGGCATATTTGAATATGATAGGTAATAGTGCTAGTAGATATTATAAATCTTTGAACTTTTATTTCACTCACTACCTTCTCATAAGATAATCCACAACTATATAAATTTACCGTGACGACACGTGGAAGTATGATAACATAACTGTTGAAATTTTTGAGGTGGCGTATGTAAACCTTTGTACATGTATAAAACTGATGCATGAAGAATTTCATTGTTGACGTTAGGTAGGTAGAACTACATTCTCACTTGCCTTTGTTTTCTTTCAACAAAGACCTGTATTATTTTCTCATTTGATTTTGTACCGAACTAATATTTTGAATGTACGACTATTTTTTTTTACTGTGACATGACTGTCATGTTTATTCAGGGCATCCTTATGAGGTTTTTTCATAAATCTTCAGGATGTTTGTTGACAAAGAAATGCAAGTTTTAGCGTGTACAGAACTCATGCGAGTCTAGTATTTGTTATGACAAAGCATCTGTATATAAAATTGTTCCGCACGGTTTTTTAATTTTTCAAATATTCCTGCAGGACTAACTCTTCAATAACATTTGGTTTGACAATGCACTGTAAATCTGCAATTTCGTATTGCGCCGTGGGCCCTTAGGATTTCAGTTTGTCATGCAAATTCTCTGTTATTTTACTGACCCTGTGGTGTACTATTTATCATAGAGCAATCACATTATGTAACCAAAAAAATGACTTTCATGGAGAGCCATTTCCAAATGAATAAAGTTACTTGATATCTCTTACCATTAGCTAGCTTCCACGGCCTTATTGCGTACGCATCGTCATACAATGGAACCACTGATTGGTACCACGGATCTGATTTCGCATCACTGATTTCACTTCACTATAACAACACCGTTGTCAGCAAGGCTCGACAGTGGGACCTCAAACATTTTCTTAATTATTTTTATGAGGCAACCACTGGTGTGACCCAACAATTTTTGCACCAATTAATGGACAACGAATTGATCTAAAATCTTATGCTCTATTTGAGACCAAATTGTCTATATAAAACTTACACTTGTGCTAGCTACAAGTTTATTATTCCGACTAATTTATTTAATATTGTGCTTTTGGATTACTATAATTATATATTTATAATAGTTATAATAACATAATTACAATATAATTATGTTATACTACTTATAATTATTATCCATATAATTAGAACTCTGATTAGCCGATTTTTCTATAGCTGATGCTGATATAAATATGTGCTATATAGCACCGTGCAGTTGTCTGCTCATGGTTGTTTGTTACCAATACAAACAACAATGAGATAAAGTATAGATATATTACCATGAATAGATAGCTACTAGCTCACTTGGCTGGTAACCCTTGTCAGCGTAGGCAGCATTGTGTATATCTTAGACATACTGCGCTGTTTGTAATAATGATTATACTAAATGTGGTGCTTCTGTGCATGCTTGGAGTTGTCTTCTGTCATGATGTGCCAACTGGTACATTTACTGCCACCTCCAACGGAGCTCTAGAATTTTCTGTTGCTGGTATGACTGAGAGCGATTTATTTTTTACTTCTAAATTTGTACTATTTACAGCCTTTCAGATCCAGTAATCCACTATTGATATGTCAGAATATTTAATGTTTGCTTAGCTTTGATTTCTCAACTTGTTATAACACTCACCTCCTTGGATTCTTGTAGACTATCTTGGAACACACACTATACACTTGCACTATAACATCAACAAACCACTGTCTGGCGTTTCTGCTGCTGATTATAATCCTGACATCACTGAAAAGTCAGCAGGTTCGCTAAACTATAATTGTTTGGTTGTCATTCTGACTTGTATGTTTTATGGTTTTGTGTTATATTGTTTCATAGTTAGTATTAATCGTATTAAAAATTTATGCTCTAGCAAAAAAGTGTATATCTTTAAAAAATTACTATATTGGTTCAAGGTCATACCTAAACAAAAACTTCTTGCCTCAATAAATCAAAAATTATTGTTATTATGGCTATGGAAATGCTCACTTGTGTTACGAGAACAATCTCTAAATGGAAATAACTACATCATGTATGAAACAGCTAAACTAACCTTGAAGATACACGGATGTAAATAGTCTTGTAGATTTCGTTAAAGTTTGTGAATGTAAAACCATTCTTTTCCCTAATTCTACTCTCAGCAAACTACATTTGGTAATTGAACAAATCCTAAAAAGGCTCGAGCGGAGAAAATGTAAAATATTGAGGATACAAAATAGTAATAACAATCAAGTGTTTTAGCTTCAAGTCATATCGCTATAGCAACTGATTCAACCATCAGCTGAACCTGAGGTTATAGCTATTTAATAAATAGTCTTTTGGCACAAAACATTTACCTTGCACTCATTCAAGATTAATATCAAGTCTTGGTATCTCTTGACTTTTGTAATGCAGTGTGATTAGGCTTCAATGCCTACAAGGGTGGACAGATAAACATTCACAACTCTGTATCATGTATTAGTATATAGTAGTATTTTATACATTTTGTCATGTGTTAGTTATAATTTATACATATGCTCAACACATGAATGCAATAATAATATTGTGCAGATGGCACATGGAAACACAAAAATGACAAGGTCAGCGTGAAGCCTGGAGATGAAATTAATTACTGGATATTGTTTCAAACCATCCACGGAGGCTTTCAGAAAACTGATCTACACAGTAAAATACCTGGTGAGTTTACCTGCATGTAACATATTGTACCTGTGAGCTGCTCAATTACCTGGAAATACTATAACCAATTTGCTAGACAGTATTTAATAAAAAGTTGCTACTAAACTTTAATTTCAAGGTCATCGCTTCCTAGGGCATCTAAATGCTGTCTGTATTTTAAGTAAAAAGTAGTAATTAACAACACTTACTTGAGTTTTTCATCTTCTCTACTAAAAGTTAGAATAAAAATTTATAAAAAAAATATTGACTATAACTTGCAAACAAGACATAAAACAGCAAATTACAAGAATTTATTTGGTTTATTCAGAGAACTTGCTGCAGGAACAGTTGAGAATAAGGAAGCTAAAAACCACCAGGAGGCATATACGATTATTGTTATCTATTTCAATTTTCACAGTTTTTATGCTGGCTTTCTACATAGTTAGCAAAGATTTTGTGTATGTTTGGTTTGTGTACGAATGGGACAAACTGTGTTTCTCTTAAAATTTACCCGAGTTGGTTAGTTAAGCACCCTGAGATTATCAAAGTATTGGCAGAGCTTCTGTTGTTGTTAGCCATTAAGTTGATTCATATTATTATTGATGAAAATCAATATTACATATTTAAAATAATAATACTAATTATAAAATATTATGGTTATAATTTATGAATATTAGGTATAAACTGTTTAATTATTTTTTTAGATGTGGTATTATTTATTATAATTGTTGATATTATTACAAGAGTGACTGTAGCTAAAAACTGGATACGAGTTACTGGTGAATAAACAAAAGCCTTGCGAGTGCCTCGATAGTTATCTGCTGGAGGTCAAGATTTAGGTATATCCTCTGTAATTGGCTGCCAGCTGGTTCCTAGGCTATCTTTACCATGAAGCTCTACTTTTATAGCCTGCACTTCCCGCATAAGTGATTACTCTATTGTCATGTTGAGGTATACTTACATTGTATTGTACATCCGTTGTTTTAGCTCCAACAACCACCACAACAACAACAACCACAACACAGACAACTCCACCTACCAACCACACAACCACCCCGCACCCTCACTCTAATGTGACCACCACACCCACCCCTCCGGGACCTACCCCACCCCGTCCCACTCCGGCCCCACATCCAGGTATTATTCTCTCTCAGTACATACAAAGTCTGTACATCTGTATTGGTCTAAGCCGCTATTGCTTATAACTTTTGTGTTGGAGGTAATAACAATCTCTCTGTAGATCAGTGCACCAAGTACCCGTGTGTGATATTTGAGGATGAATTTGATACGCTGGACTTTAAGACCTGGCAGCATGAGCTGACTGCAAGTGGTGAGGGGGTAAGTCAAACATATAAATGGTTTGTTTGGAAATAATTATTTTATTATCTTTGAATTTCCAAAGATAAGCGAGTTGTTTGTAGCGGTTTGATTGGCTGATTACTTGTCATTTGTTTTTGTACTACCACTGAACCCTTGACACATGCACCTGTATACGCCAGACACGTGCACCTGTATATGCTTGACACGTGCACCTGTATATGCTTGACACATGCACCTGTATATGCTTGACACATGCACCTGTATACGCTGGACACGTGCACCTGTATATGCTTGACACATGCACCTGTATATGCTTGACACATGCACCTGTATATGCTTGACACGTGCACCTGTATATGCTTGACATATGCACCTGTATATGCTTGACACATGCACCTGTATACGCTTGACATATGCACCTGTATATGCTTGACACATGCACCTGTATACGCTTGACATATGCACCTGTATACTCTTGACACATGCACCTGTATACGCTTGACATATGCACCTGTATATGCTTGACACATGCACCTGTATATGCGTCTAAGTGTTTGTTGCGCATATTGTTTGTAGATCTAGTCTAAGTTCTACCTGAGCAATGTCTATGTTGACTTGGAGTTACCGTTGCTATTATAGATTAATGCTCACTTGAGCGCTTACTAAAAATTATTATTTATTATTAAAAGTGGCTCAGAAACTGCTCCGATGGACAGATTAGCCGAGCTGGTTCTATGTTATAAATTTATAATATTTAAATGGAAATATATACGTTGTTATCTCGCTATGACAAAATTTATGAAAATTCTAGTCAATGTGAATTGCGTACAGTAAGCACTGTTGTTGTAGCTATTAATTAGAATGAGGTTGAAGCTACTCGGAATAGATAGTAGATACACAAGCTAACTCATATAAATAAAGTGAGTTTTTTCCCTAAGAGAGAACAACTCCAAACACATTACATAGATTTCTGTAGTGAGGACAACTCTGATAAAATCAATTATTAATGCTCTATGTATGATGTCAAGCTGTCACAATGAAATAAAAAAGTCCTCCCTCTCCACAGCAAATTTTAAGACAAATGTTTTAATTTTTGATCCCATAATTCATCAACCTCGTCCAAATTCTGTATGTGTTATAATCAGACAAAGTTAAGGTATTGTATATTTTTTCATAAAGCCATCGTGGTCCGCTAACATTTTTCAGAACCAAACGGCATATAAAAGGGGGGGGGGGGCGGTCTAAGTCCCCGGTAGCATGAATAAGAACTAATGTAACAGTTGTCTTCTTTTAATTCCCAGTTTTGTCTAAGGCCTGTTAGCGCTATTGTAGTTGCTTCAACCATAGAGGTATAGATAGAGGTGTAGGTCAACCATAGAGGTATATAGATAGAGGCGTAGGTCAACCATAGAGGTATAGATAGAGGCGTAGGTCAACCATAGAGGTATGGATAGAGGCGTAAGTCAACCATAGAGGTATAGATAGAGGCATAGGTCAACCATAGAGGTATAGGTAGAGGTGTAGGTCAACCATAGAGGTATAGATAGAGGCGTAGGTCAACCATAGAGGTATAGATAGAGGCATAGGTCAACCATAGAGGTATAGATAGAGGCGTAGGTCAACCATAAAGGTATAAATAGAGGTGTAGGTCAACCATAGAGGTATAGATAGAGGCACAGGTCAACCACCGAGGTATAGATAGAGGCGTAGGTCAACCATAGAGGTATAGATAGAGGCGTAGGTCAACCATAGAGGTATAGATAGAGGCATAGGTCAACCATAGAGGTATAGATAGAGGCGTAAGTCAACCATAGAGGTATAGATAGAGGCGTAGGTCAACCATAGAGGTATACATAGAGGCATAGGTCAACCATAGAGGTATAGATAGAGGCGTAGGTCAACCATTGAGGTATAGATAGAGGCATAGGTCAACCACAGAGGTATAGATGGAGGCATAGGTCAACCATAGAGGTATAGATAGAGGCATAGGTCAACCATAGAGGTATAGATAGAGGCATAGGTCAACCATAGAGGTATATATAGAGGCATAGGTCAACCATAGAGGTATAGATAGAGGCATAGGTCAACCATAGAGGTATAGATAGAGACGTAGGTCAACCATAGAGTTATAGATAGAGGCGTAGGTCAACCATAGAGGTATACATAGAGGCATAGATCAATGATAGAGGTATAAATAGAAGGGTCAACATAACACCATTGAGCCTTGTTCACTTTTTCTGAAGGATTGCTTCTACATTTGGCGGGCGTTTAATTATAACAATATATACAGAAATTGTGCTAATAAACCACTTTTTGATGGTAATGAAATTTTATTTGATAAATCTATATCAATGATTATCATAGTGGTGTACTATTAATGAGTTGCTAAGTTGTAATTTAAAAAGATATTTACAAAAAATAGTTCGTAAAATAATAATACTGTTTTAAAAGCCTAATTATCGTATTTTTGTTCTGCAGGGTAAATAAGACACCCAGAAAAATTTTGTGATTCCATTTCTAGTGAAAAATGTTGAAAATTTCATTACTTTTGACTTTTAAGTTTTTTCAAAAATGTTTTTAAAACTTTTCTATATGGCAAGCATTATGAATGCCGAAACAGAACATGGAAGAGTTAACTATCACTGTATGGTTGTTCCACAAAAGAGTATGCCAGAGTTACGCCTCCATTTATACCTCCTGGTTTCAAGTAATACGCATCTCTTTCCCTTTTTGAAAAATTAGAAATGGAATAACTACGATAGCATCAATGAGCTCTATTTTATAGAACTGGGAGTTTGAGGTCTATGTGAACAATAGAAGTAACTCTTGGGTAAACAACAGCAAACTACATATCCGTCCAGTAAGTATCCTTTTCTTCCAGTAGATGTGTATGAAGTAACTTGTGTATCATTTGCTGACCTGTATTACCACATTGACAGACGCTGACAGCAGACATCTATGGAGAGCAGTTTCTATCATCTGGGCTCTTAGACATCTGGGGTAACACTCCTGCCTCAGCCTGCACAGCCAACCAGTTCTATGGCTGTTTGAGAGCAGGCACCGCCACCAACTACATCAATCCTGTTCAGTCTGCAAGAATTCGATCTGTTCACAGCTTCTCCTTCAGATATGGCAGAGTAGAGGTGGAAGCAAAGATGCCCAAAGGAGATTGGCTGTGGCCAGGTAAGACAGATGTAAAACTATTTGTTATTGGCTGTGGCCAGGTAAGACAGATGTAAAACTATTTGTTATTGGTTGTAGCCAGGTAAGACATGTAAAACTATCTGTTATTGGTTGTAGCCAGGTAAGACAGATGTAAAACTATGTGTTATTGGCTGTGGCCAGGTAAGACAGATGTAAAACTATGTGTGATTGGCTGTGGCCAGGTAAGACAGGTGTAAAACTATGTGTTATTGGTTGTAGCCAGGTAAGACAGATGTAAAACTATTTGTTATTGGTTGTAGCCAGGTAAGACAGATGTAAAACTATTTGTTATTGGTTGTAGCCAGGTAAGACAGATGTAAAACTATGTGTTATTGGCTGTGGCCAGGTAAGACAGATGTAAAACTATTTGTTATTGGTTGCAGCCAGGTAAGACAGATGTAAAACTATTTGTTATTGGCTGTGGCCAGGTAAGACAGGTGTAAAACTATGTGTTATTGGATGTAGCCAGGTAAGACAGGTGTAAAACTATTTGTTATTGGTTGTGGCCAGGTAAGACAGATGTAAAATTATGTGTTATTGGCTGTGGCCAGGTAAGACAGATGTAAAACTATTTGTTATTGGTTGTAGCCAGATAAGACAGATGTAAAACTATGTGTTATTGGCTGTGGCCAAGTAAGACAGATGTAAAACTATTTGTTATTGGCATGGATGGAATATAACAGGATTGCCAGAAACCCGAACGGGGTGTAGCCAATTTTGGCCAATGGGAAGTCATCCATGGCGCCCATATTGAACTGGTTGTTCGGAGCGGAAACATAAACTACTATAGCAGCTCGGAAAAATAATCGTAAATATTTGTATTAACGCGATGTTCTGATTTTCTAGTTTCGGAGCGGAAGCTGCACAAAGTTTGCCACATACCAAAGATTACATATATGTTATCGTTGGCAAATACAATTTTGTCCTCGGAGCGGATATGGTATTGTAAGTAAAAAGTAGTTGAATCGTCAAAACTAGCGCAGTACGCCCACGGCGTGAACTTGACGTGTAAAAACTGATAAAAAAACGATATTTATTACGAGATCCAAGTGGTCTTGAAAATTTAGGAGCAGTATGGCGGTTCCCACAAACGGCTACATTTGGCTCGTCACAAAATTTCTATTACGCGGCCGCAGCTGGCAATCCTGTTGTATTTCATCCATGGTTATTGGTTGTAGCCAGGTAAGACAGATGTAAAACTATGTGTTATTGGTTGTAGCCAGGTAAGACAGATGTGAAACTATTTGTTGTTGGTTGTAGCCAGGTAAGACAGATGTAAAACTGTACTCCACAACTTTCTCCGGTATGAAGTTTTACCAAAAGCTAATGCCTCTCTGTACAATTGTACTTG
Source organism: Cryptosula pallasiana (assembly GCA_945261195.1). NCBI lineage: Eukaryota > Metazoa > Bryozoa > Gymnolaemata > Cheilostomatida > Cryptosulidae > Cryptosula > Cryptosula pallasiana. Next base: position 12,696,030 of record OX183137.1, on the reverse strand, counting down.
CATCCAGCCCAAAACTGTATCTTGCTTGCATTGGTAAGAAATAGTTGGTATGCCGTTAGGCATTTGTACCAAAAGGTTTCACATGTACTTGCCCATCAGGAAATGGAATAATTGTGAAGATCGACTGTTGTATGACCCCTAGACAACTCACAGTCAAATAAAGTGGTCGATCACACAAGCGTGTACTACATGTTATATACATGAACTTTTAACCTCGTTGGTTTGTAGTCAGTAGCACTAAGCCCCGCCCACTTTACCACTGGTGGACAATAGTTGGCACATGCACAGGCAAGGGTAGAGAAAGCTAAACACACATTCTTATCGGATACATCAAATATGGTGACACTCTAGATACAGCTGTGTAACGCGTTGTTATTTATCCGTTAATTGTGTGGTTATACACAATGCATTAGGGTGGCACTTACAGTCACAGTAGTAGTAATATATGAGCAGATCTCCCTACCAAGTGTTTTTTTGTGGGGTCATAATCTGGGGTGATGCAATGGGTTACGGCGTTGGATGGATTCGCCGAGTTTATATTGTATTTTATTTGAGGGGTATTTGAGTGGCATTTGAGTGGCATTTGAGTTTTGATTATTTTTTTACCTACTTTGAACTTATATGACGTATAGATTTTGAATGTATGGCATTTAAGTTTTTGATAATTTTTTACATAACTCGAACTCATATAGTATTTTGAGAGAGAGGAGAGAGGAGTTATATCTAGCTTGAATAAATACATTGATTAAAAATGAATCAATATATAATTATATACATTTATTACATAATAAGCAGGGGTAAACCTTCCCATATAATATAGCTAGAGTCAGTAAAGACTAAGTAATACAAAGCACCAGGTCTTGTAATGATAATAAATGCAAAGTCTTTTTCTTTACATTGCATCTTAAAAAATCCTCAAATTAGCTTCTATATGGTTAAAATTTACAGTATTTGGGAAATAATTGTAATAGAAAACATTATATCTGTTAAAATTTACTGTAAATTTTATGTAGTACAAAGTACTATAACCTTCATTTATTCACTTGAGACTACATATCATCAGCATTTTGAGATCAAGTCTATATATATATACGATGAATGATTTCTTGTATTATATATATATAGTTATAGTAACTATTCTAAAAAGAAGACTATTATGAAGGTTTTTATTTAAGCCAAAGTAGGTTCGGTAGATACTCCATCAGAACACACTCGTCTTTTAGCATAAAAATATGTGAGTCCTCGCTTTATTTGCTTGTATGTCAACATTTTTTGATCCTTTACTACAAATCCTCGATTTTTACCCATAAACGACTTTTTTGTATTCAATACATTTAGATAACTGTCTTTGTTCAATTGATTAATTCGTTTGTTCAAACCTTTTGAGCTAAACTTGTTTCCTTTTTCTCCCCAGCAATAATAGGATTTAGAGTTAAGAGCAACAATTCCATCTCCGGTAAATTCCCCTTTAAACAATCCAGGTGTTCTTTTTCCATGTTTTAGTACTTTTTCACAACATTCTTGCATGCTCCATTCTAAACCCATTGTTTTGATTCTTAAAAATTCATCTCTATGTTTGTCACAGTATGGTCGTGGAAACCAATCACCATATTCATTGTAAAACTCTTTTTTCATACTTGGTTTTACCAGTGTTTCTAATGTTCCGCTCAACGCCATGTATGCGCTATCTGTATCCATTTCAAAATATTGGAAATCACTTCTGTCAATATATCTATAAATAAAAAGATTGCTTCAATTATTTGGAAGTTTTACTTACTTATACATGATAATAGTAGGGGATTAGGTTTTACTTACTTATCCATAAAGTCGTAGTAAAACTGTAGCATTCTCAGTTTAGCATACTGTAGCACGGAGAAACCCAAGTGTACTGGAACATTCATAGTTAGCTGAAATGATGGTGATACTGATTAGCAAAGTAAACTTGTGGAATATAAATTTTGAATTGCAAAATAATTGTTTTAAAACTTACTAGTTGTTTACAGGTTACGATTTCATAAAAATCATCTGCTATCTCTTCCATGGAGATAAATTTGTTTCCTCTGATACGAAATGAAGCTTTTCTGGCGCCTTCGATGAACTTGATGGTGGTATGTTTTTCTTTATCAGTGATTGTTTTTCCATAAGCAGCATTTCCTACCAACTTGCTAGTAGTAGCGAGTAATTCTTGACTAGGATCTGCATCTCCCATTCTCCTAGCGTCTGAAACCGATGTTCCAAAAGCTTCAAAAGCTTTTCTAGGAATATATTCTATTAGCTGATAAACTTTGGTGACTTTCAATCCTTGTTTCAAGTACCATTTCAACAAAGGACTCATTAGCAATATCTTATCTCCGTACATACTTCCAACTAATGAGCGTTGAGGAGTCTTTAAAAAACCTTCGGCTTCAGCAAAGACTTTCATTTCATCGCTCAAGTGTTCTCTGGTTAACATCGTATTTTTAAAAATCGGAGGCATTTCGGAGAACTTTTCTTCCTCTTCCTCAGGAACTTCGATGTCACATTCAACAAATCCGAAGAATTCCTCTGATTGAACTCTCTCCAACACTTCTTCTTGATTCAGCTTTTTTTCAAGTATTTTAGGGTAGAAAGAATTGTAAAACGTGTTGACAAATTTTTGTAAATTTGTATGAGTTTTTACACGTTTCATCCAGTCACACTCCCATATCGAGATTACAGTGTAACCTAATGCTCGAAGATATTCTTCATTTTCCATCGTAGTTTTAAACAGATTTGCTTTTGATTTTCTTCCACTAGCTTGAAGCTCTTGCTCTTTAGCGTTGTTATAAGAGCAGTCGTGACCATGCCAAAAACATCCGTGGAATTGAAAGACATGACGATTTTCAACACAGAATCCATCAACTGGTAATCCTCGCTGCCCGAGAGTAACTTCTCCTCCATTGAGCTGATGTCTGATATTGATTTTTTTTGAGAACATTTGGAACTGTAACCAGCTATGAGCTATCTTGCTAAATTTTACTGGTTCAGCGACAAAGGAGTTTTCGATTTTTCTTCTTCGAGGATAGCCAGTAGGCATTGATTGCATCATACACCATAAATAGAGCGCATTTGCATCAACTCCATAGATTCTATCACAAACCTTTGCTTCTTTTCCCAACCAATGTTCTCTAATTTTAGTTATACCTTTTTCGTGATATCTATGCATCACTAGACTTGGCCCACCAACTATGTTTTTCTTTATTAGAGGATAAAGTTCTGCATTGCAGTTGTCAATCAGACAAATTGGGAGAGTCTGACGAAACGAGTTACCGAGTTCATCAAAAATCAAGTATGTAGAGAGGTATGGAGGGGGTGGTTGAGGAGCTTTGTTAAACATCCATCGAATCGCTAATCCTGGTAAAGATATACCATCTTTTAACATATCAATCCCATGCTCTCTGTAGATCGATCTTTGTCTTTCCAACGCTTGAACAAATGGTTTTACATCCAAGTTGTTGTACCATTTTAAAAAGTCCCTCATTGTCTTCATGTCGTTATCTTTCCATGCTTCTTGACAAATTATGTACTCTTCTTCACTGATATTCTTTTGTTTTAAAGAACTGTAAAAAGCTTCTCTTGGAGGTAGATGTTCTTGATTAAGTTGTTCCAAGTCTTTCATCCATTCATAAGGAAAAAATCCTTTTCCGGCTTCACATTTGTATGCTTTGAGATACATTTCATAGCTATATCCAGGAGCGATGAAGTTTGTACAATCTAAAAACAAAAAAGATCCTATTCCGATAACAGGCATCTTGGTTCCTTTTTTTATAACAAAATCAAAATCTGTGTCGGAGACATCTTTCAATTTTTGAAGCAGTTTTCCTTTCATCACATTGACATCATAAGTCTGTGAATTGAAACCTAGAATAGGGAGTTTTTTCATATAGCTGTACAAATCATCCAGAACTTTTTCAGCTCCTGTTCTACGCCTGAAACAATTTTTTTCAAAATCACTACGAAACTTTTCTTCAGCTTCTTCCAGTCGTTGTAATTCATCTTCTATCTGTTTTATGATTTGCGAAAATTGTTTTTCCAATCGGCTATATGATTCTTCACTAATATCGTCCAAGTATTTAATGAACTTTCCAACGCATTCATCATCATTCCCTTTATTGACAATACAACATGGGTTGTTGAAGCCTGGTACGTTTGAACAAATTGAAATACTTAAAAGTTTATGCTCATTCGTGTAAATGGTTGTGTCTGTATCTCGTTCTTTTTCGCAATTAGGTAACAAACACTCTAATTCGAATGTTGCAAAAAATGGATAGTATCTCAAGGAATCATCTGACCCGATATCTATCCCGAATTGAACCTTCAGTTTGTCGAATATTGTAGCAGTAGGACTGTATTGTCCTCCAGAAAACTGCATAGTTGTTGCCTCTGAGATTGAACATCTGTGTCTTTTCAGATTCCCCAATCTGTCATAACAAGTAGAACAGGTTGGACATCTGTAGGCTCTGACATATCCTTCCAAGTTTGTAATAAGACTGAAGTGATTGATATAAAGATCCAAATATAGATTCTCCTTATAACTGGAGTTTGAATTCCAAATAACTGTTGAAGTCATATCATCATTTAAAGAAAACACTGTTATCTTCAGTTGAAATGCTCGCTCCAAAAGCAATAAATCAGCTTCTGTCACTCCTTTCCCATCACAACTTTTACCACTATCACCATAGATGAAACTATGATATTGTTGTTGGTACTCCTTCACCTCCTTAATTATCGGATCTTTTGCAATTCCACCATTTTTTTGTAGTTCTTTGTGTAATGCTAGACATCTAAAAAAGCAAAGATTGTCGGTAATTCGTATTCCTTTTGTGTTTTTTAACATGGTTCGTATGTGTCTGTTGTTAATGAGGTGAGAGGGTAAATGCTTTGGTGGTGATCCAACTTTTCCCATTCCGAGTAGTTTGTAGAAATAAAACGAAATGTTTGTGATTAACATCAATCTCCAAGTCGTATTTGGTCTCCGTCTCAAGCTATTTGTACGATGATCAGTCTCCATAACATCAACAAAGAAGTCATCAAGATCTCCTTCAGTTTCAATCAGTTTAGCTTTTGGATATACGGTAGCATTGTTTGATGATGAGTGAAAGTATCGGAGTTCACCATCATTTTTATTTTCTAGTATACAACCTACGCTACAGTTGACTTTTGCTCTCGAGCTCAATTGTCTCCAAACTTTTTTTAGCAATTCTAACACTCTTGAATCATGATAGTCATTTTGGTGGGTATCAGCTTGGTCTCTTGGAATCCCATCCCAAAGTCTTACATTTAAAAGTTCTATGACTTTTCCAGCTCTATGTTTCGTTTTCATAGCTCCCCAATATCTAGCTATCAAATCATCCCATTCTTCATCTTGAAAAGTTGGAGCTGTGCTATCATCAACAATACCTAGGGTTGATGCTCGGGTAGGTCTTTCAAAATTTAAATCTTCCATTTCTTCTTCTTCTTGTTCTTCCTCTTGTGCTTCTTCCTCTTCTTCTTCTTCTTCTTCTTCTTCTTCTTCTTCTTCTTCTTCTTCTTCTTCTTCTTCTTCTTCTTCTTCTTCTTCTTCTTCTTCTTCTTCATTTTCTATCATTGGATCATTCTCATTTTCTTCAACTATCTCCTCCACAACCGGCTCTATATCTTGAGCTATTATGCTAGTCTTTGGTGGTGAAGGCTCAGCACCAAACCCTATTTGATTGATTGTTTCATCAGGTAAACGAAAACAAATGAGATTTTCTTCTAACCATTTCCAATTAGGGGAAATTTCAGGGTTTTTTTCTTCTACATTCTCCTCCCGATAATTTAAACTTTGTCTACAATAGAAATGTTAACACATAATAGTTGTTCTATAAAACATTCACATACATTTTGTATGAAATGTAACAGAAGAAAAAATGACTTAAACACCATTATCAATTAATTTTTAAAATGGAATTAGGAAAAAAGGCTCAAACATTATTATTAGTTAGGTTTTTAAAAACTTACTGTGTACTATGACATGAATTCTCAACTCCCTCTTTTACATTAATTCTCTGATATTCTGAGTCCTGTCTACAATAAAGAGATAACGCATTATTTTTGCTGATTCAAGAGATGACTATAAAAAAAACAGCAAAAAAAATTACTCTACTAACGTTATTAATTTATGATTTTAAAAACTTACTGCTTATCAAAGGCTATTGTATTTTCAGTAGTTGCTGAAACTTGAAAAGTCGAAGGTTTGTCTTGAAAAGCATTTTCAAGTTCCATTTCCATTTCATTTTCATATTCAGCATTGCATTCATCATTCATGTATTCATTATCAGCGTTTGAAAAACTGATATCATTTTGATTTTTCATGAGCCATTCCCATTCCTTATGTATGTCTACATCAGTATCATCCTCTTCTGTTTCCATAGCACTATAATAACAAAAAAATCATTACTTTTTAATAGAAGTGACAATAGCACATAAAAAGGTAAGTTAAATGTCTCAGCTAATAAATTTTACCTTGTGAATAAAACTCCTAGTAGTCAGTTGGTATATTATATAGTAGATGTTGAGGCTTCAGTTACTGTTGTTAGAACGAGTGATTTATTGTGTGAAAGCATTACTTTTTAAGTAGACAAAAATTAAGTGAGATAATTAAGTCAGATAATTAAGTCTTAAGTTCAATGAAAATTTTCAAATTCACACAGAAAACTTTTAACAGTCAGTAAATGTAGTAGTAGATGTTGCTCCTCCGATCACTGTTGTAGAACTGGATGCTTTCTGTGTGAAAACAGTGGCTCTTAAATAGGTAAAGTTGCACTGGTTGAACTCTATAAATACCAACCTTCTTTATAATATAACTATGAATCAGAATTTTGTCCACGCGAAAACCAATGCTTTCGCGGGAATAAATAATTTATTTTCACGCGAATGTAAACCATTGCTTTCGCGGGAATAAATATTTTATTTTCGCAGGGATGGAAACCGTTGCTTTCGCGGGAATAAATAATTTATTTTCACGCGAATGGAAATCGTTGCTTTCGCGGGAATAAATACTTTGTTTTCACGCGAATGGAAACCGTTGTTTTCGCGGGAATAAATAATTTATTTTCACGCGAATAGAAACTGTTGCTTTCGCGGGAATACAAATTTTATTTTCACACGGATACAAACCAATGCTTTCGCGGGAATAAATACTTTATTTTCACGCGAAGGGAAACTGTTGCTTTCGCGGGAATACAAATTTGATTTTCACGCGAATACAAACCAATGCTTTCGCGGGAATAAATACTTTATTTTCACGCGAATGGAAACGGTTGCTTTCGCGGGAATAAACAATTTATTTTCAATCGAATAGAAACTGTTGCTTTCGCGGGAGTACAAATTTTATTTTCACGCGGATACAAACCAATGCTTTCGCGGGAATAAATAATTTATTTTCACACGAATAGAAACTGTTGCTTTCGCGGGAATACAAATTTTATTTTCACGCGGATACAAACCAATGCTTTCGCGGGAATAAATAATTTATTTTCACGCGAAAGCATTGGTTTGTATTCGCATGAAAATAAAATTTGTATTCCCGCGAAAGCAGTGGTTTCCATTCGCGTGAAAATAAATTATTTATTCCCGCGAAAGCAACCATTTCCATTCGCGTGAAAATAAAGTATTTATTCCCGCGAAAGCATTGGTTTGTATTCGCGTGAAAATCAAATTTGTATTCCCGCGAAAGCAACAGTTTCTATTCGCGTGAAAATAAATTATTTATTCCCGCGAAAACATTGGTTTGTATCCGTGTGAAAATAAAATTAGTATTCCCGCGAAAGCAACAGTTTCTATTCGCGTGAAAATAAATTATTTATTCCCGCGAAAGCAACGGTTTCCATTCGCGTGAAAATAAAGTATTTATTCCCGCGAAAGCATTGGTTTGTATCCGCGTGAAAATAAAATTTGTATTCCCGCGAAAGCAACAGTTTCTATTCGCGTGAAAATAAATTATTTATTCCCGCGAAAGCATTGGTTTTCGCGTGGACAAAATTCTGATTCATAGTTATATTATAAAGAAGGTTGGTATTCATAGAGTTCAACCAGTGCAACTTTAGCTATTTAAGAGCCACTGTTTTCACACAGAAAGCATCCAGTTCTACAACAGTGATCGGAAGAGTAACATCTACTACACTTTCCATTGCAACTACTAGAAACTTTCTCTTTATAAAAGGTAAAATTTAAAAAATTTATTATTGCCTACCTAGCAAAGATCAAAATTAGTTTAGCTATAATGTAAAGTATGAAATAAATAATCTTTTAGTTCCACATGAAAAGCTGAATTATATATTATTTCTTTCCTTTTTTTAGAATACTATGGAGGATTTTTTCTGCTTCTTACTCGGATTTAAAGCCAATCGAAAACAAACAAAAAACATTCAAAACACCTTCCAAAAGAAAAAACTCTAACTCTGTCACAAAAGAAGCAGCAATAAAGAGACGAGCTCGTCCAAAACTGGTTTTACCCACAACATCAAACAATATGGAACAAAAAGAATTGCTCACTGATGCTGACAGAGCTCTCAAGATGGCCAAATCTCTCCAAAAATGGAAGGCTTGTGATTTGAAAAAGATTGGAGGGTTTCTTACACTAGCATCACTTCCTGTTCCATCAGTTTTGCAAATCGTTTCTATTGAACAGAGTACTGGTGCATACGGAAATTACTACATTCTCACTTATCTTGATAATTCAACTGGAGCGAATTTTCAGAAAGTTGTTTGCCCAAGTAGAGTAGTTGAAAGCTTCAATGTTGATAACTACCCATTACCTTTCAACATTTTGTACTTGGGTGAGATGGAAAACTCAAAAAAACCAGAGACTACTTACTACCATGTCAAACGTATCAGCACAAAACGCTTAACCACAATGGAAGCTACTGCTGAAGCTGAAAAACTGAGAAAAATGAGTGAAGAAGAACTCAAACTCGCTTACGACATCGAGTATCTCAGCAATTTCAAAGATTGTTCCATTTTTGCTTACATCGAAGTTGTAGAAAGATTTATTCCTTTCCGATTCAATGGAGAAGAATCCATTGTAAATTGCATTCGCTATGTCGCTGAAAAGAATGGAAAAAGAGAGACGAGAACGCTTTTACTACCAATCAGATACAACGAGGAAGCTAAAAGATGTGCACCTGGTGTGATGATTTACAAAGGAAAAAAACAGAGTAAGAATGGAAATCCTATTCCATACCACAATGTTGTCTTCATTTCTTCAACCAACGCTAGTGATTGGGAGCAATATTGCACACAAACAAATTCCAATGAGGTGCTAACAAAAACGAATAATGAGGATGAAGTTCTTAAGGAATTCCTAGAAAACGAATTACAAGATTTTGATGAACAGCTTGGTGTTGATGGTATGTAAACTCAATATCAAATGCTGACAACAGGTAGTCTCAAGCGGATAATGAATTTATAAAAAAGCCTGTGTATTGATTGACATTACAAGTTGTACTGTTTTGTATTACTTACTATTTACCGACTCTAACTATATTATATGGAGAGATTTTCCCTACTTATTATACAATAAGTGTATATAATCGTATATTGATTCATAGAAAAGTCTAAAGGTTCTCAAGTGATTAACTCACCAAAAGTTCCGGTTTGCAAAATATTTGAAGATCTTCCTATCCCAAGCATTATACGAGTGACTGTACTTTTTTATCCAGTTGAAATAGCTAAAAACTTCAGTTACTTAGTATTTACTGACTCTAGCTATATTATATGAGATTTTCCCTACTTATTACACAATAAATGTATATATTCACATTTTGTTTCATTTTTAATCACTGTATTTATTCAATGTAGATATATTTCCTCTCTCTCCTCTCTCTCAAGATATCATATGAGTCGGAATTACAAAAAATTATCAAACCTTAAATGCCTCACATTCAAAATCTAGACAGCCTATGAGTTATAATTATGTATACAATTATGTAAAAAATTATCATAACTTAAATGCCATACATTCAAAATCTATATACCATATAAGTTCAAATTAAGTAAAAAAATAATCAAAACTCAAATGCCACTTAAATGCCACTCAAATGCCACTCAAATACCCCTCAAATAAAATACGATATAAACTCGGCGAATCCATCCAACGCCGTAACCCATTGCATCACCCCAGATTATGACCCCACAAAAAACACTTGGTAGGGAGATCTGCTCATATATTACTACTCACAGTGTTTGTGGAGTATACTACTGGCATCAGTGATGCAATCGTGGTGCCTTTGTGTACAAACTATGGGTCATGACAACCAGAAATGGAAATAGTATAGTTAGCTACAATAGCCTTCGAGCACAGTAAGTTCACAGGCTGAGTGAGGAGTACTTGTCTGCCAGTCATCCGTTGATTTTTATGTAATAAAACTGACCAATGGCATTAAATAAGGCATGGTCACATGACCATTTATCAATAAACAAAAGTTTAATGGTAGTTGTCTGCCCCACCCCCCCCCCCCCAACCCCCCCCCCCCCCCCCCCCGATTTTACTTAGTGTAAAAGTCTCTGGAATGTGTTTCACTTACCACACCAAAGCAAATATGAAAAAAAAAAAATACTGTTCATACGATCTCGATATAAAATCATTTTGTGAAAATGTTTTATGATGAGATTCACTTGGTGAAAAATTCATGCGCTAAATCTACTCACATACTAAACATCACATCTAAACTTTGTCCTACTTGCTGCATTCAACTTGCGTAAAAAAATGGCACTTTGGACAAGGTAAAAATATTACTGGTCATAATTGTTGCTTAATCTTAACAGAGATATGGTTTTGTATGGGAATGTCATCATAACTGCTTGCTATGCATTTCGTCAGGTTTCTTTTCAATACTTGATTAGAAAATCTTTGTTTACTTTTTACTACAATGAAGTTGAATCTGATCTGCTGCTGACTGTAGCCATATGGATGCTGCCGAAGGAAGAACACTATGGTATCTGGCCTTCCTCTGGAGAGATAGATATAGTGGAGAGTAGAGGTAACAGAAACTACCAGGACTCTAAAGGCAACCCATTCGGTAATGACTGGATGGCATCCACCCTCCACTGGGGACCCTACTTCGCTCAGAATCAGTTCAAAAGAACTCAAGCACAAAAGTGAGTAGCTAGTACTACAAATGGTTGTACCATACTAGGAACTCATGCTAATTGTACCATACTAGGAACTCATGCTAATTGTACCATACTAGGAACTCATGCTAATTGTGTTTTTCTGATTTTTTTTCTTATCGTCGTTTCACAGTTTAATCATTTCAAGAAAATTTTAGTAAATAGGAACTATCGCTTTTTAGTTTTTAAAATGAATTTTTGTTAAAAGTTTATTTTTGTCAACTGCTGTTTCTACACTGATGTAGCACTACAGCTGCCGTGTGTCTGACAGCAGTGGCACGTTTTGTTGTATATAAAGGTATGTAGTTGTTGTATTGTGTTATATAATTTGTAGAACTGGCACCTTTGCTGATGGATTCCACAAGTACGCAGTAGAATGGGATGAAGATTCCATTACGTAAGTGAAATCTATTATACCAACGATGATTATTTATTGTATTGTAAAATATTACCACGTTTTGTTTTTTAACTATTTTACGACTATATTACGGTGGGAGGCCTCTACTACTTACAGGAAATGATTTAGTTGGTGTAATTTTCCTAATTTACAAGTTTCAGATCACTCGACCAACTTTCGAGTAATTCTACCTCAACCAACCACCATCTCACTTCACCAACCAATACCAGAAGTAAACATTGGCAACCAGCCAAACATACAATGTCAGATGTAAAGTTAATCAACTTTTTAATGGTTCACAAATGAAAATACAGTTTAAGTAATTACTAGTCCATCTAACTCCAGATTTAGACAGTACGGTTTGAGCCCTACTTAGAGAGTAGACGTATGGTTGACATAAAGTTCTGATTGGTTACTTGTAAGCAGGTGCATTATAACCATAAATTCCATCATTGAGGGGCCAGCTTGTGGAGGTATGTTGTTGACTGCATTGGGTACATCTGCACTCTAGTTGAAACTCCAGTCCTTTTGAGTAGATATATCAGGAGTTGTGTTTCTCTTCAGTAAGGGTAAATAACTCTTGTGAAATCAGAAGGTAGAATTGATAGAAAGCTGGAGATTGTTTGCGTCATGTTGGAGAAATTAAACTCACAGTGAAAGGAGGGGAGGTTTGAAGGCAATTTGAGATGGTCAGGGAAAATAGGGGATGGGGTCTGGGGCACGGCGAATGCGGTATTCTGGGCCTTATTTGTGCAGATAACTCTGGTTGCAGAGGGAAAAAGTATTTATCAAGCACCATGACACGTGAGGCCAGGGACGTATGCGATGGGGAGGGCCAGGTTATGGAAAAGGAGTGGATAGAGAGCAACAGTTCATCAGTTTATTTAATTCTTCTATTACAGTATTATAAGAAATTTGCAAATATATATGAGGTAAACACGCCCACTTTCTGCTTGTCATTTCATTTTTTCCTCTAGCAGGTAGGTATATTTTACATCAGTAAAATGTTTTCACTTATCAATATTTTATCTGTTATTTTATAATATAATTGATTGTGAAATAAAATATTAAGTTATTCCATCCAGCTATAAATGATAGCAGCCAATGACATGCAGAAAGTGGGCGTGGCTTACTCTACAATATCCATGACTCTGGTGTCATTGAGTGCCATAGTACATATAACCCTTGATTATGTTACACATTATACACTGTTGTATGATAGATGTATATACCGGATAGCTTCATGTATTGTTTTATAGCTTTCTAGCTGATGGTTCACATTTGGGCTCCTCTTCCATAGCTGTATTATCACAGATTGCTTTACCTCGTGTTCTTATGTTATAGATTCTTTCTCGATGATAAAGAAACGATGAAGGTTGCACCTGGTAAATGTGGTTTCTGGGAGTTTGGAGAGTTTAGTAAAACCGATTCCAAGATGTTTAACCCTTGGGCTAGCGACGGAGGAAAACTGGCTCCATTTGACAGAGAGGTGAGTCCTTGTCTTACTACATACATCAATATTCTTGAACAACTGAAAATCTGAAAACAAACTTCGTATTTGCACAAGAGTGCTTATTATATTTTTATCAGTTTTAAAATTCACATAATTAGAAGATTTGTATTCTGTAGTGAAACTGGTGTGGTCTGGTTTGTATGTTTAGCCATGTTGGAGTTATCACACCCTGTAATTTGGCTTTAGTTTATAAACAATACAGCTAATAGACTAAGGTTGTAGCATCAGCTTTTTGTGACTGTCGAGCGTCGTGAAAGTTTATTATTTGTCACTCAATATCACTTTACTATACTTTAAGAACTAAAAATATTATTTGTTTCACTCGTAGATTTCCTCCGCTATGTCACATCCTGTTAATGTTTGCAGTTTTACCTCATCATAAACTTAGCTGTCGGTGGAACTGGAGGATTCTTTCCAGACGATGCAGTAAATTCTGGAGCAGCCAAACCTTGGAGTGACAAGTCTGATACAGCTTATAGAGATTTCTGGTTGGCACACAATCAGTGGTACCCAACGTGGAAATATCCAGATGATACCCTGCAAGTCAACTACATTCGTGTCACTAAACTGAAACCTGACCCGACTCCTTAGCAACCTAGGTCAAACCTGACCCGACTCCTTAGTAACCAAGGTCAAACCTCACCCAAACTCTTAGCAACCAAGGTCAAACCTGATTCGACTCCTTAGCAACCAATGTCAAATCTGACCCGACTCCTTAGCAACCAAGGTCAAACTCTATGCCAGTGATCAATGCTAACTCAATCATCAACTTGTGTACTGTCTTAGATATTGTTCTAGTCTTTTCTCTGCTGGTGTGAATTACATACTTTCCTTTCTTCTTTTGTCACTGCGGCAAAAATCCAGGATGCTTCTCGGCTCACAAGTTTTATACGTCCATTTTGTTTCCATTATTATCAATATAAATGAAAGAAACTTGCATTTGTGAGTTGTTCTCACTTGTTTGTGTCCAGTTTATAGATCTAATGCTTCTGCTCTATGTTGAAATTTCAAAATTTTTAAACCTCCAGAATGAAATGAGAGTTGGTACGCAGATATCGTGTTGAGTATCTGCTCTGGAAATTGTGATATCAACAGTTTGATACTGTTTTGTGAAGCTTGTTTCCTAAAGATTACCCAGCATGCTTGTAGATGATTTGTTGGTGCACGTACATACCACTATATATTATCAACGTAGTGAATCAACTTGATGTTCTACATCGATAAGATTATCAGGGTTTGAAGGCCTTGCCTGGTTTGAAGGCCTTGGCTGGCTTGAAGGCCTTGGCTAGTTTGAAGGCCTTGGTTAGTTTGAAAGCCTTGGCTATAGTTTGAAGGCCTTGGCTGGTTTGAAGGCCTTGGCTGGTTTGAAGGCTTTGGCTGGTTTGAAGGCTTTGGCTGGTTTGAAGGCCTTGGCTGGCTTGAAGGCCTTGGCTAGTTTGAAGGTTTTGGCTGGTTTTAAGGCCTTGGCTGGTTTAAAGGCCTTGGCTAGTTTGAAGGCTTTGGCTGGTTTGAAAGCCTTGGCTATAGTTTGAAGGCCTTGGCTAGTTTGAAGGCTTTGGCTGGTTTGAAGGCCTTGTCTGGTTTGAAGGCTTTGGCTGGTTTGAAGGCCTTGGCTGGTTTGAAGGCTTTGGCTGGTTTGAAGGCCTTGGCTGGTTTGAAGGCTTTGGCTGGTTTGAAGGCTTTGGCTGGTTTGAAGGCCTTGGCTGGCTTGAAGGCCTTGGCTGGTTTGAAGGCTTTGGCTGGTTTGAAGGCTTTGGCTGGTTTGAAAGCCTTGGCTATAGTTTGAAGGCCTTGGCTAGTTTGAAGGCTTTGGCTGGTTTGAAGGCCTTGTCTGGTTTGAAGGCTTTGGCTGGTTTGAAGGCCTTGGCTGGTTTGAAGGCTTTGGCTGGTTTGAAGGCCTTGGCTGGTTTGAAGGCCTTGGCTGGTTTGAAGGCCTTGGCTGGTTTGAAGGCTTTGGCTTGTTTGAAGGCTTTGGCTAGTTTGAAGGCTTTGGCTGGTTTGAAGGTTTTGGCTGGTTTGAAAGCCTTGGCTATAGTTTGAAGGCCTTGGCTGGTTTGAAGGTTTTGGCTGGTTTGAAGGCCTTGGCTGGTTTGAAGGCCTTGGCTGGTTTGAAGGCCTTGGCTGGCTTGAAGGCCTTGGCTGGTTTGAAGGCTTTGGCTGGTTTGAAGGCCTTGGCTGGCTTGAAGGCCTTGGCTGGTTTGAAGGCTTTGGCTAGTTTGAAGGCCTTGGCTAGTTTGAAGGCCGTGGCTGGTTTGAAGGCATTGGCTGGTTGCTAGCACGTACAATGTAACGATGATACTTGCATTCAAATCATATACGAGGTCTGACCCAATAAATGGCTGCAGTATAATGATAATTTGGTAAATGAACAGGGCTGGTGGAACAAATGAAACAAGGGATAGAGTAGATTGAATCCTGAAGGTCAGAGTTGGGGAAGACAACTCCTGAAAATAGAAAGAGGCAGCTCAATGATTGCTTAATTGGCTACTGTATTACAGGTAAATAGAACTCATTCAACATTCATTATGTATATATTTTGGTGAAATTCAATGCCTCAGTTCTGTTATATAAATATAAAAATCAAATTTAATGTAATATGATTGTTCTAGAACTTTAACAATAACAAAAGTTCTTTAACAAAAAAATTGATGAAAAAAAGTTCACACGTGTATAAAAATGAGGTGAAAAAAGCAAAAAAAATGTTACTTACATACAGTAACCCATTCGTCAAACTCACATTTGTCACAAACGACGTAACAACACCAGTGGAACTGACAGTTACATTTCTCTACTCGGCGAACCTTTTTAGTAAAATAACCTCTGCCACAGCACAAGGCAGCACAACTGTCTCTATCAGTACTGGTGCTGTTACAGACTCTTCCTGTTGTACCTGCTATGTTTAGTTCTGGTATAGAATCACAATATGTTGGTGATCGTTTTGTGTGAACCATCTTTTTATTGAGATTTCCTCCTTTTTCATTAGATCTAGTGTTAGTTAGCTGCCTAGCCGGGACTAGCTCTCCTTCCAGGCCTCTTTCTTCATCAATCTGTCAATGAGTAATTCATATTTATGTCAAGTTTCAACCACATTCACGCAATCATAGCTGCGTTTTTAATAATTGTTTAGCTATCATAGCTTGAGATCCAGATTTTTATACTTACCAGAACCGATCTGTCATGTAAAGTCTTCAAACGGGTGCCTACAGCCTGAAAATCTGGGGTAGAGAGCCAACAGGTTTTTATTTCACAGCTTGAAGACATTCCATGGCATTTACATTTAGTGCTCTTCTGCTCTATGACTGCCTGCAATATATGTGGAGTTGTTTTCTCTTTCATATAGAGGACAACTTCATACACAAGGTCTAGATTTACAATAATAACCTTTACTGACAGTCAAAGCATTTCATTTATCTTACCTTTCGACCAATTTTGCTGTTTTGCGATTGTAACACGGAATAAATATCTTCTCCCTGACTTTGTAAGAATCTTCTAGAAAACTTGGCTCCAAAACCTAAGTCATGGCTGCAACCCTTCCACTCAAAGTCGGTTATATAGGGCTCTCTCTCACAACCGCAAGCAGATATTTTACCAAGAGCACAGGCTCTAGCTAGTTGATGTAATACTCCTGCAGCCACTATAGCCTGGGTAAATGAACTCTCCTTATAACCTGCAAGAAGACATTTTACCTGCAGGAGCCATGTTTTATATTTACCAGGATATATTTGTGAGAACTTGAGAGTAAACAGGCACCTTACATCACCTGTCGATCACTGTCAATATATGCTACCATTTAGGTGCGTTGTGACTTTTATATGATGTCAATAGCCCTTTTTCACATGAATGTCACATTTTATATGCAAATTTTCAGCAGATGGCATCTGACATGGGCTGTATGATTCAAGCGTGTGAACTATCATGTACACAACAACCAACAAAAACAGTTGTTATGTACCAACTGTCATTAAAAGGTTTTAAAGTTAAAATTTTCGGTTTTGTACAACGTCATTGCATTCTAACAATTTTAATTGTAATAAACAGAGCTTGCAATTTTTTTAAGTGAATAAAAGTTTTGTCTTCCATTTGCTCACAATTTTAATTCGAGCTGCAAATTTTGACATACCTTGAGTCAACATTTCATGATCACCGATGATTCTTTCATCTAAGTTTGAACAATTCCATCGATGGCCAGCAAACTGTCTCCTGCATTCATGGATCGATAACTCCACACCTACAGAAGACAATTATACACGATTAGTGCATAGGTTTTTATCAATTGCTGCAGATCAATCAAACCCACGCAAGTTACTCAGTATTCAATAAGTTCACGATTGATTTCTACATATGTCGTCAATAATTATAAACTTTTATATTATGTAGAAGTTTTTGGTCCTCAAATAAATTATTTTTAACTGAATGTATTTTGAAAGTTATCAAAGATTTTCTTATTACTTTGGCCTATTTAGATATTATATTACCCAAACAGTACATCAATTTCATCAACCTTTGTCAGTAGCAGATTAACAAAAGCTTCAACAAACCACATACAATGCCTGTCAATTACATCGTATTATGTAAGCAGTTGATAGCTTTTAACGAAGTGCCATATTAACTGTTTTACGTTGATGAAAATGTTTGCGGCAAAAAAATTAGTTAGGTATCATATATTACATGCCATGGTTTAACAGATTATAATTATTATGTAAGAGATATTGTGTAGCCCTTGTTTGATATTCATGACATTATGGGTGGACTGCATGTATCTACCGAGTGCAAACAACTAAGTCATTGTCTGCAGTGAGTATCATACTCACTTTCTCTCTGCATTCCTACAGTCACTAGTCAAAACTAATTACTTTGTTTGTTCTACTTAAATACTTAAATATGTAAATATTATTTACTAGCCAGACAAAAGGACATTTACTTGTAAGACATTAATATGTTTGTAGCCAGCAATGATTGGTGTGTGACCAAATGATAACTAACCTTGCATAGCCGATGCCGTTGCGCGTGGATATCTGTGACAAATGTTCTGCTGCTGTGAATTAAGATTTTTGTAACCTTCACAAACTTGTTTAGGGTCTATAGTTGGTTCTGCCGGGTTATTAAAAGCCATGATTTCTCTATCGCTGTTTCTGTAACACAGACAGCAGGAAATTATTACATTAGTCCGTTATAAGTACCCACTCAAAATATCATTGATTGGCAGCAAATAATTGGCAGGAGGCAAAATTAGAAAACAATGAATGTTACGACCTGTTTCCGTGGAAACGTAACGTAATATTTTGTTGATAGCAACGCTATAGTAAGGAAGTACTTGTTGTTTGAATATGAAAAGTTTGTCATATATTCTTCCACCCAAAAGATTATTCATTTTGTTTTTCATATGAACAAACATGTCAAATTCTACTTTTTGTGAATTTGCATTGTTGCAATTCAACCATTTAAAAAACATTGCGCTGTACCTGACATCTGAATAATGCATTACCTTGATATTACTACATGAAAGTGTCAAATTTGTTTTTAGGGTGTATAAATACCCACCCGCATTTAAACTAACTACTTAAACTCAGCTAAAGTAAGCCACACATTTCGCCTCATCGTATTTATGCATGAGAGAATACCTCTGCCTCGCATCAATGAATATGAATTTGGAGTAAAAACAACTAGATAGTTTAAAATGTCTTTAAGCCATATTTGACATGTGTCAGTCAGGGCTGAGTGCTATGAATAATCGCCACTTCCATCTACATATAAACAATAGGTTTAATGAGATTAATCCATAATAACAGTGTCATTTCAATAACTTACCACAATATCCCAAATAAATACGTCAACTCATTTTTTTTAAACAGATGTAGTTCATAAAAAAAGCACGATCCAATAATAATTGGTTACTGCAACTTGATTGGTAATAGAGCTACACCTGACAGCAGGGTTTAATATAATCCTCCTTTTGTGTTTCGATGAGAAGAGACTAATCTCTCAGCTTTGTTTACCAACAAAAACTTGACACATCTTATGCAAGACCCAATCCTTACGACAAATAACAGTGTCAGGTTTCACCCAATGCTGCACGTGCCAGTTTTTTAGTTTCAGTTCACAGCAACATTCAATTTCATTTATAACACCACCTGCTAATGCTTGCCACACAGGCTATCTATGCATAAGGCACCTGTGACGCTTAGGGCAGGTGATACAAACAAGTGTCACTGGTAAATACATGAAGATTTATACAGGATTAAGAGATTTTATCCGATTTTTTATTGACTTATTTGCTGAAAATTCTGTCAAGCATCAAAAGCTTCAATCTGTGACCCAAGCTCGGAATAGTTTCTCCAGAATATGTCAGGGAATATCATCAAAATTATGATAACTTTTGGAACCGTTTTGGCACATTTTATGATTTATGACGAGTCGGTTCTACGAAAACCTTTCACAGTGGAACTTATTTGGCTCAATTCTATGCACTGATTTGACACTAGAGATATCTTCATTTGTTACAATGATGAAAGCTTTTTAATCTGTCAATTAAGCTTGGAATAACTATGAAATATTATGCTTATAAGCAACTGAAACAATAGATTGAGCTGGAGAAGGCTCGCATGATTAAACTCCAAGGTATTGTACGTTCAACCTGCTTTTGTCTGTCTGTTTCAAATGTTCTCAAAAACAATCAACTAACAAGGGGTTACCAAAATATACATTTAAGCCACCACAACGATACGCTGACGGCCAATTTAGAGCTGATTAAATACATGAACTAGAGTCTTAAATGTAGGTCCCAGTTGAAACAGTTTATCAAATGGAAACTCAAATTTTGGCAGCAAAGCAACACCTAAAAAAGCCTATAGATACGACCTTGAAGTATTGAGTAACACCAGATGGTATGAAAATGTAATCACTACATTTTTCTCTTGCTTAGGCCAGCCTAATGCACTACTTTATCCGTAAATAAGTGCAGTCAGTAGTACTTATTTAGCCATTCCATTTTTATCTCATTTATTACTAAAAGGTGTTACAGTACAAAAAACTAGCAAAAGATAACGAGAGAGGGTAATGGATACTTACACTTGCTGATAGCTATGGCTGGCCAACGATATGAGTATTATTAATGTTGTAACTGTATGCGAGGAGAACGCAGTGCGTCTGCTGCGGCGAGAGTTCGTCTGCTGAATATCCATAAATGTCTTTATGTAATCTTGTTTTCCTTTCTTTGATCAGTTGTGTACCGTTTCCCAACGTTTCTCGTTTGTCGCGCTATCTGAGGGTTTTATCACAGCTGATGCGGTTCCTTATCAGTGTATTAAGAGCATTAGGTGCCGGTAAATATAGAGTTGGTGAAATTAGTAACGCGATGCAGCTTGAAGATACGTAGATGTATGAAGACTTTATATCAGAGCTGTGAAGCATTTGTTATATATAAGCTAGGCTGCATACAGACCTGCCATATAGCTTTATTGTGCAAAAGCTATGTTCATGCTGCAGAACAAATTTTTGTTTATTGTATTGAAACTAATAACAAAAATCCCACTAACAAACCTTTAGACTGTTGATTTAAAAATTTAAAAAACACTCATTTTTAACAACTGGTTTGCTGTTACATCAAAACGTCAATTTTTTGTTAAAAGTTAATTTCGTCAATTCAGTTAGTCTTATAAAAAGAAAACTGGTTTAACTTGTGCACATTTTCTACACCGCTCTGTAGTAGATGAGCTAAAAATAAATGGAAAAGACCATTTAGGTTATGTACATATAATGATTGCCCTAGCAGTGTGTTCTGATTGGTTAATCAAGAAAGTGTCCAGAAGTTCTTTGACCTGTATCGAAACCTGGTAATGATCTCAAATAAAATTCTAATGATTACCTTAGCGATTTTATTGGGGTGAAAGTAAGGAAATACTTATTCACTAAGCACAATTGCCAGGTGATCACTAAATATACATTCAGTCTGTTTATATAAAATTATAAATATTATTGTTTTGAAAACTTTATATCACCAACTGAATCACATGTCTAACACCCATTTTTAAATATTCTTGAGAATATTTTAAATCAAAGTTTTTTTTCGTATCAACACCCAGTGTTGCTATTTTGCTTTGTGCCAGATGATAATATGCCCATTACAACCTTTCATTTTTTGCGGTCTAAATGTGAATGGTGATTGGCAGGTCTGTTGCGATGGCAATGATTGCAGGTGATACTAGGATGAAGTGTCAATCTTAAGCACCTAGAAACACCTTGCAGCACACTTCAACAAGTTGTACTCATTTGTAAATTATATAAGAGTGGTGGTCAAGAAACAATGCATTCAATGTTATGAAACAACATGTCAATCTGACAGCTCTAGTATAATTCTGACATCATCTGTTGTAATAAAAAGTAATGAGGGCGTGCATAAATTCTTTACGCCTCCTCCAACTGCATTTAAATCCAATGCTAAAAAAATATAGCCCTACTACTGTTTACTAATTAGCCTGTTCCTTCAATTAAATACTACCTTTATTTCAAGTGTGTGAAACTGCATTCATCAGCCATTTGTTATGCTCGCTGGTGACAAAAAATAACATGCAACTAATTGTAAAAACCGCTCCTTAGAATCTTAAAACTTCAGAATGAAAATATAAGTATCAGGTTACCACAATAGTAGCGTGTTTGTTATACGCAAAATGGGTTGTTGATTTAATCACTTGACAGCGCTGACATCTCTGTCACCATTCAATATCGCTCTTTGGTGATCAATAGAAATAAAAATAATAATAGTTTATTACTTTTTATTGCGTACAGCCATTGGCAATATTAAAACTCCAACAACTGTTCTAAGTCTATATCCGATATCTTGTACTGTACAGCTAGCTCTGATGACTGAGTGGATAGCTTGCTTGTCAAATAGAAAATCAAGGGTTTGAGGATGGTAAAGTTTTTAAAAAAAATAGTGTTTTTTGTTTGCCACGGGTGTCATTATTACTTATTCATAATCAAAACTTGCGAGAATAAGGATCTGACTAAAATCCAGGGTTTTACTTGGTCAAATATTTAATAGGAACAGTTTCGTTTGCTAGCAACAAAATCCTCAATTATGGTAAAATTATTATTGTGTAAAACTTGTCACTGCATTTCTTCATCTACAACCGATATTCCTAACTAATTAAATAATTATTGTTGTTGACGATAAATTGGTGAGTTTATACAGTTGTTTACTTTAAACTCTCGAGTCTCCACCGAGTCATGTATGAAGTATGTGTACATCACTGGCTAGCTCGGTACACACCCACATTAGCCATACCTTCACATCCAGGCTATTGTTTATTCATTTCACTTGCAGCTATGTATCATTTTACCTACGGATGGCATTTCACAAACTTTGTGGTTACCTGTTTTTGTATTGTTACATAACAGCTCAAAAAAATTATGATCAAATTAAAACACTGGTTACTTGGATGTGTATTGACAGAGATGAATAAAAAAGATTTGGAATTGTATACACCATTTGCATGCTGTCATCCAAAAGATTTAGTCCCCGTTATGCGAAGTTTCGTTAAAATATTTTCTAAAATATTTGGTTGACCAGTTAAAATAATTTTAAAAATTCAATTAGCGCAAACAAAAGCCAGCAGGTTTGATATTTTTTTCGCAAATAGAGAAAGTTAATGTCCCCTAAAACTGTACCAGACTACCAGAGTAGACCTTTCAATTATGACAGTAACTACAGCCGAGTGAGAGAACAACTCCCGTCTTAGACTTTCTCAGCAGCACTTTGTATGCTTCTGTCTTCATTTCTACTAACAAATGGTTCCCTTCCACCTTACATGTATCCAGAGATGGCAATATCTCACAAATTTATTTTATGGGGCTGCATTTCATTTCCTTTTTTAATGTCATTAAATAAAATGCCTTTTGTTAATTGAAGTCTGTTACAAGATAATTATCTATCTGAATTTGATACTCAAAATAAATTTTTTTTGAAATTTTTCTATTTTCTTGGTTTATAAACTTAAGTTTATTTTTATGCTTCTGCTTTTATTCTTTGTTTAAAATTTGTTTGGAGCACAAAAAGATGATAATAAAAAACAAAAAATGTCAATAACATTTTTACAAGCCAGTTACTTACTTCTCCAGTTTCATTGAAGGCTTTTTCTGGTTAATTGTTTTGGAATTGTCTCCTCATCTTTTGGAGGATGCTTTTCAAAACATTGCGAGCTTTGCCGAACATGTCTTTTTTGGTTGAAGTCTGCCACCTCCAGCTGCATCATGAATAAACATGGCACTGTCCTATGTTGTTCTCTATTAACCTGATGACTCGAGGGTCGTAGAATGTAGGAAAAGGAAGATTCTCATGATATGCAAAAAACATTAAAAATATCAACTGATGCACAAGTTTTACCTTTTCTTCAAATTGGTTAAACATATAAAATTTCCCTCCTTTTAGATCAAATATCATTACTAGTACAAAAATGCTTTATTCACATATATTAGTTGTACTATGACCAATAAATAGCTTAATAGTGACCATTTAAAAACCTAAACTTTGCACAACTTTAATTTTTTTTATACAATCAGCTAAGATTCTCCTGGTGTCTATGATGAAGGATTTCCACATGCCAATACTCAGTGTTTACAATTTTCAAAAAACATCATCAGATCTAAATCGCGAGTTTTACATCGGAAATTTTAAATATTCAACATCATGGCTACAAACTGGAACTGTTCAAGCTAATTTTTGGGGTAACATGATTGAGCATATGATGAAGTCACATGACATGTCGCAATAATAGTATTCGCGACATGTTCGTAGAATAGAAGACAAAAAATAACGGGTGTTTGTAAGTGAAAAGGTTGTGTATGGAATGTAACACCAGGTTCTAATAGTATTACTACCAAGTTCTTACAATTTACTAAAAAAACTATAAAAAACATAATCCCAAAGTCACAAAGTCTTTTTGAGAAAAAAACATCATTTTATCGACGTATATAATCAGCAAAGTCACTTTTTGATATTGTAAGCTTACGATATGTGCTATCACACATAACTTTTTTGAGTATAAAAAACTGGTCCATGAAAACAAACAAATTATACTCGCTGATTACAACTTGTTTAGCATTCAGTTTCATCTGCGACCTACAAATAATATTACAATAAACGTTTGATTATTTTTGTATCTCGCTAGCAACTTTTCGTTGATCTTCGAGTTCCAATCAGAATGATTTTTTATCAATTATAGTTATTGCCAGCCTGTATATTGTTCAGTGAACATAGGTTCTGAATACTCACATCCTATGTCATCAGAAGTAGTTACAAGTCATGTGACAATGTCACATGACTTGACAGTCTGAGTAGCATTGGTGTATGTAAAGTGTAAACTGTGATAATGGTATGATCTATCAGGAAATATTACAGATACTTTTTATACAATCTTTGGCTAAAAATTTTTCAAAGAAGAAAAATGAACATACCTGAGAACATATATTGAAAATTAGTGGTGTGATAGTGCTTGATCTCCTCATGGTGTGATTATAAAAAAATAGAAAAACTTGAGGTAGTAAAGGTGGCCTGTGGTATTTATAAGCATATGGACCTCATCGAGTTATAAGTCTAAGGCCATGCCATAGTAATCTGAAAAATAGCCTTCATGGAAGCAAGACTATCACTTGGTTCCCAGTAAGTTACTTAAAGGAATTGAACCCGTATAAATAAAGGCGAAAACATCCATCATTCCACCTTTGATCTACTGCTCTGAGAGAAATGAAAACTGTTCTAAAGAATGACAGGAGTTTAAGTTTGCCATATTTGCACTCCAAGCAGAAATATTTGCAAACGTAACATTGTCCTAAGACACCAACAGTTTGATAATTCAAGTGTCTCATGTGTCAGATATGTATGTATGCCCAAACTAATACTCTGGAAGAGTGAAAACATTCTATAGGACCAAATTGATGTGTGGCAAGGGTAAAGTTTTCTATTTGCTCACAAACTGGAGATTCTTGGTTTAGTATTTTCAATAATATAGGTGGAGACGAATCACGAACAGTTAAATTTTGCTACTATGCTGTGGTTGGAGCGTTGCAGTGTCAATCAAACTATTCAACGTTGGTTTATTACTCACATTACACCCTTCCAGTATGCCTAGATTACAACATTCTTTCATAACATTGCTTTTGCAAATTTATTATCTCACTAGTGAATGCAGCGTGACAGCACACAGCACGCCTGTGTCAGCTTTGGAATTGAGCGAGGAGAGAGAGTGAGGAAGAAAAAGATAGGAAGGAAAGGTAGAGTGGGGCTAGGTGGAACAAAGCAACGGTATAGCAAGGTAGTTGGTGGGCAAAGAGAGAGGTGGGTGAAGCGGTGAGAAGAGAACTGGTTGTCGTAATGGTATTTGAATACAAAGGGTAACTTTATTAGTACATTATATAACTCTGCTAATACGTCATGTCAAATATTTTTTCAGTGTCAGGAGTTGTCTTATCAACATTGATGTCTAACGAACTCAAATATACAAAATATTTTCTCGCATCGATGAATCTTCTGGGATGTATAGTTTTTCAAGACCATGGAAAGACGATTACTGAACATGAACAATTTATAAGCCAAGATGACATCACACTCCATTTAAATTACAGTACTATTGTGTGTATACATGTAATTCTGAGCATACATACGCTTGTATATAATTGGTGTATATACAATTTTTGTATGTCATATATATTCACTCTCTCCACCAACATGGGTGTCCCAAGGTTTCAAAATAGAGTGCGCTTTTCACAGCTGGGGGTCCAGGGGGCGGCAAGCCCTCAGCGGGTTCAAGGCAGTGCCCTGGCGGAGGCTAGCAAACAGTGCCCCCAGTAATGAGATGTGGAGCTGAGACCCGCGCAAAAATCTTTTAAAAGCTTATGTAGCTAGTTCACAAAAATTTCAAACGTTAGGGCCCCTACGATTTTTTCTTATCATGCTTACGGTGTTAATACTGATAGCAGCATAAATTGGTTTGTTGTTAGGAAATCGTAGCAACAATGGTTGTAGACCTGGCATCTGTTGATTTTCTTGTTGGCTACAGCTGACTTATAACATCACAATTAGCAGTTTAAAAGGGGAAAGAAGTTCAGATTTTTAATTTTTTGAAGAAACTAGCCTGAACTGGTGTGATAGTTGTTGTGATTTTTAAAGTATGCAACATTTTAGAAAAAAACAGTTATTAGACTATTTTTTATACGCATTTTTTGCAAAAAATTTGCATTGCACTTATTCAAATCATTAATGTTTTTGATGAGTGTCTGACACTTGAATAGAAAATATTAGTTTTTTAGGCAGTTGCACGAGGGGCCCATGTGTGCCAGTCGAGTTGCAGTATTCTTAAGCAATTAAACATCCTTCAATTTTCTGTAAAAAGTGTCTTAAGCAACAGTTATCTTTAGCGTTTTTGGACTTGAAGCAAATCACTTCAAGGACATTAGCAATAGTCCAGGAGAACCTTGTCCTTAGACTCCATGACAGAGATCTGCTCCTACATTACTACTAGCACTGGCAAGATGCATGCATAGAGTCTGTTGACGTGTTGTGAAATATAAAATAACAATTTTGAGGAAAAAACTTTTGTACCGTAGTTTCCTAGAACAGGGAGAATTTTGTCCAATAGAGGCTTGTGCATCCTATTGATAACCAATGTGCTACGCTGTGCTAGAAGCAGTGTTACACCATAAAATCATGTTGCCATAAACTCATTAAGTTCGCAGCAAAGCTAAGATGGCCCACAGTGGATGGGAAAACATAATGGTGAAACAACAAACCCTACAAATGCATAAAGTAACAGATAATGAATAAAACATCACATTCTTGGTTAGTTATGCATAGTCATATCATCACTAACTGAAAACTGCAAACCTGACTCGGAAGTTTTGGAATTCACACACAATCTTTAAACATCAACAAAGTTATACCCCAAAAATTGACCAAGATGTGTCAGCAGATTAGTTCCTGTTGCAACGTACGTTTTATTATAGCTGATTCATTTATTTACTGGCTGAGCTGGGTTGTCTCCTCTTGCAATGTACGTTTTATTATAACTGATTCATTTATTTACTGGCTGAGCTGGGTTGTCTCCTCTTGCAATGTACGTTTTATTATAGCCGATTCATTTATTTACTGGCAGAGCTGGGTTGTCTCCTCTCTTGTATGACTATTTACACTCACACATTATTGGAGCTGATCAGTGGAACAACTTGGTATCAGTAGGAAACTTCAGTTTTATATTTATAGCCATCTCTACAGAGAGCAGCTCTCTCAAGGTTCCTCGAGTTTTTAAATGTTGTAAGATTGAGGCCTCTCTTGAAATGATATTAAAATTTAATACTATATTAATAGCTCTACTGTGGAGGAAGGAACTGTGAGCCAACACAACAATATGTAAATACTCATGATTGCTGTTTTGGATGTCAACTATGGAATAGTGATGCATACATTTACTGTGGAAAAGGAATGGTTATTATACTATCAAACGGTTTCAAAAATTTAAATAATGATTATTATCATCTTTTTATCTGTAAACAAAAAAATCAAACTCAATCAACCAAATCCAACAGCTACATCAATTATTATTTTCTTAGTTTTTACTTCCATTGATCAACAATATGAAGACCAATAGTTGAATCGTTATATGATTGATCATTTCATTTCAACACTGTGTAATTAGTTGATCTTTCGAGTATTACTTTTGGCAGTTAGGATGATAATATTGTTTTCTGATAATATAAAATTTTTTGTATGCCTACTATTAAATAGTAAAAACTATTTCATTCCTGAGGTTTTTATTTCTCAAGAAGTGTGAATGACCTGAAAGCTATTAACTGAAGTATAGTGGCATCAATCATTGTACCTGGAGGTTGCTAATACAATGTAATCAATCATTGTACCAGCAGGTTGCTATTACAATGCATTGACATGTTCAATTTAATTGGCTAACCACAAAGTGAACAAAAATGCCACTAATCAACTGCTTTGCAACCATCCAAGGGTAACCAAAAGATAAAGTTTCAATTTTCAAAGCTTTTTGCAGAGAATCTCAAAATGATGAAATGGCAATTACAAACATAGTGCACTCTAAGATGATTATATTATATACTTGTTTGTGTTGTAGAGGGTGCTCGTTCAAGATGCTTGAGCCCTCTCAAAGACGTCCATGTCCACCGATAGCATGCAACCATTAATGGACTCGGTAAAGCTAACAGTATTTCTGAAACATCTCAAGCCATCATACCAAAAGTAAATGAAAGAGTCATTCCCTCTCCCCTTCAAAGAAAAGACAACTCTTAATTGTTTTAAACTTTTGTATTAGTGAAACTTTACAATGCAGAGTGAAGTCTATTATGTGGCATAAACATTTCACAGTGCAATAGACTTAAACATTTCATCAGTCACAAACATGTTCATGTTCATGCTAACATTGTTATCAGTGCTGAGAGCTAAAACTTACCCGGTAGGATAGGTAATATTGTACAAGAACCAATTGATTAAAAAACAATAGTGCAGTTTTTCTGGGATGGAATACGTAATGCTGCGTTTTGTACGATAATCTCATAATAACTTGTTGTATACAAACAACTAGCTACAACTTGCGGTTGCAGAATTGTGGTTACAGAAGGAACTGTGGTTACGGAACTGTGGCGACAAAACTGTGGTTACGGAACTGTGTTTACAGAACTGTGGTCACGGAACTGTACTTTAATACGCATGAACTAGTTAGAAATTTACAACTATCTTAATGAAAGGTCAGCATCTGAAACAAAGGGAAGTTCTATGAAGACATAGATACAGACTAAAGGTACAAAACAAAGAACTGGCATGCCTGATGCTCTCGGAAAAACTGGCAAAGATCCAGTTTTAACAAACTTTGGCATTCAGATGTTAAATAATACACACATATTTATATATATTACTCAAGTTTTATAAGTAGTAGTTTTTAGCCTTTAATGTTATCACGATTTTTAATGCTGACTCACACATGCTGCTTGGTCTCTGCAATGCGTCTATTATTTGTTTTTCAGCACAGGGAATTTCTAGCTGACTTTCTCCCACTCTGAATTATATTCCACCAAGAAAGTGCTTGTCATCGCAAATATTACATCATCATAAAAACATGCAAAGTTTATTCTCTATCGCACAAGTTTATTACACGTAGACATCTAAGTTACTGACAGCTTGGCGAGAATAGAGAGAGTGGGCATATTTAAACTTGGCTGGTAAAATTGCACATTAATGTTTCCCTTGCTTGTTTCTTACACTAGACACCCTCTGATGTATGTTACTGCTACTTCAACTGTATATTTTGTAGAGTTAGTAGAATTACTACTAGGGCACTACTAGAGCTAACTGATTACATCACTTCTATGAATTGTGCGTTATGGCTGCAACTGAGGACAAATCAAATGATCACGTAAGTCTGTCAAATGAAGCTTCACAGGTCAGGCTGTGGTTTAATCGAGTTATTTTTTACGATTATAGCGAACAATAACCACAAAAGATTAACTGGATTAAAAACCATCTTTTAATTATTTGCCATTATTAGTGACTTCTTTGTTTTATCTTTTTTAAAGTTGGCGATTGCAATTCTGTTTGACAAATGGCATTTTTTATAATTATTATTTTTTGTAATGTTACAAGTTACCATTTCTATGACCAAGGATGAACTCCAATCCACTATGATACAATCTCATGCTTATAATTTTCAATCAGAGCAGAGAAATCTGAATTATATATTACAGAATTGGAGCTGATTATAAGTATCACAGGAGATTAATTTTGTGATTAATTCAGATCAATAAATAAGATTAATCTTGACTAAACTTCTTAACCATGTCACAGCCTTATCTGCAGGTGGGTACTAACGGCTTGAATTTTATGATTCCATAAATCGTTTGAGAAAGGTTAAAAATGGAAACTGTATACATTTCTCTAGTGTTTTAGCCACTTTAGAGCTCTATAATAATGAGTCTATTCTCCAAAATTGAGTCGACACAAAATTAACAGTTTTTCCAAAAATAATTAATCATTGCTATGTTATTACCAGAAGTACACATGGCTGGTACTACTGAGGGAAGTATAGGTTTCTATGGAACCATAATAATAACTGAGTTTTTTTCAACTACCTGATACAATCTCTATGATTAGTGGGTAGTAAAATAACTACTAGGTGTAACCAAATCAAAGATAAGTTACAATTAAAGCCAACTAGCTAACGAGCATGGGCTCTTAAAGTGTATGAAACATTTGAAAAAAACAGTTTGCAAAAATTGGGACCTTTTTCAAAAGCGTTCACACAGTTTGGAAAGCATTGAAAGGCTTTTGAATGTAAAATATTTTAGCCACTGCAATAAATTCTGCATTACTACAGACACAACATGCTTTTGCAGTCAGCAAGTACCCCCCTGTATTTGATACACTCCTAAGTCATGGGGTCTACTTCGCCACAAGCCCTTCAGCGTATACCCTGCCACTCCATCACTGACAGTAATCAACTAAAAACAGAGTCTTTGACTCAGACAGTGTACGCAAGGTTACAATGAAATATACTTTATTGTTCAAAATCAACTTAACAATATCACAATTTGAGATAAAAATAGCTTCTGCTGTAACGCAGCAGTTCCTCTCCTTTGATAGCAGATAGGAGGAACCTGCATCCCCTGTAAGGAATGGACCAATAAAAAACATGACACAAACAACTCATTAATAATATACTTTCTAATAAGATGAAGTCAACAATAACGTCCAATTAAACGAAATGCACATGGTCCAGTTCTTATTGTAGCTACTTTCTTAGTTTGAATATCAGAGCTACTGATACTTACTCCTCTGTGTGATAGGTAGCTGTGTTGATATCAGGTCTTAAGTAACCCCACATCTGTCTCGTCTGTTAAATAGGTCATTACCCTGAGCCGGTACCAGCGCTGTATAACATATGTGAAGAACCCCGGGCTATTATACAGGGCCGGTGGAGAAGCTATACTGGGCCGGTATTAGTTATGTGTAATATAAAGGAGGTATCCTTACTAGGATTTAATTAATGAAACCTGCGTTTAGACTGAGTGCAGTGCTACTGAGATTTATAGTGTTAGTCCTTGTGCTAATAGTGCTGTGTAGTTGTGAAAACTAGTTGTTGACCATATACTAGTAATATGCCAAATCAAGATCTTGTTGGTACATCGCCCCCCGCCCTCACCCCCGTATAGTTCACCCCTCTTCCCCTCTTTAAAACTTGTAACCAGCTAGAGCAGAGATAAAATCCTTAAAGGGCTTATGGGCCCGCCACTTGAGCCAGAACATCACTGGTATCCGCCATTCTGTCAGGATGTAGCAGAACGGACATTCTTGATTTTTCATTCTGTCAGCTGTGCTGTGATTGGTTCGTTTCTTGATTCATAGAGATTCCATACGATAAAATCACCTAGGTCAAGGTTATCTTGATTCTCTGCCATTTTTACAAAAATCATATATAATAGTTGTTAGTGTGCATTATAATATCTACATGTTTGGTGGTGTTCATCTGAACCTACTGAGGGCAGATAATTTTCAATCATATACCTAATAATAATAATTTATTAACTAGAAAAGATTATTTTTTCTGTAGAAAAATTAAAAGCCATACAGATGCTCAGTCTGACGAAAAAAAATGATCCATTTTCGACTTACGGTTCGAAAGTTATGGAGAAAAATGCGATTTTTGAGGAGTTATCCTCTCGGTATCTGATGGAAAACGCAGCTATTAATGAAATTACATGTTGCAAAACAATTTGGCAGCTTTCCAAGTAAGTATATATAATATACATACCTTGTATACAAGAGACAAAGTAAATATAATATACATACCTTGTATACAAGAGATAAAGTAAATATAATATACATACCTTTTATACATGACATAAAGTGTATATAATATACATACCTTGTATACAAACCAGAGTCGACAAAAAACACAAGAAACCAAAACCAAGTCCATAATCTCAATCATACAAAACTGTTAACTGTCACAACTATAGTTGCTATACTTGCATCCAAACAATCAAAGTTGTTGCTATAATTAGAACAAAGCTAATGCCCTATTTATATGGTAGTTAAAAGGGAGGATTATTCATCGTATCAAGAGAAACCTCATCGCCAATTTTCACTTATTATAGTGATTCGGTCACTAATAGCTGCTAGTCATGCTGTCCGAAAAAATGTACATGATTTTTGGCAAAGCTGGAGTTGAGTGGATTGGAAGAAAAATGACAGAAAAAAAGTGTACGAATAAGGTTTTTTGTGTTTTCAACTTTTTATAATCAATGCAAGAGATGATAAAACATTTGCTTATAGCAGATGTTTTGAGTGCCAAATAAATAAATGTTGGTTTGTGACCCGTATTATTTTTTATCAATATGAATAGACTTCAGTTATTTCCAGTTGGTTACTTCAGTCCCAAATGCAGCAGTTATAATTAAGGCTGGGCGGTATATCGGTAAAACCGTTATTTTCCCGGTATGGCCTAATACCGTTTGTGCGATATTGGTTTTCCTGAAAATTCACCGCACCGCTCACTATAAACCGGTAACGGTTTGCCCTATAATTAACCGCACCGCCGTAATAATGATGTAAGCTATTGGCATAGAACTATTTAAATTGTTCTATGGTTATTGTTGGATAACGAGTTTGTGTGTTATAGGAAGTTCAAGGTTAACATAGGTTCTATCGGTATTGGTGTAACCAAGGATTACGGGTGCCTACACGGACTGCGGGAACTTAGGCTTACTTGAGGAGACCCGGATGACCTACGTCATCCTCAAGAGCGCGGCCTTCTTGAGTTGATAGTTGCTGGTGAGTAGACGTGTTTCGTGTTGTGTCTCTTCAAACCCTTCATCTAACATGGCGCAGTCGGCATAGAACTTGGTGATATTGTTGTTGTGTATTATTGGAATTATTTATTGGTGCAAGGGAGGTGTGTGAGCGGCTTTTGGTGCCGTGTGGGCACTAAAAGAAAGGTGGTGTAGAGGTGCTAGGGCCGCGTGGGTCCTCCGTGGTGTGTGTGGTGATACAGGTGTGTGTAGAGTTAAGTAGAGGTGTTGGGTGTTTCAGAGCTGTGTGAGCTCTCCGTGTTCGGTGTTTAGGTGTTTATAGGGATATTGGTGCAGTGTTAATTATTTTTGGTGAAGTGGTGATTTGGTGTTGTTGTTAATTATTTACCGGGATAAAGGTACAGTGTTTATACGTGGTGTTAAGTATTTATTTGTGGCGTTGTGGTTGATTATTTACCGGGATAAGGGTACAGTGGAGTTATTACGTGACATTGAGGAATATTATTGTGTTGTGTTTAATTGTGCAGTGGATAAGGGTACAGTGGAGTTAATACGTGATATTGTGGATATTATTGTGGTGCATTTAATTGTGCATTGGTGGAGAAGGGAACAGTGGATATATTTTGGGATATTGTGAATTGTTATTGTTGCTATTGTTGTGTTGTGCATTGGCTATTACTGTGGTGGAGAGGTGCTACTGTATTGATACAATCATACAGATATTGTTGGGTGTTTACTGTGTTAATTAATTAGAACAGGGATGAGTAGGAGACTTGACTTGTCGTCATTTCCGAAGCTAAGGTTAGCGGGTAGCAATGTGTCTGAGGAATTCAACAATTGGTTGACTCAGTATAGGGTGTCTGCTGAGGTAGCAGCTTTAACTTTGGGTACCGAGAAGGTGGAAATTCATGGAGATGAGGTTGTTGTAGATGTGTTTAGAGGTAGAACTAAACTACTAGCCTTGTTAAGTGCTATAGGTAGTGATGGTATAGGGGTATTGCAGTCACTGGGATTTGATTTAAATGACCAAACTGATGGTGGGTTTGATAGGGCAATAGATTTGTTAAAAGGCCACTACGACCGTAGTGAAAGTGTCTACGTTAAGACAATGAGGTTCGTGACAGTGTCACAGGCTTGTGGGGAAGATGAAAGGGAATATTTACTCAGAGTTGAGAAATTAAGTAGGGAAATGGATTTTGGGCATGAAAACGATGAGCTAAGGCAACGTTTTTCAGTTGCTCTGGCAGTCAATGGTTTAAGGGATTCGTCTGTGCGTAAATTGCTTATGCAAGAGACCACGCTTAGTTGGAGAGATTTAGGTACAAAATTGGCAGCCAGGCAGTTGGCTATTGCTTCAGAAGAAATTCTGAATGCTTCTAGGACTGGCCGTTCAGTCGATGGTAAAGGGGCTGTAGCCAGAGTAGAGGAAGGAGGTAAAAAAAGGGCTGACAATAGTCAGAATGAGTCGTTAGTACGTGAGGTAGTTAGGTATAGACAGGGAAGCCCACAGGAGGCTGTGGATAGCAAGGTTACATACCGTTCGAGGGACGGTGGTAGGTCTAGGTATGGTAATATGGAAAAGGGCTCCTATCCCAGCGGCCATGTTAGCCGCAGCCCAGGGGAGAGGAGTAGCGAGTATAGGGGGTATCGTGACCATAAGGGAGATGGGCATCATGAGAACCGGTATGGTGCGGAGTCCTATAGACACCGCAGCCCCGAAGGCAGGTATTCCCCCAGGGGTGAGGCGGCGTCCTATAGACACCGCAGTCCAGAAGGCAGGTATTCCCCCAGGTATGAGGCAACGTCCTATGGACGTCGTAGCCCGAATAGCAAGTATTCTCCGAGGTATGAGGCGACGTCTCAGAGACGCCGGAGTCCAGATAGTAGGTACTCTCCTCGGTCACCTCGAGGTTCACCTACATCGGGTAGAAGGTCTGGAAGGTTTAGCTCCCCAACTGGGGGGGAAAACTGTTTCCAGTGTGGTAGGAGGGGACATCAAGTCCGTCATTGTCCGGATGTACGATGTTTCCAGTGTAATCATAGAGGCCATACCTCTAGGGATTGCAATATTAGGTCAGAGGGTGACAATAACAGGTCACCGTATAGGAACAGGGATAGTAGTGGTAGTAGAAGCCCTTCTCACAGGGTTAGGTTTGCTAGTCAGAATAAGGATTGACTATATGGCAGTGAAAGTATCACACGTACCTTAAAGGTTAATAATAAGGAAGTTGAATTTGTATTTGACACTGGGGCGGAGGTATCCACACTCACAGAACAGACCAGTGATGGTCTGGCCTTAGAGCTGTGTGAACCCTCTAAATGTTTAACAGGGGCGGATGGCTCGAAGTTGAAGGTTACTGGGATGGCAGGAGTTACCATTAAAGGGACATACAAGTCGGTAGACGCAGAAGTGTATGTCATTAAAGGTTCTCACAGGAACTTGTTAGGTTTGATTGAAATCAGGCGACTTAACTTGTTGGCTGTGATCAATGAACTGTGTGTGGGTAAATTTGATCCCCTTAGGAAATATTCTCAGGTTTTTAAAGGTCTAGGTACGTTACCAGGTATTTTTAAGATAGAACTGAGGTCAAACGCAGTTCCCAAGTGTTTGTACTCACCCAGGACTATAGCAGCTGGTCTCAAAGACCAGGCTAAAGTAGAGATAGAGGGTATGTTGGAAAAAGGTATCATAGTACCGGTAGAGGAACCTACCGATTGGTGTTCAGGTTTAACTATAGCTCCCAAGCCTGGAGGTAAAATCAGGATGTGTGTGGATTTAACTATGTTAAATAAAAGTGTCAGGAGAGAGGTTTACCCTCTCCCTAGGATATCGGAAATGTTGAGCCAATTAGCTAAGGGTAAAATGTTTTCCAAGTTGGATGCAAACTCTGGGTTTTGGCAGGTGAAATTGGACCCTGGTAGTCAGTTGCTAACTACCTTCATTAGCCCATGGGGTAGGTTCTGTTTTAAAAGGATGCCTTTTGGGATATCGTCGGCACCAGAATTTTTCCAGCGTACTATGGAAAAGATCCTGGTTGGGTTGAAAGGTGTCATTTGTTTAATGGATGATGTTTTGGTTTATGGTAAAGACTCTAAGGAGCATTGGGAAAACTTAGATGCCGTTCTTAAACGGGTGGAAAGTTCAGGTATGACGTTGAAAAAGGAGAAGTGCGAGTTTGGTTGCACTGAAATTAAGTTCCTAGGTCACTTGATTAGCAGTGCCGGAGTCAAACCGGACCCAGATAAGATTAAGGCAATTTTGGATATTCAGCCTCCAGCCAATAAGACTGAGGCTAGGAGGTTTACGGGCATGGTTAATTACCTCAGTAAGTTCAGTAGTAGGGTATCAGGGTTATGTATTCCGATTTATGCAGTATCGGGTTCAAGGTCAGAATGGACATGGGATTCAGCACAGCAGATGGCTTTTGAAAGTATAAAGAAGGAGTTGTCAAAGGCCCCAGTATTGTGCGCCTTTGACATCAGTAAAAGGCATAGGGTGTCAGCAGATGCCAGTAAAAGTGCTATAGGGGCAGTATTGCTTCAGCTGGATAAGGATGGTCGAGGCCAGCCTGTTGAGTACGCCTCTAGGAAGATGACGGGAGCGGAAGAAAGGTATGCCATGATAGAAAAGGAAGCCCTTGCAATCACTTGGGCATGTGAGAAATTTGATTATTACCTGGTCGGACGTAAGTTCGAAATAGAGACAGACCATAAACCACTGGTCCCGGTATTGGGTGAGAAAGACCTTTCGAGTCTGCCGATCAGGGTACAACGCTTTAAGCTAAGGTTGTTAAGGTACGATTATGATATATTTCATACTCCTGGTAATAATATGTATTTGGCAGATGCGCTGAGCAGACCGAACAGTGGTAGTTATAGTTCTGTCGACTCTGCTGAGTGTAATGGTATAGAGGCTTATGTTAGCTTGGTAACAAGTACAATTGTGGTAGATAGTAAAGAGGAGGAGATAGTGGTGGCTACGAGGGAAAGTGATTTGTGCAAGTCTGTTTTCTCATACATATCTAATGGATGGCGTAAGCCGCCAAAAGGTAGTACGGGAGAACTCGCTAAGCTCTATACATGTAGGGATAATTTAAGTGTATGTAAGGGTCTGTTGTTCTATAACGCTCGGGTATATATCCCTGGTACCTTGCGAGAGCGTTACTTGGGTAAATGTCATGAGGGACACCAAGGCGTTTCTAAAACGCGTAGGTGGGCAAGGAGGCACTTTTGGTGGCCGGGTATCAGTGTAGATATTCGAAAGTATGTGGAAAATTGTGAGACCTGTATACGTCATAGGTCGGTTAAACACCAACCTATGGAGGAGGATGACCTTCCCTCCTTCCCTTGGGATACCATAGGCACGGATATATTCCAGTTCGAGGGTAAATTGTACGTGGTCATCATTGATTACTACTCTAAGTGGATAGAGGCAGTTTTAATCCAGGGGGCCACGTCCCGTGAGGTTATAGAGGTTATGAAAGTTATCTTTTCTAGGTATGGGATACCCAGAGTAGTCCGCTCTGATAATGGGCGCTGTTATGACAGCAAGGAATTCAGGGAATTTGCAGATACAGTTGGTTTTAATTTAGTAACCAGCAGCCCCAGGTATCCCCAGTCAAATGGATTGGCAGAAAGTGCAGTTAAAACGGTCAAAGGTTTATGGAATAAAAACGAGGATAAGTCCCTCGCTTTGTCAGTATATAGGAATACCCCTTTTCAGACGGGGTACTGCCCCAGTGACTTAATGTTTGGTAGGGGCATCAGGTCACCTCTAGGTAACCCTCGGATAGGCCGTACAGATTACGATTTGTACGAGCAAGAAGAGGTTAAGAGGCGCCAGGGTATAAAGGACCGTTGGGATAAAAAGTATCGTGTATCTAGGTTGCCTGCCCTAGAGGCTGGTGATTGTGTATGGGTCAAGTCCCCAACGGATGTTGGGGCAGAGGGTGAGATAGTTAGAAGGGATAAAACCCCTGAAAGCTACTGGGTTAAAATAGGTAATAGTGAGCTGCGTAGGAATCGCAAGCATCTTGTTCTGTTGGGTAAAGGCGAAATAACGCCAAGTGAGGGTGGTTCCCCGTTGGACAGTGACTTACCATTGGTGACAACACCAGGGGAGGTCGGTGTTCAATTGGGAAACGAGGAACCTACAGTCCCGGTTGCTCGACAAAGGGTAGACAATGGGGATTGCGAGGATAGGGAGCAGCCTGTTGTGGAGGCAAGGGAAGAGGCCCCTGAGCCTAATGATGCTCTGGAAGAACCGGGTGACGTGAGACGCAGTGAGGTCACGTCCAGAGGTAGCTCAGGTCCTTTTAGACAGGTGCCTGAGGAGGCTGTGACTACGAGGTCAGGCAGAAGTGTGCATCGCCCTAGGTATCAGGATACACTGTATTATAAATGATTTTGTTTATTTTACACGGGTACAGAGGTTTACAACTACAAGATTCCCAGTTATGGCAGAGAGCGGGTCCGGAGCAGATGGTAGTGGTGCAGAGGGTAGTGGGAGTGAGCGGCGACGCTCAGAGAGTGAGGATGACGGTAACTTTACCGTGGTAGAGAGAAGGAAGAAAGGTGGTAAGAAAGGCAGTGCTGCCACAACAGGTGGTAAGGTAGCGAGTGGAAGTGTGAAAGGTGC
The DNA here is from genome assembly GCA_945261195.1 of Cryptosula pallasiana. NCBI lineage: Eukaryota > Metazoa > Bryozoa > Gymnolaemata > Cheilostomatida > Cryptosulidae > Cryptosula > Cryptosula pallasiana. The sequence goes on along the minus strand of OX183137.1, from coordinate 12,657,516 downwards.
AGGGAAAGTGGTAGAGAGCCAGAGGAATGTGAGGGGAGTGAGGTGTATGCTGTGCAAGGCTGACCACGTGGCGAAGGATTGTCCCAACCTCGTGTGCAACCGGTGCAAGCAGACAGGTCACTGGGCCCGCAGCTGTCCGCATGATATATGTCGGTGGTGTGGTGCTGTAGGACATAGGGATGAGAAATGCCCTGAGGGCGGTGAGGCATTTCATGGAGGTAGTAAGAGGAAGATGGTGGAGAGTGGTGCGGCTGAACCCACTGCAAAAGCTAGAGCCACTCCAGGGTGCGCTACAGCTGGTGCTAGGGGGTACAGCAGTGTGGTGAAAGGGAGACAGGTACCGGGAGAGAGCAAGGAGTTTGGTTGCAGACTGTCCGAGTTCTTGGTGAGTGAAGGTGTTTTGGGTGATGAGGACTATGCTAGTAGACGTGCGCGTCTTGAGGCTGAGAGGAGAGAGGCAGAGAGGGTGTTTCGTATGTCGATGGAGAGGTACGAGCAGGGTGTGAGGGAGCTCGAGGAAGAGCAGGAATGTACCTTGGTAATAAGGCAGGCTGTGGCCAAAATGAGGAAGTTGAAGGCTGGGGCTAGTAAGAAAGTCCCATCGACGGTGGTGTGTAACACCCCGTCGAGTTCAGCTGTGAAAACAGCGCCCGCACCTAGTGCGGAAGGCTCTAGCGCCCAGAGGGAGGAGTCCAAGACCCCCTCGGGCTCTCAGAGCAGTGCCAGTTGGGTGCACGAGGTAGAGGAGGCAGAAAGGGTGACCGGTGGCAACACTGGTGTCAAGGTCGAGGCGGATAGGGAAGATACCGTAGAGGTTGACCCTAGTGCACCACTTCAAAGGGAAGATACTGGGCAGAGAATTGCTCTGGTTGACCCGATGGGAAGTGTGGTACATGAGCAGTCGGGGCCGGCTGCTCCAAGGGACGATGGAATTAACGGTGAACCCCTTGGGGTTGAGTTGGTGTCGAGGGATGTGGTTCGAGAGGGTGTTGGAGGTTCAGAGAGTCCAGAGGACGATCTGATGGAAGTCTCTAAGGGTTCAGGCTGAGAGCTGTGAGGTAACGAGGGACACTTGGTAAGGAGGTTAAGTATCAATAAGGTATGTATATGTTACAGGTAATCATCTCAGGTATGTATGGTGTGTGGCTTTCTTTTCACCCCTGGTATTTAGGCTTGACATATGATTTAAGGCTAGTGCTTCAACTAACCATGATTAGTTAGGCTTGATCGCACGCAATGGTAACTGGTCCCTTGGTATGATGTCAGCTTGATTGCTCGCTGGGTTTACAAAAGGGGGGGCATGTTGGATAACGAGTTTGTGTGTTATAGGAAGTTCAAGGTTAACATAGGTTCTATCGGTATTGGTGTAACCAAGGATTACGGGTGCCTACACGGACTGCGGGAACTTAGGCTTACTTGAGGAGACCCGGATGACCTACGTCATCCTCAAGAGCGCGGCCTTCTTGAGTTGATAGTTGCTGGTGAGTAGACGTGTTTCGTGTTGTGTCTCTTCAAACCCTTCATCTAACAGTTATAGATCTATTGGTGCATAGACTTAAAACTGTAACAACCAACACCAATACAACGCTGCTAGGGCAGCCATCTTGAATCACGCTCAGTGGCTTACCCTTGGCATAGCATGCAGTGCTTGATTTGATGCTATGGATGAAATAAATAAGAAGATAACACATGTATTTGACCCATGCAATATGCTAAAAACTGGAGCAGAGTAAAGATTCATTTGCTGCAAACTCAAACTGACTTTTTTCAATTATGGTAAGCTAGACATCATTAATAATAAATAATCATCAATTAATTATTAATGAAACAACCTCCTCCGGGCGGATGATGATCATGATGTTGATGATGGGTGTTGATGATGAAGTTATCAATTAATTATTATTTATTTATAGCCAGTGAGTGGTAGTAGAAGTAGATTATTATTATTTATTAACTTGATGATTGATGGCAATAGTAATTGGTATCGCACATTTATTTATTTATTATTATTACTGCTGTTATGAATAATAATTAATACAATAATAATGATAATCAATTTTGTTGATTATTATTATTACTTAATTGTTGTTGTTCTTATGATTTAAGTTTTTTCATTCATTACTACTAACTATTATTATTATTATTTTTTGTTATATAATAATTGAAGGCCGCGTCTATTATTATTATATGATTTATTGTTATTTATAATAATTGTTATTATTATTATTATTTATTATTATTATTTTTTGTCATATAATAATTGAAGGCCGCGTCTATTATTATTATATTATTTATTGTTATTTATAATAATTCTTATTATTATTTATTATTATTATTATTTTTTCAATTATTATTATGGATGAATACGTAATTAATTATTAATAAATGAATGATGATGACAACTTACTACTGTAACTATGATAGTATTAGTAAGCGCATCATTCATTTATTATTATTTGTTGCTGTTATAAATAATAACAAATGATGATTATTACTATATTATTATTATTTAAAATGAGTTGATTAGTAGTAATAAATATCATTTTTGTTTATTTGTAACAACAACTTCTTACAATACAAATAATAATGCATTATGATTCTGAGAATCTTCCCTCATCTTACTATTAATTATTATCATCATTATTTATGATGATTAACTACTAATGGTGGCGGTTATTGTTATTATCAACGTTATTCAATTCATTACTATTAGTTTCCACAATAATACTAATTTATTATATCTTTAGAACTATTATATAAAGATATATATAGAAGAAATAATTAATAACTCTGTGTGGTAAATTGATAAAGTTATAGACAAAATTGCAATATATATTACAAAATTATATTATAAATATTGGATTATTATATAATGGGTTGAATAACATTCCAAAAAAGTTGCATTTTCTCATCCCTTAATTTTAAATGTAAACCTTTAGTTTTAATAATAATTTTATAATAACAGTTTTCTAATAATTAGTTGTGGTTTTATGAAGAAGATGACAGGACTAAAGCGTTTTTTATCTAAGTTAATTATTTATGAACATTTGACAGTTGAAATAACCAATTTGTGTATTTGATTCTAAAAATAATAATGGGGACCAACGATGGAATAGACACTCTGTAGTGAATAATATTTTGTTTATATAATCCATGTAAAGTAAAATATTGTGTAGCATGTACATTGTCGATAATTTCACTATTGAAAAGATAAATAACTTTCTTTCTTGACATGATGCTCATGTGTTAATGGGTATTTAAAACAAAAATATGTTAAAAGAAATATAATCAAAATTTTTAAATGCATAAATGAAATGCATGAGACAAATGTCATATTATTGTTGTGTTAGTTATATTTCTCTGCGATTTATAGTTTTTACCATATTATGGTGTTGTCAGGATCACTTTGAGGATGACGTGTTTGAGATGAAAAACCGGACCTTCGACGCAAGTCTTTGTGGAGACAGTTGCTCATACTGACTATTGCCATACCAAATCTCCTCTAGCCTCTGATAAACATTACTCTCGTAATACAAGTGATCAGTCATCTAGACCTTATGGTGATGCAGGTAATGCAGCAAAAAGCATGACATACATTTAATTTTTGGCCGCAACATCTATATGTGTAGTTGGTTATATATCATGTTTGCATCCACAGAAGCTGAATTATAAGACCTCGTGGTTAAAGAAGTTTTGGAGCATTCAACTTCTCTAACCAAACTTGAGAATTATCCGCAAGCTGCAACTATGGAAACATTTTCTGGAACAGGCGAAGGATTTTGACATGACAGATGCTATCGCCTGTCTTACGAGCTTGAAGAAAACACCATGCTAGTGTTTCAGGTTACGCAGCGTGTGTTCAACATCTGCCATGCTGCCGTTGATGCTTCAAGAGTTAAAGCTTGTAGTTGGGAACCTCCGTCGCACTAGTCAGATTGTGATAGACCGATGTCATGAAGGTTCAGCTTTTCTCAAGTCTCATGTTCCCTGACTGTCACTTTATGAAAACTAAACTTGAAGCCAAATATGTGTGACTGCAGCTGCTGTGTCAAAAGTTTTGTCCAGCCAGTCTGTAGATTAAAACGTGACACTAAGATGCAAAAGCATGGCCATATATTATCTGGTAGAAAAACTTTAATTTTCTTGTAGATTTTTTTTCGCAACTTTATATTTAAGAACTATTGCAGTTGCATAATTTTCTGCCAATTTGATGGTGTTACTGAAGAAATTTTTATCATATATTTATTCACAGTGTTTTTACAAACTGGTGTGTAATGGTGGCATAGCTATAAAACTAAGGAATCCAACTCTTTATACTACCTGATTGTTTTTGTATATTGTTAATCTATTGTATTTTTTTAATTATAAAATATTTTTGTAAAATAAAATCAGGCTCAGTTCAGTGGTTTGAATGAGTGGCTTAGCACCCAATCGAGAAATCCCACTTTCTGCCACTAACTGGTGTGCGTAAGTAGTTGTTACTGTTGCGTTGATAACATCAAAGATCCCCTTACATGATTGACCAGTATTATTATTGTTTTATTAACCAGTAGCTCAACTACAAAGACGACATTCATTGAGTCATAATTTTATAGCAATATTGGAATTGAAAATGGTGCCTTCAAGTGAGATGGCACAACTCTCTCATTTAAATGGCTCTGGGTCTAGTCACAAAACAACGGTGCGGTCGGTATTTTGCAATTTTTTGTACTATTACCGAGAGTAACCAAAACAGGACGGTATCCGGTTCGGCTTGGAGTTGTCTGCTATCGGTGTCGGTATGAGAAGAAAACTCCATACCGCCCAGCCTTAGTTATAATACACTCGTTGACCAGATATATCGCAGGAGTTGTCCTTTCACATTACTCGTTGACCGGTAGACTCGCAGCAAATTTCGGACAAGATTTCTAACGTTTCTAGTAGACCTACAATAAAAATTTTTATACTATCGTGTAGACCCGAATCTCCTCTATTTTATGGTCCTTATTTGAAGTAAATCTGCCAGTCTAAACGGAAACCGCTTCATGAGAACCGCACCACGATCCTTGTCGGGCAAGGAATAAGTTTTTTTGCTGAGATAGTTTGAAATAATATTTTTCGCAGAGAACCTCCACGGATGAGATTTGTTCTGATAAATGGTTAGATTATATTTATTTAGGCATGCTGAATTTGTTTAGAAGTGGAAATGACAGGTAGTATGCTAGAAATTAATTATTTGGATGACGACGATATTGTTGACTAGTAATTTTTTATTATTTTTTTTTTTGAAAGTGTTTATTATTATGGTTCTTTATATCAGAAGATAGCGCTTGAAATTCTCTATTCAGTGATGTAAAAAGTCAGGTGCTAGCTTGAATAGAAAAAAAAATTAATATTATTCTTTGAAAAAATTTCCGGGATTTTCGCAAAAACAAGGCCAACTTTGATTGACGTGTTATGGTCTAAGTGCAGAAATCTGCACTTAGGTTATGGCTAATGTGGTGGCCCATTAATTCTTCAAAATTACCTACATGCATCAGAATTGATTTTTCTTTCTATCTGTCGCCTCAGTTTTTTGTTTAGAGCTTTACTTTTGATGTTTTTTTAAAGCAAAAATGTCAATTTTCAGAAATTTGAAAAAAGTAGTGTCAAATAAAAAATATTTTTACCTGTTCACAAGTACAAAGTTGCCTTTATTTAAAAATCTACCTATAGAATAGGTATTGTTGAGTCTGATGGTCTTCTTTTTAACTCTGTAACACCAATAGTTGAATTTTAAAATATTTTCAAAGTTTGATGAATTTTTTCAAAAGCACATGAGATTCACAGATCAGTCAGGCATAAAGCAGACGAAAATTAAAGAGTTTTAACTAGCAAAGTCCAGCTTGGTCTCAATGAAACTTGTGCTGGCACATTGTTCTATCAGGTCTTTTCTAACATTGCGAGGGAATAAAAGGAAGAGACAGAAAGGGTAGATCAACTCCAAATGCTACAGCAGTAAAGCAACTCAGGGGTGAAACCGAGAGCAGAAGAGCAGAGCAGAGGTGAAAAACAAGCATGGCAGGGAGAGAGCAGGCTGTTGTTCGTTGTCCCTTAGTCTTTGTCCTTTATCAATTGTCCATTGTCCCTTGTCTATTGCCATTTCATTTCCGTTTACATTTCCGTTTGCATTTCTTTTCGAACTTCCATTTGCATTTCTTTCACATTGTTGTTTGCATTGGCATCCCATTGCCAATTCATTTTTATTTCCATTGCTACCTCCATTGCCATTTCCAATTGTGTAAAAATATGTGAAATGCGTGAAATTTATTCACTGAATGAAACTACATCTATAGACATATCCATGGCTATATGCACAGTTCTTCAAAAGTCTATTTCAACAGCCTGAAAATATTATTATTTACGAGTGATTGGAATCATGTGTGGAGTCACCTCCGACACCGTTACTTCCTGTCATGTATTGTACTTGCTGGGCATACACTTTACTCAAACCAGTAAAAGGTTTCGTCGCATTTGATTAGACTAGGGTCGCAGTAAGTGCTCAAATCATTCACAAATCGAAACCCTAAAAGCAAGTTCGTGAGCTTTACGTTTTGATTGTTTGGCTTCAAATTGAAATATGAGAGGACTCTCTGGCTAATTTCATCGTAAGCTAGAAGTTTTTTAATTCATCTCTTTTCTTTAAAACCTTATTAGAATAGGTACAGTGATACATCTGTGAAGTAAGAGCTATGAAATAGTACCCAAAGTAGAGAATGGCTGGTTCTACAGATACAAAGTTTTGTGTGTGCAATTATAACTTTTAGTTCTATTGGCAGGGTGAAAGTCAGCTAACTCCAAGGCTTTATTAATATCTATGCCCAAAGACATTAAGATAACATAGATTTTTTTGTTATAGACCTAAATATAACAATTGCAAACTTCACCAATACTGATCTATACTTTTTTAAATCAATCTACTAAAGAAAATAAGTCATTACATCAACTACATTCAGGTTAAGTGATTTGGCAGAGCTGATTCTTTTCAAATGATAAAAATAAACTATTAAACCCAGGCTAGTATTTGGGAGCACCAAAAAGTTGTTTTCATACACGCCACTCATCTTTTGTTTCATGTTACTCTTTATACAGTTTATTTCTTACAACCAGCAGTCCAGCTGAACAGCAAACTTGATTTCCTTGTTTTTTATCTGAAACTAATTGGCTATCATCACTTTCATCTCTTTGCCAATTAACTTCTTGGTAAGGTGATTCCCTAACTTAAACTGCAGCGGGTGCTGGAGATCTCATTGTAGAGTTGCACTCAGGGTAGTCGGTTGGTGTCGCATACATGTTATGTGTCGTGCAGAGGTCATGTGACTCATGGCTGTTACCATATGATGGACTGTCATCGCTAGCTTTATTACTGCTCTTGTTGATTCTAGAACAAAATTATTGAAAGCCAATGAATTTGCAAATGGCTCCAGGTAATCATACAACAAGATGATCTAAAAAAAATCACTTTATTGCAAATAAAACTATGTTTAGCCTCAAACTTGGCATCTATGTCTATCACAGCCTTGCGATGTCCACAATGACTCAAACACAGAGTGTTTTGTAATAGAAACTTCAACTATTTGCTGACAAAACGAGGTTGATGAAATATATATTTTTTATGGTAATGTTTTGTGTTGGTTAGGTGAGGTTTTCATTTGGTAGTCAAATGAGTCAAAGTTCTGTCCCACATAGCTGAGACTGTTAGGTTTGATTACACTCTTTTGTGCAAAAACAAACTACAAACATTCTTAGAGGATTTCAATTATAACCACATGATATTGTAACGTTTGCATGAAACTGGTGGTGAATTATAACTCTTTCGACTTTCTTATGTCAGCCACTCAGTCCAATGCTACTCGATGGCTGATATAGAAATGAACGGCTAAATTACGTTTTAGTCGCCCGCTTTTTTATATATGCAACTTTTTGTTGCTAAGAATTTCTGTAATCATTGCACAACATTATGAGTGGAATAGATAAATTACTAGCCAAACAGTTTTCTAGTTTGTAAAGTGGTTTTTACTGAGAGTTTATTCTGGTGCCTCGACAGTTTTATTGGGGAGATTTAACAAACCGCCATTTAATTACTGATACGGCCCGCTCCACTGGCATTGTCATTTGCTTTAATTGCTGTACACTTTAATTGCCGTACACTTTAATTGCTGTATAAAATGAGGTTTAGCAATGTCAGTATTTTATGTGAGAGTTGTTTGCCCAAACAATAACATAGTTGAGTTCCCCAAAAGTTTTTAGGTTTTTTCGAGGGTGAGATCCATTTTACGATTTTAAAAAAACAAAGCTTGAATAAAAAAAAATGAAAATTAAGTTTCACAATTAATTATTTATGAGGATATGACACCAACATCGTTTATGATGTTGAGTATTTCTATTTTGTGAAAAACGAAGTTGAATCACAGAAAAATTAGCTGAACAGTTTCTTTTTTCAAATATATGAAACTGTATTATAACAATTATTAAATATTAATCATGGGAGTTGGAGCTGAAAAATACCTTAACAAACAACGGCGTCTTTTTGATCGTTTTAGCTAAGAGTAGCCACTTTGATATTACTATTAGTATTATTATTAATATTATTAGTGGTTAGATAAAGCATTATTGTATACAAAGATAGCATTATATTTGTAAGCGCATAAGGTGATTAGGAATTAATTGAAAACGGTGTATTAATGGCTACATTTCTTTGTTACTGGCTACATTTCTTTGTTGCTGGCTACATTTCTTTGTTGCTGGATACATTTCTTTGTTGCTGGATACACTTATTGGTTGCCGTAAACCACGCCATTTTTTCTCCCTGTTTCAGTGGACCTGTGGTACCAGATTGGATGTCACGTGGTTTCTAGTTGTTACCGTAACCATAAATTTGCTTTTGCTAAACCTCCCAATTTTGTTGTGCTTGTACCTTGGTACCAGATTGGATGTCACATGGTTTCTAGCCTTTACCGTAACCATAAATTTGCTTTTGCTAAATCTCCCAATTTTGTTGTGCTTGTACCTGAGTGTGTCACCCGGAAAAAAACACTTCTACTTAAAAAATTTAATCTTGCGGCTTGGAAACAATAAAAAAGTTGACAAACTTTTCACACTGGAGTAGTTGTTATGAAATTCATGTTAGAAAAGCAATGAAAAAACTCTTGGCGTAATAGCAGTAGAAGGTGTTCACCAATGCCCTTCACTTACCTTCCAAGTCTTACCAGTACAGCTGATAGTAAGATTGTTATTACGAATACAAGCGCTACTAGTGAAAGAATAGCGCACACAATAGCTCTTGCCACTCCTATACTGACGTATGCAACTTTACTATCAGCTGAGGGTTTTCTTTCTTCTGATTGGTTGGCTACAAAAAGTTGGTATTATGTAACTAATTAATTACTGGCTCCACAACATAATGTTTGTTATAAAATACATGGATGGGTAGGTACTAATTGGAGATAAAAAATAAGTGAGTAGGAATCAATGCCGGCCTAGATTGAACAAACACGGACCTGGAGTGAATGTAGACAAACATGGAGCAAAGGTAAGCAGTCCTGGAGCTGACTTGGACTAATCAAAAGTAGCAATATACGAAACTGGAGTGAGCATAGACAGGCCTTATGTGAATGTAGACAGACATGGAGTAAACATAGAAAGGCCCAAAGTAAATGTAGATAAACTTGGGGTGAACGTAGACAGACTTGGATTGAACCTAACCACCTCCAGGTATAAACATCCACAAGTGATCACACGATAGGTTAAAAAGAATCATCAGATGTTCGTTTTACTTAGATTTCATTCCACCGACAGCAAAATATTATTTTGACGTTTGTTCCAGGAATCATGTACTCAACAAAAAAGTAGACATAGATAAAAAAAGATGCCGATGTTGAAGAAATGAATGTTGACACTTCATAGAGTGAGAGTCAAATTATTCTTCTGTATCACATTTTCAACATTTATTCCAGATTTATCAATGTTTAATTTTTTCAGTGTTTCACGATGATTCCAGTTTCCCCCAATATCGCAGTTAGTTGAGACAACAATAGAACAATCACTTCTCACAATAGATGCATTACGTACAGATAGTCATTCTTCATGCAGAAGTCTATGCATAAGTCATACATAATTCTTTGTATAAATGCTTGTTCAGTAATTATGTACACTTATAAATTTTACTCACCTTCCACTTTGGTTGTATACTTGGTGTTGTTTGACTCTACAGAGCTTTTTAAGATGGCCGAGGCGTTGTTAATCTCAGGTGGCAGTGTGTTGGGTGCCTTCTTTGGAGCTGTTGCTGTGGTAGCTGTGGATGTTGTAGATGTTGTTGTTCTTGGTGCCATTGTCGTGATCGTTACAGTTAACGGTGTGGTTGTTGATTTTGGTGTGGGTATTTTTGTTGTTGGCTTAGTTGTAGTTGTTGCAGGTGTAGTAGTTGCAAGACTATCTACAACATAAAAATATGAACGGCAATAATAAATGAAAGGAAAAAAGTAACAGAGCTGAACTTCATGTGAGATTTGTTAACTCTATGTGAGACTTGTAAACTTTCATACAGTTCCAGCTAGAATCCTTGGAGAAATGCATAAGTAAATGTAACATTTCAAACAGCGATGGCTGCAGAGAAGTAGAAAAAAAATATTTTCATTCTTTTCTGATCTGCTGTGGTTGTTTGGGCATCTCCAAGAAATGCCTCCTATTCTAGAGTATTCTTTATTGATAAAGTAAAACTCTACAGGTAATAGGTTTTTACCAAAATAAACTAATTAGGTTCTTACCAATCTCATATACAGCATCGCTAGTCTTTCCACCACAAGTCTGATTTAGGTTTCCACTACATAGATATGTACAATCATCAGCTTCTCCGTTCATATCATATCCAAAATGTTGACAATAACATCCATGTCTGTGCTGTAGTCCAGCATATCTGTAGCCTACACATTGTTGCACCGATTGCATATTTCAATATTCAGACAAGTTTAAAACGTTGAAAAGCTAATATATTTTTTATGCCTATCAACCAAGTATTGCTGTGCGAGCCTTTTACAAACTGTTCAAGCTTAAACACAGGATTACATAACATGATTACATAACAGAATTATATACAATCAGGACTACAAAATGTTTTGGGAGTTTAAATAGTTTGACTGTCACCCACCTTTCTGTCCACATAATGTTACGCAGTATTCAATGGTATTTGTTTTGTAGTTATAATGAAATTTTTCAGAGGGAGCATGCTTGAAACAACCTTTGTATGTGAAGGCATAATCTCCTACAATATAAAAGTATATATATATTACAATACAAGACATAAGTTTATGTGTACTTTATAGGAATATATAAGTATATACTGGAACATATAACTGATATGCCAATATGAATGTGGTAGCTTTATTCGAAAATGCTTTGACAGTGTTCATAAGTGAAAACTGTCAAAACATAAACTAAGTCAAATAAAATCTGGGTGCAAGGTAAACATCCAAGAGCTTGCTCCTTGTTTTATCAGCGGTACACCATTTAGTACTGCTTGGTTGAAGTGTGCCGTAGGTGTATTCACTGGCTGGATTGATGAATATCTGTTATTATTTATATTTGAGGACCACATCATTAATGAGAATGTCCTTCGATTCAGATTAAATTGTGAAAATAAAAAAATCCCGTGTGCATTGTAGCGAAGATGAATATTTTCACATGTGTAAGCAACTCATTGTTGATTATGTATAAAAATAACAATTGTCTTTGTTTTAACAAAGTGGTTCTACTTTTTAGTGTCATGATCACTTTATTTACAATATATTTTTATTGTATATCCTAATCATAATAATTAATTATAATCATGAACAACATATATAATTTATATTATTAATATAGAACGATAAAATAATAACCCCGGGAATGAGCCTCTTTGAAATAAACCTCCCCCACATGGGTATATATGACAATACCTCTCAAATTAACTCTATTTTTTCGGGGGTAGTTTTTTGCGATCCACCTAAAATAATGCTACCAGCTCCTTTGCATTAAATAAATTGTGAGAACTATTATATATTTAATTAATTGTATGGATCAATCCAGCCCATGAATACACTTTGAAGAATTTGAGGAAACAAAATAAAATCCATTTGTCATTCAGCAAAATCCAAGTTTGATCAAACAATGCGTTATTCAGCCATGTTTTGGTATAACCATTATCGGATAAAGTGTACTAACAAAATTACAGATTTGTTACATGGTGCACAGCCTTGGTAGGTTGTATTCATCAGCATTGATATTTTTTACTAACCAATCTCAAAAGCGGATACATGATCAGATCCACCACATATTTGTCCGCTGTTTCCAGGGCATGTGTTGGTGCAACCAGAAGTCCTGTTGTATCGATCAAAATCTACCCATCCACACTGGCAGAAGTTGCGGTGATACAACCCAGCATACTTGAAACCTGGCAATTTGTAGAGTAAAAATACATTTTAAATCTTTTGTTCACTTTGGACTATAACTTGAACTTAATATTGTAGGTGCTTTTGCTTGATCTATATCTTTAATACTTATCAAATATCAAGTTTTCCTAAAAGTAAATCTACTTTTCCTGCTTAAATCAAATGTTCAACTCACCCCTAAACCCACATGCTTCGACACAGAACTCTACAGAGTTACGGACTTTTTCCTTCTTGAATACCATAAAATTTGCAGTTGTCTGATCATAGCAGCCTAGATATTTGTAAGTAAAACCTCCTACAATATAAAATTGCAAGGGTAGATATATATGCGCTTATGTGTACAGATGTGCAGGTGTATGAAGGTGAATACACTTACAAGGATTTGATTTCAACCAGCAACAGTACTTAACACTTGTGTACAATAATAGAAGTATCAACATCTAACATACACACCTCGTGTCTAACAGCTAGGGCATGTACAATACAAATACTTTGAGTACTACGATACGCATATCCTCTTAAATGAGAGATAAAGTGTACATGATATACACATACCTTTTATACAAGAGATAAAGTGTATATAATATACATACCTTGTATACAAGAGATAAAGTGTATATAATATGCATACCTTGTATACAATAGATAAAGTATATATAATATACATACCTTGTATACAAGAGATAAAGTGTATATAATATACATACCTTGTATACAAGAGATAAAGTGTATATAATATACATACCTTGTATACAATAGATAAAGTGTATATAATATACATACCTTGTATACAAGAGATAAAGTATATATAATATACATACCTTGTATACAAGAGATAAAGTGTATATAATATACATACCTTGTATACAAGAGATAAAGTATATATAATATACATACCTTGTATACAAGAGATAAAGTATATATAATATACATACCTTGTATACAAGAGATAAAGTATATATAATATACATACCTTGTATACAAGAGATAAAGTGTATATAATATACATACCTTGTATACAAGAGATAAAGTATATATAATATACATACCTTGTATACAAGAGATAAAGTGTATATAATATACATACCTTGTATACAAGAGATAAAGTATATATAATATACATGCCTTGTATACAAGAGATAAAGTATATATAATATACATACCTTGTATACAAGAGATAAAGTGTATATAATATGCATACCTTGTATACAATAGATAAAGTATATATAATATGCATACCTTGTATACAATAGATAAAGTATATATAATATACATACCTTGTATACAAGAGATAAAGTGTATATAATATCCACACCTTGTATACAAGAGATAAAGTATATATAATATACATACCTTGTATACAAACAAAGTTCACTAAAAACAAAAATGAAACAATATTTAGTGTCATTATTTTACAAAAACAGTCACAAGCAAATGAATGAATGATCCAAACACTGCACTGCACTTTCTCACTACTAACTCTCTGCTACCAGTTCAATAACCAATAGACTCTCTACCATAGTTATCTGTCATTTGTTATGTTTTTGCTTTGGTGGTAAACCAAATATGTTGAGATCAGGCTAAGTAGAAATACTTCTTTTTTCTCTGTTCAAAGATCAATACTAAAAGTCTCCAATAAGTGATGTAGTTTTCTAGCTACCTGCCACATTTTATAAACCAAACAGTTTTTTGTCTTTTGATGTCCCATATTACATCATCAACAAAAAATCAACCAGCAACCAAAGGAGTCTTTACAACAACAAAAAAATGGCTGTTGTTTTTTCCCTACATTTTCTTTACGATCATTTTTAGTGAATGGCAAATAGCAGTTTATATCTGCATAGATGTGTTGTCTTGTACCTCAAGAGAAACTTAAAGTCACTTTCAACATACATCAGCTTGTTTGTGCAGCAATGAGGTCCAAATAAACTGGTTACACTTCCAAATGGACCAATGGGATTTTATTCAGATGCAATATGGATAACGTAGTTGAGTGGTAGATTAGAAGTATTACGGTAAAAGATGATATGATGACATATTACGAAAGTGCTATTACCAATTATTGTGTTTTTTTATTTAAAAATACTTATTTATCAACAACGTTGGGGCATATTGAAGCAACAATGTGTAAATAAGAATTGTCTTGACACTGAGAAGACAATTTCAATATTGATACAATACACATTTATGCTCTTATTTGTATCCCTGTGATGCTACAAAACACACTCAACTTTCATGATTTCCAATGAATACTCAAATGGTGTGTAGGAATTTGAGCCAACCTAAACTCACGGTATGTTACAACCAGACAACCAATATCGGAATCTGCTATCATAAGTACTGATCCTGAAGCATTGACCACAGCGCAACAAACTCCTGCTGCTCATGCTGGAGACATGGCTGGGTAAGATCGGTCAATTATTTGATAATATCTAGTATATGATGGATTAAAGTTGAGCTTTAGTTTGAACCGTTCAGTATATCGACCTAAAATTCTGCACACTCGAAAAAAAACAGACAACTCCCAATAACTTTGCAAAAGTGAGCTCTTTTGTTTTGAATCGTTTGAAGTTGCACCTTTGAGAAGATGACTCTTAAGTAAGCAAACGATAACATGCCTGACTTCCTAGCCATCCATACTAATTTATGAAGCTCAGAAATGAGATGAGTGAAATAAAAATTTGAAAAAGTAGCTTGAAAACTTTTATGCCCACCGTAGAATCTGTCAAATTTGTGCTCATTCTCTAATCACCTGTGGGCAGTAAACCGTTGGTAATGTAAAAGATCTGCTCTGTTTCTTTTGTTTACCAGAAAATCTTAATTTCAAAACTTAATATGTAGTAAGATACCTAAAAATCCACATCAAGGTTTTACAACTTTATTGACAAAAAGTAACGAGTAGCTAACCATTTGCTAATTCTGTAGAATGCACTCTGTTGCCATGGTTACCTGAATCTATAAATTACAAGTTAATATCTCATTTGCATCATTTCCACATGCATCAGAAAGTTAAATTGATGTATCCCTCTCTGTCACGTTATAGAGTGGAGTGGAACGACTGTCCAGCTAACACAATCTGCTCAATAACACCCTAATCTCACCAGCAGAGCTATTTCCCAACAGATCCTTTAGATTTAGTTCTTGTATGAACCACGTAATAAACAAACCGGCAGCATGTCACACCCTCCTACCAGACATAGGAGCTAGATCTAACGTAGCTTCTCTCTAACTATTGGCTTATTGTATATGCAAGTTGTAATCTTGTTACTGACACGACATGTTGGTGCTTTCTCAGCATGTCAGTTTATAATATTACTTCAGCCCTTGCAAACTGTATATAAAATTGATTGAATGTATTGCATATTGTATTCTTTTACAGCTAACTGCATTATTGAGTACATATAAACGTAAACCATAACTACTCAGCACTGTCTATAAAATATCTCAATCATATCGGACATTGAAGGCTGCATAAGCACTCCAGCTAAAATTTCTTTATTCAATAGTTCAGTTCTTCATTTACAAACAAATTCACCACCTCAGAGCAGCACGTCTCAATCTATCCCAAAATTATCTCACAAGAAAGTAATATATAAATCAAGTCAGCAAAACTTCTTCAAAGATGCTAACTTGTTGCATTTTCCAAATTTTATTTGGACGCAAATGTGATAAAAAACGCTGGGGAAAAACTTTTGATAAACAAACTATTCAGAGTTCAGGGTGCTCAAATCACTATAAGTTTTTTTTTAAAAATAATATCATAATAATACAATTTTCTTAACAATTGATTGTCTACGATAAACTGCAACTTCCAATTAAACTAGTATATGGTCAGACTTTGCCACGGAGCTGCTGTTTAAATGGTTGGTTGGTATGGTATAGAGATCATAGTATTCATATGAGTCATTGTAGAACTCATTGTTATGGAGTAAACTGTTATGGTTAGCTTTTGCTTGTCTCCGGTGGAACCTGAAAGGAAAAGTAATTAAAAATACATTTTACAAAAGAGATTGCGGTAACACAAATAATTAAAGTATTCAATTTTCATTTTACATTTTTTTTTATAAAACCTGTGATTACGGTAACACAGAATGGCCTGATCAAACCTGCACTGGGTAAAAAGTTAAACTTCAATTTGTAGACAAAAACTTTTATAAACTGCTAAAACATCATTTCAATAAAAAGTTCATTTCTAAAGATCCCATTTAAAATGTCATAAACTTTTTTGCATGAAACTTAGAAGTTTTTTTTGGATGAAACCAATTTTTTCTGCGGCACTAGTCACTCACCTTATACGTGCTACTAGTACAACTACTAGCCCAATACCAGGTATGAGTATTGGTAGCACCAGTAATATGGTAACACATGCAGGTGTCCCAATTACATTACTGTTGTCTAATGTGTCCTTGTGTGGAAGGTCTTGGTTGAAGTCTGTTTGATTGCCTGAAATGTTGGTATTGTTCTCAAGAATACTATTTATATCTGAAAATAAAAGAGTTTCACAAAAATATTGAAGAGCCAACGAATCAATGAAAGCTGATTGACTGTTGGTTGAGGCAGCGGGACACCATTTGAAAGCGTAATCAAATAAATATTAAAATTTTTTACTCACTTTTTGGTTTACTTGGATACTTTGAATTGTTTGACTTTGAAAGTGGATTTGAGTAAACAGAAGTCTTAAGCTGTGAAGAAAATATGTGGGCTGACTTTACTTCAATGGAGTTATGGTTGTTTGTGCCATGTAATGTGGTATCCATTGGATTATAGGTGTAACAGCCCAGGTAGATATGTTTGTGCTCTCCTAAAGCATTTTATTTTGTACAATTGATAATTATATAGATTAGTTCTATGCAAGATATAAAGTATATATAATATACATACATTGTATACAAGAGATAAAGTATATATAATATACATACCTTGTATACAAGAGATAAAGTGTATATAATATACATACTTTGTATACAAGAGATAAAGTATATATAATATACAAACCTTGTATACAAGAGATAAAGTATATATATTATACATACCTTGTATACAAGAGATAAAGTATATATAATATACATACCTTGTATACAAGAGATAAAGTATATATAATATACATACCTTGTATACAAGAGATAAAGTATATATATTATACATACCTTGTATACAAGAGATAAAGTATATATATTATACATACCTTGTATACCAGAGATAAAGTATATATAATATACACACCTTGTATACAAGAGATAAAGTATATATAATATACATACCTTGTATACAAGAGATAAAGTATATATATTATACATACCTTGTATACAAGAGATAAAGTATATATATATTATACATACCTTGTATACAAGAGATAAAGTATATATATTATACATACCTTGTATACAAGAGATAAAGTATATATATTATACATACCTTGTATACAAGAGATAAAGTATATATAATATACATACCTTGTATACAATAGATAAAGTATATATAATATACATGCCATGTATGCAAGAGATAAAGTGTATATAATATACATACCTTGTGTACAAGAGATAAAGTATATATAATATGCATACCTTGTATACAATAGATAAAGTATATATAATATGCATACCTTGTATACAAGAGATAAAGTGTATATAATATACATACCTTGTATACAAGAGATAAAGTGTATATAATAGACATACCTTGTATCCAAGAGATAAAGTATATATAATATACATACCTTGTATACAAGAGATAAAGTATATATAATGTACATACCTTGTATACAAGAGATAAAGTATATATATTATACATACCTTGTATACAATAGATAAAGTATATATATTATACATACCTTGTATACAAGAGATAAAGCATATATAATATACATACCTTGTATACAAGAGATAAAGTATATATATTATACATACCTTGTATACAAGAGATAAAGCATATATAATATACATACCTTGTATACAAGAGATAAAGTATATATAATATACATACCTAGTATCCAAGAGATAAAGTATATATATTATACATACTTTGTATACAAGAGATAAAGCATATATAATATACATACCTTGTATACAAGAGATAAAGTATATATAATATACATACCTTGTATACAAGAGATAAAGTGTATATAATATACATACCTTGTATACAAGAGATAAAGTATATATAATATACATACCTTGTATACAAGAGATAAAGTATATATAATATACATACCTTGTATACAAGAGATAAAGTGTATATAATATACATACCTTGTATACAAGAGATAAAGTATATATAATATACATACCTTGTATACAAGAGATAAAGTGTATATAATATACATACCTTGTATACAAGAGATAAAGTATATATAATATACATACCTTGTGTATACAAGAGATAAAGTGTATATAATATACATACCTTGTATACAAGAGATAAAGTGTATATAATATACATACCTTGTATACAAGAGATAAAGTATATATAATATACATACCTTGTATACAAGAGACAAAGTATATATAATATACACACCTTGTATACAAGAGATAAAGTATATATAATATACATACCTTGTATACAAGAGATAAAGTATATATAATATACATACCTTGTATACAAGAGATAAAGTATATATAATATACATACTTTGTATACAATAAATAAAGTCAGGAAAATACACGTACCTTGTATACAAACAAAAGTAAACAAAAACACACAGTTTAAACTCATCATTGTACAAACAAACGCAGTAAATAACAGACTTTATATCAAATACTCTACTCTCTCACTACCAATTCTACAGTAACAGCTGCAACAATCCATCATCTTATATATAGTCCCAAATAATTATCTATGTGGTTTTGTTACTTCTTTTGTGGAGAAGCACTCATGTGACTCCAATAGAACAAGGCACCTAATATGTCTATGTAAAAAAACAATGTTTACTTTGTCATCAAGTCTAGGCTGGCAGCACAAAGGTTTTGGTTAGGATTGGTTTGCTTGTTTGGTTTACACAGCTACGTCACAAGCTGCCTTATTTCGATAATTTCTGGTTTTTTATATCGAGTGGTTAAAAGTTTAGGGTCGAGTGGCACCTTTATGTGTTTTGGAATTAGTCATCATAGAAAAAAGGTGATTTCTAAAGTGATAATTAGATAAAGTTTATTTACAACATCATGCAAGCAAAAAATAAACAGTTTACCCAATCGAAAGCAACAAGAAATCTTGTGGATTTGGTGAATCTATCGTTGAAAAATCCTGTTTGAAGAAGTGTGATATCACACATAAAGTGCTAAAACAGATTGTGGAGTTTAACAATCCAACATATCAACAGTTTATCTCTGATAAGCCATACTATTATATTGTAAAAGCTTGTCAGCTGCGCTTTAGTTGTTTCCTGCAAGAAAGCAAGTTGTTTCTTAGTTTCTCACTCATGTTGTGTCAGTCTATTTACGATCACTGAAAAGTCACACTGCAATGTTAGAGAAGAGCTAAGACGCTTGTCTATTTTATCTGAAAATCCAAGTGAGATTATTACCAAATATTCGCTAGCCTAACAAAATGCAATAGAAATAATTGAGTCAGCAGTAGATTTAAGCAATGGATATTCTTTCCGTTTGAAACTAGGCTGTCAGTAAAAAGTAGCTCACTGAACAAAAGAATCGACAGTAATAACGTTCATTTATATTATCCGTAGGTCACAAATGAAACTGACCACTAACTAGTTTATAACAAGTGAGTATAACTTGTCTATTTTAATAAACCAGCTTTGTATCCTCAGAAATATCATGAATGTAAAATATTATAAGAATGGGCAGTTTTACAAACTAAGTTTGCTGTTTTTTTCTTTCTTCTCAAATGTCTTGTAAATTGGGAGCTATCTTCTTTATAATTTGCCTGACAACTTATGAAGTTTGAATTTATTGTTATGTTCCAGACATGACCTATGAGTTACAAATATTTGTTATGTTTTGTACTTTTTTCCTTTGTACTTTTTGATAATCTTGTTATCAAAAACATGGAATAACCGTAAATCTTTTTGAACAATTAAAATCTTGAGAGACTGTTTTCATATTTTCAGTTTGGCAAAGCGCCATTGACAGGATCTTTAAGTGAGTTGATTCAGAGTCAAACCCCATTCACACAGCAAGCAGGGCCTAGATGCCAGAGTAAAGATCAACACAACAAAGAGGGCAGATAGGTGCCGTGAAAGTTGCATCATCAGAACCATTAAAGTGGCGAACTGATGCTTCATGATATGCATATGAAAATCATACCAAAACTTGAGCACCCGGATGTGATTTCACGTTTACTGTTTGCTGGCGTGTATGTATTGCTATAAGTAATAACGTTTGGTGTTTATATCTTTAAGTAGTTCAACTCTATATTGAAGTTCATAAGCGATGAGAGAAAACTCGACCGTCTTACAGGGAAAAGAATCACTGCTGTATGATTACCAATGTATCCAGCAATAGTGATTTCTCTGAATTTCATCGGCGAGTTACTCTTTGTTTGGTTGCTCGGTGAAATGCAGAGGTCATGTAGCTCATATTTAAAGCAAACTGCCATCACTGATTGCTTATTGCCGCCGAACTAGATCTAAAGCTGCGTACACACTAGGACGATTTGGTGGCCGAAATCGGCGCACTTACAAAACGGCCTAGTGTGAATGCAATATCGGCCGATGATTAGGTCCATCGGCCGGTGAAAATTCCATTTGAGCAATGCTCAAAATCTCCGACGATTTTTAGCAGATTACCAAGGAAACCACAACACAAAATCAGTTCAGAAGTAGCTCATGGTCACAAACAATGATGATAGAACAATAAAAAATCATCAATTCACACAGCAATAACCAAATAATAATAATAATAATAATAATAATAATTATTACTTTCTTAAAACTCACCAAGAAAATTTATTATTTATGTATTACCATTTTTATTTTAACATGGTTGATCAATCATTGATAAGCATAAGTTTAAATAATTTAGAAATAATTTTAATTAATTAAAATAAGTATTTGGTAAAGCTAAAGAAAATAAAAAAATTCTGTTCAAAACAACATAAATAATTAATAATGCCGCAGCCACAGCAAGTGCATTTACTAATAACAACCATAGACATGGTGAATAATTGTGAAATAACAGACTGCAATATCAACAGTAATTCTATGGTTATGCTGAAGAACAAAATTTATCTATCTCTCTCACCAAAGAGCAAATGTTTTTCGGCTGAAGTTATTTTCTAGTGTGTACGCAACCATCGGCCGACAAAGGAAACAACTCCAACATGAACGATTTTTTGATCAAAAATCGTTCTATAGTGTGTACGCAGTTTAGGAGAGTATTGTGAGACAATTTTTTGATTAACAGACTATTTGAAGTTTGAAGTCACATGCAGTCATTTTTCTAGTTTAATTTTTCATTATCGTCTCAACCTGATTTATTAATACTCTAATCTGAAAAAAAGAGATATTCTTATACTCAACCATAGAACTACCAACAAACCTAGACTAGTGCAGTAGTCACAAACCGTCACTGTTAGAAGTGGTTCAGATGAAAAAAAGTTATAAAAACATTTTTATTATTTGATGTTGAACTATCGATGGCAAAACATGATTTTTTTCACTTGCAATTACATTTGGTCAGTTTTTGTTTCATTTCAAACTCTCTAGAATTAGTCAGAGGCTATAACGTTTGTGGAAAAGGTTGTTTGCTTTCACATCCAGCTTATGAAAACGTATCACAAAGCTTGGGCTATGGTTGTCAAGAACAGCACACGAAAAGTTTCGCTTAGTTTGTTTTTTAATTGAAATGGAACAACATAATGAACCATTGATTTCTGAAATTTAGAAAAAGTCAATCAATTGTTTTATGCATACTTTTCTTATTTTACCAAGATTTCGTTGCAAGATCGGCACAACAATTGAAATGCAAACAGAATTTTTGTTATTCATACCTATCAAAAATGTATAAAAGACTGAACAAAAAATTTTGATCTTTGCAACTTTATTTAGTAATGTTTCACTCACAATGAAACGTATAATGTATGTTTGATTGAGCAAGAATTTGACTCCATTATGAACTTTGCGTTAGAAAGTTGAATGGCAAGCTCCGAGCTGGAACTTCTTTTTGCAGTATGGCAAGAGGGCACGACTCTCAATTTTTTGGTTTTACTGTGGAGAGTTATTTTAGAGGTGCTAGAATATTAGACTGGGCTGTTTCTCCCTAAATTGTTAGCCATATAAACGCACATAATGTAGTGGATTTTCATGATCACTAGGTGTGCACAAAGGTCCCCCTGACAACTGCAGAGTGTCAGACATCCCTTCTTTGAGTCTGGCTCTGCCAAAAACCTTATAAAAGACAGGTATTAACCCTATCGGTCCTGCAGGCGACCCTACCGCCCTTTGCAGCTATCACTGCCGGCCATGCAGTAAGACTACCGGCCCTGCAGCCAATCAATATCGAATCGGGGAGGAAAGAAGGATTGTAGCCTGAGAGATCAGACTAGCCTCAAAAGATGCAGAAGCCTGAGCCCATGATATAACCATCATCAAATTCACTAGAGGCCATGAATCCCAAGCTATAACTGCCTAAGAATTCTGCCTATATTACACCATCACTTCCTGAACTGTGACTCAGCAGTATTGCTCTTGAAGCTCCGCCCCTACTTCTGGGCGCCTTATTTATTTAAACTTATTTTAATCTATCTGATTCCTTGCTAATTATAATCTGTTCGTTTATTGCATATTTATGTCCTACTTATTCATCATTTGTTATCTTTATAATTAGGCCAATCATTTCCTGTACCTCTGCCTATAAAACGCAGAGTTTTGCTTGCGCTCTTCGCATTTGTATCAGGATTTTGCTTGTGATTGCACCAAGTGGCGAGATACTTTGTAACTATTGTTTTACACTGGGTTGTTGTGAAATAATAAAATAATTATTACTCTGAAGCACTGAGTATTGAGTCTGAGCCATGGGCTCTGTTACAATTGTGGAGTTTAAGATACTCCTCTGTTGAAGTTGATTGATAGATAACCTCTGTAGAAGAGAGGTTTTGTTGGTGGCATTTCGGCCGGCTTCCCAAATTCCACTACAATACACATGATGAATTCTAAGTAAAGCTCAACGAGATTGATAAAGGAGAGTTTGAAGGTAAATTTCTCTTATCAATCTACAGTGAATAGTTCAAAATATATTCTTAAGTTTGTGAATGGCGAAGATAAATTTTATGATCTCAGAATCTTTTACAAGCTTAATAAAATAATTTATTTAATAATTAAACATATAAAAAACCAGTATATAAAAAACAACATATAAAGGTAATTATTTACAACAACCAAATCATCTATTATTGGTTCAGCTAGACTGTAGATTTGATCATCTCCACTGTTGTGGTCTGTTGATTGGTCATTATTATATGTCTGTGTAGTATTATAGTATATAGCATTATTGTCTGTACTGTTTATGTATATATTGTCTTCTCTCTGTTCATGAGTTCTTGAATACTCTAGTTTGAGAGTGTCAGCATCTGCTTGAATACTCTAGTCTGGCAGGTATCAGCAGGTGCTTGAGGTAATTTCCATAGAGGAGTTGAACTTTAATTATGAGTTTCTGTGAGAGTTGTCTGGGTGATATCTGAGAGCAAAAGACACAAGAAATTAGAGAGAACATTTTTCAATGACACAACATTCACTAAAACAACTTGTGCAATAAAATTGCGGCCACCAATACTGTCAATTCACCATTGTGAAAACTGCTACATAAGTTGGAGTTGTCTTCTTTGTTTCAAAAATAATTTGTTACAACCCTCAAATAATTAGCTTTTATTCTTACAAAATAAACTAATTCTCATCAGAAAAAGTTTTTTATATTGTACTATATTTGGATATATGTGACCTTTTTACAAAAGAATCCTTTAACTATTTGGTAGCAGCATTGCCTGGTTGAACAGCTCTAACATAAAATGAAGAAAAAGTTTTTTGCAGACAAGAATTTGGTTTAATCAAACAAAATTTGAGCTCTTAAGTTTGTTTGTTGATTATTAAAGACGAGCGTTAATAAAAGTTTACAGTTCTAGAACAAGCCAAGTTT
Source organism: Cryptosula pallasiana (assembly GCA_945261195.1). Classification (NCBI taxonomy): domain Eukaryota; kingdom Metazoa; phylum Bryozoa; class Gymnolaemata; order Cheilostomatida; family Cryptosulidae; genus Cryptosula; species Cryptosula pallasiana. The sequence continues at coordinate 12,632,984 of OX183137.1, read as the reverse complement.
AACCTCTTTCTCATTAAATCACCCAATGTAGTGCTCTACACAAACATACCTTCTGTGTACTACTAGTACAAGTACTAGTATGATATGAGAACAAGCAGCTCCGCTGCCAGTACAATAGAGGTGTGGACGCTGTATCTATAGCTGGTGCAGTCATTTGATATATCTAAAACATAACATTCTCTGTACACAGATAAACAGTACCACTTAGTTGACATCTAACTCAGCGTTGCTAGAACAACGCTGGCGATAATAATTTTGTCTACTGATTTTACTGATATCATTGGCTTATCTAATAGCATTTGAGGCATTTTGCTAAAGAAAACATTGATAAATGAACCATAGGTAGACGAATAAATATTTAGAAGCCAACCTTTGGGTGTAACATGGGATTTATCCCCTCGCACGCTTGTAATGGATGATCTGATGATTGATAAAATAGTTGTTTTAGCAATACTTGTGGGTGTTGTAGTTGGTGTTATCGTGGAAGGAGGTGTGGGAGTTGTTGTAGTAGTGGGTGTTGTAGATGTTGTTGTTGTAGGTGTGGGAGTTGCTGTAGTAGTAGGTGTTGTAGCTGTTGTTGTTGCAGTAAGTTTGGGAGATGTTGTAGTAGTAGGTGTTGTAGCTGTTGTTGTTGTTGTAGTAGGTGTGGGAGTTGTTGTAGTAGTGGGTGTTGTAGCTGTTGTTGTAGGTGTGGGAGTTGATGTAGTAGTAGGTGTTGTAGCTGTTGTTGTTGTTGTTGTTGTTGTAGTAGGTGCGGGAGTTGCTGTAGTAGTAGGTGTTGTAGCTGTTGCTGTTGTAGTAGGTGTTGCAGATGTTGTGTTAGTAGTAGTTGCATTAGTTGCTATGGCAGTAGAATAAGCTGCTGTGACTGTTGTAGATGTTGTTGTAGTAGCTGTTTTATTTGTTGTTGTGGCAGCTGTTTTATCTGTTGTTGTGGTAGCTGTTTCATCTGTTGTTGTGGTAGCTGTTCTATCTGTTGTTGTGGTAGCTGTTTTATCTGTTGTTGTGGTAGCTGTTTTATCTCTTGTTGTGGTAGCTGTTTTATCTGTTGTTGTGGTAGCTGTTTTATCTCTTGTTGTGGTAGCTGTTTTATCTGTTGTTGTAGTAGCTGTTTTATCTGTTGTTGTGGTAGCTGTTTTATCTCTTGTTGTGGTAGCTGTTTTATCTGTTGTTGTTGTAGTACCTGTTTTATCTGTTGTTGTGGGAGCTGTTTTATCTGTTGTTGTAGCAGCTGTTCTATCTGTTGTTATTGTAGCTGTGAATGTAGTCAATGCGGCTGTAGAAGTTTTAGCTGAGGAAGCAGCTGTTGAGGTAACTATTTGTGTAGTTGTCTCATTTCCATCTCCCACAGTTGTGTTGACTCGCACTACAAAGTATAACTAGAAAAGATTATTTTTTCTGTAGAAAAATTAAAAGCCATACAGATGCTCAGTCTGACGAAAAAAAAATGATCCATTTTCGACTTACGGTTCGAAAGTTATGTAAAAAAATGCGATTTTTGAGGAGTTATCCTCTCGGTATCTGATGGAAAACTTCAAACTTTCTCAGAATCATTAAAAAGTGCCTCTCCTTGAAAAACTTGTAAACTTACTATTGAAAACTTTTGATGCCTGTGTACATCTACCATAGCTGCACACCCCCATGTAAAAATCATGCAGTTTTGATGAAAAGTGACAGAGCTATTTAGCATTTATTGAAAAAAAACGGCTGTTGAAGAGGCTTGCGGAAAGTGGAATAGCTGTGACACCGTGACTTTGTTAACTCGAGAAAAATTCTTTCATAAAATTTCAGATGTGTCCCTACGTAACCAACTATTTTTTAGAGAGTTCCGATCAGCGAATCTGTAGTTATAGAAGAAGAAAGTTCGCGAAAGAAAAATAATAATAATAATAATAATAACTAGACTAAAATGTTTTCTCTGTAGAGAAAATAAAAGCCATACAGATGCACGGTTCAACGAAAAAAAAATTGTTCAAATTCGACTAACAGTTCAAAAGTTATTGAGAAAAATGCGATTTTAAAGAGTTATCCTCTCGGTATCTGATTTAAAACGCAGCTATTAATGAAATTACATGATACAATAAAACTTGGCAGCTTTCCAAACAAGCAGTTCATGGCTTGAGTACTTATGATTGCATCAAGTTGTCTTTATTCGACTAACTTCCCTTGTCAAGACGGAAACTGGTTTATTTTAGGAGTTACCCTCTCAACAAATCTTTCAAAGTTTTTAGGCAATTACTGTAGTGACAGAATATAACATTTAGATCAGACAAGCTGTGCATATTGACGATAAATGCACATATAACTTAAAAGTTGTCCTCTCTGTATAATGTTTAACATCCAAAAACATAAGCAACCCAGTTCTACTCATAAATTACTACTGTTCATTTTTTTTCGGAATGTTAGTCAACGTGACTGAATCAATGTGTCTTCCAATATCGGTTATGAACAACGTAAGAACCAATAAAAACTGGTATTGCTTTGCGTTTACATGGAAGAGCGTGTAGTGGTGTGAAACCATTGTATGCGGCATTATTGGCTGTAAAACATGCACACATGGCTTTGATTAAAAAAACTTTAGTGACTTGTGACAAACGGTTCAAAAGTTAAAGAGCAATATGAGTGTTTTGTTCGGAGTTGTCTTCTCCGAAGTGGCAGGCAACTCTCTAAATGGTCTGTCAAAGTACACATGCACTTGGCAACATTACACTTAAGTTACTCAATGCTAATGCCTCTATTCGTTTGAGCAGACTATGACGTTGTGTCATTACGCAGCTCAGTTCACAACGTTGTTGATCAAACTGCTGCTTGCTTAAAGACGTCATGTCATGACTTAAAGTCCTAATAGGCCTCTCCTGTGAGAAAACCTGCCACATCTACTTGTATTCCAACAGTTTATATTGGAATTTCTTACAGCAGACTATGACGTTGTGTCATGACGCGACGTTGTTGATCAAACTGCAGTTCACTCAACAACGTCGTGTCATGACATAACGTCCTAATAGGCCCCTCCTGTGAGAAAACACGCCATATCTGCTTGTATTTCCACAGTTTAGATTGCTTCCAGCAAAAAAGTTCAAATTTTCTCAAAATCATTAAAAATTGCCTCTCCTTGAAAAACTTGTAAACTTACTATTGAAAACTTTTGATGCCTGTGTACATCTACCATAGCTGCACACCCTCACATAAAAATCATGCAGTTTTGATGAAAAGTGACAGAGCTATTTAGCATTTATTGAACAAAAATGGCTGTTGAAGAGGCTTGCGGAAAGTGGAATAGCTGTGACACCGTGACTTTCTTAACTCGAGAAAAATACTTTCATAAAATTTCAGATGTGTCCCTACGTAACCAACTATTTTTTAGAGAGTTCCGATCAGCGAATCTGTAGTTATAGAAGAAGAAAGTTCGCGAAAGAAAAATAATAATAATAACTAGAAAAGATTATTTTTTCTGTAGAAAAATTAAAAGCCATACAGATGCTCAGTCTGACGAAAAAAAAAATGATCCATTATGGACTTACGGTTCGAAAGTTATGGAGAAAAATGCAATTTTTGAGGAGTTATCCTCTCGGTATCTGATGGAAAACGCAGCTATTAATGCAATTACATGATGCAAAACAATTTGGCAGCTTTCCAAGTAAGCAGCTCATGGTTTGAATGATTATGAACGCATCCAGTTGTTTTTACACGACTAACTTCCCTTGTCAAGACGGAAACTGGTTTATTTTAGGAGTTACCCTCTCAACAAATCTTTCAATGTTTTTAGGCAATTACTGTAGTGACAGAATATAACATTTAGATCAGACAAGCTGTGCATATTGACGATAAATGCACATATAACTTAAAAGTTGCCCTCTCTGTATAATGTTTAACATCCAAAAACATAAGCAACCCAGTTCTGCTCATATATTACTACTGTTCATTTTTTTCGGACTGTTAATCAATGTGACTGAATCAATGTGTCTTCCAAGATCGATTATGAACAACGTAAGAACCAATAAAAACTGGTATTGCTTTGAGTTTTCATGGAAGAGCGTGTAGTGGTGTGAAATCATTGTATGCGGCATTATTGGCTGTAAAACATGCACACATGGCTTTGATTAAAAAAAGTTTTAGTGACTTGCGACAAACGGTTCATAAGTTGAAAAGCAATAAAAGTGTTTCGTTCGGAGTTGTCTTCTCCGAGTTGGCAGGCAACTCTCTAAATGGTCTGTCAAAGTACACATGCACTTGGCAACATTCCAAGTAAGTTACTCAATGCAAATGTCTCTATTCGTTTGAGCAGACTATGACGTTGTGTCATTACGCAGCTCAGTTCACAACGTTGTTGATCAAACTGCTGCTTGCTTAAAGACGTCGTGTCATGACTTAAAGTCCTAATAGGCCTCTCCTGTGAGAAAACCTGCCATATCTACTTGTATTCCAACAGTTTATATTGGAATTTCTTACAGCAGACTATGACGTTGTGTCATGACGCGACGTTGTTGATCAAACTGCAGTTCACTCAACAACGTCGTGTCATGACATAACGTCCTAATATGCCCCTCCTGTGAGAAAACACGCCATATCTGCTTGTATTTCCACAGTTTAGATTGGAATTTCTTCCAGCAAAAAAGTTCAAATTTTCTCAAAATCATTAAAAATTGCCTCTCCTTGAAAAACTTGTAAACTTACTATTGAAAACTTTTGATGCCTGTGTACATCTACCATAGCTGCACACCCTCACATAAAAATCATGCAGTTTTGATGAAAAGTGACAGAGCTATTTAGCATTTATTGAACAAAAATAGCTGTTGAAGAGGCTTGCGAAAAGTGGAATAGCTGTGACACCGTGACTTTCTTAACTCGAAAAAAATACTTTCATAAAATTTCAGATGTGTCCCTACGTAACCAACTATTTTTTAGAGAGTTTCGATCAGCGAATCTGTAGTTATAGAAGAAGAAAGTTCGCGAAAGAAAAATAATAATAACTAGAAAAAGTTATTTTCTCTGTAGAGAAAATAAAAGCCATACAGATGCACGGTTTGATGAAAAAAAAATTGTTCAAATCCGACTTACGGTTCAAAAGTTATGGAGCAAAATGCATTTTTTGAGGAGTTATCCTCTCGGTATCTGATTGAAAACGCAGCTGTTAATGAAATTACGTGATGCAAAGCAATTTGGCAGCTTTCCAAGTAAGCAGCTCATGGTTTGAATGATTATGAACACATCCAGTTGTTTTTACACGACTAACTTCCCTTGTCAAGACGGAAACTGGTTTATTTTAGGAGTTACCCTCTCAACAAAACTTTCAAAGTTTCTAAGCAATTGCTATAGTGACAGAACATCATATTTAGATGAAACAAGCTGCGCAAGTTGATGATATCTGTACTTATAACTTGAAAGTTGTCCTCTCTGTTGAATATTTAACATTCAAAAACATGAACAACCCAGTTCTGCTCTTATATTACTACTGTTCATTCATCACTTTTTGCGGAATGTTAGTCGATGTGACTGAATTGAAGTTTTTTTCCAAGATCGGTTATGATCAACGTAAGAACCAATAAAAACTGGTATTGCTTTGAGTTTTAATGGAAGAAAGTGTTGTGGTGTGAAACCAATATATACTGATTTATTTGCTGTAAAACATGCACACATGGTTTTTATTAAAAAAAGTTTTAGTGACTTCCGACAAACGGTTCAAAAGTTAAAGAGAAATATAAGGGTTCTGTTTAATAGTTTTCTTCTCCGAGATGGCAGGCAACTCTCTAAATGGTCTGTAAAAGTACACACGTACTTGGCAACATTCCAAGCAAGCTAGTTAATGCTAATGCCTCTATTCACTTGAATGAACTATGACGTTGCGTCATTACCAGCTCAGTTCATAACGTTGTTGATCCAACTGCACTTGGCAACATTCCAAGCAAGTTACTCAATGCTAATGCCTCTATTCGTTTGAGCAGACTATGACGTTGTGTCATGACGCAGCTCACTTCATAATGCCCTTGAGCAAACTGCAGTTTACTCAACAACGTTGTGTCATGACATAACGTCCTAATAGGCCCCTCCTGTGGGAAAACATGCCATATCTACTTGTATTTCAACAGTTTAGATTGGAATTTCTTCCAGCAAAAAAGTTCAATTTTTCTGAAAATCATTAAAGATTGCCTCTCCTTGAAAACCTTGTAAACTTGGTGTTGAAAACTTTCGATGCCTGTGTACAACTGCCATAGCTGCACACCCTCATATAAATATCATGCAATTTTGATGAAAAGTGACAGAGTTATTCAGCATTTATTGAACGAAAATGACTGTTGAAGAGGCGTGCGAAAAGTGGAATAGCTGTGACGTGGTAACTTTTTTAACTTGAAAAAAAATATTTTGTTAATCTCCAGATGTACCCCTACGTAACCAACTACTTTTTAGAGAGTTCTAATCAGGGAATCTGTAGTTATAGAAGAAGACAGAAACTAAAATCTAGTGGTTAGAATGCGGCGAAAGAAAAATAATAATAAGACTAGAAAAGATTATTTTTTCTGTAGAAAAATTAAGAGCCATACAGATGCTCAGTCTGACGAAAAAAAAATGATCCATTTTCGACTTACGGTTCGAAAGTTATGGAGAAAAATGCGATTTTTGAGGAGTTATCCTCTCGGTATCTGATATAAAACGCAGCTGTTAATGAAATTACATGATGCAAAACAATTTGGCAGCTTTCCAAGTAAACAGCTCATGGTTTGAATGATTATGAACGCATCCAGTTGTTTTTACACGACTAACTTCCCTTGTCAAGACGGAAACTGGTTTATTTTAGGAGTTACCCTCTCAACAAAACTTTCAAAGTTTCAGGCAGTTACTATAGTGACAGAACATAATATTTTGATCAGAGAAGCTGCGCAATTTGATGATATATTTACATGCAACCTAAGAGTTGTCCTCTCTGTAGAATGTTTAACATTCAAAAACATAAACAACCCTGTTCTGCTCATATATTACTACTGTTCATTATTTTTTCGGAATGTTAGTCAATGTGAGTTAATCAATGTGTCTTCCAAGATCAGTTATGATCAACGTAAGAACCAATAAAAACTGGTATTTCTTTGAGTTTAAATGGAAGAGCGTGTTGTGGTGTGAAACCATTGTATGCGGCATTATTGGCTGTAAAACATGCACACATGGCTTTGATTAAAAAAAGTTTTAGTGACTTGCGACAAACGGTTCAAAAGTTAAAGAGCAATATAAGTGTTTTGTTCGGAGTTATCTTCTCCGAGATGGCAGGCAACTCTCTAAATGGTATGTCAAAGTACTCATGCACTTGGCAACATTCCAAGTAGGTTACTCAATGCTCATGGCTCTATTCGTTTGAGCAGACTATGACGTTGTGTCATTACACAGCTCACTTCACAACGACGTTGATCAAACTGCTGCTTGCTTAAAGACGTCGTGTCATGACTTAAAGTCCTAATAGGCCTCTCCTGTGAGAAAACCTGCCATATCTACTTGTATTCCAACAGTTTATATTGGAATTTCTTCCAGCAGACTATGACGGTGTGTCATGACGCAACGTCCTTGATCAAACTGCAGTTCACTCAACAACGTTGTGTCATGACATAACGTCCTAATAGGCCCCTCCTGTGAGAAAACACGCCATATCTACCTGTAATTTCAACAGTTTAGATTGGAATTGCTTCCAGCAAAAAAGTTCAAATTTTCTGAAAATCATTAAAAATTGCCTCTCCTTGAAAAACTTGTAAACTTACTATTGAAAACTGTTGATGCCTGTGTACATATACCATAGCTGCACACCCCCATATAAAAATCATGCAGTTTTGATGAAAAGTGACAGAGCTATTTAGCATTTATTGAACAAAAATAGCTGTTGAAGAGGCTTGCGGAAAGTGGAATAGCTGTAACACCGTTACTTTCTTAACTCGAGAAAAATACTTTCATAAAATTTCAGATGTGTCCCTACGTAACCAACTATTTTTTAGAGAGTTCCGATAAGCGAATCTGTAGTTATAGAAGAAGAAAGTTCGCGGAAGAAAAATAATAATAATAACTAGACTAAAATGTTTTCTCTGTAGAGAAAATAAAAGCCATACAGATGCTCAGTCTGACGAAAAAAAAATGATCCATTTTCGACTAACGGTTCAAAAGTTATGGAGAAAAATGCATATTTTAAGGAGTTATCCTCTCGGTATCTGGTTTAAAACGCAGCTATTAATGAACTTACATGATTCAAAGAAACTTGGCAGCTTTCCAAATAAGCAGCTCATGGCTTGAGTACTTATGATTGCATCAAGTTGTCTTTTTACGACTAACTTCCCTTGTCAAGACGGAAACTGGTTTATTTTAGGAGTTACCCTCTCAACAAATCTTTCAAAGGTTTTAGGCAATTACCGTAGTGACAGAATATAACATTTAGATCAGACAAGCTGTGCATATTGACGATAAATGCACATATAACCTAAAAGTTGTCCTCTCTGTATAATGTTTAACATCCAAAAACATAAGCAACCCAGTTCTGCTCATATATTACTACTGTTCATTTTTTTCGGAATGTTAATCAATGTGACTGAATCAATGTGTCTTCCAAGATCGGTTATGAACAACGTAAGAACCAATAAAAACTGGTATTGCTTTGAGTTTTCATGGAAGAGCGTGTAGTGGTGTGAAACCATTGTATGCGGCATTATTGGCTGTAAAACATGCACACAGGGCTTTGATTAAAAAAAGTTTTAGTGACTTGCGACAAACGGTTCAAAAGTTAAAGAGCAATATAAGTGTTTCGTTCGGAGTTGTCTTCTCCGAGGTGGCAGGCAACTCTCTAAATGGTCTGTCAAAGTACACATGCACTTGGCAACATTCCAAGTAAGTTACTCAACGCAAATGTCTCTATTCGTTTGAGCAGACTATGACGTTGTGTCATTACGCAGCTCAGTTCACAACGTATTTGATCAAACTGCTGCTTGCTTAAAGGCGTCGTGTCATGACTTAAAGTCCTAATAGGCCTCTCCTGTGAGAAAAACTGCCATATCTACTTGTATTCCAACAGTTTATATTGGAATTTCTTGCAGCAGACTATGACGTTGTGTCATGACGCGACGTTGTTGATCAAACTGCAGTTCACTCAACAACGTCGTGTCATGACATAACGTCCTAATAGGCCCCTCCTGTGAGAAAACACGCCATATCTGCTTGTATTTCCACAGTTTAGATTGGAATTTCTTCCAGCAAAAAAGTTCAAATTTTCTCAAAATCATTAAAAATTGCCTCTCCTTGAAAAACCTGTAAACTTACTATTGAAAACTTTTGATGCCTGTGTACATCTACCATAGCTGCACACCCTCACATAAAAATTATGCAGTTTTGATGAAAAGTGACAGAGCTATTTAGCATTTATTGAACAAAAATGGCTGTTGAAGAGGCTTGCGGAAAGTGGAATAGCTGTGACACCGTGACTTTCTTAACTCGAGAAAAATACTTTCATAAAAGCTCACATGTGTCCCTACGTAACCAACTATTTTTTAGAGAGTTCTGATCAGCGAATCTGTAGTTATAGAAGAAGACAGAAACTGAAATCTAGTGGTTAGAATGCGGCGAAAGAAAAATAATAATAAGAAAACCTACTAAAACAATAGCCATACAGATTATATTTGTATGGCTAATAATAATAAAACCAGCTAAAACAATAGCCATACAGATGTAATCTGTATGGCTAACTAGATGAAATTGTATTCACGAGTGAAGACAAGAGTATTTTAGAGAATACAAAAAAAATGACACTGGATGGATTTGAACACCTGTACTGGATGCGGTGATTCTTGTATAACCCCAACTACACCTTCAACCTTTGACTGAAATAGCATGCTTTTGACACCCTCATTATTCCTAAACATTATATTAAGCAGCAAAGTTATACTTGCAAACACTTTTCACGTCAAAAAAGTTTCCACTACTGGGAATCATACCTGGACCTCTAACACTGCAGGCAACCACCTCAGCCATCCAGCTATAGAGACATGTTGCAGTTGTGCAATCCAATTCAGTACAACCTGACGGCTGTTTTTCCATAGCTTCATTTTTTGCAAAAAAAAGCAGCTTTTGAAGCTGCCTTGATGCTTTCTTTGCTGGAGCCACACAAACACACGCTTCATAATTGCCAATACAACATGCAATCCTGTTACTACATATACTCATGCTGACTTCCCTCCTCTCTTCTGACAATAGTTATTTTCATTTTCATGCAAAAAAGAAATCCCCACCTGGGAATCGAACCAAAACCCTGTCAACAGCAGGTCGCAGCATCGACCATTTAGCCATCTAGCAATGTTGAACGTCGTGCATAAACAGCTTAAGATAAAAAGAAGGTGGTGTAGCTTACATACAAAAAAGTATTTTGGGTTCGGGCATCGCTAAATACTCGTCGAATATTTTCAACTTTATTCAGAATTGTTCATTTTGTCACCTGAATACTGTTTGTGCTAAAGTTTTGAAGGAGAAAAATTTTTCCGCCGTGAAAACAGTAAATAACGAACACTTTTGTCACACATTGAAAACCGTGCGCGCTTTGACTCTTTCACCCAAGATCTGAGAAGTGACGGGTGTTAATCTGAGAGAAGGTTACAATGCGATCGCAACCATGCAAAATTTATGCAAATCGGAGTAACCGTCTTTGAGTTATGGTCATTTTTCCGTTTGGAAGACCTCTTTTGAAAATGGGATAGCTGTTTTGGCGATTTTGCTAGAAACTTTTAGTCTCTACTTTTAGAAAGTTCAAGCATCGGGCTATGCTGCCTCATAAGTTACTTGTCGCTGACTAGCTCCTTTCTGGTCTCGGAAAGCGTTGAAAAGTGCTGTTTCTGTTTAGATTTTCAAGTTTGAAAATGTAAAAACTTGAAACGGTTTTGTGCGATCGCTTTGAAGTTCAAAATGGTACATCGATACACTATGGCACATGTTTGTTGCAAATTTCAGCTAATTCGGCCGGTTGGTTCTTCAACGGGAAGCTGTTTTATGCTAAAAACTGTGATTTTCACAAAAATCCAAGATGGCCGCTTCCGAACGATTTTTCAACGTCGTGTCATGATGTCGAATCAGAAGGTTAGCAAAATGCAACATCTTTCAAAATTTCGTATTTTTTCGTCAATCGGGTCTACGTTTTCTCTGCCAATTTGATGCTTTCGAAAACGATTTTTTACTTGTTTTCGCACCTGGATTGTGATGTTCTGGAAAGTTCTGTAATTTCATAACTAACTTACTTTTTGGCCCGATACCTCACAATCCTGTCGCAAAAAACTTTGTAGCTCTATCTCTAACGGTTCTTAAGAAAAACTGATTACAGTTCGGCAAGGTTTGCGTAAAATAAGAATAAGAATAAGAGAAAAAAAGAAGGAAGAACAATAGTATTTTAGATTCTCTAAAATACTAATAATAATAAAACCAGCTAAAACAATAGCCATACAGATGTAATCTGTATGGCTAATAAAACCTACTAAAACAATAGCCATACAGACTATATCTGTATGGCTAATAAAACCTACTAAAACAATAGCCATACAGATTATATCTGTATGGCTAATAATAAAACCAGCTAAAACAATAGCCATACAGATTATATCTGTATGGCTAATAAAACCTACTAAAACAATAGCCATACAGATTATATATGTATGGCTAATAATAATAATGATGATGATGATGATGATGATGACGATGATGATGACGATGACGATGACGATGACGATGACGATGACGATGACGATGACGATGACGATGACGATGACGATGACGATGACGATGACGATGACGATGACGATGACGATGACGATGACGATGACGATGACGATGACGATGACGATGACGATGACGATGACGATGACGATGACGATGACGATGACGATGACGATGACGATGACGATGACGATGACGATGACGATGACGATGACGATGACGATGACGATGACGATGACGATGACGATGACGATGACGATGACGATGACGATGACGATGACGATGACGATGACGATGACGATGACGATGACGATGACGATGACGATGACGATGACGATGACGATGACGATGACGATGACGATGACGATGACGATGACGATGACGATGACGATGACGATGACGATGACGATGACGATGACGATGACGATGACGATGACGATGACGATGACGATGACGATGACGATGACGATGACGATAACGATAACGATAACGATAACGATAACGATAACGATAACGATAACGATAACGATAACGATAACGATAACGATAACGATAACGATAACGATAACGATAACGATAACGATAACGATAACGATAACGATAACAATAACAATAACAATAACAATAACAATAACAATAACAATAACAATAACAATAACAATAACAATAACAATAACAATAACAATAACAATAACAATAACAATAACAATAACAATAACAATAACAATAACAATAACAATAACAATAACAATAACAATAACAATAACAATAACAATAACAATAACAATAACAATAACAATAACAATAACAATAACAATAACAATAACAATAACAATAACAATAACAATAACAATAACAATAACAATAACAATAACAATAACAATAACAATAACAATAACAATAACAATAACAATAACAATAACAATAACAATAACAATAACAATAACAATAACAATAACAATAACAATAACAATAACAATAACAATAACAATAACAATAACAATAACAATAACAATAACAATAACAATAACAATAACAATAACAATAACAATAACAATAACAATAACAATAACAATAACAATAACAATAACAATAACAATAACAATAACAATAACAATAACAATAACAATAACAATAACAATAACAATAACAATAACAATAACAATAACAATAACAATAACAATAACAATAACAATAACAATAACAATAACAATAACAATAACAATAACAATAACAATAACAATAACAATAACAATAACAATAACAATAACAATAACAATAACAATAACAATAATAATAATAATAATAAAACCTACTAAAATAATAGCCATACAGATTATATCTGTATGGCTAATAATAAAACCTACCAAAACAATAGCCATACAGATTATATCTGTATGGCTAATGATTATGAACGCATCCAGTTGTTTTTACACGACTAACTTCCCTTGTCAAGACGGAAACTGGTTTATTTTAGGAGTTACCCTCCCAACAAATCTTTCAAAGTTTTTAGGCAATTACTGTAGTGACAGAATATAACATTTAGATCAGACAAGCTGTGCATATTGACGATGAATGCACATATAACTTAAAAGTTGTCCTCTCTGTATAATGTTTAACATCCAAAAACATAAGCAACCCAGTTCTGCTCATATATTACTACTGTTCATTTTTTTCGGACTGTTAATCAATGTGACTGAATCAATGTGTCTTCCAAGATCGGTTATGAACTACGTAAGAACCAATAAAAACTGGTATTGCTTTGAGTTTTCATGGAAGAGAGTGTAGTGGTGTGAAACCATTGTATGCGGCATTATTGGCTGTAAAACATGCACACATGGCTTTGATTAAAAAAAGTTTTAGTGACTTGCGACAAACGGTTCAAAAGTTAAAGAGCAATATAAGTGTTTCGTTCGGAGTTGTCTTCTCCGAGGTGGCAGGCAACTCTCTAAATGGTCTGTCAAAGTACACATGCACTTGGCAACATTCCAAGTAAGTTACTCAATGCTAATGCCTCTATTCGTTTGAGCAGACTATGACGTTGTGTCATTACGCAGCTCAGTTCACAACGTTGTTGATCAAACTGCTGCTTGCTTAAAGACGTCGTGTCATGACTTAAAGTCCTAATAGGCCTCTCCTGTGAAAAAACTTGCCATATCTACTTGTATTCCAACAGTTTATATTGGAATTTCATTGTGTCATGACGCGACGTTGTTGATCAAACTGCAGTTCACTCAACAACGTCGTGTCATGACATAACGTCCTAATAGGCCCCTCCTGTGAGTAAACACGCCATATCTGCTTGTATTTCCACAGTTTAGATTGGATTTTCTTCCAGCAAAAAAGTTCAAATTTTCTCAAAATCATTAAAAGTTGCCTCTTCTTGAAAAACTTGTAAACTTACTATTGAAAACTTTTGATGACTGTGTACATCTACCATAGCTGCACACCCTCACATAAAAATCATGCAGTTTTGATGAAAAGTGACAGAGCTATTTAGCATTTATTGAACAAAAATGGCTTTTGAAGAGGCTTGCGGAAAGTGGAATAGCTGTGACACCGTGACTTTCTTAACTCGAGAAAAATACTTTCATAAAATTTCAGATGTGTCCCTATGCAACCAACTATTTTTTAGAGAGTTCCAATCAGCGAATCTGTAGTTATAGAAGAAAAAAATTCGCGAAAGAAAAATAATAATAATAATAACTAGACTAAAATGTTTTCTCTGTAAAGAAAATAAAAGCAATACAGATGCACGGTTTGATAAAAAAGATTTTTTTCAAATTCGACTTACGGTTCAAAAGTTATGGAGCAAAATGCATTTTTTGAGGAGTTATCCTCTCGGAATCCATCTGAAAAGGCAACTATTAGTAACTTTACATGGTACAAAGAAAGTTTGCAGCTTTCAAGGTAAGCAGCTCATGGCTTGAATGATTTTGAACGCATCAAGTTGTTTTTATACGCCCAAATTGCCTGACCAAGACGGAAATTGATTTATTTTAGGAGTTACCCTCTTAACAAAACTTTAAAAATTTTTTAGGCAGTTGCTATAGTGACAGAACATAACAATTAGATGAGACCAGGTGCGCAATTTGATGATATATGTTAATATAACTTAGGAGTTGTCCTCTCTGTATAATGTTTAACATCAATACACACAAACAACACAGTTCTGCTCATACATTACTACTGTTCACTTTTTTTTCGAATGTTAGTCAATGTGACAGAATCAATGTGTCTTCCAAAATCGGTTATGATCAACGTAAGAACCAGTAAAAACTGTTATTGCTTTGAGTTTTAATGGAAAAGCGTGTTGTGGTGTGAAACCATTGTATATGGCATTATTGGCTGTAAAACATGAACACATGGCTTTGATTAAAAAAAGTTTTAGTGACTTGCAACAAACGGTTCAGAAGTTAAAAAGCAATATGAGGGTTCTGTTAGGAGTTTTCTTCTCCGAGATGGCAGGCAACTCTCTGAATTGTCTGTCAAAGTACACATGCATTTGGCAACATTCCAAGCAAGCTAGTTAATGCTAATGCTTCTATTCACTTGAATGAACTATGACGTTGCGTCATTCCTCAGCTCAGTTCATAACGTTGTTGATCCAACTGCGCTTGGCAACATTCCAAGCAAGTTACTCAACGCTAATGCCTCTATTCGTTTGAGCAGACTACGATGTTGTGTCATGACGCAGCTCACTTCATAACGTCCTTGATCAAACTGCAGTTCACTCAACAACGTTGTGTCATGTCATAACATCCTAATAAGCCCCTCCTGTGAGAAAACACGCCATATCAACTTGTAATTTCAACAGTTTAAATTGGATTTTCTTCCAGCAAAAAAGTTCAAATTTTCTGAAAATCATTAAAAGTTGCCTCTCCTTGAAAAACTTGTAAACTTACTATTGAAAACTGTTGATGCCTGTGTACATCTACCATAGCTGCACACCCCCATATAAAAATCATGCAGTTTTGATAAAAAGTGACAGAGCTATTTAGCATTTATTGAACAAAAATGGCTGTTGAAGAGGTTTGCGGAAAGTGGAATAGCTGTGACACTGTGACTTTTTTAACTCGAGAAAATTATTTTCATAAAAGCTCAGATGTGTCTCTACGTAACCAACTAATTTTTGGAGAGTTCTGATCGGCGAATCTGTAGTTTTAGAAGCAGAAAGTTCGGCGAAAGAAAAATACTAATAATAATAATAATAATAATAACTAGACTAAAATGTTTTCTCTGTTGAGAAAATAAAAGCTATACAGATGCTCAGTCTGACGAAAAAAAAATGATCCATTTTCGACTAACGGTTCAAAAGTTATGGAGAAAAACGCATATTTTAAGGAGTTATCCTCTCGGTATCTGATTTAGGACGCAGCTATTACTGAAATTACATGATTCAAATAAACTTGGCAGCTTTCAAAATAAGCAGCTCATGGCTTGAGTACTTATGATTGCATCAAGTTGTCTTTATACGACTAACTTCCCTTGTCAAGACGGAAACTAGTTTATTTTAGGAGTTACCCTCTCAACAAATCTTTCAAAGTTTTTAGGCAATTACTGTAGTGACAGAATATAACATTTAGATCAGACAAGCTGTGCATATTGACGATAAATGCACATATAACTTAAAAGTTGTCCTCTGTATAATGTTTAACATCCAAAAACATAAGCAACCCAGTTCTGCTCTTATATTACTACTGTTCATTTTTTTTTCGGAATGTTAGTCAATGTGACTGAATCAATGTGTCTTCCAGTATCGGTTATGAACAACGTAAGAACCAATAAAAACTGGTATTGCTTTGCGTTTTCATGGAAGAGCGTGTAGTGGTGTGAAATCATTGTATGCGGCATTATTGGCTGTAAAACATGCACACATGGCTTTGATTAAAAAAAGTTTTAGTGACTTGCGACAAACGGTTCAAAAGTTAAAGAGCAATATAAGTGTTTTGTTCGGAGTTGTCTTCTCCGAGGTGGCAGGCAACTCTCTAAATGGTCTGCCAAAGTACACATGCACTTGGCAACATTCCAAGTAAGTTACTCAATGCTAATGCCTCTATTCGTTTGAGCAGACTATGACGTTGTGTCATTACGCAGCTCAGTTCACAACGTTGTTAGTAGTAATATATGAGCAGATCTCCCTACCAAGTGTTTTTTTGTGGATTTGATCTTGGAGTTGAGACAATGGGTTACGGCGTTGGATGAATTCGCCGAGTTTATATTGTATTTTACTTGAGGGGTACTTGAGTGGCATTTGAATGGCATTTAAGTGGCATTTGAGTTTTGATTATTTTTTTACTTGATTTGAACTCATATGGCAACTAGATTTTGAATGTATGGCATTTAAGTTTTGATAATTTTTTTACATAACTCGAACTCATATGGCATCTTGAGAGAAAGGAGAGAGGAAAAGAGGAGAGAGAGGAGAGAGGAGATACATCTACATTGAATAAATACATTGATTAAAAATGAAACAATATGTGAATATATACATTTATTGTATAATAAGTAGGGATACATAAAGAGAACATATTAAATATTGTAAGCTTGAAATAGTTCCAATATCATTTCGAATGAAAAAATGGATGATGAGAGATTTTCATCCGTTTGTATGTATCTACATATATCTGATTGAAAATGATATAATAATTCAGTAGTCCATTGTATTGAAATCAATTTTTGAGTGAGCTCTTTATTCCACACTTTTCTTTGAATTTTCTTTAAGTAATCATTAATACTGACAGTTTTTGACATTTTTACAACTGTTTGAAAATTGTTTTTAGTCATAAGCTTAAATATTTCTACTGAATTGTCAACGTATTTATGTGTTGTGTATGGTCGATATTGTATCGGTGAAAGTTCTCCATGTAAAGAAGCTACAGTTAGCAAATGCTGTGTCATACATAATAATATAGCTTGTAATGTCAAGCGATATCCAATCTTTTCCTGTACTTCAACATTTTCTTTAATATAGCTATGATATATCTTTGGAAGGTAGTCTTTGATTGTGTATCTTTTTGAACTCATAATGAACTAAAATAAAATGTTAAGTATTAGTATATGATGATTAAACAGTGTTGTAAAATAATTACATTTTAACTTTTATTAAGTAATTTTTCTATTAATTCTTACCTTATCACCAAGAAATCAGCTGTAGTAGTTGATGAAATCAGTTGTAACAGTTGATGAATCAGTTGTAGTAGTTGATGAAATCAGCTGTAGTAGTCGATGTTTTATTGCTGGAGAGAATGATTTCTATGCAGAGAGAGCTGTTCTTATATAGTATAAGCCACTCCTACTCATTTAGCTTATAGCCATTAAAAACACTCACGCGAAAACTCTATCAGAATAGTGTTATTCGCGTGAAATATCCCTGTTTTATTCGCGTGAAAATAAAAAATTTCATTCCCGCGAAAGCAACGGTTTCCATTCGCGTGAAAATAAAGTATATATTCCCGCGAAAGCATTGGTTTGTATTCGCGTGAAAATAAAATTTTTATTCCCGCGAAAGCAATGGTTTCCATTCGCGTGAAAATAAATTATTTATTCCCGCGAAAACATTGGTTTGTATTCGCGTGAAAATAAAATATTTATTCCCGCGAAAGCATTGCTTTGTATTCGCGTGAAAATAAAATTTTTATTCCCGCGAAAGCAACGGTTTGTATTCGTGTGAAAATAAATTATTTATTCCCGCGAAAACATTGGTTTGTATTCGCGTGAAAATAAAATATTTATTCCCGCGAAAGCATTGGTTTGTATTCGCGTGAAAATAAATTATTTATTCCCGCGAAAACATTGGTTTGTATTCGCGTGAAAATAAATTATTTATTCCCGCGAAAACATTGGTTTATACTCGCGTGAAAATAAAATGTTTATTCCCGCGAAAGCAACGGTTTCCATTCGCGTGAAAATAAATTATTTATTCCCGCGAAAGCATTGGTTTCTATTCGTGTGAAAATAAAATGTTTATTCCCGCGAAAGCAACGGTTTCCATTCGCGTGAAAATAAATTATTTATTCCCGCGAAAACATTGGTTTCTATTCGCGTGAAAATAAAATGTTTATTCCCGCGAAAGCAACGGTTTCCATTCGCATGAAAATAAATTATTTATTCCCGCGAAAACATTGGTTTCTATTCGCGTGAAAATAAAATGTTTATTCCCGCGAAAGCAACGGTTTCCATTCGCGTGAAAATAAATTATTTATTCCCGCGAAAACATTGGTTTGTATTCGCGTGAAAATAAAATATTTATTCCCGCGAAAGCAACGGTTTGTATTCGCGTGAAAATAAAGTATTCATTCCCGCGAAAGCAACAGTTTCCATTCGTGTGAAAATTAAATGTTTATTCCCGCGAAAGCATTGGTTTGTATTCGCGTGAAAATAAAATATTTATTCCCGCGAAAGCAACGGTTTGTATTCGCGTGAAAATAAAGTATTCATTCCCGCGAAAGCAACAGTTTCCATTCGCGTGAAAATTAAATGTTTATTCCCGCGAAAGCATTGGTTTGTATTCGCGTGAAAATAAAATATTTATTCCCGCGAAAGCATTGGGTTGTATTCGCGTGAAAAAATGTTGATTCATAGGATTTAATCAGTGCAACTTTACCTATTTAAGAGCCACTGTTTTCACACAGAAAGCATCCAGTTCTACAACGACTAGCGGAGGAGCAACATCTACTAAATCTTTCATTGCAACAACTAGGAGCTCATCTTCTTTATAAAGGTAAGAGTAAAAATATTTATTTTTTGTTAGCTAACGCTACTAGCTGAAGGTTTATGACCTTTATGATCTTTTAAAATTAATTACGAAAAATTAAACAAAATGTTTTGTTTTTTTAGAATGAATACTCAAGACGAAGGAAGTCAACCGATGAATGAAGAAGCAGGATCTCAGCAAACCCTTTCCCCATCACCTTCTCCTATTTTTGATATGGTAGAAAGTCAATTGGTGGTTGATGAACCAGAATCTCAACAAGATTTTACTTTATTCACATCTCCTACTAACAAGCCGTCTTCAAAAAGAACATCGATGAGGAAACGATCTTTTATTGATTTGACAAAAGATGATAATGAAACTGGCTCGAAGTGCAAAAAACTAGTTTTGACAGATGTTGGAGATGAAAGGCTTTTTCGTCACACCAGAATACCCTTTCAAGATGCTGGAAGTAATGAACTAACCACTCTCACCTACAAGAGCGCTGGGTTAATAAACTCTCTCTCTCCAGATAGTCTAGAAAAACTTGAAGAATCCATGGAAATCCGCGAACTACCTGTACCAACAGTTATGGAGGTGTTGTCTGTTGAATTTCGTGATGAATCAAAGTGCACCGTGATTTACAACTACCGAAAGGATAAGAAGATAACTCGGGTGAAGAGTGATATTTCAACCGAAATAGGACTGCTTGTTAATAAAGCTAAGCAAACACGTCCAATTGTTTTAATTTATATGGGAGAAGGAAAGACAGGAGATGCGATTTTTCGTACTGCTGAATCTCATGGATGCAATCGAAAGATCAACGATCCATTCAACTCATTGTATGGCAAGAGTGTGAGACAAATACAGGCTTATTTCAGTGTTGCTCACCTACACGATTTTCCGACAGGAAGTGTTATAGCTTATGAGAATCCTGGAATGCTAAGAAAATGTGATACTCGTTGGAACAAGACTGCTGATGTTATAGTGGCTAATTACAGATGTATGGTGAAAGGAGAGCTATTGATTGGAGATCTTAGCATCCCTGCTCAAATAGCTTCATCTGTGGTGGCGGAAAAAAGTGGTGTAATCGTATTCAGAGGACTGAAACAAAATACGAACAACATGATTTCCTACGACATCATTCTACTCTCAGCTCTTCAAGCTTTCATTCAAGTCTCAGAACTGTTTGATACTTCGCTGCAGCACACCTGTCTCTCCTACTTTGATGAAAATGAAAAAGAGAATTGTCCAGAACAGCATATCAGAGTCTTAATCGATAACACAAAGGATGTGACTCGTCTTCTATGATGGTAAGTTTCATATCTATTTAAAGAAAGATCTGAAGTATTTTTGTAAAATTAATTCATATAACTATGTATGATAGAGTCATTAGTTACTATGTCTTTTAGATATAACTAAAGAGCGCTCCTGAGGAAGAAAATGAGAAGATCTTATTTACTTCTTGCTTGAAACATTACAAAATAATAGTTTTTATAGGTTCTGTAGTGTTTAGCACAAATAATGAGATAAGTTGTATTTTATTCATTATATTTGTTATATCAAATAAAAATCAATTATAATAATTTATTTTAACAATTTACTTAGTAAATTAGTTCCTTGTATATGTACACCATCTATTCCTTCTACTGTATTATCTTCTATGAACTCGAAGTTAGGATAGGTCTGTATGATAAATCTCCGTATTGAGTGATCTCTCATCTCACTATCTCCTATGTCTCGTAAACTTCTAACAATTTCATCCATACTCCATCCTCTACTTCTCAGTAAACAAAAGTATACACAATAGTCGCCACATACAGTTGAAAAAAAATTTTGTAGTTGTGTTTCATTACTTCGTATTGTTTCATATCCTCCATGAATACTTAGTATTTCATTTACATCCGGATAAAAGGAAACAGAACGTCCAAACGAGTCAAAAAAATCCACCTCTGAATCATTAGCGTACACAGCCAACCAATGCTCTCCGGGTTGATGAGAATAATGGGTGTTGAATACGAAACATCCTGTTGGAAAATTGCAAATTTGCTTCCAAAACTGTTCTCTAGCTCCAACGTGAATCCCTACGCTTTGACATAAAACGTCTGAAGATAAGATCGAACGAATTTGTATGGTATTCATCTGTAACTTTCTGTTTAAAGCACTGCGTCACCTCCGATAGTTAATTGAAGAATGCTATCCATCTCCAACACACCGTCTTTTACAAAGTATGCTACCAGGGATAATCCATCCGTCGTGTTAGCGCTAAAACGAATTTCCACACTTGTTGTGACATTTTTCATAGAGTGAAAACCTTCTTTAAGAAAATCACCAGTCAAATCAAATCCATAAAGTGTAGTACCATCAAGGTATTGTTCTTTCGTAATACCGAGACTATCGCCTTCAAGCAAAGTTCCGGTAGCGTGTAGAAACTGATGATATTCTCTTCCAAAAATTCCTCTAGCATAATTTGGTTCAAATCTCCTTCCAATTGGACAATCACCAACTCTCAATACAATACTATCAACACTAGCATGCTGCATTCTATATGGATTCAAGGCGAAACGTCCGTTCATTGCGTTGTGATTAACTAAACCTAAATAAATTTGTTTAGGTTTTTGTTTGTTTTCTTCCAAAGTGATGTCGATCTGCGCAACACCAGAACGAATTCCATATAGTTTTATCCGTTTTCGATCAACAGGATAAATGTAGTTGTGACCTTCCAATGCCAAGCTGAGTTGGGAGTTTTGTATTGTAGGATTCACCTTAACTTTACAAAGATGAAGTTCAAATTTATCAATTCTAATCTTCGCCCCTCCTGCAGGCGTCTCATTCGCAGCAAACAAAGCTAGTTTGGCAGAGGCACGCTCAAACTCCAGCTGCATAGTAGGACCTGGTATTATTAGTTTTTTCTGCTGAAATAATGCGAGATGAGGTTTTCCAGTTAATTCTATTGTCTTTCCAGCTATGATTAGAGCTCTCCTCTTTTTCTTATCAGCGGTTTTGTGATCAGTAGCGTCTTTGCTAGTTGAATCATCATACAACCATCCTTCCATCTTACCTTGATATTTCTTTCTTTCTGCACTGTTTTCGAGTAGTTGTGAAAAGTAGGAGCGTAAACCGTAGTTGTTAGCGTATTCAACGGTGGTTCCTTCTATCGACATTTTCAACTCGCTGAATAATGCATGCATTGAATCCCCCATCCACACAACTGCATCATCATCATTACCTGTAATATTGGTTCCATCATCTTGAACAACCGTGGCTTCAACTTGCAGAAATGAGTTGTAAAGATCTGTGTAATGTTCAGTGCTCCCTGACAAGGTTAACTCAATACTACCATAAGGATCTAACCTATCAGGTCTGATGACAACATATTCCGATCTTTCTACCGATATGTTTGTTGGTTCCGTAGCAAATACATCCAACGTTGGATTTATGTTGTAGGAAGAACCTTCCAACTTATTACCTGTTGTTCCATTTAGGCTAGCCATCTTTTGCGAGTGATGAATGCTTGAAGCGTTACCGCTTAATGAATATAGATATCAAGCTCAGCTGTCTTTATACCGGATTCTACCGTTATTAAAATATACCACGATTACCAACACCTCTCCTCTTCTTTCCACCTCTTGTTTTTCTCCTTTTCATTCTATCTGGACGGACTGCATTGAGCACATCTCCCCCCAGATCATTCAACTCTGCCAACCCCCTCTTCTTTGCTGACGCTGCAAAACTTTGACCATCGATGACATCACGCGCTACATTTCCACCTACAGTCAATGCTCTTTTCCCCAAATTAATTGCTCCTCTTTTCAGCATTGGTGCTGCAGATTTAAGTAAACTTGAAAAAATACTACCAAGTCCATTTCCTCTCATATTAGGCATCACTCGTCGTCCACTATACACTCCAATTCCATTTCCAGCTTGCATCTTGTAGTACTCATCAAAAAAATCTTTTGAATCCTCAGGGGTGTATCGTACCAAACTCATTTTAATTTTTTCTCTCTATAGTGAACCGTCAACACAACCTTTCCACCATCAAATGGTATTCGTTGACCGTCGTCACTCGTTATAAGTACTTTAATCATATCACTATTTAGTGATGAAGCGTCAACATAGTGGGGATTTTTAAATTCTTGATACACAACACTATTCTTCTTTCCTTGAACTGGAACTACTCTCAATAAAGGTACATTCGTATCTCCTACCATTCTATTATCAACAATGTTGGAATAAACATACAGGGATGTTAAACCGGAATTTATATCAGGAGGTGTGATATTATTGTATCTACCACGAGGGTATGTAGTTTTTGATTCAAATCCAAAAATATATGCTATATCTTTGGAAAAGCTTATGGTAGTATCAGGATCACTGTTAGTTAGTAAAGCGCTGTTGGTGATCTTGTTGTAGGAGATGGTGAATTTCTTGTCTAAATCCATTTCATTCATTCTCTTTCGTATAATCTCCTCCAACTCCTCTATACTATCATATCTTCCATTACCGATTAGGATGAAGGACTTTTCGCTTTTACCAGAGACATTAGTCTTTTCTAGATATATTTTCCCTTCGGTAACATTTTTCCAATTATTAGAATAAGTCATATCTAGCAGAGCTAACTCCCATTTACCGCCATCGATAACCAAATATTTATACAGTCTCACTGTAAATTCGGAATTGTTATTATCAGGAAACTCTTCACCACTAGAGTTTGAGGGTAAAGTTATCAGCATCGACATTTTCCCAACGTATGATGATTATATCAAGCGTTGTTTCCTTATAAACTATTCATCTACCCAGTCATTGAACTTTTCTCCATAACCTAACCACTTAACCAGAATCTGTCTTTTACCTCTTCTCATTCTTCTTCCCAGTATCTTTTCAATTCTGAAAATCGTGGGTTTTTTTACTTTTTGCAACTCTTTTTCGTAAAAGGTACCATCGATCATCTCCTCAGCTAAATCTTTCACCCTATATACAACAGGTTTTTCATCAATAAGTACATCGGTGATTATAAAAATCTCAATCGTCCAATTCGGGGTGTATCCTCTTTCAAACGCTCCTCTTGCCTTACTTATTCTCACATAATCCCCAACCTTTAGTTTTGCTTCTTGAGTTAAACTATGTTCACCTCCTTCATACACACGATTCCATACAAGTTCTTGATTTTGAAAATTCACATCATTTGGTCTCATACCTATAGCACCATGAATTGTGTTGTTGTATGCATTAACCATTTCTGGTAAAACATCAATGTATCTATCATCATCTTTATATGTCAAATATCTATATATCTTCTCTTTTAAAGTTCTGTTAAAACGCTCCACCATCGATGCCTTTATCGTTTCATTTTCGGTTGTAAAGCGCTTGATCTTTTTTTCCGCCAGCAGAGTCTTGACATTGACGTTGTCAAACTCTTTACCTTTATCAGATTGTAAAGCTTTATAGTTTTCCCCTTCTAGTATTCTTCTCAATCCTCTTGCTACTACCGGTCCTGATTTGTTGATGAGCGGCACAGCCCAACCTTTTCTAGATAAAGAATCAATAGCAGTCAGTAAAAATGCTGTATTATTATTTTCATCTCTTCGAGATCGAACATCCATCAAATCTACCTGTAGCTGCTCCCCTATTCCAGCTACAATTGTAGGACGACGCTTAAACTTGGTTACAACTTTTTTATGTAACGTGTAGGCATCCTCACCACTCAACCATTCACGGATTCTTTTTTCTCCCTCTCGTTTTCTACGAGCTTTCAGTAAAGCTCTAGCTCCTCGTAGAGATGTATGTAATGCAGGATTGTAATACAACTCTTTTAGCGTGTCGATGTCCATGAATTAGTACCGGGAACGACCAACTTTTTCTTCTGAGTCTTACGTGTTCGATGCGGGGATTTTCTGACACTTGTGATTCCTTCATCAGTTAGCAGGCTTTTAAATCTACTGTAATTGGTATTTCCCGATTGTATTTTACCTCCTTCGGTTAGAACGTCTCGTAGTAAAGTTTTGGAAGTCCTAGGATTCAACCAATGTTCTCCAATTTTCAGTCTGTTCTTCTCCGAGTCGTATCTACCAATTTTACTCAGATTATTCAACATTCTGACAGCGATCGTTTGATCACTCTTTTTTGTTGTTAAATCAGCTGCTTTTTTTTCAAAATCTTTTAAATTTCCGCTTTCACTATCGTGCTCATCATCTCCATCAGTAAGAAATGTACTTCCTAGTAAGGTTGTGTCTTCAGTATCAAACAACCTTCCTTTTATTAATTCCATCCCAATATCATCATCATCATCAACCACTTTCACTGATTCTAACTCATTGTCTCTATCAACATTTGGTGAAAAGACATTAGGTTTATTATCGATAACTGTGCTATTGGCCAAAGGAAAAGTAGACTCTGTCTTTTTTTTCTTAATGAGATTCCAACTATCCTTTTGTGTCTGGTTTTGGTTATTTTTAATCTTTTTGACATCAGACAAATACCTACGTAGGTTTTCAACATTTTCATCTAACTTTTCGTATGAGGATAAGTCAGAATCATAAGCCGTTTCCAGTAGATCATTTCGCTTTCGCTTCATATTTCTCACTGTTATAGCTTCCATAGGATTATAATACAATGGAGGTCTGGTTTTCTCTTCCTTTACCACTGTTTTATCATCCTTTCTTTCCGTTAATCTATAGTATTCATCTTCAGTGAGTATAAAATTACGTCTGGAGAATGTTAAAGGCTGACGATTCATCTTTTTATTGATGATAAAACAGATACAATAGGTGTTATAATAGCATCCAAAAGATTCCCTCTACCACTCTGAATCAAAATTTTACGCTTATCATCAACTCTCCCTCTACCACTAAGTTTATGTAGCTCCTTCTTGTAACGCTGCAACTCAATAAACTGCTCAGAATCAAGAGGAACATTACCTAATATAATATTTTTAACACTTTCTATCAATGATTGAAACAAATCTGAGTTAGCCTTTTCGACTATAGCGATTTTTCCTTTCTTACTCAGATCATCCAGAGCTAAAATCGCCATTCTATTTCGCATCATTCGTGTTGAGAGTTTCATCTTTATCTTCTCCCTCCGCCTAGCACACTTTTAAGTAACCCAGGAACTATATTGCTGATGATAGGTCCTAGTAGAGCACCTAAAAATCCTCCTTTTTGCAATACAGCTTTCTTATCATCTAACGTTGATTTTCTTACTAAAGCGCTAATATCCTTCACGTTTCGCTGCAACTCATTATACTGAGATGATGTCAATGGTATCGTTCCATTTATAATAGCTTTAGCACATTCCATTAGAGTCATAATAAACTCCTTTTTGGCTTTGGCTATAACAGACTTTTGAATAGCAAAGGTTGTATTGTTGAGCGATAACAACACAGCTGCATTTTTTGTTAATTTTTTCTCCAAAGCTTTAGTCATTATAATGCTTTCGTGTTGCGTCGTTGAATAACAAAATACGATTGAGGTGAAGTGAATAGTAATTGTATTTATATCCTTTTACTTGGGTACATATAATATCATAGGGAGAACTGATGTAAAATTTCCCAATAGTCTATATTGATCATTCGTTTGTTGAGTCGTATCTATTCGTAAATAAGAGTATGGTTTCTTTGTCGCATCTTCAAAAGCCTCTTGTACATATTTTATTTTTGATGGAAAACATTGTCGAGCCAAATAGGAAATAGAAGAAGCATCTCTAGGGTTTTTAAAAAGAAAAAAATAATGACTATTCAAGGAAATTGTACGATTTCCTTTTAAAAACAGATTCTGAACAATAAAAAACACACTTATGTTCAAATGATGACTATGTTTTGTATACAAAGCATTAGCATCAGCTTTACCAGAAACTTCATCCATGAGATCATCAATTATCAGCCATCGATTTTTACCATCTCTGGGAAAACTCACTGTTATATCTATCATGCCTTCATGAAAAATCACTCCTGATACATCATCAAAGGCTTTTTGGTAGGCTCCATAACAGTAGTGAATCTCTGTTGGTGGAGGGTGTGCTATAGTCTGACTAGCTTCAATCATTCGAAAAATCGCTTGCGTCTTTCCCGATCCAGTTGGTCCTGCAATCATTGCTGTAAAAGGAGATCGCATCGTCGGGTCATAATCTTCAGGTTTCCCATTCATCATAAAAAGATGTTCATCAATCAACAGTAGTTTCATTTATGATTCCAACAGGAGAGTTTCTCGCTTTTTGTATTTTTTCCATAGCTTCTTCATACATACTAAACTCAGTAACACCTCCAAAAGTGGAAAGCCCTACGACAAATACCAAAATTATCATAATTATCAACGCTTTACGCTTCATACTCGGTAAAACATCTATCATATCACGTTCAGCACCATCAATAGTATCAACTTCATTCATCGGTCTCATCTCAACATCATCCTCCGTCGACATCTTAACTTCCAATAACCATACAATCTTATCACGTTTTCATTTATATACAATGTTAAAACTATCAAAAAAATCAAATGCCATACATGCAAAATCTATATGCCATATAAGTTCAAAATAAGTAAAAAAATAATCAAAAACTCAAATGCCACTTAAATGCCACTCAAATGCCACTCAAGTACCCCTCAAGTAAAATACAATATAAACTCGGCGAATTCATCCAACGTCGTAACCCATTGCATAACCTCCAAGGTCTAATCCACAAAAAAACACTTGGTAGGGAGATCTGCTCATATATTACTACTGTTGTTGATCAAACTGCTGCTTGCTTAAAGACGTCGTGTCATGACTTAAAGTCCTAATAGGCCTCTCCTGTGAGAAAACCTGCCATATCTTCTTGTATTCCAACAGTTTCTATTGGAATTTCTTACAGCAGACTATGACGTTGTGTCATGACGCGACGTTGTTGATCAAACTGCAGTTCACTCAACAACTTCGTGTCATGACATAACGTCGTAATAGGCCCCTCCTGTGGGAAAACATGCCATATCTACTTGTATTTCAACAGTTTAGATTGGAATTTCTTCCAGCAAAAAAGTTCAATTTTTCTGAAAATCATTAAAGATTGCCTCTCCTTGAAAAACTTGTAAACTTACTATTGAAAACTTTTGATGCCTGTGTACATCTACCATAGTTGCACACCCTCATATAAAAATCATGCAGTTTTGATGAAAAGTGACAGAGCTATTTAGCATTAATTGAACAAAAACGGCTGTTGAAGAGGCTTGCGGAAAGTGGAATAGCTGTGACATGGTGACTTTCGCAACTTGAAAAAAAATATTTCGTTCATCTCGAGATGTGCACCTACGTAACCAACTAATATTTAGAGAGTTCTGATCAGCGAATCTGTAGTTATAGAAGAATAAACTTCGCGAAAGAAAAATAATAATAATAACTAGACTAAAATGTTTTCTCTATAGAGAAAATGAAAGCCATACAGATGCAAGGTTCGATGAAAGAAAAATTGTTCAAATTCGACTTACGGTTCAAAAGTTATGGAGCAAAATGTATTTTTGAGGAGTTATCCTCTCGGATTCCATCTGAAAAGGCAACTATTAGTAACTTTACATGGTACAAAGAAAGTTGGCAGCTTTTCAAGTAAGCAGCTCATGGCTTGAATGATTATGAACGCATCAAGTTGTTTTTATACGCCCAAATTGCCTGACCAAGACGGAAATTGATTTATTTTAGGAGTTACTTTCTCAACAAAACGTTCAAAGTTTTTAGGCAGTTACTATAGTGACAGAACATAACAATTAGATGAGACCAGCTGCGCAATTTGATGATATATGTTAATATAACTTAGGAGTTGTCCTCTCTGTATAATGTTTAACATCAATACACACAAACAATACAGTTCTGCTCATATATTACTACTGTTCATTTTTTTTTCGGAATGTTAGTCAATGTGACTGAATCAATGTGTCTTCCAAAAAATGTTATGATCAACGTAAGAACCAATAAAAACTGTTATTGCTTTGAGTTTTAATGGAAAAGCGTGTTCTGGTGTGAAACCTTTGTATATGGCATTATTGGCTGTAAAACATGCACACATGGCTTTGATTAAAAAGAAGTTTTAGTGACTTGCGAAAAACGGTTCAAAAGTTAAAGAGCAACATAAGGGTTTCGTTCGGAGTTCTCTTCTCCAAGATGGCAGGCAACTCTCTAAATTGTCTGTAAAAGTGCACATGCACTTGGCAACATTCCAAGTAAGTTACTCAATGCTAATGCCTCCATTCGTTTGAGTAGACTATGATGTTGTGTCATGACGCGACGTTGCTGATCAAACTGCAGTTCACTCAACAACCTCGTGTCATGACATAACGTCGTAATAGGCTCCTTCTGTGAGAAAACATGTCATATCTACTTGTATTCCAACAGTTCAGATTGGCATTTCTTCTGGTAAGACTTCAAATTTTCTGAAAATTATTAAAAATTGCCTATTCTTGAAAAACTTGTAAACTTGCAATTGAAAACTTTTGATGCCAGTATACATCTACCATAGCCGCACACCCTCATATAAATATCATGCAGTTTAGATGAAAAGTGACAGTGTTATTCACCATTTATTGAACAAAATTGGCTGTTGAAGAGGCGTGCGGAAAGTGGAATAGCTGTGACATGATGACTTTCTCAACTTGAAAAAAAATATTTCGGTAATCTCCAGATGTGCCCCTACGTAAGCAACTAATTTTTAGAGAGTTCTGATCAGTGAATCTGTAGTTATAGAAGAAAACAGAAACTGAAATCTAGTGGTTAGAGTGCGCGAAAGAAAAATAATAAAACCAGCTAAAACAATAGCCATACAGATTATATCTGTATGGCTAATAAAACTAGCTAAAACAATAGCCATACAGATTATATCTGTATGGCTAATAAAACCTACTAAAACAATAGCCATTCAGATTATATCTGTATGGCTATTAATAAAACCAGCTAAAACAATAGCCATACAGATTATATCTGTATGGCTAATAAAACCAGCTAAAACAATAGCCATACAGATTATATCTGTATGGCTAAAAATAAAACCTACTAAAACAATAGCCATACAGATTATATCTGTATGGCTAAAAATAAAACCTACTAAAACAATAGCCATACAGATTATATCTGTATGGCTAATAATAAAACCAGCTAAAACAATAGCCATACAAATTATATCTGTATGGCTAAAAATAAAACCTACTAAAACATTAGCCATACAGATTATATCTGTACGGCTAATAAAACCTACTAAAACAATAGCCATACAGATTATATCTGTATGGCTATTAATAAAACCAGCTAAAACAATAGCCATACAGATTATATCTGTATGGCTAATAAAACCAGCTAAAACAATAGCCATACAGATTATATCTGTATGGCTAAAAATAAAACCTACTAAAACAATAGCCATACAGATTATATCTGTATGGCTGATGATAAAACCAGCTAAAACAATAGCCATACAGATGTAATCTGTATGGCTAACAATAGCCATACAGATTATATCTGTATGGCTAATAAAACCTACTAAAACAATAGCCATACAGATTATATCTGTATGGCTAATGACTTCATTCTAGTCGCCAGTCAGGCTAGTGTGGCATGCTATCCGTTGTCAGGCTCTGGCTACGGTACGGAAGACGGTCTCATGTAGCAAGCCTATTAAGACAGGCTTTGCAGGACTAGCCAGGGCTGGCTCTCAATGTGGGCGCGGCTATTGTCGCAAAGGGGTTTGGGAGGTTGGGGGAAGGAGAGCCAGGGACAGAATGTTTTTGCGACAGAACATTCTGTAACAGAATGTTCTCAAGACTACCAGCCAGTCCGTTACAATCGTCCAGCCTAATGTACAGACGCCGAAGTGGAAGGTCTATGCAACTTCATACATGCATGTTATCACGGCTGAAGTGATTGCCCGCCAGTGTTGTTA
The DNA here is from genome assembly GCA_945261195.1 of Cryptosula pallasiana. Taxonomy (NCBI): domain Eukaryota; kingdom Metazoa; phylum Bryozoa; class Gymnolaemata; order Cheilostomatida; family Cryptosulidae; genus Cryptosula; species Cryptosula pallasiana. Next base: position 12,601,686 of record OX183137.1, on the reverse strand, counting down.
CAATTTCTTTTACAATTGGAAATGATGGAATGGACACCAATCTCAACTCTGGATGCTACAACTAAGATTTTTCAGTAAGTAGTCAATGAGAAACTGGAGATATTATTATATTAGTGATGTATGTAATAAATAATAATAAATAAGGAATAATAATAATTTGATAATAATAATTATTATCATTATTATAATAATTATATTGTGATTGTTATTATTATAATAATAATTATTATTGTTGTTGTAATTATTATTATTATTGTTGCTCAAAAGATGTGATTTTTTATACTTCTATCTATCTACTAGCAATATGATGATTATTAATAAATAATAATAATTATAATAATAATAATATTGTTTTAATGAATAAAACTATCAGGCGACATCAATCAACAACAATAAATTTTATTATAATTATTTAATTAATAATTTATTGTTTGTTGTTGATATTTGATAATTTTTTGTCATATTATGCTACTACGTACTACTAATTAATAATAATTTTTGTTATGATTATTATTAGGATTTTTTTAGAATTGTAAATAATAATAATTATTTTTTATAGTTTTACAATTAAAATGATGGATATACATAATAATAATAATAATAATAATAATAATAATAACAGAGCTGTGACAAATCACGATTTTCATGACTCAAATCAAATCATTTGAATTTTCCTTCAAATCAAATTTTTACAAGTGAGTAAAAATGTCAAATCATGCGTTTTCCCAAATCAAATCAAATATTTGGAGCGTGATTTGCAGCAAATTTTTCAAATCATCACTGAAACTATTAGAAATGTAATAAAAAAAACCTTCAGCTTTTAATAGGCTGCCTAAACAAATTGACCCAAATTTAGATCACAATAATGTGTGGTTAGCTGGCCTCTAGAAAACGATATTCCAACTTGATTACTTTCACAAACTTGCATTTTCCTTTGTACGCTTTCGAGTGGAACTTATTTATTGGCATGCCGACCAATATATATATATATTATCATTTAAATTCCAAAATAATGCTGAGACTAGCCAAATTAACTAGCCAGTTCCATGCAATAGATAAAATGCACACCCAGTAAACAAAACAATCAACCACTATAGTTTATACCTTTCTGAAGTTCTTTCATTGTCAAAAGACTGTCGTTGTGGTAGCCTATATTGCTAATAGTACCAGCGATACTAGATAATTGATAAATAATAGCAAACACTGAGCATTAGTTCGCATATGTATCAAAACAGCCATCATTATAGTACATTATCAACTAATGCAATACTCACTACAGATAAGTAAATAACCTGGTCGCCATTCATAAACACTTTCAGCTCACCACTTTTCAGTCAGAAAAGAAAGTAGTCAACTAATGATTCAACTTTTGCTGATGAAAACTAATACATAAAAGAAAAGGCAGCATAGTTTTCCATGATCCTTGATATAGGCTAACAATTAGGTAGTTTCTTTTCACTGTCAAATCGTGTGAAAAGAGGCAAATCAAATCACCAGTTGTATCAAATATTTGAAACAAATCATTTTTCAAATATTTGAGTCACCAAATATTTGAATCTCGGTGATTTGGTCGTAACTCTGAATAATAATAATAATAAATAATTGTATATACTACTACTTTCACAAATAATAATTAATGCTAAAGAAGAATGTGTGATAATGATAATGCTTTATTGTTGTGGACGAGTAGTATGAGCAACCAAGCAACATCATCTTGCCAAACAAGAAAGCACACGTTTTTATTATTATTATTATCTATGCATTTAATTACAGTTATGCAATAATCTGTATGCTTGCTGTTTGATTGGCAAGAAATGCTACTCAGACCACTTGTTATTTGTTGTTACACTTTTATTCTGTCACTATAACTAAAATTTCTAGTTTTGGCTTAGCATTGTGTAACTTCATTATTATGTTTACAACTGTCAGCTGTTATTGTTGTTTCAGGAGAATGCAACAATAAACTCTCTGGTGAAGTAGTTCCGGAACATATTTGGATCGTAACAGACCATATTATGTGGTGCCTTACTCAAAAGTACTGGCAATGCAAAGTACGTATAGATGCGACTTCCTTGCTACAATACAACAATTACAGTCGTTAGTCATTCAGGAAATGAGCCTGGTGATTCATTCGTAACTGAAAACTGAGTTGGAGAGATGAGAAATATTACTCCCTCCATACTGGTGGCTGTGTTAATGTTTGTATTTCTGGTTAGCTACTTGCTCAGTTCAGTGGTTTTCCCCTATTACTTCTTTCATTTATAGTTATTTATATTTCCTGCATTACAAATATATGTATGTACATTTTTTTTTATATTTGTTTACGTGCGCATATATATACTTCCATTTTTCAATTGCACTCGCTATATGATTCATGTGATAACTTGTTGTGTACAACATTCCTGTTTAATTTTTATTCACCGCAAAATTCTGGTTTACAATATGTTATTTCACACATTTTGCTAATCTACTGTTTTATCTTTTTCTTTGATTTTGTATGCATAAATCCATACATATGCATGTTCTGTAAATTCCAAAAAATTATAATTGAAGTTGCATGAAAGAATGCTAGAAAGCCATTATCATCAGTGGAAGTAAACCTTCATTGAACAGTGGAGTTTTAGCTTTATCTTGATAAGTTTTTCGGTAAGAATAAACAATGCTCAAATCACTCATAAGCTCTGTGAAAAAGTGGTCTAGTTTACTTGTGGCCAAGTTAGGTGCCACCATCCAACAGCTCTCAATTCAACACAAAGGAATGAATGACATCAGCTATATGAAGCTAATAATAAATACAACCACAGTAGTTATGCTTCCTTAGTGATATAGACTGTACTATTCGTTTTCTATTAGTAATACGATGAAGTTATAATGGGATTAATGCTCAACTACAATGTAAGCTCCGCCCACCGCGTGTCAATCTGTCCCTGGCTCTCATTCTCTCTCATCCCTTCCCCCCTCATAGAGAGCCACCCTGGCTATTGCAGGACACACTCTGGTTGTGGAGTTGTTCTCTCATTGAGCATTGAGAATGAGGGAAGAAGTCCATAAAGTATGTACATAAAACATCATGTTCAATATTGCAAAATATCTGCCAATTAAGAGATGATTTACAATACTCACTTCACAACCAACAGAAATGAAAAAAAATGCCAAGCAGTAAATAGACACACAGTCCAAAATAATTGTACTCGTTAATATTGTTCAACATTTTCAATCAATTTGTTTGCACACTAACCACAGTATTTACATGTTGGCACTAATGAAAAGTACAACATTAAAACACAGTGTGATTAATTGAGCAGCATCTACCATGATGTAACAAGTTTATGACAATTTGTTTTGGTTTTAGCTAGCAACTGGTTACTTTTGTTTCATCATAAAAATTCCAATACCCAATACTGGTTAACACTAATGGAAACTACACATGACTCAGTGAGCAGATGTTATCTTATCTATTGACACAAGGAGTGCTAAGTGAGCAATACAAATAACATTGCATAGTAACATATACCTCCTTTGACAGTAGACTACTAGTTGTCTGCAATGGCAATGGCAATGGCGTGTTTCTTACTAAGCGTATTAAATTGACTTAAATCATTAGCTACAGTCAGCAAGTACAAAACTGTATCTTTTCATCCATAGACAAGAGGAATATACTGACATATCTTGATTAGAGAGATCTACTACCATAACAAACGTGAGTCACCGAAGTTTGAATATCAATAATGGTTAGAAACGAGGTTAGTGCTCTAGCCATACCTGTCATGTCACCTAATTTTCAAGTACTAATTTCCCGTACTCCTGAAAAGTGCTGAACTCCCTGAAAACTCTTGAGATTTGTATCTCCTCCCTGAAACTTCCTGCAAACTTTACTTCAACTTTTCTATTGAGCAAATAGTAGACTTTGAGATTGCTCAGGGTGGACATTGTTTTCACATTATTCTTCTACAGTATAGATTTTGTTTGTTCGATGTAGTAATTTGTTCTGCATCTCAAATTTAAGTGTTAAGTTGCATTCAACTCAGCAGCTGGCTTTCAGAACTAATGAACAAACTAAATTATTGACTTTGGGTCTACACAATCACCCTATCTTTCTATACCCTCAAACCCAGTGGTTATGTGAAGCAGCGAGTCCAATAATCTCCCTTTTTCTCAAGCGAACAGGACAGGTATGGCTCCAGCAGGTATTATGAATATTATATACGTTAACTATACAGTACGAAAGCAACAGGTTTGATGCTCTCTGCACAGTCGTTCTTAGCAAGATGTATTGTTGTTTTTCAAACTAGTTGTGTATAGCAATCAGTGGGGTTTCTATAAAATCTGTTTATATAATAACTTGCCTTGAAGTGAAATGTTAGATAAATTACCGATAGCTTGTCACGAGCTTTTGACAGCTGGCACAAATGAATAGAATAAAATAAAATAGGGCACGGCGGGGCGGGCAGGATAGCGGAATAGATCATCACAAAAACATTCTAGATCCATTGATTCCCCCACGCAGTCTCATACAACTTATTTACAATTTCTATACTTTCCAGTTAAAAATAATAATACATTAAACTTTAACTTGAACGCCTTTCACTTCCCAAATACTATAACAGGTTCTGGTTTCGTGAACCCCAGAATGCTTCTAATGCCCCTCTCCAGAGAGGACTCTGCTGGTATGGCTGGTGCCATTTGTTCAATGACTTCAATCACCCAACACAGAGTCCTTGGCTGAGCATACTAGTCAAATTGTTCAGATATAACAATATTTATTCATTTGCTATAGGCTCTAGGGTGGCAGTGCACTAGAGGGCATAATGGCAAAAGTAAATGCATGTACAAAGTGCCAAGTGCAAAAAGAATAAATGGAAATCCAGCCTTATATAAGCTGGAGCACAGGAAGTACACGACAATTGCAACCAATGATATGCCTACAATACATGGTACAACCAATGATATGCCTACAATACATGATACAACCAATGATATGCCTACAATACATGATACAACCAATGATATGCCTACAATACATGATACAACCAATGATATGCCTACAATACATGATACAATCAATGATATGCCTACAATACATGATACAACCAATGATATGCCTACAATACATGATACAACCAATGATATGCCTACAATACATGATACAACCAATGATATGCCTACAATACATGATACAACCAATGATATGCCTACAATACATGATACAACCAATGATATGCCTACAATACATGATACAACCAATGATATGCCTACAATACATGATACAGCCAATGATATGCCTACAATACATGATACAACCAATCAAGCGTTCAGGAAGTAAGCTGACCAAATCATCTGATAGGGTAAACAATACCATACTTATTAATGTAGTGGGTGGTGCCGGTAAGGCTCCCACTACCGTCCACTAACAAACAGCCGTCCACAGCGTGCAGCTCGTGGAACAGCAAAACAACACCTCTTTCCAAGAGATAAGGCAGGGTGGGTCAGACTTGCAGGACGCAGCGGAGAAGTCGGTAACAGCTTCACTACTAGTGAGCCCTTGGCTTAGACAAACTAGGTATAGTTTAGGTAATAAATACATTTATTGTCCACATACCATGCTCTAGGGAGGCAATCGCCCAGAGTAGTCAACAACAGCAGCAGTATGTGATAAGTGGCAATGAACACAAGAGAATCCAGCCTCTTATAGGCTGGTGGCAGGAAATGCATTGCATCATGCTAAGGCTAACCAATAAAATACAACAGGAAGTAAATCAGCCAATCAGGATAATAATGCATTTAATACCGCGCAACAATAATGTACAAGGTGCCTAGTGGCAAGGGATAATGCTATAATATAAAGTTCTCAGCCTTTGTCAGCCTTAGATCCAAGATAGATGGGATATAGAGGTAGATAGGTCCTGGATACCCTTTTGTGTATTGACTCAGGCTACTTCGAGATCTCTGGCTACAGCGGCCATCTTGTTGCTGGCCCAGTATGTCACTGCAGGGTCGGTAGAGGTCACTGCAGGGCCGGTATAGTATCTACAGGGCCGGTGTGGTACCTCCTCCTTCTTCTGAGGTGATGGCTCTCTGACTCATCACTTTGGGAGGTCTGTCTGACTTATTGTTTCAGTCAGAGTCACCTCTAGGTTAATATAAGTGCTAGGGCATGTGTGTTACCGAAACTCACCACAGAAATAAGAGGTGGAGTCAATAGGTAGGAGTGCTCCAAGTGTGTCTCTCCATCTCCTGGTCAGTCCTCTGGGTTTCCATAGATGGTTTTTTGCTGATATGAGTAGTAATATATGAGCAGATCTCCCTACCAAGTGTTTTTTTGTGGATTAGACCTTGGGGTTGAGACAATGGGTTACGACGTTGGATGAATTCGCCGAGTTTATATTGTATTTTACTTGAGGGGTACTTGAGTGGCATTTGAATGGCATTTAAGTGGCATTTGAGTTTTGATTATTTTTTTACTTGATTTGAACTCATATGACATCTAGATTTTGAATGTATGGCATTCAAGTTTTGATAACTTTTTACATAACTCGAACTCATATGGTATCTTGAGAGAGAGGGGAGAGGAGAGAGGAGAGAGGAGAGATGGGAGATGAGAGAGGAGAGAGATTTTTTAGTTTTCTATACATTCATGTATATATGGTTAGTTATGTACATATTTATGGTTATATTCATATCTACATAGAGAGAGGAGATATATCTACATTGAACAAATATATTGATCAAAAATGAAAATTATATGATTATATACCTGATTACATAATAAGTAGGGAAAATCTTCTGGAGAGAGGGGAGAGGAGAGATGAGAGAGGAGAGAAGAGAGAGGAGAGAGAGGAGAGATTTTTTTTAGTTTTTTATACATTTATGTATATATGGATAATTATGTACATATTTATGGATATATTTACATTTACATCATTGAATAATATACATTTATTACATAATAAGTATATTAAATGCTATAAAATATGTTGGAAAATTACCAAATTAGACCTCTAGATGGTTAAAATCTACAGTATTTGGGAAATAACTGCAAGAGAGGAGAGAGGAGTATTTGGTAGAGGAGAGAGTATGTTGAGAGAGAGGAGAGATAAAAAGAGGAGAGAGGAGAGAGGAGATATATCTACATTGAATAAATACAGTGATTAAAAATGAAACAATATGTGAATATATACATTTATTGTGTAATAAGTAGGGAAAATCTCATACAATATAGCTAGAGTCAGTAAATATTAAATAATACAAACTTAGGAAGGAATACTTCTGTTCTATGTACTTTTGATTCCATAATGAACTAAAATAAAAAGTTATGTATTAGTATAGAATGGTTAAACAGAAATTTAAAACAACTACAAACTGTTACTAAATAGTATTTTTTTATTAATTATTACCTTATCATCAAAAATTGACTGTTAATCGGATGTTTTTGTAGCTTTTCGTGTCTTACGTTGTTGAGTCCTTACCCTTCTAGCTTGTCTTTGAGCGGACTGTCGCTGCATGTTTCTTCTTTTTAGAGCAAGTTCTTTACGAGCACACTCGATAGAAATTGGTGTGTTTACCTGTTGTAGTTGATATTGTCGTTGTTGTAATACATAATGTAATCTCTGAATATCTGACGTAACATCATTCCCTAAGAGCTTTAATGTTAGAAAAGATTCAGTTCGAAAACTATTTAGCTGCTCTATCAAGTCTTTCTGTATGAATTTACAATTGTTTGAGATAATTCGCACTCTCTCTTCAATTTTCTTATTGCATATGTTTTGTAGAAGTATCAAGTCCTCTTGAGTCAAAGATTTAGGCTGAGTTTCTGATTCTGTGTTGTTAACTATTTCCATTTTTTGTCATTGAATCTGAAAAAAAACAAAAAAAAACAGATGATTAATTTTGTTCAGTTGTTTTAGTATAATAAATAATATATGAGTAAAAACTGTAATTTATTAAGTTTTTACCTTGATGCTCTTCTAATAGCTGTAGTAGATGTTGCTTCTCTGATAGCTGTTGTAGAACTGGATGCTTTCTGTGTGAAAACTATGACTCTTATATAGCTAAAGTTGTACTGATTAAACCCTATGAACACCATCTCGTGTCAATCTCTATGAATCAACATTTGTTCACGCGAAGGAAAGTCAATGCTTTCGCGGGAATAAATAAATAATTTTCACGCGAACACAAACCAATGCTTTCGCGGGAATAAATAAACTATTTTCACGCGAATGGAAACCGTTGCTTTCGCGGGAATAAATAATTTATTTTCACGCGAATAGAAACCAATGCTTTCGCGGGAATAAAGAATTTATTTTCACGCGAATAGAAACCAATTCTTTCGCGGGAATAAATAATTTATTTTCACGCGAATAGAAACCAATGCTTTCGCGGGAATAAATGATTTAATTTCCCGCGAATGGAAACCGTTGCTTTCGCGGGAATAAATAATTTATTTTCACGCGAATAGAAACCAATGCTTTCGCGGGAATAAATGATCTTATTTCCCGCGGATGAAAGTCAATGTTGTCGCGGGAATAAATACTTTATTTTCACGCGAATGGAAACCGTTGCTTTCGCGGGAATAAATACTTTATTTTCCCGCGAAAGCATTGGTTTCTATTCGCGTGAAAATAAAGTATTTATTCCCGCGAAAGCAACGGTTTGTATTCGCGTGAAAATAAAGTATTTATTCCCGCGAAAGCAACGGTTTCCATTCGCGTGAAAATAAAGTATTTATTCCCGCGACAACATTGACTTTCATCCGCGGGAAATAAAATCCTTTATTCCCGCGAAAACATTGGTTTCTATTCGTGTGAAAATAAAATATTTATTCCCGCGAAAGCAACGGTTTCCATTCGCGGGAAATTAAATCATTTATTCCCGCGAAGGCAACGGTTTGCATTCGTGTGAAAATAAAGTACTTATTCCCGCGAAAGAATTGGTTTCTATTCGTGTGAAAATAAATTATTTATTCCCGCGAAAGCATTGGTTTCTATTCGCGTGAAAATAAAATATTTATTCCCGCGAAAGCAACGGTTTCCATTCGCGCGAAAATTATTTATTTATTCCCGCGAAAGCATTGGTTTGTATTCGCGTGAAAATAATTCATTTATTCCCGCGAAAGCATTGGTTTCTATTCGCGTGAAAATAAAATATTTATTCCCGCGAAAGCAACGGTTTCCATTCGCATGAACATTGTTTAGTTATTCCCGCGAAAGCATTGGTTTGTATTCGCGTGAAAATAATTCATTTATTCCCGCGAAACAATTGACTTTCCTTCGCGTGAACAAATGTTGATTCATAGAGATTGACACGAGATGGTGTTCATAGGGTTTAATCAGTACAACTTTAGCTATATAAGAGCCATCGTTTTCACACAGAAAGCATCCAGTTCTACAGCGACTAACAGAGGAGCAACATCTACTACAGCTATTAGGAGAGCAACAAGGTAAGAAGCACTAAAATAATTATTTGTTTTTAATTAATTGAAACATCTAGGTTTTTGAATCTTAGTTTTTAAAAACAATCTTTTAATAAAACAATAGTTTCAGTATATTTACATCATTAAACTAAGTTCTTTTACTTTTTGCAGGTATGATGACATCACACTCCAAAGCACTTCCTAAGCTCCATATTGAACCAATCACAGCTACCAACAACACTAACGCTATTTCCACTACAACCATCATTTCCACCACCAACGGCATTCACATTGATGATAGAAGATCCAATCCTAACACCTTTAATGATACATCTTCTCGCTCAAACACCAATGCTCATGCTGATATAGCAATGAACCGTCATGTAGTTTCAGCTGACTCTCCTTTGAGTCCCACACCGGACTACACATATCTGCATGAGAACAGTGAAGTCAAACGAACGGAGGATATCAAAAAACCGACAGTGACATTATCTCAAGCTTCAATTTCCTTTTTATTCAGCAACAGCAAGAATAATACCGTAAACAAACTTAGAGAGTTTGAATTGCTCGAGATGGCTGGAATAATGACAGGAGCTATGCAGAAAGGAATGTTGGAAATCGGAAATTTTGTGAGTTTGTTGGATTTACCAATTCCTACGATATTGGAGGTTTTCGATGTTAATTACGTTGAAGATTATGGTATATTGGACTATGAATATGTTTTAAAAAACAATCATCGAATTCGAGTCAAGTCACTGATTGACAAAGAACTTACGGTGGAGCTACAGGAACTTGATTCCAGCTCTTCACAAATCCTAGTGTACATGGGAAAGCTAGAAGAAAATCAACCCGATCTACGTATTGTAGGAGATAACCATCGTCATCAAGGGCTAAAACAACGAGTTATAGCCAAAATCTTGAGAAAAAAATCATTGAAGCAGTTGCAAGCATACTTTGATATCATCACTTTCGATAATATTCCTGTCAACACTCTTCTGACATTCACTAGACTTTCAGTTTGGAAAAATTTGAAGTCGAAGCAGCGAAAACGAAAACAAGATACATCGCCTTTACGTATCACTCACACTGTCACTTACAGATACATGATGAATGACGGATCTTTGATGACTGGGAAGATTGTTATCCCTCCTGAGAACGTTTTGAAGATCAAAAATCATGAATGTGGTATGATCCACTATAAAAGTACGATGACAACTGAAAGCGGCACAAAGAAACACATTCTCACGATTCTGAGTGTTGAAGAAGCTTTGATGCTTCTATCTACTTCAAGTGAAAAAGAAGGAATAGCTTTCAGACTTTCTCTATTTGATGATGCTGAGCTGATGAAAAGTTATGATGATGATGTTGCTGCTGATGATGCTGCTGATGATGATGATGACGATGATAACATCGATGCTTATACCGATGAAGAAGATGATAATATGACGGATGATGACTCTAAGAACAACAAATTTGAGGAAAAAGATGAAGTTGCCGACAATGATAGTGAGAAAAGCAATGAAGATGTTGACAATCACATTTCAAGCGAAGCTAGCAGGATTTCAATATCGGAAATTTAATTAAGGTATGTTAATCTTCACTAGTAATAAGTAACTACTAATAGACGTATTTTTTACCATAGTATAATGTAGTTGTTATAACGACATCTATGTATGCTTTTAGATAGAATACGTGTACAAGTGAATGACCGTCGACTCGCCAAAATCTATCAGCAACAACTCATGAACATTAAATTACATATTATTTGTATTGTGCAATAATTTGTATATATTTAGTGTAATAAAGTATTTTATTCATATTTAACATTAGTTATTTAGCCAATTTGTAAAACTTTCGGGGCTACAACTCTAAAATGTTACAAAAATTTCAATGTTCCGACACAAAAATAAATATTTCAAGTTATCGTCTCATTTTTCAAAAATGTTAAGACAACTCCCATTTATAATTTCTAAACTTCGTTTTTGAAAAAATATGTAAAAGTTGTCGGCACATTGTGTCAAAATGATAAGACAACTCCGCTTTTGCACAAAAAAATTGTGAAAAATGTTTTATAATTTGTTTGAGAAACCAAAACAGTAGAAGACTTTTTACAACACAACCGCAAGCATTATACTTTAGGTTTTACAGTTTTGTGAATTGGGTGTTGATAGTTTGTCACGATATGACATAATAATTAAGTAATTATAGTCTTTTTCATAACAATGCTATAGATTCAGTAATACAGATGTGAAATTTACTGTTTCGTCACTTGAATGCAGTATGAAGGTAGTTGATGTAATATTTATTTTGTAATATTATGCAAAGTAATACAGTAAGAATGAAGCATATGGAGTTCTCAACCACAAAACAAATAAAAATAATGCATTAGGGTAAACTAATGACAGAACAATTTTACATGAAGTGTATACATGTGAATAAAGTATTCATAAAAACACAGACTATTGTCTGTATATATAATATATATAGAGAGTATTTATAAAAAACAGCCTATTAACTATATATTTTGTGGTAAGAAATTGTAAAATAGGATAGTTGCATAAAGTCTATGGTAAACTAATGACAGAACATTTTTTACATGAAATGTATTCATAAAAACACAGACTATTGTCTGTATATATAATATATATATAGAGAGAGTATTTATAAAAAAAAACATCCTATTCACTATATATTTTGTGGTAAGAAATTATAAAATAGGGTAGTTGCATAAGACCTATTCCAGAGCCATGATAATATTAAAAAATATAGTGAAATAAAAATTTTAAAACTCACCTAAGAGTGCAGTTAGTACAAGAACTTCTTCTTGAGAAAAGTCTGAGTTTTTCTGCATTTTTCGTCTAATAGACGCTAATTTCAATTTAACACAATCATTAAAACCCTTTTTTTTCAGTCCATCTTTTATATTCAAAATTAATTTAAGTGAAGTTAAATCAATTTTCTTATCATCAATCTTTTGGCTTTCTTTTAAATCTACTTGGGTTTGAGGTTTAACTGTTATAGTATTAGATTCTAAAACACTGGTTTTTGGACTGCACTGTGAACTAGCAACAGAAATTAAGTCATTATTACTTTCTTCAGTTTCTGAAAGATCAGAATCTGAAGATATAAGCGCTCTCATTTTTTTACACTGGTTTTTAATCAAAAGTTTTCGATCTTCAGCAGCAGGTTTTTTAGCTATCGCCAACCATTTACTCCCTAATTCAAAATCTAGAACAATGTTTTCAGAAAAATAACCTTCTATTGGATAGAGATACACTAACGCAAAGTTTTTCGGAAAAGTAATATCCATAAGTAATTCAGAATATTTTCTATTAATAAATAAAACAAAATTATTGTAACTAGCAATATCAACAATAAAAAACATTTTAGTTTTTAAAATACAACTATGTTGCTGAAGATCTCTCAAAGTTGTATGCGATTTTCCACATAAACAATAATAAATAAACAAGTGAGCACAAAAATGTCTTGAAAGAACTCGGCCAGGCTCATGCAATCCCCCTAATTTAAACTTCTTACCACAAAATATACAAGAGACGTTGTTTTTGTTTCCTTCCAGTGCTTCACTCAACATCTTTGTGCCATATGCGATCAACAGCAATGAGAGCACTGAAAGGAAATACCTAGGGCTTTTGTTATCAATATCTACAAACAAAATAAACAAATTCTCATCATATATAGATAACTTTCTTAAGCATGCTATATGTATATATATAAAGATAATGTATGTCACTTACACTTAAAACACTCTCTATCTTCTTTTATATTCCCGTCTAAAAGACTTAATTCTCTATACTCCCTTAATTCAGGATTCTCTGCTTGAACTAAAATAGAAAATACGAATGTAGTTATGCTATTTTTTTGAAAAAATTCGAAAAATTTTTTATAAATTGAATGAGTATATAGTAAGTAATATTTTCATCATACTTACATTCAAATGTGTTCCGTTCATAGCACAGGAAGTTTTCGTCCTTCCCAACACATTGCTTGCTACCTATGAAACGTGAAGATGCTTTTTCTACAAAAAAATAACATAGTAAATGTAAAGTCATTATTATTGTACCTACAGACAAATTTACATTTTTCATAAAACAGAAAAACTTACTCATAGCAATATGTGTGCTAACTTCGCTCTTTTCCGTCTTCTCTTCATCTTCAAAACACTCCTCCAACCACCTTAGTGTTTCATCATCGGTAGAACTTAATAAAACAATAAAATCAAGATTGTAATTATTTAAAAACTCTATATAATACAGTTGAATATTGAATAATAAAGTTTCAATAATATACTTACATAGCACTGAAATCTATTTCGTCTATATTTAATTCTAATGCAACATTTGAGGATGTAGACCTACAAGTAATATATATATATATATATATACATTTGTATAAATTTATAAATGTAACTGCAACAAAATTGTAAAAGATAGTATAAATAACTTACTCATTTGTTGTAGGGATATTGCTAGCCATTGTTGTTTTGCAGAGTAATACTTAATATGAATTATAAATGAAAACTGATACTGTTTAAAAAAAAATAGTTTCTCTTATATACAAAACATTGAAGTCATTTATCAAGATTAATTTGTAGACTGATTTTCTGATTATTACTATGATAAATGATATTGTTTTTTAAAAAAGTGGAAGACAATTAGGAAGTTGGTTAAAAAAAATAGGAAGATAGAGATTAAATAGTTTAATAAGCTTAACCACCACAAACACTCCTGTAAACTGTCTTTCCATCTAGCTAAAATTTTTGAATGTAGAGCGTTGGATAAACAAATTTTACAACCTCTTTTAAATATAACTAGCTAGGATGAAACTTACATTTCATTTGAATGACACCTCACATCCTTCAAACATATTTTTATAGCAACAATTTTCATATAGACACATCAACAGCAAATCAATGATGCAGTGTAGTTCCATCTTTATATCATCAGACAGTAAATTAATATGTGAGAGCTTCAATTATAGTTTACACCATTAAGTATGAGTTCGGAATGTAATAAAATACTTTACAGGTACTGATAGCATTTAATAACTAGTTTAATTGCAGTTTATTGATATACTCTACTATAACACACACTACCACAAACAATCATATAGACACATCATCAGCAAAACAATGATGTAGTGTAGCTCCATCTTTATATCATCAGACAGTAAATTAAAATGTGAGAGCTCCAATTATAGTTTACAACATTAAGTATGAGTTAGGAATGTAATAAACACTTTAAAGATATCTGATAGCATTTAAATATGTATATGTAACATATAACTCTTGATTTATTAGACAAAACAGCTTCCTAAAAATAGAAAATATACTATGTATGTTGATACATTATTATTTCACACAAAAAACAATGAGATATTTTAAAAAAAGTAACAGTCTAACTAATAAAACAAGTGGATAAAGTCATGCTTTGCTCATGTTTTTTAGATGATAGCGGAGATAGCTAGGATTAAAAGTAAAACCACAAATCCGTTTTGGTGGAAGGCTGTATGAAACAATAAAAAACAGGAGATAGATGCAATCAAGTTCTCTTCCTTTTTAGGTTGAATTCGACCTATAATTCCGTCATCTATGGATGTTTGTTGTTTTTGTTTTAAATAGAAATAGCATGATAATAAATAGTGCTTAGGTGTAACTAATGACTTTTCTCGAGCGACACACTTGATATTAAAAAGATCAAAACATATAGGATTAAGCGAGATGATGATTAATGTCTTTTCTGGAATGAGTTTATTAGTAAAATGACACTTGCGGGACACTTGCGCCATATTATAATTAATTACTTTTTAAAAATGATGTGTTAACATTACGTCAACTGAAATAATACCTAAAACGTCTCGCATAAATTTTGATCTGACTGAAAATGGACTGAAAACCTTCAAGGTGCGTAAAAATTATCGTAACTCGCTATAGCGGATATTCTAAGAAATATTTATTTTCTCGTTGGTAACTTGACGTAAAATATTTTGTAACGGATGTCACATGATCTCAATCGTTTTTTTTCAACTTAAACACTTAGTTACTCGTAAACATTTGATACTCGCTTGATTTCTTTGATAACAGTAATATCCCAATTGTGTTTATCGTAAATATTTCAAAAACGGATATTGCGCGTTTCAGTTGGTTTTTCCTGCTAAATTGCTTAGTTACTCGTAAACATTTGAAAATTGTTTGATTTTTTCGCTGATAAAACATGTTGCAAGTATCTTTTACCAAATATTACCGTGATTTTCAATCAGTTTTTCTTACTAGATTACTTAATTACTCACCAACATCCATAATTGTTTTTATTAATCATTGTTGCAAAGCAATGCTGTATTTAAATAATATTACTACGTTTCCAACCAATTTCCTTACTGAATTACTTAATTACTCGCTAGTATTTCATAATTTCTTTCACTAATAATTACAAATAATATTGTAAATAAATAATTTACCAGGGATATTTATGCTCAAGTCTCCTCTCTCTCCTCTAAACACTCTCTCTAGATATATACAAACACAGTTATTTTTATTGTACCTTGCGCAAAAACACCCCCTAAAACTTGTTTTTAGGCTGAGTCTTATGGGTTATTTTAGGGGGAGTTTCAGTCCTGGGAGTAGATACTAAATTGACACAAATTTTTTTCATATGAATTTAAAACTTAACTAATGTAGTTTTTTTACCAAACATCAGTACATCAAAAACATTATTGTAAAGGTATATTATATAGGAAGATTTTCCATACTTATTATGTAATAAATGTATATAATCATATAATGATTAATTTTTGATCAATATATTTATTCAATGTAGATATATCTCTTCTCTCCTCTCTCCTCTCTTTCTTCCTCTCTCCTCTCTCTCTCTCCCTCTCTCCTCTCTCTCTTTCTTTATCTCAAGATACCATATGTATGTATACATTGATTATCATTACAAGTTGTAGTGCTTTGTATTACTTAGTATTTACTGACTCTAGCTATATTATATAGGGTGATTTTCCCTACTTATTATGTAATCAATGTATATAATCATAAAATGTTTCATTTTTGATCAATATAGTTATTCAATGTAGATAAAACTCCTCTCTCCTTTCTCTCTCCTCTCTCCTCTCTGTCTTCTCTCTCCTCTCTCTCAAGATACCATATGAGTTCAAATTATGTGAAAAAAGTATCAAAACTTAAATGCCATACATTCAAAATCTAGATGCCATATGAGTTCAAATCAAGTAAAAAAACAATCAAAACTCAAATGCCACTTAAATGCCATTCAAACGCCACTCAAGTACCCCTCAAGTAAAATACAATAAAAACTCGGCGAATTCATCCAACGTCGTAACCCATTGCCTCAACCCCAAGGCCAGAACCACAAAAAAACACTTGGTAGGGAGATCTGCTCATATATTACTACTGATATGCACTCGGCGATCTAGTATAGTGATGAATAGAGCCTTCTACATCTCTTAGGCTAAGAAAAAGCTCCTCAGGCTAGGCGGCTATCTTGTGCCGACCCTGTATGACTCAATACTGTCCCTTCAGGAGTTAATACCAGCCCTGCAGGGATCAACACCAACTCAGCTAGCCCTGCGAGGTATTTAATACTGAGAGGACAACATCAGTCAACACAGCACTAGCAATAGGGACAACCACTCACCTTTTGGTAGCGCAATGTATCACAGGAAGTGCCTGTGAGCCAGAGAGAAAAACTCCTATTTAAGTTAGAGACCAAGGATTCTACAACTTTAGTCTATATGAGTTTTTCACGATACACTAGTTGTTTCGAAAGAATGCTGATGATTTGTGTCTATTTGCATTTTGTCTGTGTATCGACCTTTTTGCTTTATGGTTTATGTGTCAGTTAAGTTATAACCAAAACCCATGTGTGTCTCTTCCAACAAAAGTAATTGAGAACTCTGAAGTTTAGCAAAGCTATACCTATTGTTATACAAAGCATTGCTGATTGAACGATGTACTAACACATTCATAATCTCCTGTATGATAATCCTTCCTTGTTCATTTCTTGCTCTAGATACCCTTCCACTCTATTATATGTTGTTATTCTACGATTCTATCTTGCAAATTTGGTAGTGCCGATTATTACATAATTAGAGATTGCTGATTATGCCAGTTCTATTTACTTCCATAGCATGGCTGCAAGCGAGTCTGGAGCACCTGATGTGACTGATCATTCAGATGAATTTCGAAAGGTGGGTGCTAAGGCAATACAAATATTTTTGTAACTGAAATCTTTGTATCAAATATAATTGTAAGTCAAGCAAAACCAAAGCTAAAGGTGGGCTATCAAGCTCAGGATTTTAAAGTCATTTGAAACAACAATTTGAAATCCACCCACCTTAAAAATTCCAGCTCTCTACCATGATTCTATGCAAAGCTTTTTGATTAGGAACCTGCAAAAGTTGGGATTGGTGTGAATTTTTATGCAAGGGTTGATCTCCATACAAATCATAGAGCTTTTTGATATCGTAAATTGTCGTCCGATCTTCTACAATGTTCGATATTTATGGGAATGGTAAATCTTCGAAATTTTGATAATCACAATTTTCACGACGACCATTTTATGCGACATTGCAATTTACCGAAGAACTAGTCTCAATAACAATGCAAATCATGACCCAACTTGAGTTGCTCGTCATTTGTTACCTCTCGCAATCAAGTTGTCTTTTGGGAGAAAAAGTCAAGAATTATTACTATTTTCAGACATTTTTTGCCTATAATGCTGCTGTACAATCGATTGCAAAGATCAGCTGCACAAGATGAGCGCACAAACAGTTCGGCCCCAACAATGCAATACAGCTAAACTTATAGAGCAGATATTTAAACGATGCAGTTGAAATTACAGACATATGATTGGTCACATACAAGTAGTAATGTAGAAGCAGATCTCTGGGATGGAGTCTAAGGACAAAAAGGTTCTCCTGGTTCCAAGTGTCTTTTTGTTGGCACCGGTTACCATGAGAACCTGAGAGGTACCTTTTTGTTTGCACCAGGAGTTATAATTTAATTTTTAATATTTTTGTTTGAACTAAGTATTTATTGTGCAGGGGTCGTTTAAATTGTGATTTGTATGCTGATTTAGATCATGGGGTTGAGTAGTTTATAAACATGGTATGAGAACCGAAAAAGGGTACTTTTTTGTGCACCAGTTTTTATTGTTATTAAAGTAGTTGATCCGAGGCTGGTTCTGGACCACTTGCTCTTTTTATCTCAATATTTGATCAATTAACGCCATTTAACCCTCATTTGTGTTATTTTGTCATTAAACAACCCCCAATTTTAACCTCAAAACACGTAGTTGTGGTATAGGACCTTTTTTGTCAATCATTTTTATGCTAACCTGTTTACTACAGTTTTAGCCTCATCTAATATAGAAACATTGTATGTAGTGAATCATCTATGGCTTATCATGAGTACAAAGTATCATAATAAGCTGATAAACATACCTGCAATGTTTGATTTTATTATCACTTTTGAGATTATAAATTTGTCATGCTCAAGCAAAACTGAAACTGTCACGCTCAAACAAAATTGTTACAATCAAACAAAACGGTCACACTCCAATGATATATCAAGTGATAAAATAGTTGAGAGAATTAAATTTGGTATTGAATTTTATTGTTGCTATTAAAATGAGTACTGAGCTAGACCAGTAAAAGAGATTCATCTATTGTGGACTATACTTCCCCATCTAATATTTCTCATTCGATATTTCTAATATTTAATTACTACCGTTGTTTTTTTTGTCTCCTCATACATTTCACTATTATACAAACACATACACAGAACAAAAATTGTCTCAAAAAAGGTCTAATGTTAACACCAGTACAGTGTAAATTATCACACCAGCTTATACCAACATATGTTAACATATAAAACCAACATTCAAAACCATGATACAAACCAGGACATAAACCTAACATTTAACACCTGCTGCTCACAAAAAGACACCACAATGGATTCTCTTGGTTCTAACGGGCGCTGTAAAAGACACCCACATATTGTAGTGGATTTTGGGGGCCTTTTAATCCACTAACTGAACACTGTCACCAGCCGATCTCCTTGTTCGCAGGCACAGTAAGGTCGGTAGTATCCAATAGCCTGCTGGAACCAGTTATCTCTCTCCTAGAGGCAATACTAAGTCGGTATAATACCGAAGCTGAAGTGAAGGAGTAATCTGAACTCCACAGCCAGTAAAGAGCCCTCGGCTCCGTCGTATTACTCAGTGTTTTAGAGTAAAATGAATTTATTCTTATCCAAAGAATAAGAGTAAGTATAAGACTCAATATAGTACTGAAAATTAAAAGCAAGAGCTCTGGCTTTTATAGGCAGAGCACAGGAAGTAAAACAGGTAGTAACCAATAGTACATAAGTAAGGCATAATGTGACAAATGGGCGTACAGATATAAATACAAGCGAATAAAACAATGCATATAGAATTAAATGTAACTTGGGCCCAAAAGTGGTGGGCAGAGTCATAGGCTCACTGGCCAGTTCTAGGCATCTCTACTTCCTGTGGTAGGTTCATCAGGCTTTCTAGGCTTTGGTCTTTACTTTCCTCAGGTATACAGGTAGGTATCTTGTGGATCTTGACTTCTGAGTCCTCTAAAACTATTTCCATCCCCCAGGCTACAGTGGCCACCTTGCTGCTGGACCGGTATGGCTCTCATAGGGTCGGTAATGACTCATACAGGGTCGGTACTCGACCGCTGCAGGGTCGGTATGCTACCGACGCAGGGTCGATCATTTCGGTATAGTTTATAACTGGTGTTCTGACCATCCAATTGCTAAACGGGTGATCTCAGAACTGTTGGTAGACAAGTGCGCACATGTGGGTGCTATAAAAATCCACCACAATATGTACCCATGCATGCATGTACCCACACACGCACACCTGTGTGGCCTGGAGCACACAGCTCTCTTCTGACAGAGAATTTCCCTTCTTTGCTAGTGGGCAATTATGTAAATTCATTACACAGGATTAAGGATCTTTGGGAAGTTCTGTGGAGAAGCAATTCTTTTATTTCTCAGTTGATTTTGGAAAGAGGCGGGAGTACTGTTATGATAGGGGGAGGAATATTGGGAAGGTGAGAGACCTGAGGGGCCACGGGTATAGCCAATGGAGTATCACAGCTTTTTTACATAAGAATCATCAACAGTATGTTGGTTTGCTTTGATGCATGTATATAAGATTATAGGGTTTGGGATCACACGATAGTATGCTTTGTTTTGAATAAACTTGGTATATTGTACAGTAGCTGATATATGAAAATATGTTTCATTAAACACTAATTGATTTCATACATTTGAGTCTAAGACTCATCAAAACTTTGATAATGTTTAGTTGAAGGCAGTGGTTGGTAGGTGTAGGCCATTTACTGGTAGTGTGTCAAGCCACACAAGTTGGTTGAATGTCCTCTAGGTGCAAATGACCGAGAAAAAGAATAAAGGATCGTTGGTACCATCACAATAAAAAGCATAGGATAGGTTAGAGTTAATCCAAACACAAGCAGGAAAAAGATTTATGTCAAATAGTTGTAGATAACTCTTTATAATATTCTCTATTTATAGATGCTTTCGCATGCTGAGAGCGGTGATGCTTCCTCTCTAAAATCATTGCTCAATGACTCATCTAACGCCAGTCAACTACTTCTACAATCAAATAAATGGGGTCAAACAGCGTTGCACCATGCAAAGAACAGAGACGTAGCAAAGGTTCTGGTAGAGTCTTCTCAACCAGCTAAACTGAGAGAGTTTCTGTGGTTGTGTGACTTGAACAACATGACAGCATTGGATGAGGCTGTTGCAGACAATAAAGTAGATGTAGCTAAGTACCTGTGTAGTCTCTCATCAGCTGATGAGTCATTGTTAGATGGTCAACTGCTTCTTGGGCATAGACATCTACATCTAGCTCGATCTGTGCAGATAGCCAAAATATTAGTAGAATCTGTACCGTCAGGCAACCGAACTGCGATATTGTTACACACTTCTAGGTATAATCAGACGGCATTGCATGCAGCTGTTTCTGCCTGCTGCGATGAGGTAGTAGAATATCTGAGTGGTTTATTGTCACCAGAAGCAATATTATACCAGGACGAAGATGGTAACACAGCTTTGCATGAGGCAGAAACCAAGAAGTCTGTACAACTACTTGTTGAGTCTTTACCTGAACCTATGAGAACAGACTTCGTCTACATGAAAAACTATGAACAGCAAACAGTATTACATAACCTTGTACAGGGTGAGAATACTGAGCCATGTGCTGTACAATACTGCTTAAATACCCTATCTTGTGCTAATGACTTTCTGTTTATGAAAGACAGCGATGGTAGGACAGCATTAGCTTATGTTGAAACAGAAGAAATAGCAAAAGTACTTCTCGATGCAGCTGAAGATGAATTTGCTTACATAACAACTACCGACAATAAAGGTAATACACCTGTGATGTGTATGGTTGAGCGTGGAGTTATTGACGCACTTCAGTACACCCTAGAGTGTTTGGAGGAGGAGGAGGTGAAATCTGTTCTTTTGACAACAAACAACAAGAGACAGAACATATTACATTTAGCTTGTATATCCCCAATAGCTGAGGACTTATATGAGGCGTTAGAAGAGTATTTTGACTGCATAAAGATAGAAGATCTCTTTCCTGCAGACGTTTACAATAACACTCCTTTTACTTATCTGGCTGCCAGATTCTGCACTCGTTTGTTTGCTCAATGTATTTTGAAATTTCCGCTAAATGAACGGAAGCGTCTTTTGTTATTAGGAAATGAAAAGGATACCAGCTGTCTATCTATTAATGAGACAAAACAGTTCAGGATAGACTTTTATATGCAGAGAGTGCTCTGCAAAGAGGAGAATGTAAAGTATCCAGACTTATTCTTACACCTTCTTTTCTCCGCTGGAGGTATATCACTGTCTGAATCTATTACCACACCAGAGAGCCACTATGAATATGATGAAGACTTGTACAAAGTGATGTTATATGCGCTGAATTCGTATTCACTACAAGGTCTACAAATATCTACATACAGTCAAGTAACTGCTAATACCCGTACAGTACAGAGATATCAAACACAGGTATGCTATTTTATTGTTGCACCTATCTCAAGTGGCAACTTGTATCAATAATTTTAAAATATTAATGCCTATATGTGTTCGCTTAGATGCGCGTGGATACGTTTATATTTAAAGCAATCTGGAGGCAAGTACACAAAAGCTCTACCACCTCCAATCCTTCTTTACTTTGACATGGACAAGAACTCTCTAGAAGAAATACAGAAAAAACTCTATGAACTGGATGTACCTGACAGACACAGTGGGCTTAAGGTATGCATAACTGTATGACTCACCTTTCTCGGCAATTACAATTGCGGCGGACTTTAGCATCATACAGCACTAAACCTTTATGTAAGCCCAGAGGTGTTTCTGGGGGATGGTTTTAGTCAGACAGACCTCCCAGGTGCTGGCGCAGAGAAATACAGAGACAACTCTATTAGCTGGATGCACCTGACAGACACAGTGGGCTTAAGGTACCACTAATAGTGAAGTGAATGTCGGTCTTCCTCTTTCTCCAGAGGGGACACTGCTGATATAGCGGCGACAACTGTTGGTCATTTAATACCAAATCAGTTGACCGACACGGAGCCCAAGTCTTAGACGAACTATACAGCGTGTTTAGCTTGCAAATTACTTTTATTCATAATACCGATCTCTAGGGTGGCAATCCATTAGAGTAGTTGACGGTACATAAAAGAATGCAATGAGTATAAAAAACTTTAGCCTTTATATAGGCTGGATCACAAAAGTTGTTTGCATAATTATATAAAACAATGCATTGGCAGAAAGTAAGCTGCCCAATACAAATACAAATAGTCAACGAATAGTAATGCAAAGAAAGTTTAAAGGTATATGGTGCCAAGTGGCTAACAAGCGAAGTCATTTCTCCATTGCCCAATCAAGAGTTCCCTAGCAGTCCTAAGGCTACACCTAGCCTGGGAATAGTGGTCTCTTTTATCTGAAGAAGGGTACTTCAGTTTTCAGGGCTGGTAAAAATTCACTACTTTTCAGGTTCTTCAGTTAAGGTGGCTATCTTTGCCAGCCCGGTAGGACGCCTACCGACCCAGGAAGGGTCACCATTGGCCCTACAGGCTTCATACCAGCCCTGCAATGTCTTTTAGTGCTAGGGTAGCATGACAGCCTCTCTTGTATGCATGTCTGTGGTGCCTCTAGAGGTAAATAAGAGTTTCCACAAGCACCTTACACCAAATTAGTGGTTTGTTATACTTACAGGCAATAATCGTTAGATATTCTACTTCTGGTGTGGTTAGATACTTGTCTCCCCCTGGACCCGACTTTATTATCATCACTTTAGTATCTGTACACACAGACTGTGACATGTAAGTATATATACTATACTACTGTTACTTTGACTGCAGTAATACAGTGAGAGATGTTTATTTCATATAACTACTGATACTCTAGTGTAATGTTCTACATTTGTCACTAGCTACTAGCTATGAGATGATACTTTATGTCTTTTATATTGTTACTTACTCATACTTACATACTTTGTGTTGTTGTAGGTTTTTAGGCCTGCAGACAGAGTCTTTTAAAGATGTTGAACACTTGTTGGTTTACTTGAAGAACAAGGAGGCAGTTGAGTACATCAACATCAACTCTACTATCGCAAAGAATTATGGGAAGGCACAAAGCAGACCAGCTGAGGATGTAATGTTGTTGAGTGGTGCTAGCAAAGGGAAAGCTCTGGTAATCAATAACACAACTGATAGAGAGGGCTGGCAAACAGAGCACGGACATGCCTGTCATGTACTCGGTGAACAACTTGGATTACAGGTAGGAATAATTTTATTGTACTCAGTAACGTCTAATAAGACTTTTAGCGTACTGTAACCTTGATGCTATGAGGTTAGAGATAAACTATATCATTATATTGAATATGTTTAGGTGAAGTGTTTGTATGACAAGTCAGCTGATGACATGCTCGCAGCAATATCAGAGTTCTCTAAGACATCTGGACATGGTTCATTGGTAGCTCTATCCATCATGTCACACGGTGATACAAGAGATAATATCTGTGGTGATGTTGGTAGTGGTGGAGTATGTTCTGTACAACAAGTGGTGGATGCCCTGTGTCAGCCAAACATACAATCTCTTACTAAGGTACAATTTGTAGAATATCTCATTTCATCTCATGTGAACACTTACAGACTTACTTTGTTGACTGTCTTACCCAGTAATACCACAGCTGCCTCCCTCCCTCTTTTGCCATTTGACTGAAAAGTTTGCCATCAAATATATAAATAATTTAGTGTATAAAGAAAAACTACCCCGACGTACCCTGAAGTTTATACAGGCAATTAAAGGCCTTAACCAGGGGTCGCCCAATACCTTCAAGAGGTAATGTCCCACTATTTCGATTTGGGGATTCCTATCATGGTTTAGGGGCATAGGAGAACAGTGTTTAATAACAGCAACAACAACGCAAACAAATAAAAAAGTAAATGAAAGACCATAGGCTATATAGGAAGACACAGCACCCTTTAAGGGCGCAGTGAGGAAAAAATTAATAGGAGGAGTTATATATTGAAACAGCTTATCTTTAAAAATAATTCATTCGTTATCGGTGATGAATACTTTGTGACTAGTGGTTGGTTTGTATTGTCTTTCTGGAATGTGCAAAGAAAGTATACATCATGTGTATTGTTCATTCTAGTCTATATTTTTGTGCATTACGCTTGGTTAGCGGTGAAGTACGATTATTTTCAGATATCCTGCCTTATTTCTCAACAGTCAAAAAATTGGCCTAATAGGTAATGGTTGTTAAATCAGTGAAGGTTTAAGTTGAGGTAATGCTACCCAGGGTAAGAATTGCTCCAAACAGGATTATCCGCGAGTGAGAATAGGGGAAAACAGGAGAATCTGTGAGGGTGGACAGTTGTGACCTTAGTAGTAGATGACAAAACTGTTACAGCATGTCAGAGTTTAGCTCCATCACTTGGATTGTTTCAAATTTTTTTACAAAAGCTTTCAGATTTACACACCAACACACCACAGCGAGCTAAGTAACAAATCATTCCACTGAATCTCATGATATAACTGGTTTATAGAACACAGTTTATCTCCGCTAGTGATTAGCTGACGTACAGTTTGAGTAGATTGCACTGAGTACTAAAGAGGCAGCAAATGTGCTAATTGTCGATGGTTCTATCTGGCAGCGTGATTTGCTAAGCTATGGTATTGTTTTGACTTCGATGCCATGATGTTCATATTTAATTTGCAGCTCATTTTTCTGTCGTTCTGTCGGGGAAAGATTGAAAGTAGAGTCAACAGAACAAACAGAAGCTGGGAGTCTATAGGTCTCCAAGACATAGTGCAGATAACTTCTTATAGCCCAATCAGAGGAAATGTTGATCAAGGGGTGCTGGACAGTGTGAGACAAAGTGATCCATTTCCATCAGTTGATGTACCAGTGAACTGTTACATCTGTTACTCTACATTACCTGACATGAAGTATGTATTATCTCTCAACTCTCTATGTCTGTGTTTATGAGTGAGTCATAGAAGTGTGCAGCTTCCCCATCTTTGTCTTGGTCTCTAGATGTTTTATTTTATTGTAGGGATTTACGAAGACATGGCAATGAAACCAACAAGATGTATGACTGTCTATCAGAACATCTAACTAATATCTACAAGTACAGTACTTTAGACAAGAGAGTAGTTAGTACACACGCACTCAACAGTATATCCACATCTGTACAAGATGTAGCTACTTCTACACAACAACTACATAGAGTAGAGTTAATCCCACTTCTCATAGACGTAACTGGTATAGTTAGAGAGAAGTCTAGGTTTACTCAGTATATGAACCTCTGCTATGCATTAGATAAAGACTCTAGACCACTGGTTGTAGAGATTTTACCTGCTGGTAATTGTACATAGGACTACTTTATGCTGTCTCCAAGTGACTTCCCAGTTGAATAGACTGCCATCTTTGTCATCAATTTTCGGTGCTTTTGATGGAAACTAACATTTATATTTAAAGCCGCATTAACCGACCAATAGCAGTTCTTCTTACTAAATGTACATATCCTTCAGATATATTTTGCTGCTAGAACATTTATCTTTCACATCTCAACACGATTTTTGCATTACATGACTGTTCTATGTAAGGTTTTATTTTATCTGAAGTAGCTCTCTCATATGAATAAGAAAGACAACTTCGTGTTATGCAAAATGGATGATTTTTATTATTAGCATCATTACAATAAACCAATATAACTGAAATACTATTAACAGCATCGGCATCGGTACATACTGTACATACATAGTACTTACTGTACATACATAGTACTTACTGTACGTACACAGTACTTACTGTACATACATAGTACTTACTATACATACACAGTACTTACTGTACATACATAGTATTTACTGTACATACACAGTACTTACTGTACATACATAGTACTTACTATACATACACAGTACTTACTGTACATACATAGTACTTACTGTGCATACATAGTACTTACTATACATACACAGTACTTACTGTACATACATAGTATTTACTGTACATACATAGTATTTACTGTACATACATAATACTTACTGTACATACTTAGTACTTACTGTACATACATAGTACTTACTGTACATACATAGTACTTACTGTACATACTCAGTACTTACTGTACATACATAGTACTTACTGTACATACATAGTACTTACTGTACATACTCAGTACTTACTGTACATACATAGTACTTACTGTACACACAGAGTACTTACTGTACATACATAGTATTTACTATACATACTTAGTACTTACTGTACATACTCAGTACTTACTGTACATACATAGTACTTACTGTACATACATAGTACTTACTGTACATACATAGTACTTACTGTACATACACAGTACTTACTGTACATACATAGCACTTACTGTACGTACACAGTACTTACTGTACATACATAGTACTTACTGTACATACATAGCACTTACTGTACATACATAGTACGTACTGTACATACATAGCACTTACTGTACATACATAGTACTTACTGTACATACACAGTACTTACTGTACATACATAGCACTTACTGTACATACATAGTATTTACTGTACATACTTAGTACTTACTGTACATACTCAGTACTTACTGTACATACATAGTACTTACTGTACGTACACAGTACTTACTGTACATACATAGTACTTACTGTACATACATAGCACTTACTGTACATACATAGTACGTACTGTACATACATAGCACTTACTGTACATACATAGTACGTACTGTACATACACAGTACTTACTGTACATACTCAGTATTTACTGTACATACATAGTACTTACTGTACATACATAATAGTTACTGTACATACATGGTAGTTACTGTACATACATAGTACTTACTGTACATGCACAGTACTTACTGTACATACACAAGTTACTCAGAAAATGAGGTAGTTGGGTACAAGTGGTAAAGCAAGAAAAGGCGGTTCCAAATAAATTACTCTGAGCCCAAAAATAATGGTCTACGTTGACCAGCTGTGAGCACTACTTGGTTTTGTGTCATAGCAGGTTTAAAGATCTCTCTTCACTGGAGTGGTAGACTAGGGGTGGGTACAGGTACAGCTACAGGTACAGTATGGCAGGAAACCCTGATCCAGCTGGTTCTAGTTGTGAGGTAATTAAAGTCGATACAATAATGGAGTCTAGAGATAACCAACAATAGAAGCAACCTGTCTGGAAAAGTCATTAATATATAAAATTTAACTTACTTCAAAATTTTGGATTCAAACTTTAATTCAAATAATAAAATTTGAATTTTTTATTAAAAAAAAAAAGAAAATACAACTAATCCAAAATTTGAAACTTTTAATTTTTTCCAAAATTTTCAAAATAGATTGTATAATTAAAAGCTAAAGAGCTTTCATAAACGAAGTATCTAACATACCCCACCAGATAGCTTTATCATAACATCTTGTCTTACCGCAAATACATTGAGTAATTAACCATTAACTAACAAGCATTTATAAGTGGTAGAAGAAAGAACTCAATGCTAGCTCAGCAAAAACAGCTTCTCTTGTTTTATAATAATTGAAATAATATGGAAAGATGGCCGTGGCTCAATGACCTACATTTATGGTTGCAGTCACTTTGCTTGTAATATATGCAACAACAGGCATAAGTTTTATACGAATTTCCCAATGGATAGGTCACAGGCCTACTGCAGAAAATTTGGTGGATTTTGGACCATTTTTTGGAATTTTATGTTGTGTTTTGTTGTTGGTGTTTGGAAGGTAAGTCATGGTCTGACAAATCTGTCTTCACGTGCTGGCCCGCTGGCCCAAAAATAATTTGGGCAGCGCACCACCAAGAAAATACCAAAACGTAAACCTCCTGGGCAGTCGATACTGACCTTTTTTATTTCAATCTGCCCACTACATGAGAAGCAGCAACCGCGTGTTTCCAAAGTTTTGTTTGCAAAAGGCGCGTCACGCAAAATTTCTTCACATCACCCGAGCCTCCTAAACTAGCAAGTCCTAGTTTACAGGGGCGACAAAGGGTACTCATCTCAGCTTTAACATTATTGATAAATCGTAGCAGCCCCCGAAAAAATTTCTGAGGATGCGCAAGAGGGGCTTCGAGAGTTTGCCGAAAAAGTAAAAACGATGCAGCCTTTACCGACTGATTGTACTGGCACAGCGCTCTTGTCCAAATTATTTTTGAGCCAGCAGGCCAGCACGTGAAGACAGGTGCATCAGACCATGATTTACCTTTAAAACACCAACAATAAAACACAACATAAAATTCCGAAAAATGGTCAAAAATCCACCAAATTTTCTGCAGTAGGCCTGTGGGATAGGTATAGTGCATCAGCTTATCAACCGTATTGCTACAAAGCATTTTTGTCTGAACTAAAGTAGTTCCTTCAACTGTGTAATGATGTATAATAGACAAAAAAATTGCATACGATTCATCACAAAAGGATTATATTACTCAGTGAACAAACACAATTGAGCAATTTCTATAAAGCTAAATACTTGGGTTGATATATTGTTAGTATTGCACTGCCTGTAGTTGGGTGTACTTGATGCTGTACACAAGCTACTAGCTAATAGTTTGTGTTGCAGAACTGTACGTTTACAACTGATGTAGAACCTTATACTGCATTGGATTGAGAGATCGGCGAGCATAAGAAGGTAAGTTAACAATGCATTTTGGTGCATCAGTACTTTGAAGCTGATGGAACATTCTGCCAAGTACTTACATGTTTATGAATGGAGGAAGTAGACATCACTGCTGACTAGTTGCCTGCTCCAACAGTAGATGTTGTTGACTGTATAAAGCATAGAAACAGTGAGTATTCAGGAGTTACTCCCCTTAAATAAATGATAAATGAAAACTTTACGAGCACAAGGAGAAGTCCAAAGCTGTTAAACTCACAACGGTAAGCATGATATACACAAAGTAATCACTCTCAGTAGAGTAAGTGTGAAGGTATATGTGTATTTATTACATAATGATACCTGCTTTAGCCTAATAAATATTCTCTGATGATATTTTGGAGTCAGAAAAGGATACAAAATCCGTGCTAAGATCCTTGCATTATAATTTATATAAAGTCGCGCATAAATTTCATAACAATGTTAAATATGTTGTTGTTTTATTTTCAAATTTATCAAAAAGTCTATAATAGTTAATTATTT
Source organism: Cryptosula pallasiana (assembly GCA_945261195.1). Classification (NCBI taxonomy): domain Eukaryota; kingdom Metazoa; phylum Bryozoa; class Gymnolaemata; order Cheilostomatida; family Cryptosulidae; genus Cryptosula; species Cryptosula pallasiana. Next base: position 12,571,485 of record OX183137.1, on the reverse strand, counting down.
CTAAAATAAATAAACCATTATTGAAAAATTAAAAAAAAATTATATTATTTCGCATAAAAAAATGTCACCAAAAAAATTAAAACTGAATAAAATCAACCATTCATAGCTCTTATGGTTATAAACTGCTAGGGTAACCTCTCATGACTTGGAATAACATTTTTATTTTATTAAAAAATGTTGGAAAATAGGAGAAAGTTATCAATTTTTGACCAAGGATCTTAGGACGGATCTTGCGCCCGTTACTTACTGGATTTTGAGACAAGTATTGCATTTAAATGTACCAGCAGGCAAATCACAAATAAAGCTTTTGAGGCTTTCTGTTTTTTAGCTTAATTTTAATAGTCTAATTAATTTCAATAGACAGTGAAACAAATTAGTTTGTAGTATAAATAGTATCTACTAAGTACTATAACTGTTGTATGCTCTCAGCTATTCCAAGTGCAATCATTGTGATAACCTCAGTATGTAGTTGAAAATAGCGTACTAGTCACAAATATACATACAAACATATAACTGTAGAAACAACCATCAAATGGCTACTACACATAAACGACTAGTATACCAAATGACTATTATATCATTTCAATTAAACTATACAAATCTGCTGTGAAATGACTAATATGCCAAAATGCAAGAGTTGCACACACTTTTAGCTAATCTCACTGATATATCGATAAATATGACATCACCACATATAGCTTTATATGTTTTATACCAACAAAAAAATACTACAATTGGTATTATTTAATCTTGCAGGGTTAACAAAGCTATTAAAACGTAACCAGAGAGAGCAGAAAGAATCAACTCTATTGAATTATGTACTATGGCTACATCTGAGCCTGTACCAGATACATGGCAAGATCTCCCAAATGAAGCTTTAGAGGTAAGTTCTGTGGTACTAAGGCTATACAAAAAGGTTAGTATTATGTGTGGATCTAAGGTTGTATAAATGTAAGTAGGGTGCGGTAGGGTATAAAACTGTCTATGAAGTATTGTAATTATCAAACTGGAAAACGGATGAAGATATGAGCTCAGCAAAAAGTTTTATAATCATTTTCTGTAACTCTAGCAGCAGTGACAATTTATCTGTTTACAATATTTGGATACTGTGTGTATAGCTTTTTGATATCAGACTTGTATGCATATATGTTTTGTCCTTATACTGAATCATATATTGTATATTTGTCTGCCATGCCTAGCTTTTATTACTGTTATTATTGTTATTATTTTTATCATTACGTTCAATAATATAAACTATCTAATCAAGGAGTGGTTAGTTTTAAGCTGGCCATCTCTCTCCTAAAATCACGCTAGTAGGAAAACCACAGCCAGAAGGAGAAAGAATACAATAAAGAGTTTGAAAGGCTACTCAAACTCATCTGTTTTTATTTCTCTTTGTAATATAGAAGCAACAAAATAATTACAGTGGTAAGAAGCTTACGGTAATAATCTTTCTACTGTGTCAGCAAGCTTCCTGCTGACACAGTAGAGCTCTCTGTAAACCAATAGTAAGGTAGTAAACAACAGCCGATGCTACTGGTAACATTACACAATAGATGTAGCTGGTTAGCAGTCAGACCTAGTCTGAACATGTTAAGAAGTTCTGCTGACTTGGGCTGTCTGGTGAAGGTTATTGGCCCATGGTACACCAGCGGAACAAGCCCTGGACAACTAAACTGGGAGAATGAGCAGTCAAAATTACCTTAGGTTAAGTGACAAAGAGAAGCTACCCAAATTTTCTTTCCAAAAAAAGGTTCTTTCTTTTGCTTTTGAAATAGGATTAAACAACTTCACATCAGGTTGTGAAATATATTTGGTTAGTTTACCATCAGCTAGCCGATTATAATGAATCATCAGGCTGTGTAGCCAATGACACATTCTAGTAACGCTCAATCGCTGCCGACATCTGAAACTGCTCTTTGTTGTACCATTTTTCCCTCAACAGAAACTCTACATAACGAAACTGTTTTTCTAATCTTTTCCAAACAAAGGTTCAAGTCCGTTATTTATTTTTTCTTTGAAAGCTTATCCATTTTACAATGAACAACGTATTTCATCTTGAGATCAAAGCAGCAGGTCATATTTTTCATCTTTTTCCAATCAAATCTTTCAAACAAGATATTAAATACTTAAGTATTGACGCGAGACCTCTAGCAGCGATGGAAATATTTTAAGGGGTAGAACGGGGAAGCAGAGGAAGGGAGAACAGGGGGAGAATTGGTAAAAAGGGGGGAGAGGAGGGGAGTTGAATGGGGGGAGGGGGAGGAAGCGGGTGGAACAGGAAAAATAGGGGTGGCAAGAACAGTAAGGAGGGGGAGAACAGAGGGGAACAGGAAAAAGGGGGATGGGAAGAGAATGGCAGAGGAGAACAGGGTAGGGAGAAGAATGGGGGCGGGGGGAGAAAAGAATGGGAGAGGGAGAGAAGAGAAGGGAAAGGGAAGAACACCGGGGAAGGGGAGATAATGGGGCGAAAATAGAAAGTGAGGGTAAAACAGGGCGGAGATAAAGCAAGGTGAAGGGTGAGAAGCAAAGCAGGATGGGCAAAGGGCGAGGTAGGTGGCTGGAAAAGAATAGCGTGGGCTGGCGTGATGATATTTGAATACAACCAGTAATACCGCTAGTTTGTATAAAATACCAAAGACTCCTGTATGGTCTGGCAGACGTTATTGGAACCTGGAGGCTCTCATTAGTTTGTGGAATAAGCTGTACTTTTCACTGGTTAACTATCAAATATATGTAGCTTGCATATGCTAATACGTCGTCTAATGCATTTGAATAATTGTCTCCACTGCATGAGGTTTCGCTGCCAAGACAACACAGCAGTCACTGCCAACTAACACTGAGAGAGCTCTGGGAAACTGACAGTTCTCCTTTTATCCTTGCATTGCAATTTTTCATCGATACTTCCTGTGTATCTTAATGGTCGTATTATTAATATCAGTGTATTTTATTGGTTGGTTGTATAACTAGGTTATATGCTTCCTGTGGTCCAGCCTAAGTATGGCTGAATTTTTTACTTAATCATTTCAATTGTGGGGCTCAGTTTAGCACTACTTGCTATTTTTATACTCTAGTGGACTGCCTCCCTAGATCTGTACAGAATATTAATTTATACTGTTATACCACAACAACCAGGCTAATGTGTCTGAGTCCAAGTGCTTTGTTCTATTGGTTTAAGTCATTGAACAAGTGACACAGGCCATACCAATGGTGTCCCCTCTGGAGAGAGGCAGAATGCTTGAAGATTGTGGTCAGACCAGGATCTACTACATCAATGCACCTTTTCCAGCTTGAAATGTTTTGTGTTTTGACTTGATTAATGGTTTGCAATAAAGATGGTTACTTACACTCTCTTGCTCTTTCTGATTTGACACAACATGTTGAACACTTGTAGATATTTTCTTCTGCCAAAAATGGTGAAATTGGCTGTCTTAAAGAATCACTCAAGGAATCGTCTAGGTCTAGTCAACTTATTCTACTAGCAGATAAATTGGGCCGATCAGCACTGCACCAGGCTAAGAACAGAGAAATAGCACAGGTTCTGGTAGAGTCTGTTGAACCGAGTAAATTGAAAGAACTTTTGTGGATGAGTGACAAGTTACACAACTACACATCTTTGGATCTAGCTGTAGAGTACAATAGAATAGATGTAGCTGAGTATTTGTGTGGTCTCGCATCAGCTGATGAGTCATTGTTAGATGGTCACCTACTTCTTGGTCATGAATCTCTTCATCTAGCCAGATGTGTGCAGGTAGCAAAAGTACTAGTAGAATCTGTACCATCAGATAAACTAACTACTTTATTGTTACAAGCTGATAAGCATCATCAGATAGCATTACACTCAGTCGTTAGTATGGGCCGTGATGATGTAGTAGAATATCAATGCGGTATCTCATCGCCGCAATCATTATTATATCGAGATGAGAAAGGCAACACTGCGTTACATAAAGCTTATACCAAAAATTGTGTAAAAATACTTTTCGAGTCTGTATCGGAAACTGTGAGAATTCATTTCGCCTTAATGAAAAATGAAATGCAGCAAACGGGGTTGCACACGTTGGTACAGTGGTTTAAGTCAAAATATACCGAGTCATCCGCTGTAAAGTACTACCTAAATACTGTGCCTTGTGCAGACGACTTACTGTATGTAAAGGATATATATGGTAGGACTGTACTATATTATGTTAGTACAGGAGAGATAGCGCAGTTACTAATAGACTCAGCCCAAGACAGAGTAGAACTACTCAACAGTAGAGACAACGAAGGCAACACAGTTGTAATGCACATGATCAAAAATGGAATCATTATTACTTTAGCTAACATTCTAGAAAGCTTGGATGAAGAGGAAGTGACGTCTGTTCTTATGATAACAAATAAGAAGAGACAGAATATATTACATTTAGCTTGTATGTCACCAGCTGTTGAGAATTTATACGAGGTGTTAGAAGAACATTTGGATTGTGTAAAGATAGAAGATTTCTTTACTGCAGACATATACAATAACAATCCTTTCTCTTACCTCGCTGCCAGATTCTGCACTCCTTTATTTGCTCAATTTATTCTGAAAGTTCCACTGCATCAACGGCAGCACCTTTTGTTAACTCGAAATGACATGGGAACTAGTTGTCTATCCCTTAGTGAGCAGAAACACTTTAATGTAGAGTTTTACATGAAGCAAATTCTATGTGACGGTGAGAGTGAGTCTTATAAGGAATTATTTAAAGACGCAGTTTTGTATAATGTGGGTAACATGCCAGCGGCGGCGTTAGCCACACTAGACGCCTCCATTACTTCACCAGAAACACATTACAAGTATGATGATGACTTGTACAAAGTGATGTTATATTCACTAAATGTGTATCCCCTACAAAAATTACTTATAACTAAACACAGTCAAGTGACTGCTGATAATTATACAGTACAGAGACATCAGATACAGGTAATGTAATATAGTCAATACAATGTTATATGCCACCCCATACAATGTCTACTTGTTTTAAACGACCTACGATTGTATAAATATTCTTGTGCTTAGTTGAATACTTGGATCAAAAAACCAGTAATGTGTTATTTGTTTTTACATATGTGTTGCTTTTCTATGCAAAAGACGTTTATATTTATAGCATTCTGGAGGCAGTTACAAAAAAGCTCTGCCACCTCCAATTTTTCTCTACTATGACATTGGCAAGAACTCTCTAGAAGAAATACAGAGACAACTGTATAAGCTTGATGTGCCGGACAGACATAGTGGTCTCAAAGTTTGTGTTAATCTAATGCAGTTGTTCTTTAATGCAAACCATTTTTACCGATTTATACTTATAGTCATCTTCCTCTCTGTGCAAATAGAAAAAACATACAATGCCACTAGTGTGTAGTATAGGTCCTTTGTAATTATAGCTCATTTCACATACACGTAACATATGTTTGTGTGTTTGTATGCTTAAGTAGACAATTTTTCCCACTTACAGGCAATAGTGGTTAGATATTCTACATCTGATGTGGTTAGATATTTGTCTCCCCCTGGACCTGACTTTATTATCATCACATTAGTGTCTCCACACACAGACTGTGACATGTAAGTATATATACTATACTGCTGTTACTTCTATCGTAGTGATATAGTGAGAGAGGTTACTTTATATAACTAGTGATACTCTAATGTAATTTTCTACATCTGTAACTAGTTACTAGATGTGAGATGCTACTTTATGTCTTTCTTATTGTTACTTACTCATACTTACATACTTTGTGTTGTTGTAGGTTTTCAGACCTGCAGACAGAGTCTTTCAAAGATGTTGAACACTTGTTGGGTTACTTGAAGAACAGAGAGGAGGTTAAGTACATCAACGTCAACTCTACTATGGCAAAGAATTATGGGAAGGCACATTGCAGACAAGCTGAGGATGTAATGTTGTTGAGTGGTGCTAGCAAAGGGAAAGCTCTGGTAATCAATAACACAACTGATAGAGACAGCTGGCAAACAGAGCATGGAAATGCTTGTCGTGTACTTGGTGAACAATTTGGGTTACAGGTAAGACTAATTGTGTTGAACTTAGTAGCATCTACACAGTGTGAGGAATTGTCTGTACTTGCTAAGATTATCTCTGTGTGAGAAGAAAACGGACATCATTGCTTTCTGGAAGTTTAACTGATGGAATGAATGCTTCTATTACTCTGTGACTGTGTTGATGCTATCATGTTAGAGATAAACTCTATCATTATATTGAACATGCTTAGGTGGAGTGTTTGTATGACAAGTCGGCTGATGACATGCTCTCAGCAATATCAGAGTTCTCTAAGTCATCTGGACATGGTTCATTGGTAGCTCTATCCATCATGTCACATGGAGATACAAGAGATAATATCTGTGGTGATGTTGGTAGTGGTGGAGTATGTTCTGTACAACAAGTGGTGGATGCCTTGTGTCAGCCAAACATACAATCTCTTACTAAGGTAAAATCGGTAGAATTGTTTCATATTTCTTCATTTGAATGTTCTTTCTTGCTGAGTGAGAGAATTGATCTAGCCCTAGTGTTTTTTTCCAAGAAGTCTTTGAAAAGGACTTGCGCTCGTTTCCTCGGTACTTGTGTTTACACGCTCAACCAGAGCAATTGTGGATCAGGGTCGCCTCTCAGAGTTTGTTTAAAAATTTTAACTGCTGGCTCTCCTTTGCTGTTGAATTGCAGGTAGTTGAGAAGAGTTGTATGTTAAAATGACCATTAATTTCCATTTTTGAAAGCTTCCAGTTTTCTGTCAGTATTTTGTTTAAACTAACTGAGAAATGCCTAGTTTTGCAAAAGAATGTTTCTTCTCAAATATAACCATTTGCACGAACTCAGGTTATAAGATGGTGCTCTGATTTGATTGTCTAACGTTATATAGGTATGAATATTATTTGAGCGCAAGCTGTAAGGTATAAAATCTACTTGCATTAGACTTTCTCAGACATAGATCAAGGTTGACAATATTACTCTAGGGGTCACAACAACACATGAGCACAGGCTACAAGTGTTTGTCAGTATACAAACTGTATCTTTCAATTTTATCTAAACAGATGATTACAGATAAATAATTAGCATATTGCATTAACAGCAATCATACTAGTCGTAGATTATAATTGATACGCTTAAAAAATAAATTATTATTAAGCAAAGACTTGAAGACTACTAATTTATTTAGTTTTATTTCACGTTTAATTTCTACAGTTACATAACAATTAGCTACTTTGCATTCCTTGCAGAGCAATTTTTATTATTATATTAATGTTAACTATTATTATTTGGTATCAACAACAATGGTTACGGAAATTGGCGAGGTCAACGCTTCCTGTCTTTTCATCAAGTGATAATTTTGGCTCTAATTTCTTATTCAAAGTGTAAACTCACCTGGAGCTGAAAATAATATTTCTCAGAATTGCTGAGATATTGGACTTTACAGAGTATAAATCTACTTTCAACGAATAAAAAATTAAAACTTATATATATTGTTATAAATGTATATCAGTTCTACAGATCCAATCGATAAATAAAGCATTGTTTATTACAAAAACCAATTGTATAGTAAATAGTTGAGAGCTGCGATGAAGCAGCAGATTTACTAGTGGTATTAGTTTAATTGGCATTCAAATACTACCCAGGTGTCTCAATTAGTTTTGTGTATTTTTAAAGCTGCTGGTTTTATCATTCTGTCGAGGAGAGATTGGTAGTAGAACTAACAGAACATACAACAGCTGGGAGTCGACAGATCTAATGAGTATAGCCATAAGCATGTACAATCCTGTCAGGAAATTTGTGACGCAAGAGGAGCTAGACAGTGTGAGACAGCGTCATCCATTTCCGTCTGTTAATGTACCTGTGAACTGTTACATCTGCTACTCTACATTACCTGACATGAAGTATGTACTGTGTCTGTGTTTATACAGTGAGTCATAGAGGTGTGCGGCTTTCCAACTTTTCACTCAGAATATAGGGTTTTTATTTTATTGCAGGGACTTGCGATCACACCTAAAAGAAACCAACAAGATGTACGAGTGCCTATCAGAACATCTAACTAATATCTACAAGTACAGTACTTTAGACAAGAGAGTAGTTAGTACACATGTACTCAACAGTATATCCACATCTGTACAAGATGTAGCTACTTCTACACAACAACTACATAGAGTAGAGTTAATCCCACTTCTCATAGATGTAACCGGTATAGTTAGAGAGAAGTCCAGGTTTACTCAGTATATGAACCTTTGCTATGCATTAGATAAATACTCTAAACCACTGGTTGTAGAGATTTTACCTGCTGGTAATTGTATATAAGACTATTTCATGTGGTCTCCAACCAAGTGACTTTTTGGGTGGGATAGTAAACATTCTATAAGTCGGCTTTTAGTGTTATCACATTTCTGGTTTTGTGGGAGGCTTCTTATTGGCTGCACCAGCTGTGGTTGATGTATGTGTCTTATATATAAATAAGTGCTTATTTGCTGACATCTTTATTTGTTGATCTTTAACAGATAGTGGAATATTATGTTTTTTATCCGGCATTGACATATTTCAAGTTGTGCTCTCCATTCAAAAGAGAAGACAGCTCCATGTTGAAAAACATGACTCATTGATCACCTTTGCAAAAACCGATATGTATATTGTAATGGAATTGCACAGAGCAGCCTCTCATCATCAGCCGGTGCTACACCTATGTATATATATCTACTCAAGACTGCACTAATGGCTATGCTTGGATGCTCTCAGGGTACAGATGTACTGCCACTCTGCTAAGCAAGCTCAGGAAGGACTTTCCGCCTCTAGTGACACTTTAGGCATTTTCGGATCGAGAACGTTCATTCCAAAATGGGCGAAATTTTCGTTTTTTGGCGAGTACAAAACCTGTTTTTTGGAACTCTATGCTGAACGGTGGTTTTACCGTTCAGGGGGTCGTCCACCCTATGACGTTCTTGATCCGAATGTGTAGAGTTCTCCTATAATAAATATTTTTGCAAATAATGAGCCCTTTTACGTTAGTTACAATAACAAGACAAGAGTGATGAGGCCTCAAGTTTCATTTCTAACAATAATAATAAAATAAATAATAACAAGTCTTGAAGCATGTTGATTTTGAAATTATTTTTGGACACATTTTACTGAGGATGGTGAATTAAAATAAAATTGTAATAAATAATTATAATATAAGAAAAATGTATGATAATCATTATTAATATTACTGTTATTCAAATGATATCATCATTAATATTATTATAAGTTCTTATAGTTTTTTTAATTATTTTATTATACTGTAAGGGACGCTGGCACTCTTCAGTAAAGAGACGCCATATTGTTTACCTAGTTACGCAGCCATTACGAACATTTACATTCTATTACCTTTATTCTTACTGTGCGTTCTATGCTTGCCAATCTGTATAGTTCTATTGCCCTTACTCAAGCTACACTTAAATAATTATTCTATTATATTTTTACTAACTTTTTCCACGAGTTTATTATTACTTGCATTTTGGTGCTTCATGGAAGGCAAGGCGTGGTTTGCCAATATTTTTATCTAAGGGTGTGACTTGTGCTAATCACACCCGCCTACTTTGTTTATATGTGAGTGTTCATGAAATAAATATCAGAGTTAGCCTGACTCTCAGATGATTCTCTCTCTCAAGAAGCAAGCACTGAGCACAGCTAGAAGCATCATAACTACAAGCGCTGGTCGACTATTAGCAAGCACGAGGCTTGGCAGAAAGTAAGATTGTTCGCTCTCTTACTGCGTATTCCCTCGACCCGAGGTGTACGACGCAAAGCACCTGGTGCCCTAGTAGTTCGACACACATTGCAATCCGAATTGTGGAGTTCGAAACAAACCTATACAATAATAACGCAGCGTAATTATTGTTGGTAATTACAGCACCATTATTGTCGGTAGCCCAAAGTTCGCAACAAACTATAAACTAAACAGTAATTCCTGCGGAATTATTGTGTGCAACAAAGTTCGAGACAAACTTTAAACTAGACAACAATCACGGCACTGATTATTGTCGAGCCTAGAGAGGTTTAAAACGCAGCCAATAATTATTGAATAATTATTGCAACTGCCAGCACTTGATCTACACCAGATTCGGTTGTTCTTTTGCATGACCAAAGTCAGTAGTAGCCTGGTAACAATAATTACACAATTATTGTGCACTGCATTAGCTAGGGTTGGCAAAGCGTTCGGGAGGTGTACAGGTGGCTACCACCCAGACAGTAAATTCCTGTACAATACTTTAGTTAGTAAAAAAAAACAATTGTTCAAATAGCCAAACATCACCAACCAACTGATAATAAACATTGTTAAAAATGAAAAATAGTAATTAGTATAACACATAAGTAACTGGTAATAATTATCAAAATTATTATTTACTTTCTTATAATATATAACCAAAAAGCTGTCACCTCAGCAGGATGCGTATTTTACTATTCACTGCGACACTAGAAAAAAGAAGATAACTCCGATGAAGTGAACTTTTGATTTTGAACGTTCATGCATAGAAAATTATGCCAGGAACGAACGTCAAAATTGCATTCGGAAGCGCTTTCCCTTACCAATTTTTTCAAGGCATGGACGTTCTTGATCCGAAAATGCCTTTTATTTACATCTCTATTACATTATGACTCATTATTTAGTTGCCAGCTTGTTATTGCTTCTGTGCCTCACTGGGGGCATTTCTACCTTATCCAATCATATATTTATACGCTTGCTTGATTTGTTAACTTGTATAAATAGACTTGCCTGTAGCCCTGCAGTTCAGTTCTTGGTTAGCGCTGAGGAAGATTCTTAAACACACGGAGACTCAGGAGAGACCAGCAAGTGGACTGTTTAATCCTTGCCCATAGCCCATATTCTGTACTTGTGCAAGTATTCATTTCTGTTCGTATCATTGACGTTATTGCTTGTGAAAGTAGCAATAAAATCATTGTTACCATCAACATTGTGAGATCTGTGTAGCCGGTTGCTCTATACACAGTTGTGCCTGCTCTTGTAGCAGCATCCACTCCTATCCCGTATCAGGATAGACCAAATAGCCTTGTCATTTCTGTTGCCACGCTACCACCTAAAGCAGAGACAGGTCAGCATAAAAAGCACTCTTGCAAGTACCAGTAAAGGAGTGGCTACACAGGCCGATGTTTTGCATCGGATGGCCCTGCGATTGGCGTTCCCGATGGGCGTGTCCACTTCGGCACATCGTGTGGCCTGTTTGTGAGCATAACCAACATGTTGGTCTATGTCCGATGCCGAAGAAACATCGGCGTTCCCTGATTGGTTGAAACCCAATATTTTACCAAGCTCATCAAGTTTAACCATTTACAACGCATTTCTGTTAGAATTTTTGTCAACAACGAGCATCCACTGCAAACTCCGAAGGAACTATTATGTTATAATAAAGTTTGAATAGTGAATTAATTTTACATGGCTCATAGAACAGTGGTAATTGATAATTTCAACATTACTGAGTATAAATGTAATGATAATTAAAATTAATAATCTGTGCAACAAAATATTATTATTACATCATCATTTATTTATTATTATTATAACTAATGAATAATCACAATAATATCTGGAAGATTTAATAATAAACAGAACCAAAAAAAATATTGAAAGCAATGTTTTCATGGTGAAGAAGACCAGCCATACATCACAATGAAATTGTTCTTCAATTATTATTGTTTTTATTGTGATGATTATTATATCAGGGAAACAAATAATTCGTTGTCGGAAATGAAACAGGCAAAGACCCGCACTTCGTGCCGTGTGATTGGCTAGTTCAGTTGCAGCTCACCGATGTGCTCGAGTACATCGTCACGCTACTTCGGCCAGTGTAGCCACGTCCACATAGCCACGAACCATCGCATAGGCACATCGGTATAAAAACATCGGTGCAGTGTAGCCACACCTTAACAATGAGCTCACATACCGTGGAAAACCGTTACAATATCTCATGGATGAAATATACCAGGATTGCCAGCTGCAGCTGCGTAATATAACTTTTGTAACGAGCCAAATGTAGCCGTTTGTTGGAGCCGCCATACTGCTCCAAAATTTTCAAGACCACTTGGATCCGTAATCAATATCGTTTTTTTTATTAATTTTTACACGCTCATTTCACGCCGTGGGCATACTTCGTTAGTTTTGACGATTCAAGTATTGTTACTTACAATACCATATCCTCTCCGAGAACAAAATTGAATACGCCAACGATAACATATATGCAATCTTTGGTATGTGCCAAACTCAGTCTCAAAATTTATTGATTTTATGCAGCTTCCGTTCCGAAGCTAAAAAAGTTGTTGTCGTGTGGCAAAAATCAGAACGTTGCCTCAATAGATACTATGGTATTTTATGTTTCCGCTCCGAACAACCGATTCAATATGGGCGCCATGGATGACTTCCCATTGACGAAAATTGGCTGCAAGCCGTTGCCGCAGCTGGCAATCCTGGTATATTTCATCCATGGTATATCTGATATGGGTTAAAGACATAGACATGGTGACTGAGGGACTGTTTGGCGGATATGCATGTGGATAACTTTACTGAGTCAGTGGTTAGAAGGCTATGAGATATCATGTTTTGTAAATACACGATACTTACTGTACATACACAGTACTTACTGTACATACATATAGTACTTACTGTACATACACAGTACTTACTGTACATACATAGTACTTACTGTACATACATAGTACTTACTGTACATACATAGTACTTACTGTACATACATAGTACCTACTGTACATACATAGTACTTACTGTACATACATAGTACCTACAGTACATACATAGTACTTACTGTACACACATAGTACCTACTGTACATACATAGTACCTACTGTACACACATAGTACCTACTGTACATACATAGTACCTACTGTACATACACAGTACTTACTGTACATACATAGTACCTACTGTACATACACAGTACTTACTGTACATACATAGTACTTATTGTCCATACATAGTACTTACTGTACGTACATAGTACTTACTGTACATACATAGTACCTACTGTACATACACAGTACTTACTGTACATACATAGTACTTATTGTCCATACATAGTACTTACTGTACATACATAGTACCTACTGTACATACACAGTACTTACTGTACATACATAGTACTTACTGTACATACATAGTACTTACTGTACATACGTAGTACTTACTGTGCATACACAGTAATTACTGTGCATACACAGTACATATATATATATCTGTCACCCCTGTCGCTTGGTTGGTTGGTTACATTTGGTGGTTAGCTGTAGGTTTCGTCCAGCTCCAGTCTAGGCCACGTTTAGGTCGACTGTAGGCTGAGTGTTAGATAGCCTGTCTAATACATGGACAAATTTAGCTACAATGATAGTTTTTATATCTCTAGCCCCTCCACCGTACAATGCACCCATTCCTTGCCTTAATACAATATACAAACAGTTGGAGAATGCTGACAATCTTTACAGAGAATACATATGGTACTACATGCATGCACAGTGATATATTTACTGTACATACATTACATCACTGATTACATGAGAAAAAGTTTAAAAGAATGGAGTTGTCGTCTTCTGAAATCATTTTCACTCCCGCTTCGCTGTATTAGCTTGTGGTTTACGATTTATGACTTTGTGTTAAACAAACTTTCTGACTGTGCATACTACTCTATAAATCACAAAACCAGTGTATGAAGTACTAAGGCAAGGTAGTTCTTCCAGCACCTTCATTTGTAGCACGCTTCCGATCAGATTTTGTTTTCATCAATATTATTATGTTCTTATCGGTACAACATTGTTAATGAATGATTAAGAATACAAATGTCGATAATATTAATAAAAATAATGACAATAATAATGATTTATTATTATGTGCTTGATGATGAATATTAAAAGACAAACAGAAATAATTCATGTATGTGAATCAAGCAGCAGGGAGGCTGGTGGCTGTCTGTCTGTTGTTCTGTTGTTTAAAATTGAGGATGATGATGAGAATGATGATGGATTGATTAATGATGGATTGATTGATGTCACATGTGATGTAACTAAAAAAAATGAAATGATATACAAGTGAAGTTCACAGACATGAAAAAATTGTTCAATTTTTTCAGAATAATAATAATCTAATGAAAAAAGTTATTATTATTATAAATAATAATAATAATAATTATAATAATAATTATTTATTATTATAATTATTATTATAAATAATAATATGAAAGAAGTTATTATAATAATAATAATTATTATTATAATAACTTCTTTCATATTATTATTTATAATAAGTAGTAAAAGCTATGGTGGTGGTGGCTCAGCAGAAGGTTTTGTGTTTTGCATTTTTTTTAACATTCTGAATAATAATAATAAGAATAATAATGTATTAATTATTGTTTTTCGCAAACTTTCTGAAATGTCAAATCGTTTATGTGCTTTAAAATTCCGGCTGATTCAATACCCTGCTTTTATGATAATAATACGTCTTGAGACTACTTACTTACAGCTGCTGAGTTTTATTTTTAATACATTAAGCAGGGAACTTTTGATGAAATGAATGAAAAAAAGTATTATTTAATTATTAAATAAATATTTATATTGATTAATAATCTTATTGTTACAAATAATCAGTGAAAAATATTCCTATTTTTAAAAGCTATTTTTTGGAGACCATACCCAAAAGCTGTTTATTTTATGGTTATATTAATTATGATTTGTTTTATATCTATCTATTGGTTGTTACGCTTATGTTAGATATTTGGCATTCATAGAGATTGTTATATAAAAATCCCAGGGCTGATACTCCTCTTAAAATGGCCCATAAGGCTCGGCCTAGAAACAAGTTTTAGGGGGTGTTTTTGTGCAAGGTGCCCGCATAGTGGATTTGCTACTTTATGGGGGTGTTTTTCCCAATGAACCAAGTGTTACAAGTTACATGTGACACTCTATTGTTGTAAAGTGTTTTCAATTCCAGGATTCGCACTAAATTGGCATGCAGTTACATATTCCAACACAGCCAGGTACATGTAGAATATTTATTATGCTCAGAACCCATGCTAACATCATACAGTGGGATGCGGGCCACCAAGTGTTTAGGGGGTGTGGGCTGGACTGACAACCAAGTGGATAGGGGTACATTTTGTAAGTGTTGGCCTAGCGAGGTGGGTATGTTTGAAGGAGTATCAGCCCTGGGATAAAAATGAGGGTGACTGTTTTAATTTAGAATCCCTGTGCTGTGCAAACCTTATCAAAATGGTTTAGGTAATTTTAAAACAGCTCAGACTATTTCACAATAGTTTATACCACTACATATGTTTGTAAAGTGTTCATAATCTATGAACTTTTCCAAACCGTTCAAATCATTTTGAAACTGTTTGGATTATTTGCCAAACAACTATATGGTTTAAAAACTTTCATGGTTGTTAAACAGGAAATACAGTTTCATTTTATGAAATTCCGCAACTACACAGGCCGAGGTTTATCTACTATAAGTACTACTTGGGGATGCAGTTTATTAGGCTATTTATTGCATACTTACCCAATCATTGATAATGTAAAAAGACGCATTGCAAATCCTTTAGATCGTTGCAAAATCGTTCATGCACTACTGAAAGCATCTAGCATTATGAGCCTATGGAAAAAAGATTGAGTTTTTATTTTATTAGACTGCAATCTCTACAATCAGTGTTAACACAATTTTCTGGTACTACCAATTTTTTTTTAGTGTTCGAAGTGTATAAACTATTTGACAAAGCTTTCAGACAATTTTGGAGGCGTTCAAGCTCATTTAAAGTTATTATTGCTTTCAATCTGCCCGTTCACTCCAAAGTTGTCATGGTTATTTATTTTACACAATAGAGTTGATTCATAAACCCGATTGCTAATTGTAGAAAGTACATTATTACAAACGTTTGATATGCGCAAGGCTTTTAGCTCGCTCTTAGTGCCCTCATATATTTTCATTTGTTTTAGTGGCAACCGTTAGTCAAATATCCCACGTGAAACATAAATATATATCTAATTAGAAACATAGACATGGCAGAAGAAGCTGAACAGGTTAGCTGATTATGTTATTTATTTACATATTCAAGTCATTTCTTAGATAACCCCTTCTAGCTTTGCTGCCTGTTTCATCAAATAGTAAAATGATTGTTGAAAACCAAGATGTCTACTACCTGGATTGCAACAAAATTTGATCGACTGTGAGATAACAAGTTTGGTTGGCAACAACTTTGACCAGTTCGTCGGCTTGTTTACCTGGATGTCGACAAAGCATTTGTAGACAACCATTGGCTTGTTTGGCGACAATTCCTGCTTTTTAATTTTGACATTAGAGTACACTCCTTAGCACCTCATTTAACGTGTTTTTTCTTCTTACGCGCGGTATGTGCAGCAAGGAAAAAGCATAAGCTTGGGTTTTAAGAAACCCAGCAATATAAGCGAACGCCGTCACTCGAGCTAGAAAAAGTATTCCTAAATACCGGTCCTGTAACATGATATGCACAGGAGTATCAGAAATTTGTTTTATATGTATATAGTAAGGATTTATGTATGGTCGCAAATCCAAATAATAAAACAGAACAAGACAAAAATTGATGGTTATTTTTTTGGTCGTTTCAGCAACTGGAATTTCCATGTCCAACGGCAATGATCAATAACAAAAATAATAGTAATAAAGATAGGATTCACAAGATGCACCAACAACAAGTTTCGCTGCCACCTTTTAGTTTATTTACTTTACTCCATGCCTCATCAATTTTATTTACGATAAAGACGCGATATCCTAATTGAGCAGTCTGAAGTATAAGTGGTTTATACATCGTCGACCTCAAACTCGACCCCAACCTCTAGTTTTGACGATGTGGTCGAAAGGAATGGATATAAACTATACAACTTTGTTGCCTACCAGGTTGTCTGACGCAATCAGTCCAGATCCTACTTCATCGCAATAATTGATAAAACTAGAGCTATTGGCTTTTAATATAAATACTACTTCCTGTTGACAGCCTAATGTGGCAGCTGTTGAAGAACCTTTTGATCTGGTGAGGCTCAGCTTGGATGAGAAGATATTTGTCAAGATGAGAAACGACAGAGAACTGAGAGGACGACTCCACGTGAGTATTGTAGTGTCTCAGTAGAGAAGAATCGAACAGCAATCTCATGCATTCGTCGTATGTAATCTCCGAACCTGCTGATCTTTAAAACTTGTCATTAGCTCTGTTTATTTTGCTTGGAGAAATTCAGAATACCCCCATAAAGTGACTGCGCATGCATACAAGTTTTGAGGATGCCATTATCCACCAGTTTAGCATGTTTCCACTTGTAGTCAGTCAACAAGAAACTGTGATACACATTTTTTCCACACCAATGAATTAGATTGTAAATCCCGACACTTGTCAAATCTCCAACCGATAGGTTCATTGCCACTCGCCAATGAGCTCTTCAGTTACTCATTCAATATGATTTAGTTGTCACTGAGTAATACAGCTATGTGTCAAGTAGTTATTTTTATAGTTACATCGTGGATTTCTGACGTCACTATAAGGGTGCAAATTATCAGCCTCAACTTTCAATTATCCCAGATCGCCAGTCAGTTAATTTGTTTATTTTTTATGTATCCAGTTGGTTTTTAACTACTTGATTTTTTATGTTTTATACTGAAAGATAATAATCAAACATTTCGTCTGATCGCTGCTTTCCGTTAGTGGTGCAAATTTCACTGTTTACGCACAGGCATACGACCAGCATCTCAACATGATACTTGGTGACGCTGAGGAGACTGTTACTACTGTAGAGATTGATGATGAGACTTATGAGGAAATATACAAGGTGTGTGCCTTCTAGTTATTTAAATGGTTACCATGTCAGACATAAAAGGTAGTGGTATGTAATAACCATGGATGAAGTATAACAGGATTGCCAGCTGCGCCCAATCAGGTGAGGCAATTTGAATGGCAAAGTTGGTACCAGATGGAGACCGTCACTGTGCGACTTTTACAAGGAAATCGTGACATACGCTATAGTAAGGGGCCGCAGGTTATGTTAAAATCATTTTACAGCAAGCACCGCAATTTTTTAAACGCCCAATAATAAGAACGTACCGGAAACTCGTCAATTTTTTGCATGGAGTGGCGTAGTTGTCTTTTTTAATGAGAAGACAACTGAGCACTGCTTCCACAAGAGCCCATGTACGTACCGGATACTGCGTAAATATCACTGTCATGGCCACTCCCATAAACGGCCTCACTTGCATCGTGGTCAAAGCTATATTGAACGGCCGTAGCTGGTTATACTTTATCCATGGTAATAACTCATGCATTCATGTTGTAGTCAACGAAGAGGACAATACCCATGTTGTTTGTGAGAGGAGACGGAGTCATTTTAGTATCTCCACCAATGAGAGCAGCTGTAGCCTAGCTTCAACCGATGAGAGCAGTTGTAGCATCACTTCCATCAAGGAGAGTTATCATTGGATAGCCTCCACCAATGGGAGCAATCGAAGGATTTGTATCACAGTAAACTGTACATAATACATTGTGTAATATACATTTGCTATACTTGATAATATCATATGTACATTTATATCAAAACAATAACTTTCTGAATGGCGGGTCTGAAAATTCAACATCTGCTGCACATGCAAGGCAACATCTGATTGGTTAACTGTAGGCAAACTATACAATAGAAGTTATCTTCTCTACCACACTTCATCAATGTCCATTGTTTCTTGTTTGATACTGTCCAAAACATCATCTTCTTCAAAACCCCGATACATCACATGACTGTCATGTACGTAGTGCGCTAGGTTGGGTGACAGCGCCCAATGAAACTGCTGCCATCTGACGAATTTGACACTGTCCACGCTTATCTCTTTCCATATCGACTGAAATCCAAGCTTTTTAGTTCTCTTCATGTACTTGTGGAGTTGTGCTACCGCTTCTGGAAAGGGAACAACTCCAGTATCAATCTTGTACTTTCGTAGCATAGACCTGTAACACCAAAATGGCTACAAAATCATAAACATATCATGTTTCTAAATAAACGGAGTTGTGCTCTCTATGTCATGGTAGAGGTGTAATGAGACAAATACATACGGTATTATAGCCTTTAAACTCATTACTCCTGGGACATAGCCAGCTAACATCTTGTAATAGAAGGCCCAATCAAGTCCGTCCAGGTGAGTTGGTTGCTGTCGAGCAGCGTGTCTGATGAATTTCCTGATTAACTAGAACATACAATATTACAACTACATCCATAATTGGAAATACATACTTTTACATGTTTCTATGCACCCCTGGATACCATCTCATCCCCGTACAATCCACCCTATAGATACTGCACCGTACAATCCACCCAGTAGATACTGCACCTGTGCAGGAGGTCTGACTGGCTGCTTCAAACGTAACTTTCCTTTATCATCCACATACTTCACTTTGCTCTCCCAGAAACTACACAGATATTTGCCGTGCATGTGGCCGATCTTATTGGCTATCTCATTCCAGGGAACATCTTTGACCAATTCACTACTGAAGTCGGTATCGGGGAAGTGCTTCCGCATCTCCTGTAAGTACATACAGGTAAGTATATACAAGTAAGTATACACAAGTAAGTACATACAAGTAAGTATACACAATGAGTGTAAGTACACACAAGTAAGCACATACAAGTAAGTATACACAAGTATGTATGAATATTTAAATCATAAAATTGCTGACTAAACCCAGAGACAAACATACAATTGACCCAGTCATGATGCAGTTACTTAGAAATAACTATTCTTTTCAATCCCAATCAAAATAATCAGTATTCAAACTCAGAGTGTATTACTAGATAAATGACCAGTTGCATTGCATGTTGCCCTTCATCTACAGCGGCATTACCCATCCAAACCATAATCTCTCAGTCAACCCCCTCACCACACAAACTGCTAGTTCCTATGATCTCTCAACTTCAACTTACTAAATTTCTCGAATTGTAATTTTCTTTTAGAATCACTTCTCACCTGGTTCTTCCTCTGGTGCCTATACAACGCACTGGTGCAGCCGTTCGGTTATTGACTTCGTAAAAATCATCGAAAAGAATTCTCTCTGACAGAGGAAATAAGCTAGGAGCAGCCCGAGACCCTGGCGTCACCCCATTATTCTACCCCTTGGGTGACTAATACCTGATGTTTATTTTATATTATTTATTTCAATACCTAGACAGATTAAGTAACAGTTTTGCTTAAAAAGCGATTGCTGTCGATCAACTGATAATAAGGCAGCAGTCGATGAACAAATAGGCTATGATGGCATAAACGACACACGACCCTGATGTTGAAGTCTAGCAAACCGAACTACGCTCTCACTACTTTAAAAATAGGTTTCCACGGAACCAACATGCAAATACACAGAAAATCATCTACTTTTTAGATATAACATATGATAACAGTGCACCAGTGCCCATATAGTTATAGATAAACGGATGTAAAGTGACTTTGATGGGAACACTAGATAGAATGGAAGTTGCCAAAGATGATTGGTTACACAGGAAATCGTCCAACAATAGTTTAGTACCAATTGAAATCTGACAATAGCGTCACAAAAAAATCCAGCAAATACTTCACCAATTTTACAGGAAATGAAAAGAGAAACGGTATTCCACCACCAATGTACAAGTGCGACGGCGGATACACCGCACAAAACAGTTAGGTTGTACGACTACCTTGAGCAGTTTCTTCTGTTGCTTCACAGTAGGAGGGAGCCTTGCGTAACCTTCATGGAGGAAGAAGTTTCTGTGAGCTGATTGGAGGGATGCCACTGACCTACAAAGTAACAATAAACTGACCAATAGGCTATAGGAAGACAAGCTAGCAAAGCTGAGTGTGCTCATGGCACCATTTATAAAATGAAAAATAAAATCAACTGATGTTTCCTAACAAAACCCTGGATTTACATCTATAATACCAGCAAACGGCAGCATCAGTCATTGGAATTAGTTAAATGGGCGAAAAGTGATGAGATGGTAACACAAGAGATTGCCAGACCAACAGCTGGTTTGGGTCAGCTCAACATCGTGTTATGACGCTAACCAAAGTACGCTCTCAGTTGTCCATCAGAATGCATTGATACGAGTGAAGTAGATGAGAGGAATGTTCGGCAAGCCATCAGATAACCCCAATCCTGTGGTGAGTTGGCTAGAGTGCAATAGGCCTGACATGCGACAGCGGATGGGTAATCATCATGGGCATTCTTTCCCTCTCACAACTTTATGGGTGCAATGATTTTTGTTGTACAATTGAGACAAAATCAGTTTGGATGGTTTTTCTATTAAATAAACTTTATTGTTTCGTAATACAGAAAAACGCGCAACCTGAGAAAGTTTTCAAACAGTGGGGAAACCCAAAAAATAATGATCGCCGGCTTATATATAACAATTGACAAAATCCCAAAATCTCCGTAATTAATTGGATATTCCCCACTATCTGAAAAATTTCTCAGGTTGCGCGCTTTTCTCTAATGTTAAATTTTTTACGTAACTGAAAAAGTAAATCAACAGGCAGCTAGTACGTAGTTAGATAGTAGCTAGTACGTAGTTAGATAGTAGTTAAATAGTTGTTGGATAGTAGCTAGTTAGTAGCTAAATAATAGTTAGATAGTAGCTAGTTAGTAGTTAGATAGTAGCTAGTTAGTAGTTAGATAGTAGGTAGATAGTATAAATCATTATTGATATAATGTTAGCGAATTGATTATGCAACGTGCTACTTTTAATTTATTAAAAGTAGTTTTGTAACATTCTTTTTCATCGGAATTAATTTAAAACATGAATTCTGTTAATTGTATGCTAGCCGCAGTGATAGATATTGTTATTGCTCACCAAGAATGTTATTTAATATTGCATAGCCCTACACAGATATTATAAACAGCTCATACATTTAATCGGTGATGATGCTGTTTCAGCATTAGAAATATTTATTAAAATGTGATAGATTAGTCGAAAACCACAAAACCCGAGAAGAGGACACAACTGCTCACAATATGATTGTAACCAAAGGCGTCCCATCAGAGCTATGCAATGTGGTCTAATCTGACCCTAGTAGCCAGACCATTCACAATCAAATGGTGTCCTAAATCACCAAATGGGACAAACCTTTTGATCATCAGCGGAAGACGGTTAAAACATTTGGTCACGATGCATCAACTGAAAATAATGTCTTTTTACAACAAAGTCATTTAATTAAGCTGCAAGACAATTTATTCTATAATTCTGGCCAAAAATGGTCCTAGACATTTGAAACAAGCAAACTCAACAGGGAAAGGCAGGATAATAATTGTGATTGGAGAGAGTAGAAGTAGGCAATAAAGTGATGGGAGACAGTAGAAGTAGGGCAATAATGTCATTGGAGACTGTAGAAGTAGGGCAATAATGCGATGGGAGACAGTAGAATTAGGGCAATGATGTGTTCAACTACATATATTTGCTGTTGTGTACAACAAATAATTCAGTCACATATAGCAACAATGCATCAGACTAGCTGCAGGGTTTCATGAGTTTCCTGAGTCGATCGCACAGCCAAACCACTTCATTAATTGGAGTACACCAGTTATATTATTATATGGTAGTAGGTGAGACGTTATAGCTGTTGATTTACATACAAGATAAAACAATCATTGGTCACTAATTTCCACTGAGCTTAAATGCAAGAACAGTGTCAAAACAAATACAGATGACAGATTGAATTATACTTTAGAAATTCTCCAGATTTTATGCTTCATTATTTTATGCATCATTACCTGTCCATTTCCTGTGAAATCATTTTCCAATGTCTACCATGTTTGTCCACCAGAGACTTGAGCAGATGTAGATCTTCAACAGTGTAGCGTTGGCCATTGGAGACTGCCAGCGGGTCGAGAGTATTAGCTAAGTGGTTAACAATTATGTGAGGTTCTCTGAATAATTCATTGGACAAGCAGCGGTGAAAGCTTAGCTCCTTCTTCAACCTGAATTATAATAAAAGTAACAAGA
Source organism: Cryptosula pallasiana (assembly GCA_945261195.1). NCBI lineage: Eukaryota > Metazoa > Bryozoa > Gymnolaemata > Cheilostomatida > Cryptosulidae > Cryptosula > Cryptosula pallasiana. The sequence goes on along the minus strand of OX183137.1, from coordinate 12,548,466 downwards.
GGGTACTTTTAATGCTGATATAAAACAAATAGAACAAGAAATCAATCATAAATATACCAAAAACTTACCTTCGCACTTCATGTGCTCGAGATTTGTCATCAGAAATTATGATGAAATCGACAGGATCGCCGATTTCTTCTGCGTGAGTCTCTACAAACTTCTCAAAGTTTTCGTTCAGTTGACGTTTTTCTTGAATAGTCCATCTGCCTTCACGAATATTCAAGCCTTTGCTCTTAAACTGTTCGGTGATAGGAGCTGCACTGGCTTCTGTAATAAATAGAGCATTACATTGGTTATTGTTGCTTTGTGGCCAAGTAATCGTGAGCACCAATGAATTTTTACGATATACAACAGAATTAGATATACTCACTGGAGGAGGAATTACCCCGATAAAATTTGTTATAAGCTGTAACGCCAAGCAGCTCTGACTGAGCAGCAACTGTGTCATGATATTTCTGTAAAAGCTTAGGATCTTCTGAGGTAGACATGGGTGAAGGTATGGCTACCTGCAAAAGATGCATTAATTTAGTGATAATGCCTGATACATTGCAGAGCTTTTAGTGACCGTTTTATGTACAGCTATATATACAAATCGCATTTTATTCAACAAAACGATCAACTGCCATAGCGCATTCCTTTGAGAATCGTTACTATTTGGGAGATGATATGATACTACTGAACGATTCTGATTCAGCTCTAGAATGCGGTTCCAAAAGCTGAGAACAAGCAGAAGAAAACAATCTTAGGTTTAGAAATACTGCACATATGAACTGGTGAAGAATTTAGCTACTAGCAGTAGAGGAAAGCAGTTCTATTGTAACCGAGTATAACATATATCTACTAGTAATTAGTAAAACGAGTTGCTACTGTTGTGGTCACCATAAGAAGTATTCCTAAATCAAAAGTCCTTATAATTAGCTGGAATAATGCTGTCATTACAACATTATTATTAAAAATCAAATATAAAAATAATTACGATAATTATTTTATCATGAAAATTTCAGCATGCTGCAAGCATGGGTTTCAAACTCAAGCGTGTATGCTGGGTGGGTTGATGCAAAGCGGATGAATGAATGGTTAAAAATATGGAATGTTTATTTTTATTTAGGTTTTTGGCTTTGTTTTATTATTCCATGACAATACTAAAAATGAAAAAAAATATCAATAGCAAATTTTAAAAATGTAATGTCGCTGTTACAACAATCACTCACCATCATCATTGTTTTTGTTTATTATTATCAATCAATGAACAATAATAAATCGAAGTGATAATGATGATAATAACAATAATCACCCATAAATAATAGTATCAACAACAAAAATTATACATAATAATAAAAGATAACAATGCTGTTAATAAATAGTCATCACCAATAACTCGTTTCAATACTATCAATTTATTTGTTATACTGATAAACTAATAACTTATTTGAGGGACTGAAGTGATTTAATTATAATAACTATCATAACTATAAATAAATATACAATAATAATTATAATAGTAGTACTAGGATAGTAATTATCAAATTTAATCGTAATAAATAAATAATAATAATGTAGTAAACAATAAAAATGCCCACTGGGACGCTTGCAAAATAAATTAACTTCCATTCTACTAGTTATTCCCTTTTGTTTGTTCATTACTCATGTGGTATGCTGTTTACTTCAGTGTTTTGGTCTGTATATAAACTGAACGAATTTTGGAAATATATCAGTTGATGTTGAGACTCTGAACATACAGGACTAGATTATTTCTGAATCAGTAGGAGTGGATTCAACTGCTCTAATAGCTAGTTTACTAGTTGTTTATAATACCTGTGTTCAGCTCTAGAGAGAGTTTGCTAGGCTGGTGATCCTGCTCTGAGATATATAGGCCTTTTCAGCTGTAATCATCTCTCCTAGTTGTATGACCAACTAGATATATCAGTGCCCAGCCCTAGAGAGGGTTTTGCTAGCCTGATATCTGCTCTGAGATCGATAGGCTCTAGGCCGTAGTTATCTTTTCTGGTTGTACAGACGACAAGATATATTAATGCCCAGCCAAAGCGAGGGTTCTGCAAGCCTGATATCTGTGCTGAGATAAATAGACCTCTGGTCGTAGTCATCTCCCTTAGCTACATAGTTAGCTAGATATACCGGTGTTCAGCCCTAGCGAGGGTTCTACTAGCCTGGTATCAGCATAGAGATAGATAGTCATCTCTACTGGTTACCTGTGCAACTCAACACGTCTGTGTGCCAAGCTCTCAGGAGAGTATTGCTAGCCAGATCCCAACCAAGTAGCAGACGAACTCAAATTGTAGTTATCGCCACTTGGCAAATGAGATAACCAGCTCCAGTTATCCCCAGACTCATCCAGAGTCTAGCTAGTCCACTGAAGATCGAGACAGGGTTGCAACTTGTCATCCACACCTCTCTGAAGAAAGTTCTTGGACCTCTAGGTGTGTGGCCAATGGAAAGGGTCATACGATAGTGAGTTGCGTTCTCCTACAGGGACATAACAGAGAATTATTCTCGTGTTTAGAAAGGCACGGACATCCATTTTGTGTTTTGGAACCGGCCAGTCCTGAACAGCCGATACTTTATACATGTCAGTTTTTTCTACAAATTGTGCGGTGAAAACCTGCCCCAAGTAGTTGACCCGCTGTGTGAACAAATCACACTTGCTTGCAACTTTTTTAACATCTCTGCCAGGCGTTCTTGATGCTCATTTATGTCTCACGAAAAGACTAACACGGTTTTCCAGTGAAGTCCCCTCAGTATATCTTCCATCAGTCGCTCAAAGGTGGAGGGTGCACCGGTAAGCCCAAAAGGCAACATCTGCCATTCCCTCAGTTCGGATCTGATAGCAAAAGCTGCCTTCACCTTTGACCTTAGTCTGCTTCTCTAATTCTACTTGCCTTTATTTAATAATAATAATTGGTAACTGTTACTACTAATTAACTATTATTAGATTAAGTAAGTTATTATTAATTTAAGTTAATTATTTTACTATCTTAATTAAATATTATTATTGTGACGGACGGCGTCAGCACTAAGTACATTTACTTACTTTCTATTTAGTATTCATTTATTCCAGCTACATTTACCCGTTCTATGCCTGCGCTCTAGGGCAGTTTGTTCTATTGTACATTTATATATTCTTACCTTACCATTCAATCTTATATGTTTACCATGTGCTAATCACTCATGCATTATTCCAAGTCCACCCACTATCTGTTTATTGGTACACTCTAGCCAACCACTTGTGCTAGGTGTGGCTTTCTTTGTCATGTCAGTTTGTATTGTACAGGAATTTGGGGGTAGTGGTAGCTGTCACCTGTACAGCGGCCCACTTCCAGTGTGTGTGTAATAGCAGTAATGCAAGTGCTCTCCAGCTAGCCCCAAGGTCGGCAGACTAATCTGTTTGAATAAGATTTGCAGTGTTGTAAGTCCGCAGACTGTCCACAGTGAGGAGTTATCTTAACTACCTTACTTTCCACTGAGTTCTTATTCGGGCAGAGTAGCTACACTGGGTCGAATCGACAGGTTGAACAATCGTTCCAGTATCACACTCCCGCAGGTGGTGTGCAGTGTAAGTCTCGTAGACTGACCACTTTCTACTGTCTATTGTCCTTGCTATCGATCGACTTGTCCAAGTTGCTGCTTAATTAATTATTTGTTAAGTGCTTGTGCTTTGCTTGCTTGCTTGTGTGCTTATTCTTGTGCATGCATCTAGTAGCTTGTTCTTTATGTCTTGTGTAGAGAGAATCATGAAGAAGTGAGAGTGCCAGGTTAACTCTGATTTATTCCCTTACTTACAGCAGTTTAAATATACAAAAGGCGGGTACAATGTTAGGCAGCAATAAAGTATAACAAAAGAAAGGTTCCGCCTGCTGGCCTAATTGGCCCATACACAAAGGGAGGCGGTACAAAAGGTTGAAAGGTTAAATAGGGGCTGACTTTAGATAGGCTTGATTGCACACAGCAGCACATGGTAAAATGGTAATGTAAACAAAGTGATAATAGCTGAATATAAAATAAGGAATACAAATAGGAGTGAATGTAATGCACATAGAATTCGGGATTAAATATATATATAAGTAGACAATGGTAGAGTTCGGTGCTAATGGGCCGAATTGTCAGGGTCGACCTCCAGTGCTGTGCCATTTCCCAACAGTATTACATAATCATTATTATAAATGTTGATGTCATGGTGTAATAAAGTCAGAGTCAGCTTGCACACTCTCAGAAGTTTCTTTGTTCTCTAACAATAACTCCAAACTGCGCTAGTACATGCTCGTACAACAAAAGCTCTATTACTCGAGTAGTAATAAATAAGCAGATCAACCCGAACCTCTGCTGGCCGAACCTAGCTCTGACTAGTTCGCCCTTCAAAGTTCGGCCTCTGCCTTGCATACTGAAAAAGCTAACGCAACCGCCAGCTAGACAGTAAACTAGGATGGTCGCACACCACTCCCAAGGATACTAGTCGACCTGTGGGCGGGTTGTATTGCTCAAGCGATAGATATAGATTGCCATCATCACAGTTACGGAGGTTGTGCAGGTAGGCCGAGCTACCAACTCACACCCCCACAGTGAAATCCTGCACATTATTACTATTATTATTATAATTATTATTATATAATATATTGCATAACTGGCTGACTTAGTTGTTATATAATAATACTGTAACTAACTACTATTATTATTATTGTTGTTGTTGTGATAATAATTAATTAATTAACATGATCATTTACACAAAAAAATAACAAAAAAACAACAGCGGCTCAACTTCAACAAGTTCCCAATTAAAATTATTATAAATAAATAATAATAAATAACAAAAGAAGAGAGTAGTAGTAGGTAGCAGTAGTAGTAGGTAGCAGTAGTAGTAGGTAGCAGTAGTAGTAGCAGCAGCAGCAGCAGTAGCAGTAGTAGTAGAGCAGCAGTAGTAGAAGAGAGAGAGTAGTATTTTTTTTCTCTATTATTTTACACTATGTCATCAAAATCACTAAACCACCTATCATAATCATCGTTTTTGTGAAGAGATCTAATCTAACCTAACTATTTATTGGGCAACCACAATCTCTGGAATAAAAAAAAATAACACTTGAAGAACAACGTTGTTCTTGTTGTCCATGAAAAGAACATTTTTCATCTGGTAAAATGTAATAGTTGGTTCGCTTTCTACTTCATACACTGATACGAAGATACGAAGTAGCATCGTAGCTGGAGGTGAAGCTCAACTAATGGTACGATACATTTATAGACAGTTTTGCATGCAACTCTTTACCGCGACTCCTACACGGCATGACGAGTTCCGAGCAGTGGATAATGGCTAAAGCAAATACCGAGAGTTGTCTCCTTTATACTCAGCTAAACAAGTACACAACTCCCCATTGAATAGATAGCAATGAATACCTAATTAAAAAGCCCTATCAGAAACTTGTGAGATCTGCTAAATTAAAAAATTAAATAAGTTAGAACCAGGTTTGTTTTGTAAAGTTGATTTTGCTCACTTTTTCTGTATGTATTTTATTCAAACAGTAACTACTCCATACTCCATCAGTTACTTCTTTGTTGTACTACTGGTCGAGTCAATTTTGTCAAGAACTATATATACAGTGGCGGATCCAGAAAAAAATTGAGGTGGTGCTTTTTTGAAAAATGATCTGGGTGGGAGGGGAGGGGGTGCGGGGGAGGGGTGGGGTGCAGGGCACCCCTCCCCCGCATAAGCCCCGCGCTAGCGGAAAATTTTAAAAACAGAGTCTTTCAGATGCTCAGAAATGGCATTTCAGGTAAAAATATTTGACATATGAAAAACCCTTGAAGCAGCTAGCATTAAATGGCTTTGCTCAGCACTAAGTTGAAAACGGAACAGGTAGTTTTAACAAGTGTATATTTATTTCACATGCATTTGTGTTCATGAAAAAAGAAGAACAATATTGATAATAATAGTAGGGTGAACATTAATTTATATCGTTTAGTTGCTGTCAGATTCAGAACTAGTAGTGATGATAGATAGTGACAATAACTACTACATATTAAGGTATTTCAAAAAATTGATTACTATCTTGTTATCAAATGAATGTTTATTAATTATAATAACAAATGAATAATTAAATAATAATTATTCCACATATAAGTGTCTCATCATGATCAACATTAAGAAATAAGAAATAACCGCTTCACCAACTATTATTATTTTACGATCACCGTCACTATTTTTAATTAATGTTATCAAAATAAATAGTTAATTAATATCACTCAAAATAATAGTTAAAGAAGCAATTACAATAATAATGGTAATCGATACTAATGATAAAAAAAAACATTATTAAATTAATTATGTTCATAAACAGCTGTTCTATTTTTATTACTATTATATTTTGAGGCTATATTTTAGCACCGCCTCTTTTACATAAATAAAGTCGCTGAGCTCCTCACTAGTCAGTGTGTTGGAGAAGCTCAGCTGGTTTATTCTGCTAAGAATACAATACAGCACACACACTCAATCAAGCTTACTACTTGAACCTTACAACAGACAGCTCTACTTCTCTAAGGACAACCAGCTCTGATGACCTCTTGGGTCTGGTAGCAACTGGTGTTGTCTGACGGGTAGTAGACAGAAGGCAGGCTTGCCTGGCAGACGCTAGCCGAACAGTGCTCCCCCTCCAGCAGGAATGCTGACGGGCAGACACTAGCAAGGCCGTTCTGACAGCATGCCGTCTTGACAGACAGACAACTCTGTTACCTAGAGATGGTGCAGGTGTGCTACCAGAGTGACTAGTGACGTTACCACAAAATCCTGCACATTATTCATTAAACTTAATGATAATAAATAGTGTCTATTTATAATAATTACAACTACTAGCTACTAGTGAAGAGTAATCATTATCATAATAATAATCAATTGATTAAGAATTATCAGAAAATAACAATGACAGTAATTATTAGTTTTATTTACAACAACAATAAATTATAAATAATAACTATAATTATTATTATAATATTCTTTGTTATTATTATTAATTATTATCTGTAATGAAAATTAACCATCATTGACTAAACATCATTGTATTGTTAGTTACTGTAACAACAACAGCAATTAATAATAATAAATCAATAATTTTCTCATTTCAACCCAGTTCAATCAGTAATCAATCAATTGATTGACTACAGCAGTAATAATATATTAATAATAAAAATAATAATTAATGATAATAAAAATTATAACTATAATAAATAATTATAATAATAAATAATAAAGATAATAGTATGTGTAGTAGTAGTAGTCATTCTATTCTCATTCTTCACCTTTAGTAGTAGCTGGCTGTTCAATAAATTATTTTAAAATTAATTTTAATGATAGGTAAAAAAAATAATAATAATTAATAATAATAATGATTATAATGATTAGAAGAATACAAAATTTCAGAACAAACCTGAAAACTACCTTTTTCTTTTCAAACAACTCTAATAATAATGTTGGCTACTGCCTCATTCATTATTTATAATTATGACCTATGAACTAATTAAGAGTAGCAACTTGTACCTCTCTTCCAAGACATTATTATTACTATTATTTTATTTTTGTCCAAGACTGCATTCAACAAAACCGGAAGCACACTGATTCCACTATTATTAATTTTTGCTATAACCTTAGTTTTAGATTACATTGTGGGGAGTACGTACTATTTTGACTGGTTGCTAGCATAGAACTATCCCCTGACATAGTTCTATGGTTGCTAGGGTGCCAGTTTCCTGTTTTTGAATTCGGACGATTTTTTTTCATTTTTTTTATATAAATCCTTTCAATACATTTACTGTTGCCATGGTGTAATAAGTTATGGATTACATCTCAAACTGAAGATAAAATTGCATGCTAGGCAATGATCCATTTTATTACACAAATTAATTATTTGTGTTCTTTTTAAAAGAAAAAACTGACAGAGCTTATTTTCTATAAAAAAAAAATTTTGCTTAGCAACAGGAGGTGGTGCGTTCGCACCACTCGCACCCCCCCTAGATCCGCCACTGACTACCACCATAGGCGAGGTCGCCTGCTTCAAATTCATATGATTATGCAACTGCCTTAGCAAATTCATCAAATTAAGTTTACTGCCAATGTTACATATTGACCAGAAAAAAGACCCATTTGAACAGAATTATGCCTAAAAGTGTCTGTTTGACTTGATATGTACCACTTCACATAATTTTGCAATCGATATGGTCCAAGAAACTTATGAAAAATTGGCAATAAAGGCTGCGCGGCTGTGGATTAGTGGAGTAGAAAATTACTAGAACTGCTTGTCTGTTTATGCGTGCATTATAAGCTTTCAGACTATATTTGGCTACATACAGATATAGCACAAAGATATCCTAAAAACAACTATTTGAATAAATTTCAATAATTACTAGCAAGCTTAGGGTACGAAGCTTTTGTCGAAACTGCAAGAAAAGTATGTATATTGATACATCTAGATAAAAAATAAATAAAAATTGATGGAATAAAATGATATCAAACTTAAATGCATTTATAATACAGAGACCACACACATGGTATTTGTTTGCTATGGCATAAACATTACAACACAAAAGTCGGGTGAAAACTCAAAAATATAAAAAGTGAGCATACATATAAATAGAATTATGATGACTAAAATAAATATTTTGTACAATCACACAAAGTCGGGTAGACACAACTAGGATGCCAATGATATCTCACACCATCTACTTGTTTTATGTTTGGTAGCGTTGAGCAGATTACTCCAAAATATGAGTTTGTCAGAAGGTGAGCTACCAGTGAGCACAGTTTCACCAATAGGTACGTCGTGTCTCAGACGACCTTTAGATATGACCTTCAAAGTAATGCACGTGGTCGATAGCTTTTCTATGCTAGCGGCGAGTGAGAATGCGAAGATCTCATTGAACACAGGATGTGATGAAAGTTTTTTCACTTGAGTTTGTTTCTGCACAGTCCCTCTGCCTTGCTGAGTGACGGATACTGTTACGTAACAATCTAAAATATGATGAAACAAATAAAGCTGCGCTTCCATATGATTATACATAAAAAATAGTATTTTTATTATTATTATTTCATGGCCGAAAAATTGGGACTCGTCAAAGGCTTGGCTTTTTGCCAAAATCCTGTATATCATATATTTATACCGGGGCCAGCGTACACGCAGAGAGATTATTACTCCCTCCCCCCCCCCCCCATTCATCTTACCAAACAGTCAACTTTTGTGATAAAAATTTGAATGCAACTTCATTCGATAAAATTATCAAAAATATTCTAGAAATTACTAGATTATTTCAAAGTTGATAGTTTCAAAAATCTGATTCACTTTTTGTCAATAAACATCAAAATATACGAATTTTCATGCCAACATGTTTACACTGAAGGTGAATCAATGCAATGGGCTTGGGATAAGCCCAGCATGACTGACATTCAACGCGGACCACTCTACTGCGCAGAGAAGTAAACATTCCTATAATGTAAGCCTGAGGCCGGCTTGTTCTGCCCACAAAGCTTTCTAGAAAATTGACGATATATTTCAGAGAAACATGATTCAAGCAAAACTGGGCACCGGTTATCGACCATTTCTCCTCGGCAATTTATCAACAGTTACTATTCTCTAACTCATTGATAAAATTGATGTTAAGTACAAATCGTTTCCTCACTGTAAATTGGGGCTATTCGTTCAATTATTCAGTAGGGCAAGCTTACAATGGGACTAAACCTTGAATAATTTCAAGCAATGCCAACAAATAACTCACCAGGTGGAGCCGAGGAACGTAAATTTCTCATTTCACCAACTGTAATGTACAGCTGATCCTCATTCTTGTTCAATTCTACAGTTGTGTGCAGGCAGCACGTGTTCTACAACGTACAGGTAAAATATGACAGGAAATGACATTTGGATCGAGCTATCTCCTATGCTTGTATAACTGTGCATAGATTGCCAAAGGGATATAAAACGTTCTTAGCTCACGTGCAGCAAACATGGATGTACTTTTTTTAAATTAGTAATGCTAGCAAGGACGACAGTATTTGGTATTTGACAATTATTTGGTATTTTTCTAAGTAAAGATTTTTTTATGGACTCATATATTGGTCGATTGTTTCTGGCAATTTGATTGGCTTTCAATTATATCTAAATATAAAATAATATAATTATTATTAATTTGATTCATTTAGCACAGTCATAAAATAAATTAAACATTTTTAAATAAATTGTTAAACCAACCAATCCCATTATTTATAACAGTGCTTACCGATGATTCATCTATGTCTTCCAACTGATGCCAGGCAATGTATTCTTGTGAGCTTTCCAGTTTCAACTCTTTCAAAGGTAGGACAACTTCTCCAATCATAGTTTTCTTGTTATACAATGGCACCCCCCGACCCGATCTTATTAAATGCTCTCAGTCTAATGTTTTTAGCCTTCAAGTCACTTCTGCTGACGCTTTTAAACAAGAGCGTAGAATCATATGTCGGGTTTCTGTTCCCTCGAATCGTATTCGTATAAAGTTTAGCACTCTTGCCTGGCTCTAAGCTCACTTTTATGTAAGAATTGCACTCGATGTCTTCGGTGTGGTTCGTTAGAGATCGTCCTTGAAGGACTTTCACTTCCAGTTGCTGTTGAGATTTGTGATAAAACAAGGAGAATTTGAGCTGACCGAAGGATGATGTCACGGCAGATGTCTCATCACCGATACAAGGTGGACAGTTCACTGATTTCCTTGAGTCTTTTCCCTAAACAATGCAATAAGGAACAACGTCAGTGGCCAGTAGAAACCCGAAAATCGATAAGTAAGTATGCCTAGGGTTAGCCCTGGGTACCTATGGTCCACAGAGTATGGTAATATCTAGCGTACTTGTGCCTGGTTCACAGGCTCAACTAGTGGACATGACAAGGAACTGACTTTTTATCTCACTGTCAGAAATACTAACATAACAATTAAAATAAAAACAGAAAAGAAGAAGGAAAAATAGTTACACTGATTTCAAAACTTTGGATTGCCTTGAAAACTTTCCCAACACAATCATGTTGAAAACCGACATAAATTGCACCAAGATGCGTAACTAAACAATATTTATGGAAGGTAAAATAATTATTGCCAGAAAATTATGACTTTGCAATGATTGAGCAAAACTATAACGTCAATAGCAACTGTTGTTAATCGTTATTACAATATATTCAAATGATAAATCTGACAGTAATAAAATCGCAATTGTTCTTCCGTATATATAAAACTTGGTTCTAACAAACCAGGGCGAGAAACTATAAAAGTCAAGCAAGTATCGTTACGCACCTTTTGCACGTGTGTAAGATCAACCAAAGAAGATGGCCGTTGAATTGAAGAGCAAGATCTCATTTTGTTAGGCAGAGATTTAGAGAAAACGCCTTCATTTGGTCTCCTCTTCGTTGGAATGGATGCAGCGCGCCTGTCTACTTGAGGTCTCTCATCGGCATCATCCAGGTCTATCAAAGAATAAGTTATTGATGGGTCGCTATAACTAAGTTGTCATTGCTGCCAATGCTGCCAATATCGGCTATAACATGTCATGCTTAGCACAGCTGATCACTTAACAGGGTGAATAACATGGCTTCTTGAGTATATAGTCTGGGTGGGTTATGTAACTTGGCTAATAAAACACTTGAATAGTTTTAATGAAAAACTTTTGCTTGGTACTTATTATTTTTGTTTACATCCCAAATCAATCAGGTGGCTCGGTGGCTGAGTGGATATGTTGACCTCTCTTACATTGAGGGGGTCGGGGTTCAAGTCTCGGGTGAGCAAATTTCAAGTTGACAAAACTCAGGGTTGATAGATTTTAGAAGTGGAGAAGATTTGATGAAGGCTAGCTAAAAATTTAAACAGTTTTCAGTGATTTTCTCGTATGAATGTTTGAGAATTTCCCAATACAACCTATCCGCCTTTGCACTCAGAAACTCAGAGGATAGTTAATGTTATGTCGCTCACCTCCACTACAGCTGCGATGTCTCTTCTGGAAATCTTGTAACATCTCTAGACTTTCACCGCCCATGAAGAGCGACTCTTTCCTGTTAGTATTAGGAGTTTCGCTCACAAAAGTGAACCCGTAGGAAGAGGTCTTAGATCTCAGGTGAGGGAACTCTGACTCGCTGACAGCAACATCTGAGTCCGTATCTTCAGACATGTCGCACATCTGACTGGGCATGCTCGCCACCTTTCGATAAGCTTTCTATATTAATCAACAGACATCGGAGAATCGGAGTTAGCTTGTCAATCTAGCCATGAAACTGATTATCATGAACAGAAAGCAAAATAAAAATTACTAGGACAGTTTTTAATTAAATTACTCACCTGTGGCTCGGCTTCAGGAATGACATTGCCACAATTGTTGTTTGAATCTGCAGTGGTGTCAGATCGGGTCCTGATCACTCCAAGCTTCCTCTGTCGAGACGGGATGACAAACTGAGGAACATTATCTGGGGTGATAGCAGTGGCCAGGTTATGTCGGACATCAGGACTGCCTGGACTCAACAGAGGCACAGGCGGAGCACTATTAGAGCGCACTCTATTCTGTATCCACACAGCTATGTGTTTCATTCCTGAAATACAGGTAATGATCAACATATAGCCAAACGTGTTTTTGCATAACAGTTGGCAAACAGTTTCTCAGCAAATTTCATCAGACAGGAAAATATTTTTATTTTCTTTGATTTGAAAGATAACTGGCGGTCACACAAAGTTTTAGCCAATTGAACTGTTCAACGGCGATAAGCAGTAAAACAAGGTAAACAGTGAATACCTAGCTGAACGTGTCAATAACAATTTTCAAACGCTGATAACGTAAATGATTACGTCATTTCTATCAGAAATACTGCTAAAGACGGTTTATGGAAGGTGTAATAAAACAATCACGATACCTACGAAGATAAATTCTTACCAGCGATGCAAGATGACTCAACATGATTTGAGTTAAAGTTCACCATGTTGTTAGTTAGCAGACGAACTCAGAGCAACGAATGATGGAGCTAAGCTACATGTCATGTTTTATAAACCCGTTAAAGGTCAACGACAGTTAGCATACACTGCAAAAATGACTAGATTTTACAGAGCACGCTTTCACCATTGGTTGCGCACAGAAATGTCGTTGCTCAGATGTATTTGCTGCAGGACCTTAAGTGACCAATGGCGTAGGCCGAGGGCGCTGGCATTTTACTATTATATAGAGCCGTCCTGCTGGAAAAAAGTGATTTGCTTCAAAAGCTGTTTTGTTTGTTCTAAATGCTTCAGAAGCTAAATATCATCGAGTTAAAAAAAAAAGAGAAGTTCCAAAAATTAGCTTTGTTGTCTGCTTTTTAGTATTTTAACAGCTTGACACTTATAATTTTTTCGCAGAGTGTCTTATCTGGTAAAAATAATCATTAAAATAAAATCTGAGTAATAGAACCGGATTTATCCAAAGGGAATAAATAGATAAATAACAATAATCAAAAACAAGATAGGTTTGCAAATTAACATAAAAAATGGCAACAGTTTAAAAAACCTGAAATATTTGCTTTTGAATAAATTAACTGTTTGATCAAATATGTACAGCAGCTACATACAACTTTATGGACATTAAATAGTAGAACTTAAAATTAATGTTTGTGTAGGTCGCTCTTTTTATATGAGTATTTGCTTCTACCAAAATATATAGTCTATAATATACCCTCTTTGGTGGATAGGAAATTTTCACGAACAACCAAGCTCAGGTTTAGCCTAAAATTACAGACAATGAAAGCTTCCTTTTTTTAAAAATTTATAACGAAAAAGTCTTACCTTAGAAGAGGAGAATCAATCAGCACATCCATCCACACCGTCAGCACTTACATACACTACTCAACGTCAGCACTTACATAAGCTACACAAGACTAGACCTGAAGTAAGCAATCAAGTAACGCTACAAACAAGGATATTCTATTTCCTAATGCGTCCATACAATTGCTGTGTAAGCGTCACGATTGAGGTTATCGAGCCATCAGGCTTACACAATGCTTACATCAAAGCACTGCAATGTACTTACTCATTTTTATGAGTGGAATACAACACTGGAGGTGATAACAGGCTGGTGCAAGGCTTGTTGTACATGTGTTTTATTTGTATTGCTTATCTATTACTTGTATATTGCACTGGGAAGGGTATGTCCTATGAACGCTGGTCAACAATTCCATCCCCTTAACATTTCACTCTGTCACTTCTCTACGCACTGCACTGGGCAATCGAACAGGCAACGGAAGGGGCAGAGATGTGATTACAATGTACTAGTGAATTAATAAGTATTAATAATTACAGAGCATTACCATTCTTTCACTATGCATGAAAATGTTTGATTCGCTAGTTTTTTCCCAATTTAAAAATAACGCACGATAAAAAATGTTCGCTAAATGTTGAAAAACTCCAAAACGAACACAAAAACAATCAATATCAACTAATTTGTCTGCAAAATTATACAGTTTTGGTGCTAATGTAGGTATTTGAGTTTGGTTTTTAGCATGTTTCAATTTCAAAACAGAATACCCTACTAACAGAAAATCTTTGTTACTTTTATCAAAACATATTGCCAACAAAGACAAAAATATTTTATCTTGCACGATTGTTATTATCATTATTAACCAAAAGCGTTGAAAGTATTTAAAATTTATAAATAAAAACAAATAGGTTTTTCACATAATTCTTTCTTATGGTTTGCAACCAACAAAACCTGATTTCTATGACTTATGTTAAGGATCAAGTGTGTGAACTCAACCGATAGTATGAACTTTTGACGAAGAATAAAGTATTCAAGACATTTTTCTACAAGTATCAGGGTAGCCTCAGAGTCAACAATTGAATGTCAGCTTTCATGGCAGCTTTGAACCAAGTCTACAAGTATTTAACCTCACAGACACGGAATGAACCATAGACATAGATGCATAGCAACCACAGATATTGCACCCATCTATACAAGTACTAAACCATAAAATTCAAACCAAGACTCTATAAAACTGAACAAATTCAGAGAAATCGACACATTTCAAGGTAATCTCTGGGGGGATGATGTAATAACCCAAATATATGATGATTAGCCAGTGGCCGGCAGACTGGAAGGTTTTCCCCGCAGACTATCAGCACGTCCTTGGGGAATCATCTCCTTTTTACCAAATATGGAAAAGTGACGCAAGACAAAAAAGACGTTTATTAGTACGGATGTTAATCGAGGGTTTATAATATGAATAGATGAAGCCAAGACTGAATTCTACACCAGGCACTGGCAGAAAATATATTGAAAATGTTGTAGGTTAAATGATCTCATCACTTTTGTATTATCTCACAAAAGTAGAAACTTTCCATGATAAAAAAAGCAAAAAAATAAAAGCAAAAAAATAGAAGTTTATGTTGTTTTATTATAAAGAATAATGATATTTGTTATCTACATAAAAAAATATTTCATCTAATCGTTCAGTTCATAGGCGCTTGGACAAACTGAAAACGGTCACTTCGATAAAGTTTTACACATTTTTGACACTGGTTGTCCAGCAAATCACAGCATTGACGCAACAAATTAAACGCCCACTAAAACATATCAGGATAGAAAGGCCACAAATACAGGTCTCTGTAGCATATTGCATTGTGCTGACGTTCCAAGCGCTGCCAGTACCCAGCTGTGAGTGGATGAATAGGTCAGCATATATCTATGTTCTTGTTCTGTGGCTGCAGCTACGCACAATGATTTCACAAGTTAGAAGTGGGTGTACTCCATAGGTATACCTGAATACACAGCTAGAGATGTAACAGCTACAAGAGACTGGAGAGGTCAACAGCTACAAGAGACTGGAGAGGTCAACTGCCTCGCGTACAAATCAATATAGTAGACTATCACCTCAGCAGATATTTCGAAGAAAATAAATGGAAAAGAAAAACTGGATGTGTAGAAATGTTAGAGTTTTCAATAATCTCTTTTCATCAAAAAATGTGCCAAGGTCTCACAAATTACATAAAATGGGCCTGTCTGCACTCGTAAGAGTACATACACCAGGAGTTGTTAGTGATTCCAGGACTGGAGTTGTTTCCTCAAGAACAGACAACTCAATCAAAATAATTAATAAAGTCATAATTATAACGTAAAGTTGTTTCCAGTAAAATTAGTAACGAGTTAGTAAGGACTTTTAGGGCTGTAAAAGTATAATTATTTTCCCTAAAAAATATGGTATAGATGGTATAATGGTTAATGTGTCTGGGCTAGATGGTATAATGATTAATGTGTTTGGGCTAGATGGTATAATGATTAATGTGTTTGGGCTAGATGGTATAATGGTTAATGTGTCTGGGCTAGATGGTATAATGATTAATGTGTTTGGGCTAGATGGTATAATGGTTAATGTGTCTGGGCTAGATGGTATAATGATTAATGTGTTTGGGCTAGATGGTATAATGGTTAATGTGTCTGGGCTAGATGGTATAATGATTAATGTGTTTGGGCTAGATGGTATAATGGTTAATGTGTCTGGGCTAGATGGTATAATGATTAATGTGTTTGGGCTAGATGGTATAATGGTTAATGTGTTTGGGCTAGATGGTATAATGGTTAATGTGTCTGGGCTGGATGGTGTAATGGTTAATGTGTCTGGGCTAGATGGTATAATGATTAATGTGTCTGGGCTAGATGGTATAATGGTTAATGTGTCTGGGCTAGATGGTATAATGGTTAATGTGTCTGGGCTAGATGGTATAATGACTAATGTGTCTGGGCTAGATGGTATAATGACTGTGTCTGGGCTAGATGGTATAATGGTTAATGTGTCTGGGCTGGATGGTGTAATGGTTAATGTGTCTGGGCTAGATGGTATAATGGCTAATGTGTCTGGGCTAGATGGTATAATGGCTAATGTGTCTGGGCTAGATGGTATAATGGCTAACGTGTCTGTGCTAGATGGTATAATGGTTAATGTGTCTGGGCTGGATGGTATAATGGCTAATGTGTCTGGGCTAGATGGTATAATGACTAATGTGTCTGGGCTAGATGGTATAATGGTTAATGTGTCTGGGCTAGATGGTGTAATGGTTAATGTGTCTGGGCTAGATGGTATAATGGCTAATGTGTCTGGGCTAGATGGTATAATGACTAATGTGTCTGGGCTAGATGGTATAATGACTAATGTGTCTGGGCTAGATGGTATAATGGTTAATGTGTCTGGGCTAGATGGTGTAATGGTTAATGTGTCTGGGCTAGATGGTATAATGGTTAATGTGTCTGGGCTAGATGGTGTAATGGTTAATGTGTCTGGGCTAGATGGTATAATGGTTAATGTGTCTGGGCTGGATGGTATAATGGCTAATGTGTCTGGGCTAGATGGTATAATGACTAATGTGTCTGGGCTAGATGGTATAATGGTTAATGTGTCTGGGCTAGATGGTGTAATGGTTAATGTGTCTGGGCTAGATGGTATAATGGTTAATGTGTCTGGGCTAGATGGTATAATGGTTAATGTGTCTGGGCTAGATAGTATAATGGTTAATGTGTCTGGGCTAGATGGTATAATGGCTAATGTGTCTGGGCTAGATGGTATAATGGTTAATGTGTCTGGGCTAGATGGTATAATGGTTAATGTGTCTGGGCTAGATGGTATAATGACTAATGTGTCTGGGCTAGATAGTATAATGGTTAATGTGTCTGGGCTAGATGGTATAATGGCTAATGTGTCTGGGCTAGATGGTATAATGGTTAATGTGTCTGTGCTAGATGGTATAATGGCTAATGTGTCTGGGCTAGATGGTATAATGGTTAATGTGTCTGGGCTAGATGGTATAATGGTTAATGTGTCTGGGCTAGATGGTATAATGACTAATGTGTCTGGGCTAGATGGTATAATGACTGTGTCTGGGCTAGATGGTATAATGGTTAATGTGTCTGGGCTGGATGGTGTAATGGTTAATGTGTCTGGGCTAGATGGTATAATGGTTAATGTGTCTGGGCTAGATGGTATAATGGTTAATGTGTCTGGGCTAGATAGTATAATGGTTAATGTGTCTGGGCTAGATGGTATAATGGCTAATGTGTCTGGGCTAGATGGTATAATGATTAATGTGTCTGGGCTAGATGGTGTAATGGCTAATGTGTCTGGGCTAGATGGTATAATGACTAATGTGTCTGGGCTAGATGGTATAATGACTAATGTGTCTGGGCTAGATGGTATAATGGTTAATGTGTCTGGGCTAGATGGTGTAATGGTTAATGTGTCTGGGCTAGATGGTATAATGGTTAATGTGTCTGGGCTAGATGGTATAATGGTTAATGTGTCTGGGCTAGATAGTATAATGGTTAATGTGTCTGGGCTAGATGGTATAATGGCTAATGTGTCTGGGCTAGATGGTATAATGACTAATGTGTCTGGGCTAGATGGTATAATGGCTAATGTGTCTGGGCTAGATGGTATAATGACTAATGTGTCTGGGCTAGATGGTATAATGACTAATGTGTCTGGGCTAGATGGTATAATGGTTAATGTGTCTGGGCTAGATAGTATAATGGTTAATGTGTCTGGGCTAGATGGTATAATGGTTAATGTGTCTGGGCTAGATGGTATAATGACTAATGTGTCTGGGCTAGATGGTGTAATGGTTAATGTGTCTGGGCTAGATGGTATAATGACTAATGTGTCTGGGCTAGATGGTATAATGACTAATGTGTCTGGGCTAGATGGTATTGGTGTAAGGTCCCGGTTCAATCCTCAGTCAGATAGATGCAGGTTGTTGAGTCGATTGATGATAAAATGAAATTGCCAAGATACAAAACTAATCGTATAAGTAGGACAGAAAAATAATGAAATATCTGATCTGAAGGAGGAGATGACCACACAGCGTGTGAGTAGGGAAAGATAACTCTGCATTCTGTGTGTGTGTGTGTGTGTGTAGGGAGAGATAACTCTACATCGTCTGTGTGGAGGGAGAGATAACTCTGCATTATGTGTGTAGAGGGAGAGATAACTCTGCATTATATGTGTGTAGGGAGAGATAACTATACACTGCGTGTAGGGGGAGATAACCCTACATTGTGTGTAGGGGAGATAGCTCTACACCGTGTTTAGGGGGAGATAATGTCAAGCAGAAAGAACAAAAACTAATGTGGTTACTCACATTGTCATGTCTTGTGATCGGATATGCAGAGTGACGCATTTGTACCTCCGAATCCAAAAGAGTTGGTGAGTGCGATTCTATCATCAGATTGCCAAACAGTATTGCTAGAAGTTACGTGTTCAAAATGACCTGCAAGTACAAGCAAATCACAAATGTATGTTACATAGTAGACAACTCTATTGATCAGAGAAGACTATGGATTGTACAGCTTTATTGATTGGTTGACTCTATCACCAATAGGAAGTAAAGAAATGATTACCTGGTACATCCGGTTGCTTGAGGTTGACTGTGGGAGGTATAAGGCTGTGGCAGCATGCTAAAGCTGTTATTGCTGCCTCTAGACTACCGGCAGCTCCAAGCAGGTGCCCTAAAACAATATATGACATAAAAACACGTCATAATATATACTTCAGCGTACAGTATAGACTACATATCCCTAGTATGTACCACATACCAACAGTATACACTGCATGTACTACAGTATATATATTACATACAACAGTACAGGTCACTGTGATAAAGCGTATAGCTAGCAGATCTACAAACTGTAAGAATAGACAACTCCAGCAGCCAATAGAAGACGTCCAGTGGGATAAGATACCTACATCACTAAATGCAGACAGAAGAATCAAGACAAGTTACCAGTGACCACAGGCTACGAACGCTACACCTGGGCCATGCTATTATTGCAGCTGAACTGAGCAAACCAACCCAATAATTGTTGACTTTCGTTGCTAGGCAACATTGGAACTCACCAAAAGACCCCTTGACAGAGGAAACATAGAGTGGGTCAGCTTTAGCTCCAAACAGTCTATCGATAGCCCGAGATTCAGCAGCATCTCCAAGAGGGGTGGATGTAGCATGAGCGTTGATATATGACACGTCATCAGGAGTTAAATGGGCATCTTTCAGAGCAGAACTCATGCATCTGTAGCAGGTAGAGTTATACTGAGACTGCATACAGCGGGTATTTGGCTTAAAGTTTTTCCAAATTATAACAAATAATGCGTTTTAACAAGTAATCAACCAACTTTAATCACTGAAGTATGTATGCATGTGTGTGAATAGTTATGTGTGCTTAACACCTCTACTTCAAAAGTGTAACTCTACTTCAAAAGTAGTACTAAAATGGAAAAAGATGAAAAATAACGCAAAATTAAAATTTCTTGTGGTTCGATCATGGATAATTGTAGACAAGTTACATGACTATGAAAAATGAACAGAAAAAAATTGCGATGAATTTACCAGACAGAATTTTTTTCCCTAAAAAACAAAATCAAGATTTTACAGAGAAATGTAATGTGTGGAAAAACCGTCGTGTGCATTGAGAGTTTTCTTGCCTGGCGATTAAATTTTTAACATCATGTGGCATGCAGCTCGTAAAGATGGTATCTAACTTTTCTATGTAGGCCTGCCTGTGATCAATCTCCATACATCAAACTTCGCAGGCCATCATACAAAGTTCACTATCCTTGCTACACATATGAGGTTGAGGTCAAGGTCACTAACCTGTAGGCTCCATCACCATCCTCCCTTGGGGCTGATATATGGTGGGCATCTCCAGACAGCCCGTAACCAAGTAATTCTGCTATAATGTTAGCACCTCGGGCTAACGCATGTTCCCTTTCCTCTAAGACCAAAACCGCAGCCCCCTCTGACATCACAAAACCTGAGCGACTGAGTTAGAGAGCACAAGTAGTAATATATGAGCAGATCTCCCTACCTACTAGCACAGATGTGAGAGACAGTTGCTGTTACATGCAGTCACTCATTTATAAATGCAGAAAATACAAACCTCTTATCAAATGGACGCGAGGCTAGATGAGGAGCGTGGTTAGAGTCGGTACAAAGAGCTCTCATTCGACTGAAACCAGCTAAGGCTAATGGATAGACAGGAGCCTCAGTTCCACCCGCTAACATTACATCAGCGTCACCTCTCTCCACCAGCCTGTAGGCCTCCCCAATAGCGTGTAACCCTGTTGTACACGCTGTAGACACAGATAGGTTGGGGCCCTGCAAGGTGAGGCATTCCATTTAATGGGTAGGTGCACATTAACACAAGGGCAGACGACTCTCAAGTCAAAAGATTTTTCATGAAACTAAAGAGACATAAATGCTACCAACAAAACAGGTTTGAAACTATTATACAATCTGCTAACAAGATAAAACTGTTTTGCAATGATCATTGATATAATATTGCAAGAATAAACAAAAGTAATTGTGTAATTTGACAAGTGTTAGACAACTCCAGTCCTACTAAAAGGTTTTAAATTAGGTCTCTCCATTACTTTAGAAAAATGGGAAATTTTATGACCAACTTTTAGAGATCATAGGAAGCAGTTTCTTTGTTTGAATTAAGACCAACTCTTTATCTGGCAAGTGTGCAATGCTACTCAGCGAAAACATGGAACCATTTCCCAAATGCAATTGAATGTGGCAAGTAATCACCCTAAATCCGGTCTCTATACTGATGTGTCCAGACGCCATGTTTACTAGATTTCTGGGCATAAAGAACGGACTAACAGCACGAATCCCTTTCGTCTTTAGTAACTCTCCAGTATTTGATATTTCTTGCAGGTCTGACATGCCCATTCCCACGGAGACACCTGCGCAAACATAAACTACAACAGTTTAACTTCAGCTTTTGTAATTCATCAGCAGTATAAAAACACAGACTTGTAAACGAATAATCACTAATAAATCATCGTCTATAAAAAGATTTACCAGCTTCAAACTAGGCAATTGCTTGTGGACTACAGCTACGCTACATGTACATCTATGGGTTACCTACCAATTATTTCATACCGACCGGAAATAACGACAGGGTATTTCCCCTAATTTTCTTTCTACTTGCCATTTTCGAGAAATTCCGGTCAAAATCGCTGCATTTGAGGTGATAGTTAGCCGTAAAAAGATTTGCAAGCACAAAGAAGGGGCAATCAAGAACAGCCCTATTCAGATGAATATTTGCGCTCGAGAAACAATTTTATTTGAAACATTGAAACTGAGAGGAGTAATACGATTGGTTGAATCTTGAACTGCCTATCGTATTTTCGATCACAATCAAAACCTACCAATAGCTTAAACAAATTTTACCAACAGTTTTTGCACATTTCAACGGAAAAGGAAATAAGAAAAACCTCAATCGGTAGGCAATATTGTTACGTAATCGGGAGATGTACAGGAGGCTTTAGGGGTAGTACCAGAGAATTATTGCAATGATTTCCTTTGAGATTAGAGGTAGAAAGCATTTATTAGTCTAGTAACACAGGCCATTTCTCGATACCACCGGCACTTAAACCACCAGTTGAGACTAGGACTCACCACATCTGTGAAGTAAATGTTCATCTGTTGGTTTGTAGCCGCTATGAGCGACAGCTCTACGGGCTGCAGCAACAGCCAGAAGTATCGGCCTGGATTTTTCACGAAGATCTGCTTTTGAAAAACCAGCCAGCAGATCATCGTTGGAAACCACTCCCGCTACTCTACACGGTAGTCCATCCCATTCTGCAAGTAGTACAATACTAGCTGGAGCCATCCCTTGTTACACCGATTCACATCAGCCCGTCAATATTGTGTTCAACACTATATCAATCGTTTCATAATAACTTGTATTCAAGCTAGTATGTTTTAATCAAAAAAAACCCATTCTTCTATTCATTTGGGTGCTGGTTGGCAGCACATTGTACCATGCATTATTATTATTTTTTTTTAAATGCGTTTTGTGATTCGACAATACACAATGAGGCGACTTTGATTGAGATGTAACAGCAACACAATAATATAGCATCTGCATGTATTTTTTTAGTTACATTTTGCTGAATCGTGGTAGCATCGCTATTTCACAGCCAAAGTTTAAAATGAATTCAAATTATTAAAAATTGTACTGTCTTTAAATCTGTTTCACTCCTTGCTGTGTTGTGAAAAGTTGGGTAATGTATAGCATGGGCATTCCTAAGAGGCCCGAGTGGCACAAAACAGTCATACTAGCTGTTTTGTTCTGGGTGGAGTCCCTAGACCCAAACTTGGAGAATTGAAGAATGTTGATTAAGTAACAATGAGGCTATTCAGATTGTGGAGGGACGCACGTCCTGCAATGTTCTAGGAACGAAGCTGCGTTGAAAGAAACTGCAATTAGTGGAAAACACATGAGGAACTGACTGAGACACAGAGTGGGTAGGGTGAGCATTGGAGTGTTGAGTAGATGCTATTAATGGGTAGAAACTGTCAATCAGAGAATCAATATGTTCATTCCTTCTGTTTTGCATCTATCCGACAGCAAATGTAACCCTAAATTTTTTTGCATCACTCTCACCCTTGTCCTCTAAATTCAAAATAAATCTTATTGCTCTGCTCTAAACTCGTTTACGCTGATCGATATGTTTTATAAGATAGGAGTTTCATGCCTCATACGCTTATCATGGAACAGGCCTGCACAGCGACTTGTATGCAATAGTCTTAGCTTTAACTGGAGCCTTAAAAAGACTCATGATGAAATTGGCTTTTGAAATTATGGTGTTAATCGATGCATTTGCTCCAATCCAGGGAGCTGCAAATTTTAACATCTAGATGTTTAAATTCTTTAAACACAAACAAGGTTTCATCTCCCAAGCAGTACATGAGATCATTAGCTGGCCCAAATGGGATCCTTAGCTGCTGGCATTTCTTGATATGAAAACACATTTTCCAACTATTGGTTCATTTTTGGAGGCGAAGGAAGTTTGTCTGAAAGCGCCGCTGATCTGCGGGCATGCCAGTTTTCCTAAAGATCAGAACATCAACCGCAAACAACTTCATGTCTGAGTATTATATATCTCGCTGTGCATCATTGCTGTAGATCAAAAATGAAACCGGACCCAAGACTGAGCCTTGTGGTACACCAGAGGTCACATCAAGCATTTTTGAAAAACTCCATCCAAAATCGCTCATGGTAAAAACATGCAATCAATTTAATTAAGGTATCACGTCACGTATTATTATTTATTAATTATTGTAATTTTTATTATAATTATTATTATTAATTATGCTAAAACTACTACTCTACTGTGTTGTTTTTATCATAATAATAATTAAAGCAATTACTATTATTCTGTCCTACTAATTATGAAAATTTTCAACATCAACCGTCGTCATCATGTTCATCCAGTTTATTACTTCTACCACAATAACAACAAACAAACAAACCTTTTCCTTTCAGCTCTGCAATTCCTGTTTCTTTACCAATGACTCTGCCAAAAACTGTGGCCAAGTCAAGACCGAGACAAGTTGCAACCCCAATTCCAGTGACTACCACTCGCTTCTGGAAGATGCATTGCCTAGTCAATGAATTAGAAACCATGTTGTTCAGGTAATCAACAATAATAACAACACATAATTAATTAGTAAGTGTAGTGTTGGGGTGGGTGCAGTTGTTTGCATGCATCATCTTTTACAAAAAAAAAAATAGTGTGTGGCTATAAACTTCAAATAGTCTCTGATGATGGAGTGTCTCGTAATAAAAAATGTTACACAGGTTAATATAGCGAGCACCGTAAATAGTTTTAGTACACGCACCAAAATATGTTTTATGCCAAAAAGTTTCTTTATTCATTGCGGGGACTATGCATTTTCCGCAATCATTTTGATAACTACTGCCAGCTGAAAATGCACACAGAGTTGTTCTGCTTGACCGACCTTTGCCACTCTGTTGCTGTGACAAAACGACGCTTTTATTTTCTTATCGTCTGCCATTTTTAGCAGTTATTTAGAGGGTTCTGTCAATATTTGCTTAACAACCCAAACTGCTGTCTTAAAGATACACAATGTTTGCACTGGACTATATTCCAAATGGAAAAGCTGCCAGCTTAGCAGAAAGAGATCATACGGTGACTCATAATAATAGTAGTAACAGCAAAACTGTAACTAGAACCCGAAGCAACAGCATGACTTCCTCTGTTTCCGACGGCGTAAGAATCAAACCACCCCACACAGAAGGACATATAAAATGGCTCACCACGTTGTGAGTTTTTTAAATAGTTTTATAAATCATGTAATTTAAATAAGCTTATTGCCGTTATTATATCTGCGCTACATCATCTTGGTGATAGTAGTAATAATAATAGAATAGTAGTAGTAGAGTAGTGATCTTATTTTTATAATTCTTTGATTGATATAATAATAATAAATAACAATAATTATTATTATTTATTATAGTTAGCTAGTTAGTAATAGTATTCTTAGTGTGCAATAGTAGTATTCTTTTTAAGTATAAACAACATACGTTAACAATTGATCGATGTGCTTATTTTATTGAAAAAAAAAGTTATGCAGTTTAATTTTTTTATCATTACTTCACTCCCCTCTAAAACTGTAATGTTGTTTTACAAATACTATTTCTGTTTCACTTACACTAACTAAGAAGGATATGAGTTAATACACTGTTTTGTTTTGTAGAGAGTGTGGGGCTGAAGTCATGTGCACAAAATTTTCTGCTGATGGTGCTTTATTCGCTGTAGGTCTATCAAATGGACTAATTAAAGTAAGTTTGTTTGTTTGTTTCAAAACAAAAGTGCACAAATTTTTGTCAAAAAGATGTTATAAAATTTTCATATTATACCTTTCAGTTAACTCAAAGAGAGAATTTATGAGACTAAATAGTTGATTTCAAGGATTAAAATGCAGTCTATGTTTCACCGGCTCCTGTTTTATTTGTTTTTGTTATTAATAATTTAGCTTATATACGCCGACTTTTATGATGATAGCGTTGGAGCCGACCTTTTGTTTGTTTAACTGTTGTAATCCTTCATCAAACTCAGTTGAAGGAAATCCCCTCCAATACAAAAGAGATCAAGGTTTAACCATACAGTGGAGGAAGTTTCATTTGGCGATGTGTTAATAGACCAGAACGGTTAAAACAATTGCACATTCTATATTTATGTATATTATTCCGCAGATATTCCAGTCCGATGGCACACTAATCTACAGTCTGTCAGACAGCGATGTACTCAAACCCAAACTGCCGTGTACCAGCCTTCAGTTCATGCCAGCTCAGGCTGCCGATTCAGAAGATAAAAAAAGTGTACTGATTGCGACCTGTAAGTTTTTAGTTTATGTAAACATACGTGACATGTTTCTGATCGACCTTGATTATAAATATTTCCATATAATAATAGCATACCCTCTCATAGCTTATTAGGTGTGGTATGCTCAGCTAGTTTTCTACCGTCTGTAGATTGTGAGGGGTCTACTTTATAATGCGTCATCTACCTGTACGTTATGTAATAGATTATAGAGCCAAATATAAACAGATTTTTGTTGGAAATAAGCTGTTTGTAATAATGTATCTTTATTTTATTCAATTTTATAGAATGACTGTCAGCCATTACTTCTCAGTTTGTGATTGTTAGATTGGTGCTAGTAAACAGTAGATGTTATATGTGTGAAACGCTTCGTCAGTCCTGTAAACCAGAAACAAGATATTTATTGGAACAACATGTCAGCATTAGTTAGCAAGCTTTAGATTTATCTATGGTGGCTCAGAACGTTTTGCCTTTTGTGTTTTAAAACGTCTGAACGCTTTCCAAACTGTTTGAACGAATTTGAAATAGTCTGAACTTTTGCAAAAACTTCTGAACGCTGTGTAAAATCGTTCGTGAGCTTTGAAAATCCGAGCCGATTTGCTGATTCGCTCTATTCATCATAGATCTGGTCCATTTATGATGGATAATGTTTCTCCTAAACACTGAACAGTTGAATTTTCTTTAAATAAATAAATAGTGTTTTTTATTCATTAAATATTATTTGCTTTAAATTGTTTTAAATAATAAATACAACCTAACTGTAAATGTAAAAATTCATTTTAGAGATTATATTCAACAACATTTTTATACAGTTAATTAACTTGCTCTATGTCTTTTGATCGACGTCTATGTTGCTGAAGTTGTATAGAGGCTCTAAGTAAAATGATGACGATCGCTTTTGGTTCGAAAGCCATGTGCCTTGCAAACTTTTCCAGCTATTTCAAAATAGTTTAGACTATTTTAAAACACAGTTCAGACTATTTCAAAATAATTCATACGGTTTGTAAAGCGTCCATACGGTTTGTAATTTTCTAAATCATCTGGATCATTTCTAAGCCGTCTGAATTATTTGCAAGACAACTATACGGTTTGCAGATTTTACAACTATTGGACAGGAAATACAGTTTTATAGCATTAATCCCGCAACTGCTGAGGCCGACAATTAATTTATTATAACCAACAAGCCCGTTTTTAAACATAGTTTCATGGGCTATTTTACTACAATTACCCAATTATTTTCAATATAAAAGACGCTTTGCAAACCGTCTGGACTATTTCAAATCCGTTCATACGCTTTGAAAACGAAACCGTCTAACGTTATGAGCCACCATATTTATCTCCCTATATTACAGATGCTTCAGGCTTCATCAAGTTCTGGCATTACCAGACAGGTCAATGTTTGAATACTATCATGGAGTGCAAGCACAGTACAAGGCAGTGCCTATGCTCTAGTTTCAGTAATTCTGGTGACAGGCTGGCTGTTGGGGGTGCTGACCCTGCCATCAATGTCTATGATACGACAACCAAAAAGAAAATTGTTACACTGGAACCGAGGTTGGGCAACTAAATTTTAATCATTTCTTTTTGAATTTAGTCATATTAAATTAATTATTTATTTGAACGGATTGAGTGTCAGCAGTCGGACCATTGTAGTATCATTTCTAGTGTTAGTTCAAGTGACCAGTACTGCAGACTAACTGTCACCGCTAAAATTTGCCCACATTTTTTGCGCAAACAATGCAGTTAGGCCAGTACCTGCCGACCAGCCCCAGCACAACGTTTTCATGATCAACACAGTTCGACCACCAACTTAGCTGTCCAGCCACCAAGGGAAACAACTTGAATCTTCATAGCCCTTTTGAATTCTCTTAAATTTCTAATATTTTTTTGTAAATTCAGTAAAACATTTGATTCAGAATTTTTCTTAAAAACCGTTGCCAGTTTTCAACACAAGCTTCTTTTTAATTAAATTATTAACTAAATGTTTTACATCTATGTATTTATTTGCAGAACAATTATTTTCTAATATTACGTATACATGATGAATAAACTTTATTATTTGTCAAAGAAATAAATTTCTACTGGTTCAATGAATAGGAAACAAGGTCAACTATTCTTTTCCATCTAATTTTAATACTACTTCAAATGAAAGGGAAAGTTATCTCCTCTGGTTTTTTAGGAAAACTGAAACAAAATGACAATGGTGCAGTTTTATAGCCTCTAGCTAAACTGCGCTGTCGTGCACCCAATGCGTGGGCGACTTTAGCTTGGGCACAGCTCGTCCGCTGTAGGCAGGACCTTGAATAATGGTACTTACCAGAGCGGCTGTCTCATACCTTGAGCTATGTATGTAGTAGTATGTATGTATGTAGTTGTAAAGTCACCCTGCTATTTTGCTGCGGTATTTCGGAAGCAGTAAACTAGTATATATTTTGGGGCTCAATGGCCTGATTTTTGGAATTGAGGAAAAAGGTTTCAGATATTGGCAGAGTTAGAGCTGGGATTGAACCAGTGACCAGCACCTGATCATCAACCATTGAGTTACCAGCACACCACAGCTAGATGTAGTACTATGCTCTACTCTTTGTATCTGTATTGGTCTCTCACAGACATGACAGCTGGTGTATTTTCCATTGCAGTGACAGCAGAGATGTTATGAATGGTCACAGGTTAAGAGTGTTCTCTATGCAGTACCACCCTAACGACCCCCACATGCTCGTCTCTGGTGGCTGGGATGATACCATCCAGGTACGGTTTGGTTTATCGACAAGTGCTTTGCATTCTATCCACGTTAGCAAAAGTTGTAGTTTGTCAAGCACGGCATATTTTTAAAGGACTATGAAAACATATTGATTTGCTTGCTCACTGGCTATTAAGTTGTAATAAGCAGACTAAAGTCCATGTAATGTTTACTTTTACATGTGCGCTTAAGTTGAAATATTCAATATCAGTACTCGGTGTCATTGCCTTTTTTGTTTACTAGCCAAGTGTTTAAGCGCTGCCCCAGCTTGTGCCTGTTTTGATCACCTAGAATTGTAGGCTAATGTAGTTTGGTTGCAGGCGTACAGGTGCCCAGTGTCAATCTGATGATTAGGGATCTAGATATAGACTGGGCTCCTGTGAAATGTTTTTACCTACAACCCATTTTGGTTAACAAAAATTTTATTGGACTCATGGCAATAACTCCATAGTAAATATTCAGTCGGTTTGGTGTTGGCTACTTTTATTCTCACTCCAGACCCTACCCCCTCCACACACTTCCACCTTAGCAGACCCTACCCTCTCCACACACTTCCACCTTAGCAGACCCTACCCTCTCCACACACTTCCACCTTAGCAGACCCTACCCCCTCCACACACTTCCACCTTAGCAGACCCTACCCCCTCCACACACTTCCACCTTAGCAGACCCTACCCTCTCCACACACTTCCACCTTAGCAGACCCTACCCCCTCCACACACTTCCACCTTAGCAGACCCTACCCCCTCCACACACTTCCACCTTAGCAGACCCTACCCCCTCCACACACTTCCACCTTAGCAGACCCTACCCCCTCCACACACTTCCACCTTAGCAGACCCTACCCTCTCCACACACTTCCACCTTAGCAGACCCTACCCCCTCCACACACTTCCACCTTAGCAGACCCTACCCCCTCCACACACTTCCACCTTAGCAGACCCTACCCCCTCCACACACTTCCACCTTAGCAGAACCTACCCCCTCCACACACTTCCACGTTAGCAGACCCTACCCCCTCCACACACTTCCACCTTAGCAGAACCTACCCCCTCCACACACTTTCACGTTAGCAGACCCTACCCCCTCCACACACTTCCACCTTAGCAGACCCTACCCCCTCCACACACTTCCACCTTAGCAGACCCTACCCCCTCCACACACTTCCACCTTAGCAGACCCTACCCCCTCCACACACTTCCACCTTAGCAGAACCTACCCCCTCCACACACTTCCACCTTAGCAGACCCTACCCCCTCCACACACTTCCACCTTAGCAGACCCTACCCCCTCCACACACTTCCACCTTAGCAGACCCTACCCCCTCCACACACTTCCACGTTAGCAGACCCTACCCCCTCCACACACTTCCACCTTAGCAGAACCTACTTCCTCCACACACTTCCACCTTAGCAGACCCTACCCCCTCCACACACTTCCACCTTAGTACTTTCTCAGTAACACAATCTTTCTAAAGTTTGGGGAAAAATATTGCAATGCATAGGATATTTTTCAATATTCAAAACTGGTGTACTCTAGCAGCTCCATTTTGAATTAAAAGAAAAATTTTCAACAAATAACTGAGTAAAAGTCGCGAGCACAAAAACTTATATTGTGTTTTTCTCATGTTTTCTCCCTAAAATTTTACTACTCTCTCATCATATTCCCTTAGGATTAATTGATTTTAGTTCTTTCTAAGTGTATGTAATTGGCTGGTTGCTTGTATGTGTCTCAAGTCAGAAAGTGTCTGTTTTCCGTATGGCAGTTCTGGGATGATAGGACACCTCATGCTGTTAGACGTATATATGGCCCTCACATCTGTGGAGATGCTCTGGATATCGATGGTGTACACAACCACGTGGTAACAGGTTCTTGGAGAAAAAACAACGTACTTCAGATCTGGGATATCGCTTCTGGAACTAAGATTAAAGATGTGCCTCAGGATGCTCTACATAAGTGTATGGTAAGTATTGGCCTGTAGATACTTAGGTATAAGGCTCGGTTTACACTAGTACGCTACGAAATACGGTAAAAAATCGTAACAGCTACGGTTCTGTACTGCTCCGCATCAAAGTACCTGTTTAGACGATCGTTTGTCTGGAGCATTAGTTCCGCATTCATATGAAAACACCTTGGGCCCCGTTTCAGTTTTGAGGCAATACGGAACCGGTATTGGTGCGAGCTTATCTAAACAGCTAGCGTTTTTGCTGCAAACTTCAGTGTTCACATTTTTATAAATGTGTGTAGATTGAAAATTCATGCAACAAAGTAACAAGATTGGGTCAATTTGGAACAATTGATTAAAATCTGGTCACTAGCTAAGTGATTAGTGATACTTAATGAATGTCTATGATAATCACTTAGCTAGTTCCAAATTGGCCCTTTCCACTGTCAATCTTGCAACTGAGAAAAAAACACAGGTTACCGAGCCTGAGATCACCTAGCGCAGCAGTCAAACACCTTAACCATTACACCAACTAGATATCTCTACGAAACAAGGAAAGCAAGCATGTAAAAAGTATAGAGACTGTTTTTTGTGTAGCACCATTTTGAAAATGCTGTCCCCAAAGAAGCTGGTACTCAACCCCAGGCGAGTCCACTCAGCGGACTAGTTACTATCACAAGTTGTCTTCAAATACATGTATGTGTTTATTTCAGCTGTACTGCTGCCAATGGTTAGGTAAGGATTACATCATTTGTGGAGGAAATGAACAGAACATGGCAAGGATAATCGACAGAGGTACTCTAAATGTGAGTTTTGTTGTTGACTTTTGACTCGAATGTTTGGTATTTCTGCACATGTGCTTTTGTTTGAAACTATGCTGTCATTTATTGATTGGTGGGTTAAGTTAGTGCTGCCAACTGGGTAGTTCATTGGCATTTGTCCAGATTGTAGCTTTTATCTCCCCGCATTTACAAACAACCCTGATAAGTTGCAATTAAACTCTTCAACTGCCAAACAACCAATTAATTCTCTTTGGCAGTCCCTGTAGTTACCTTGAATTCTAATCAATACTGGCTAGCTAATCACCGACGTCACAAATTTACATTGCTCGCCTTCAAATCAATTTTAAGGCCAAAATACTCACAGAAAAAATGGTGTTCCGTTTTAGACTGTGGCCCAAGTAGTTGACCTTGACCAAGGCGTCTATGCCATAGACAATGACAGGCAAGGTAGCCTTCCCAAGATAGTAATAGGTGCTGCCACCAGCGTTTTGTTGATGAAACAGGAGAAGAGAGTTTAGATGATTTTACGCTGCCGGCTGACTCCATCCTTCTCCAATACTCATTGATTATTTATTTGTAGTTTTCCCCCCTAGTTGTTATAACTTTTTATTTTTAGTCATCGTTGGAGTAGAACAACTCCCAACTTCATATAAAAATCATCTATGACTGTCTGTGTGCAGTTACATTTTAAATTTCTATCCATTCACAAGTATTGTTAAAATATTGCTATTCTGAAGAGATCATTGTATATTCCATGACAAAATATGCTTGTATTCCGTCCTGTAAGCGTTACCTACATAAAATTTATATAACAAGAGTGTTGATAGTCTCAAGGTAGCTGATGTGATAGACCATATGCTGAAAGAGCGTTAAGTGAACCTCCTTCCCTGTTTTTGCCTGCTCTTTCTCTTTATTGCTTTGCTGATGTCGCAAAAGTCAAATATTTTGTAATAAAGTCTCGTGTGATACAATGTGTTTTTTTGCAGCGGATAAAGTTTGATACCAATACAAGAATACAATACTTTTACGCAAGAACTTTGTTTTTTGTTTCAAAGTTAAATTAGATCATTGCTCTAATGAAACCATGCGTAAATTATTCATTGATTCAATTTTATATGAAGTCATAAACAAGTTTATTTCTAAACAACTTTGTAGGCTGAGTGAATGACTTGGTATGTTGATATAATAACAAAGTTTGTACAAAGCAGTGATTGTCTGTTCTATTTGTTCAGGAAACAATTATTAAAAAATTATTAATGCACTCACTAAAGTCAACATAACACGTCTGTTTTCATTAGTTATCAATCTTATCAAGGTATCAGATTGGTTGTGGCTCAAAAGCAATGTGCTTAAATACACTCCGGTCACATAACTCAGAGCTGGGAGTGGTTACATGTTCTAAAGAAGGAAAATGGTGGAAGAGTGCAGAGTTAGAAGTACTGATGATCTCTTAAAAGTACAAGTAGACACATGAACAAAGTAATTCCAAGAGCAGTCGCCTCTCTGGAGGGTTTTGGCTTCTCAAATTGCTCAACATGGTCAGATAGGGATTTGAGATTAAACAAAGACTCCATGACTAGTAAATGAGCCCCTCCAAGAGTTTTTAAATCTTGTATTATATATGGTATACATGTATGTATTATATATGGTATACATGTATGTATGTATTATATATGGTATACATGTATGTATTATATATGGTATACATGTATGTATTATATATGGTATACATGTATGTATGTATTATATATGGTATACATGTATGTATTATATATGGTATACATGTATGTATTATATATGGTATACATGTATGTATGTATGTATTATATATGGTATACACGTATGTATGTATTATATATGGTATACATGTATGTATTATATATGGTATACATATATGTATTATATATGGTATACATGTATTATATATGGTATACATTCATGTATTATACATGTATGTATTATATATGGTATACATGTATGTATTATATATGGTATACATGTATGTATTATATATGGTATACATGTATTATATATGGTATACATGCATGTATTATACATGTATGTATTATATATGACATACATGTATGTATTATATATGGTATACATGTATGTATTATATATGGTATACATGTATTATATATGGTATACATGTATGTTAGCTACTACTTGGCGGCTGTTACATTGTTAATTTCTAGACCTACCGATTACTTACGATAGATTATAATGAAGATTCTTTACTGGCTGTCAGTTCATAATAGTAAAATCAATGTTATTAGCTTAAAAAAATAATACAAAATAAAACCGTGAAATGCACGAAGTTTCTAGAAGTGATGGCATAATACGACTGCAGGGGAGATTTGTATCTTGTTGTATAGTATTGTTGTTACTTACTTCTGTTCCAGCAAGTAAATACCCAATCGTTAAATGAACTGTCAGGTTTGACCAATCACTACATAATTTTTCCGTTGTGATAGAATATCAGACTTTAACAGGTGATGGTTAGTCTCCATGATTATCTTTGTAGAACCAAAACCACAATTTATATGAGGTGAAATAAGGCAGTGAGTTTCAATTAATAAAGACAAAATATGTATATTATAGCAAAACTTTTTCAATAAAATACATCGTATGTAACATAATTTTTTTAAAAATTCATACAACTTTCTTATTTGTAGAATAAATTGTTTCACCAGAGTAATCACACGCAGTGAATGTACTGAAGTTTAAAGAGAGAAGACAACTCAGAACTAGTAGACAGTCTTTCAAAAAGAATTTTCACAAAATACTACAGTTTTACAGAAAGTTCTACTTTTGTACAGGGGGGTATATTTACACATTCAGTTCTTTCTAGATACACTTAAATGGTCGTTACATCTCCGTCGAATGATACGACAGTTTTCTCATTGGAGTCGGTGGCCTGCACTATCTCCATAGTGAGAGATTCACTGGTCCCCTCACTCGCAGTGTGGGTGGTATTCTGCTCCTCCAGTATCCTATCGCATTCGTCACAATACCACTGGTAGCCCCGAGGCTTGGGGGACTTCTTAACAGGAGGGTCAAGGCAAGCAAAGTGGTACCAGTGCAGACATTCGTCGCATCTGTAAACAGGAAGTACTCATTCTCTTTAATAAATCATGCAGCAACAATACTGAGATGCGAGTTGTTTTGTCTAATTAGATTGTTAGAGTTGTTCTCCTTTTTCAGAATATTTGCACTAAAGCGAACTGGGAAAATGTCTATTAAAAAGTAATACGATATTTAAAAAAGTTCCATATTCTAAATGAAAGAAATCAAACGCAATGAATACAATTGTATTAAAATTCTCCTTGAAATATTCACGATAACTTTTTGAGTCGCCAATAAAAATAAATATTAAAAAATGTAAATAATGACAATCATCATTCATTGAAAGTTATTACTTACGAATAACAAAAGTTGATGAAAAAAAAAGAAGAAATAAGGATTTACACAGCGTTATTTTTAGCGGACTGGTTTTCAAAGCAATTTCTATTTGAGAGAAGGCAACTCTAATACATAGGCTTTCACTGCATTGGACAATACAGTGACAACACCCATTCAACCAGACAAATGAAGCCACAAAATTGTACAGCCAACCCACCTCACCGCATTTCCGCCATTACATTCCTTATTACACGGTTTACAAGATCCAGTCTCTAACACTTTGGACTTCCTACCCAGTTTTATAGGCGATGTTTGATGAAAGGAGGTGGCAGATGATGACATATGAGCAGTGTCAGCAGGTGACAGCAAGTGCTCAGTGACAGCATTATCTGTCTCCATCTGCAGATAAAAATTGAACAAGACTTTAAGATATCTGAAGTTTCGTTGCTACTCACTACATATTCACTACAATATATATTTGAGGGAGGATAACTCCAGCATTGTAACAGCTCACTTCCGTTGGGGTGAACGCGGTAGATGCATTGGACGTGTCCAGCACATCTGCTATGTTCTCTTTTTCCTGTAAAACTTTTTCATCATTTGCTTTGCTGTCCTGAACACTTGTTTCAGCAACAGCAGCAACAGCAGCAACACCGACAAATGTATGTGCAGTTTTTTTCTTGGTCGCGACTTTTTTCGGTCCCCTTATTCGCTTTTTAGGCCCGGCAATCTTAGCAACACCTGTGGACACTTTGGGGCCAGTTCTAGCACGCTTCCTAGCTCTGTTTGCCGGGTTCCTCTACAAGCAGAGCTGACAATAAAAAAATAAAAAAAAACTTGATTAGTTGATGTTTATTGGCTAAAATATTTTTTATTCTTCAGGAAAACTTGCCTGAAAAGTAAAACAATCTTTTAAAAAATATCAATGAAACCGATAAATACAATGAACAACAATAAAAACAATTTTTCAAACGACAAAAATTTTATGTCTTACTCAAACCAACAGCTTTTCTCTACCAAATGGCTGAGAACCTACCCTAAATTTTTCAACAAAGAGTTTTAGCTCGGGCTGAAAAAATTTATCAGGCTCTCTAACGATCTGTCTGAGACGCCTGGGAGCATCTGTATCCACATCTTCTACTGTCTCGGCTGGCACTTCATGGTTCTTATGATCACATATGGAGCACACCCTGTCCAGGAATAGAAAAAAATTATAGAGCAACAAGTTTTTAAACGAAAAAAAATAAGTGTTTGTCTAAAATGAAAAACCACCAAGCATTTTCTCACAAGACAAGCTAAAAAAAATGGGGCCTGCGACAATCTTTCTCGCATGTCATTTGGTGATGCAAACAGCTCGCGAAACTTGCTAAGCCAATTTGAAATATATATAAAATGTATTTTTTTATTATAATAAATAACAATAGATGTCATTGAAGCATCTAAAGAATTTTTTAAAACCATATTTGAAACCCTGAATGCTGACAGCAAATGTGTTGTTATAGACGAATAGTATTTGCTTTTACAACCTCAGAAGTTTTTGATAATTTGTAAGTTTCTTACTGGGACAGTTATAAACTATAGTTATGACAGAAAAATTATTTTAATGGAGTTGTCTTTTTTACACGAGTTAACTCCAGTGTAAATTCGTTGTTGTCTTCTTTAGGGGAAGTACTACGTTGCTAAGTCATTTGGTACTGAAAACTCTAGCGACTCCTGGCATATGTACTCTTACAAGTGCAGCATCTATCATTAATGTACAAATTAATTTGATTATCAATCAGGTATAAACTAAATATAACCAAATAATTATCTCTTGACCTTCAGATGGCCTTTATTTTAAATTAAACTACTTACCAGCCACAGAGTTTAGACTTTTTCGGCATGCGAGTGAGGGGAGGATCTAGACAGTAGAGATGATAATAGTTATAGCACTGATCACACTTGGCTAATAGATGTTGCTCTTTAGTGCTACTGCAGATACCACACGGGTTGGTGCTGTGTCCCCCCTTCTTAGTAACCATTGCTGTGGGAGACATCAGCTTTGTTGTGGGTTTGTACTTCTCAGGAATGTTAATCTACAGCAAAAACTGAGCTATACTACCAAATGGTTTTTTCGACTTTTTCTTGTGAACAGGTGTAGTCTGTGGTCATTGACTAACGAACCAGCACAAAACACTAAAGTCTCAGACTACGAATACAATTCTTGGACTATGCGTACCTTAGAGTCAGAGAGGAAATGCAATGCAGAGTAGATATCATATCCAGCCTGCCTGCTCTCTTCATGGCAAGTCTGTAGTTCCTTTATAGACATCCGTAGCTGTAACGGGTAAATGAACACTTTTTCTATGAATCAATGATTTAGTTACAAGTCTTTTTTATCCTTTCAATAAAACTTTTTATATTACACAGAAATTCACCTGACAACAAAGTTTAAAATATCAAAATATGTATTAGTAAAGATAAATTTTTATTATCTATTATGTACAGGTGATTAGTGAAGCATCAAACTTCTGAGTTATCTAGTATTTGTCAAAAACAACGACCCAAAATCTCAAAATCAACCTTCACCCTATCAGGGATATTAAAGATGAAGGTGTTGTGCCATTGAATATTGACAAACAAATTGATCAATTTTTTTCATGTGACTTTGTAACAAAAACTTTTTTGCGGAGTTGTGCTCTCGTTCACAATAATTTATAGAAGATGATTTGAAAAGAATTTCAGATTGATACACAACCAATCATATAGAGCCATAAAACTAATTAGCATGGAAGGATAACTCCTCAAGTGCAGCCACTTCGAAAGCAGCAAAATACAGGATTGCAAATGTTTTATGTTCCGAGGTAATTTATTGAGTTATGACGTTTATTTGCTGTTGATAAATCTGCTATTGTGTACACACTAACACCTAGAGGAGATGTGACAAGACCTCTTCCTCAAAAACTGAGGCTAATTTTTAATTATCAAACGATTGAAATGAACATGTTCTAGTATTCATCAGTGAAGCAAAGACGTATTGGTCAAATTTTGGATTCAATTCTGCTCAACACTAATAACAATAATCAATTCCGTATCACACATTATTTGACTTTAAAATATTAAGCGAACGTAAAATTAAAATAAAATATACTTTTTAGAACCAATAAAAATAGATATGAGCAAATTCATGATTATCTCTAGTAATTTATAATCAGTTATGGAGCACTCGTTGAAAAAACTGCAAATTAAGAAAAAATACCATAAGAAATCAATGACTGAAGACATAAACCACATATAAGCAATAATATCAGTACCATATACAGGTAATGCATACAGCAGTTTAGAGCGATACAGCAATGGCTGCCAATAAACTGTGAAGGGTAAGTACAAGTATATATAACAGTAAACGTACCTTCTCTACCTGCTCACCCAACTTCTTCTCTTGGCTTTTTAAACTTTTGGTTTGTTTCTCAGAGTCTGAATTCAGTTTCTTCAGAGAATCTATCTTTGATGTTCTTTCTAAATATAACGTATAGAAGTAACGTATATAATATATAGAAGTAACATATATAATATAACATTATAGAAGTGACGTATATAATATAACGTATAGAAGTAACGTATATAATATAACGTATAGAAGTAACGTATATAATATAACGTATAGAAGTAACGTATATAACATAACGTATAGAAGTAATGTATATAATATAACGTATAGAAGTAACGTATATAATATAACGTATAGAAGTAACGTATATAATATAACGTATAGAAGTAACGTATATAATATAACGTATAGAAGTAACGTATATAATATAACGTATAGAAGTAACGTATATAATATAACGTATAGAAGTAACGTATATAATATAACGTATAGAAGTAACGTATATAATATAATATATAGAAGTGACGTATATAATATAATGTATAGAAGTAATGTATATAATATAACGTATAGAAGTAACGTATTTAATATAACGTATAGAAGTAACGTATATAATATAACGTATAGAAGTAACGTATATAATATAACGTATAGAAGTAACGTATATAATATATCGTATAGAAGTAACGTATATAATATAACGTATAGAAGTAACGTATATAATATAACGTATAGAAGTAACGTATATAATATAACTTATAGAAGTAACGTATATAACATAACGTATAGAAGTAATGTATATAATATAACGTATAGAAGTAACGTATATAATATAACGTATAGAAGTAACGTATATAATATAACGTATAGAAGTAACGTATATAATATAACGTATAGAAGTAATGTATATAATATAATATATAGAAGTAACGTATATAATATAACGTATAGAAGTAATGTATATAATATAACGTATAGAAGTAACGTATATAATATAACGTATAGAAGTAACGTATATAATATAACGTATAGAAGTAACGTATATAATATAACGTATAGAAGTAATGTACATAATATAACGTATAGAAGTAATGTATATAATATAATGTATAGAAGTAACGTATATAATATAACGTATAGAAGTAACGTATATAATATAACGTATAGAAGTAACGTATATAATATAACGTATAGAAGTAACGTATATAATATACGATATCAGATAAAATACACTCATAGCATCTAAAACACAAAACGAAATAATAGAAAACGTAAGCGATAAAGGGAGACAACTCACGCTCATAGTAGGAGGCAAAATCAACACTGAGTGCAGGCGCTACATAAGACTTTTTAGTGGAAATTTCTTTCTGTTGCTGAGTCTTTGTGCCCTGAATGAGTGGGAGAAAGTACTAGTTACTAAATGTGCCGTCTAATACCAACTAGCTACACAAGAGGTGTCCGTACTTACAGGGACAACTCCTAGTAGCTCCGCCTTCCTCAGTAAACTACTGACTGCACTGGCGCTGGAGGATATGGACCTCGAAAGTTTGTTTGGTGGAACTGTATGAAATATATAATGATACAACATGCAACAGTGATGAGACAACCAATCACAAGCAGGCATACATACCTCAACCAATCACAAGCAGGCATACATAACTCAACCAATCACAAGCAGAACTACATAACTCAACCAATCACAAGCAGACATACATACCTCAACCAATCACAAGCAGAAATACATAACTCAACCAATCACAAGCAGAAATACATAACTCAACCAATCACAAGCAGACATACATACCTCAACCAATCACAAGCAGGCATACATAACTCAACCAATCACAAGCAGAACTACATAACTCAACCAATCACAAGCAGACATACATACCTCAACCAATCACAAGCAGGCATACATACCTCAACCAATCACAAGCAGGCATACATAACTCAACCAATCACAAGCAGAACTACATAACTCAACCAATCACAAGCAGGCATACATAACTCAACCAATCACAAGCAGAACTACATAACTCAACCAATCACAAGCAGACATACATACCTCAACCAATCACAAGCAGAAATACATAACTCAACCAATCACAAGCAGAAATACATAACTCGACCAATCGTAAAGACATTTACCCCAAGCAGGTGGACGCCTGGCTTCAGCTTCTCTGAATTTCTTTTTGAAGTGCTCCAACCTTCGTTTGGTTCTTTGCTACAAATCACAATATACAGTGATCCAAGCGATTCACAAACACACGCTGATTGTATCAAGTGACTTACAACGGGAAATAACAAAGTATATGAAACCAGCGCTACATACCGAGACGGGACGGTTACATTTGGTAGCCCTAAAATGCTTAACATGGCTGCTTAGAGCCAGGAAGTTACGTTTCTTATGTTTGCTAACGAGTTTATCTCCGTGCATCCTGCAGTGGGCATAGAATGGGTCTGCTATCTCCTACAATAGCGTATTACAGCTCTTTGGTGATGAAGGAAGGACAGGAATTGTACAAGAAGCTGTCAGCATCGACCATTCATGTACACTGGAGTAGATTTATGTAACTTGAGACGCGAGGTGCCATTACTTACCTCATCAAGAGCTGCTTCAGAGAGAAGGCCCTGTTTCTGTGCACTACAACAGACTTGGACTACTACAGGCTATTTGAAACAGGATTATTAAGAGTATTTGCGACCTCTGTTCACCGAACACATTGCAATAAAAAATAATCAGACTGGCAATAAATTTAATCAATAAATAATCATTTGGTTCGGAACTCGTGGGTCAACAAAAAGTAGCTCACTGAATAAAAATAAATAATCAGCAAGTATTTATTTATATTGTTCGTAGGTCGTGAATGAAATTTAACACTAAATAAATAATAACGAGTGAGTTGATTATTTTCATTTTCATAGACTGGTTTTATATCCTTGAAAATTAATTGACAATAATTGCAAGCGTTCAAAATTCACTAAATTAAAGGGCAGCTTGATAAACTATCCCAGTTTGTAGCAGTTCAAATTTTATCATTTTCTTGATTATTTTGAAAATTGGGACTTATCTTTTTTACTATTTGTTCGGTAAACTATAACATTTCATTGAGTAATTATGTTGTTCTAAACTAATGTTTCATTGCATGCGTGACGTATTGAATTACGAACACCTATTATTTTTTGTATTTTGTTCGACGAGCAGGTCGCGAATACCGTTATTATCTTTGATATATGTAGAAAAGAAAACTATATAATCTATACCATCCACCCTCCCCGCAGACCATAATACAAGAAGAGTGGCTGAGGCTAAGAGAATATCACCTTACCAGGTAACGTGGAAGAAATTGCGACACATTCCAGCATCACAACCAATGCAGACGCCGGTGTAGCTGTAGTTCTCATCCTCACATAGACTGCATTCCTATAGCACAGACATAGATATACAATCACTGCGCTATATCGCCATCATAAACTCATTTATATGACTAGATAACCTCTTTCAGTAGTTTGTAACTAACCTTAGCTCCCCATTTCGTGTAAGGCATCTCTAAAAGAGTGACATTGGTTAGTTTCTCTGTATTACCAAAGGCTACAGCTGGCACATACAGAGCACATATCAAGTGTACCCATCTACAACAATTAAACATTCATACTGTGAAATCACGTAAAAATACATGACAAAAAGATAACATGATATTGGTATTCTGACAGTAATGTATAAACACATCACAAGTTGACAAATATATAGATCGGTCAGATGGTGAGCTATATACAGTTTTAGGTAAAACTCAACATAACAAATGGCCTAACAACCAACCTGCCAGCATAACAAATGGTCTAACAACCAACCTGCCAACATAAAAAATGGTCTAACAACCAACCTGCCAACATAACAAATGGTCTAACAACCAACCTGCCAACATAACAAATGGTCTAACAACCAATCTGCCAACATAACAAATGGTCTAACAACCAACCTGCCAACATAACAAATGGTCTAACAACCAACCTGCCAACATAACAAATGGTGTAACAACCAACCTGCCAGTGTCTGTTTGTT
Source organism: Cryptosula pallasiana (assembly GCA_945261195.1). Taxonomy (NCBI): domain Eukaryota; kingdom Metazoa; phylum Bryozoa; class Gymnolaemata; order Cheilostomatida; family Cryptosulidae; genus Cryptosula; species Cryptosula pallasiana. The sequence goes on along the minus strand of OX183137.1, from coordinate 12,505,972 downwards.
TGAAGATACCAAACTGGTTGGGGCAGAGTTCACAAGTCTGTAACATAGAGATACTTGTATATGTATAAAATAGTAAATGATAGATATAATTATGTAATTTTTATAGTAATGGATAGAAAAAACTTATAAATAACATAATAATAAATATAAATGTGGAACTTCTGTATGGTAATAAATAATAAAACAAAATGTATAATTTGCATACAAAAGTTAATCATATATATATTATTAAATAATAATAAATACAAATATAATGATGAATAATACAAGTTTTACTGACGGGGACAACTCCAGCCTTGCAGGGATCGCAGAACCAGGGTTCAGTACTTTCAGTAGACATATCACTATGCACAGAGAGTACATCCTCCTCTATAGTACCATAGCAGCCCTCGTGCACAAGTATACCACATCCATCGCACTCTACTATCTCATCCTCAGCACTGCGTACAGTAACAGTAGACCAATCAGGTGATAGACATTTCAAGTTATTGACCAATCAGAATATAGATCATCATCTGAAACTGGTTCATGATTGGTGAAATATATAGCAGAGCAATCAAATGAGCTAATCAATAATAAACCAATCAGTGACATAGAACCTCAAATCCATCAGATATTCGCAAACCAAGTAGTAAACCAATCATATGCAGTGATAAGCTAATAGTCCAATCAAATGCAAAAAAAAGCCTAATATACCAACCAAACACAATAAAAAGCTAATGGACCAATCAAATACAACTAAAAGCTAATGGACCAATCAAATGCAAAAAAAAGCCTAATATACCAACCTAGTGACCCTGTAGGGAGAGATACGCTAATGAGCCACGTGCAATCGGCTAGGGATCCAAACATTGAATTAACGCGATCACGCTTATATATGCTATCATTGCGGTTGAAGTACATGCTCCAACAAATCATTTTTTCATTTCTCACAAAACCTTTAAACTTAAAAAAAATTATGGGGAAATGAGAGAAAACCTTTTTATCTACCAGGAAAAATAATAAAAATGTCACAAATCAACTTGGTTTAGGTATTTTTGATAACCTGATTATTTGATCGTAATATCTTTTGGCAGCGCAGCTTTATTGTTTATATACAGAATATAGCTTTGTTTACGATAATAAATAAAACCGCGAAGTCTAGTAGCAAATAGTTGTTTATTGTTGTTATTCAATATTATTGTTATAATTAATAGATACTACACCAGAAAAATTGATTTGCCTGGTAAGGTTCAATTTTTTAAATAATAATAATTATAATATGGAATTAATTGTATTGTTTGTGCTGAATAATAATAATAATAATAATAATAATAATAATAACAAAACACTGCAATTTAATAAAAATGTAATTATTTATTATTAGATGAATAATGAAAATAATATTGAAATTGTTTTAAAGTATAGGTCATATTACATCGTATTACATTTTATTATATAAGATGGGATAATAATAATTATTATTGGTCACCTTTACACATTTATTTTGGTTTTCAATTATTATTAACAACAACCATCACTTTATTAAAAAGCTTCAATTATTTTTTATTTATTACATTCCAGGTGTTTTATAAGCATTTCTGATCATAAAACTTTACAATGGAGGATAATAGATTTATCGTAGCAAATTCTGTACCAAAGTTACCGTAATAACAATGGTGTCAATCTGGATCCCTGGACTTTGGCCCTTCATTAGTCCAAATTTAGAGTAACTTTGTCATACAAAAAAAATATCACTGCTTGTAGCAGAATGTTTTCTTTATTTTCCCAATGAATTATTGAGATAAGTTTTTGCAGCAAAAAGTTATAATTTATTTTGTGAACCCTAGTATTTTGGCGTAATGATAACTTATATAAAATTTTGACCGGAAACAGTTTTGTTTGTAACCCAAAAGCCGTTGCACGTGCGTTTTATACTGCGCAATGATTGGCGTATCTCTCTATACAGGGTCACTATACCAACCAAACACAATAAAAAGCTAATGGACCAATCAAATACAACTAAAAGCTAATGGACCAATCAAATGCAAGAAAAAGCCTAATAAACCAATCAAACACAATAAAAAGCTAATGGACCAATCAAATACAACCAGAAGCTAATGGACCAATCAAATGCAAGGAAAATAATCCAATCATATAAACACAATGAACTCACCAAGAGCTGCTGAGGCAAACACAACAAACTTTCATTTCCACACGTAGTTTGGGAGCCGTCACAGTAGGAGTGACTTTCTCAACACTCTCCTCTTCACCAGAGCTAATTCCTTCTTCTGAATCTTCATCACTTCCAGAATCTGCGGACGAAGCTAACAAATGAAGTAAGTTTGACTTCAAACAATGAAAATGATTTCTGAGGGTTAAAATAACAAACAAGACAAATCGGTTGATTCTCTTTCATTGTATAAATGAATATGCATAAACCTTTAGGTGCGTTGTCTGTATTCTTCTCTTCATCCATAGTAACAAAGGCAGCGGTTGAGTCATCGCTGCCGACATCATCATCACTGTCAGCACCTGGCTTGAACTCATAGTCACTATCTGTATCGTCGTCATCTGACATTCCAAAGTGTATTTGCATGAGATGTTGTTCTACTGGCTTCACTCTTCTCTTTGACGGATCTCGCTGTACTGCAATGATAGAGAGCAGCAACTGTCAATTCTTCTGGATAACTCCGTAGATTGCTCAGCCCTTGCGCGCTGACACGTCCCTTACGCAAAGGAGAGCAACAAATGCTCAACACTACTAGAGTATATCACACACGGACTCACACATAGTCTTGTAAAGAAATGCCACATCAGCAGGGCTATTGTCATCTGCCTTTTTACTTTTCTTTTCATTGTTGGTAGTTTCTCCGGCCCCAACGTCACTACTGGACGCTTGGTCCATGGTAGCGCAGTGATCGGTGGCTAGGTGAGTAGTACAACTGGAATAGAAATCATACATTTCGAGTAAATGATTTGAGATAAGTCTATTCTTAGGCATACAAGAAATGATTAGCCGGTGAGGTATAAAAACACATTTGGTCAAAATGAACCTTGTCGGGAAGCGCGTTAAAAGGTAAATGTAAAAATTAGAAAAAGAATCTGGACAGCTATGCGTTACAGTAACAACTATACATACATGTGTTTCTCATGAAAGACAAAATAAACTTTATCAGAAGCTGCATAAAAATAATAAACAAGGACATACAGGTGTATGTAATCAAGTATTGTGGGTCGTTCGTCAAGTTAGTAAATGCAAGTACGCTAGAAAAATGGGAACTTTTATCAAAATTTAATGAATTGTTCACGATTTAATTGACACTAACAAATTAACTAATTTTGAATTAACTTTTAAACTTTTAAAAATTCCTAAACGACATGCAAACAAATTATTTCAGTTATACCACTGACTCAACTATTGTCTAATATGTTATTTGATATAAAACAAATAATTTCACTTGAATGGCATTTTAAGAGGTTGGTTTTCAAAACAAATTTTATTTTTTTCTCTGAATCCATGATTACGACCAAGTTTTTAATGTGATATTATTAGTAGCACCTCCAGCAGACAAACAAGGTCACAAAACTCGCCTCAATTCCGTTTACTGTGCCGCAGTTTGGTTAATTGACGTAGGCAATCTGCGCTACGATAATATTGATAAAAGTATAGAATTATTTTTTCAGTTTTATAACGGCAGTGTATTGGGATTAAATAAAGACAAAAATTATTATTAATTTGTAAATTATAATAGTGTTCTGTTGTTTTACAAGCTTCAAACCGGTTCATCCATTACTGATTTATAGTAATAATGGTAGCGTTTTATATGCTTTTTATCATACAAAATACAATGCACAAAATCAATCAAACTTTTTTGTTGGGAAAATGAACGATTTTGTCAAACAAATTTTTTTTCGAACTCATGCTCATAATAAAAACTAGAAGCTCATCTTTCTATTAGCAATATACCTCAAGAAATAAAGATGAAAGCTGGGTTTCTTTTAGAATTTAAATCATTAATTTATTTTAACTCTCTGCAAAAATGAATCATTATTGGTTATATAAAGAGACTTTGAAAAGCTAAGTATATTGGAGTTGTCTTTTCCTGTTTTCGCAGAATATGTCTGTAGATGAACTGCAACTTGAAGTGAAAATTGTGTGGTGCAGTTCGTTTAAAGCAACTAGCCAAAAGTTTTCTGCGGCACAGTTCGTTTGCCGTAGGCACCTTAGGTAAATCACAGCAAAAATCAAACCGTAACATTCGTCTTGTAAATAAATTAACACACAAAGAGGCGCTAACATTTGTGAACTTAAGCAAGAAATGCAGAGCTATCTTTGAATAAACCGCTCTATGATTTCGGATAATTACAGCACTAACCCATGATTTAACAGAAAAAAATAAACTTTCATAAAATTCTATAGCCAGAAGTGAAATCAACTTCATATGATCTGATCAAATATATTTACTTTTTAGAAAAAAATCTGCATATCAAAAAACTGAAACGGAATTGGAAGAAAAGGAGTGTGACAGAAACCAACAAAAGCACAACTGGAATAAATGCCTACTAAATGAGGACTGTGACCGTCCTTCTCAAAAGTCATTTGATCCTGGAAAGAGCTTGCGAAACTCTGTAGCGCTATTAAATATAGCGTATATATAAAATGTTGACTTGTTTTCATCATAATAAACAACAGTAGTTGTCACCGAACCATCTTAAATAATTATTAAAACTAAAGTTGAAACACTCAACACAAAATGCCAACAGCAAAAATTTTGTTAGAGAAGAAGGAATTACACTTCTGCAACCCTAGAAGTTCTGAATAATTTGCAATCTTTCATACCGGAAACAGTTACATCGTATAATTTCAATGGAAACCACTGTTTTAGCAGAGTTGTCTTTTCTACAGAAGATAGCTCTGTCTGTCGTGAATATAATATAATTTTATACCTGAAGATTGGTACACACATTTTAGTTTAGTACCATGAAACAATTTTGTAGTATAATACAAGTCACTTTTTAGTCAGCACTACACTTTTCCAAGTGATTTTATCTACCCAATAGCTCATATTTCACAATATTAGAGCACTTTAGTAAAACGCTTCTTATACCTGACTGTATATATATATATATATATATATATATATATATATATATATATATATATATATATATATATATATATATATATATATATATATATATATATATATATATATATATATAAAGGAAATAGCCAATGACAAGAATCATTACTGTTACTCGTGATGATGATGATCATAATCTCATTTTTTATTAGCAGCAGTGATATTGGCTTTTTGGTATTTGTTATGACAAACAAATGCCCACCACAACAACCTACTGCTTATTTTATCTTTACCATTGTATCATCATCATTCTCAATCTCATATAATAATTAATATAATAATTAAATGCATGCATCATCACAACCAATCATTATTATTATTATTCAATTATCATCATCAATAACAATTATAAGTTCGTAGTGGTGAAATGATTTAATGTATATATATACTACCATTGATATTTGTTATTATGCAATAATAATTATTATTAATAATAATATTAATATTATTATATTAATAATAACAAATAGTAGTGGTCGTACGGAATGTTTTGTTTTTCGGTGTTATATTGCAGGTAGGGGAAGGTGAGCTAAGTTGAGCTACGGGGCAAGGTGATCCACCCAGTATATTTCAAAATTTTCATCGTATTAAGAGCTGTGTTCTCGCACGAAGGTCAGGTGATCACTACCAGCTATGTTTGATACATAAATAAAGAGAAAGAGCTTCAGGTAAATTAATTATTAACAAAAACCCAATTTCGGTCAATAAAAGTAAATTTTCTGTTTTGACTTTGCGGTCTAATCTCATGGGTAGATTGTTTCACTACTTAAATGAAATTGAGGTAAACCTTTGCCACAAAGGAGCCTATTATAGATGCACAATATGAAAGCACTAACTTGTTTGGATTTGGCTTTGTGCTTGATTGTAATGAAGAAAGTCATCTGGGGTAAGTTGATCCACATGACTTAGGACAAAGTGAGCCATTGCTCACTAGGGAGCAGCTACTATATATGAAGTAGGAAATTTTGGCGGTGTAGCTTTTACCTAAGCTATGGGCACAGTTAACATGTTGTCTGGCTTTTCATCTAGTGGGAGACATCCTATATATTCTAATGTTTTTTGAGGAACATGAGTTTCTCCCTTCTGCAGCAATAGAATGTCCCCTTGCAGCAGATGAAGCCTATGATGATACAGATGTATTCTTGGGGTCTACTTTGCTTGCTACACCCAGTACCAGTAGCGCGACATGCCTGAAAAACCAAGGAGACAAGCTCCTTGTCCACTTTCTACTCCTCCACAAAATGATGAAGGCCCATCTAGTAGCAAAAATAACTCGCATAGCTCTGGAGCAGCTTGTTCTCATTCCCAAGGCTGAACCAAAAAGCTGGGATTTAGGTGATGGAGTGTAATATCAGTAGTAGTAACAGACACACCAGAAAAGGGTAGGATAGAGAAGGAGGTCCTAGTATGCTTCAAGAAAACGAGAAACCAACTGTGAAGAGAACAGGCGAGGTACTTGAATCCTCTTCAGCGAAAAAACTGACACTTGCTATCCTCGACACTGATGACGAGAGCATAGATGAGGAGCTAGACGATGTGCCAGTGGTGCCAACTAAAGACAACGTTGATGTCAATGCACATGTTTTGATGAAGTATGAGACAGATAGACTCAAAGTGGTGGGAGAGTTATGAGATGCGATGAAAGTGGTAGCATAATACATAATTACAATTAACTTTGTGCGAAAGGTTGGCAACTCCTGCTAAATCGTTTATCCTTAAAAAGAGGACATTCATGATATGTAGATCTGGCTACCTATAATCCTACTTCTGGGAGATCCTGTATCCTGTTTTTTTTTCTCAGTTTTGTTTTCCATAACTACAAATTTCATTTATTATACCGGTCTTATTGTATTGTTCAAATTTATGTTGTGATAACATTTCATTCTATTTACATAATGCTCAGAGAGACGAATACTGAAGCTTTTTTAATGTTACGGCTCAGCCTGTCCTATAATAGTAATAGATAGGGTGGCTCATGATGCCCTATTATTATGGGTGGGGCAACGTGAGGCAACAAATGTAGTACGCTGCAAAAATGCAGCTATTTAGCAGTCAGTTGAAAATCAAGAAATTGAAATTAAAATTTTGTAACAACAAGATACTAAGCTATCTCTTTACCAATTTTAAACCCGATATTTTCTTCATTTTCTCCATTTTTTTTACATCGAGAACGAAAAGGAAGAAGAAGAAGACTACTAAAAGTTAAAAAAAAATGATGATAATAATAATAATCTAATAATGGCACAAGTTGCCCCACCTTCCCATAATGATCGCACAACACAACCACTTGTTTGACCAAACCTCTGAAACTTTGTTAATGTAGGCAGCAGTGTGGTTAGCTTGAGTAATACTCACACAAGAAATAAATGCGATTAATAATAAATAACAGTGATAATAATAATAATAGGCAATAACAATAGATTTCCTTTGCTCCTCGCGGATAAGGCAACGTAGGAAAATTTATCAGCAATACACGGTTACGGGTCCACCAAAATATAACTTGCTCGTGGAGCAGACAAATCTATATCTCATTCAGGAACAAAACATTTACCCAAAATTGAGTTACGATACGACACTATCATTTCTCTCACGTATCTGGATTTGTCAAGTCAAGGGCCCCTTCAGAAAATGACTATGACTCCTCTCAACTCTTAAAAGCTCCCAAACTTCCTGAGAGCTTTTGGAAAATGAATTTCCTGTCATATTTCCTGATTTTTTAGGGACCCATCTGATTTTCAGGGCAAACTTTGCCTACTGAACTTTGAATATCTCTCAAAAGCCTCCAGCAAACTTTACTTTTATTTTTCCATTGAGCGAAAACTAGACTTAGAGATGGCTCAAGGTGTACATTGTTTTCACACTACCCTTTTATATGTAGTTCTGCTTGACGTAATTTTTTACAACCTAGTATTCCAATACTCACGTTGCATTCCCCTCAACAATTGGCTTTCTGAACGAATAAATAACTTTACTTTACTTTGCGGCTACACAATCACCCCATCTATTCCCTCAAATCCACTCGTGGCCAATGAACCCAAAAGATAGCTCTTTTTTTCATAAGCCAACATTACAGGTATGCTTTGATATCACTCATCGTGTATATTGTTTTTTGCACTAACCGTTTGTAAACAGTCTTATTTTCTTCTCCAGAGTAATTTTTGTTTCTGCATTACATAACTACCTGAGCAGTTGACAGGTGAAGGTTGTACAGAACAGTTTTTCAAAAGCAAAAATGGTGGCCATAGTTGAAAAATGCAGTCGTTTCTACTCTCTTCAGCCAACTTTGATGTGAAAAAGCAAATTCCTACATCAAAAGCTCTTATCGAGTTTTATCCCTATATTTATTGCCAACACAACAAACTTCTCTTTGATTTTACATCTACGTATTCACTATTGTCATACCCTCAGAGTCAGTTGCGTTGGGTCCATTCAATGACAGCTAGTCCACCATATCTCCTTTCACAGACCAACTTGACTGGTTTGAAAGTCAATTACTACGGAAAGAGACGAGTTTTTCTGTATGTATGCACCCACTATTAGTATGTACGTGTTTTTCTACAGAAACTCATGCAAAAGATTAAACAGATTTCAAAACCAAAAATTTAATGAACACAACTTTTTTGTAAAATATTTCTAAAGCTGTAGATAATCTGCACTGACTTAGATGACAATACAATGTGGTATATTTGATTAATTGATAACATAAATCTATATTTACTAAGGCAAACATCCAAACACATAAAAATTAAAACATTACGATATCGAAAAAATACTACAAAGGAAATAACAAAAATATCAATCATCAACTGATAGTTGGTCCAATTACACTGATACATAATGAGAGCACATCCAATAGCACACAAGCTCATACATAACCTGGTCCCTGTACCCCAAAATGATCCCCTTGAGCAGTCTACTTCTCACCAACCACTTGCGCCATCCATGCCAAAAACGCTAGAAAATTAATTTTTTACAGATTTCCTCTGTAAAGTGAAATGTTGCGCGAGCATCGATTTTTCAACATCCGAGAGAATTTCATCTGCACTTTTTCCATCGTCCTTTTTGGCAGCAGCCATAAATGTTTGCACGAACCTACGAAAACAAAATCAAAAATAATTATCCAGTTCAAGTTTTTAAATGTAATTGCTTTCTCTTTCAACTGAGTATGAAGAGGGCACAACTTCAAAATTGTTTACTTTGGAGACATTTAAGGCTCAAACACACTGGAAGCGAAATCTGCGCGGTGCGACAATTTGACCACCAACAAAACCGCCTGACGCTGCGGCATTAAAGCACACTGGTGAACGCCGCTAGGGAATTCAGCCAGAGTTATCCACTCCCAAAGAGCAGATAACTTGTTTTATAACTGCGTCCATTTATTTTATAATCTCTGTGTAATAAATCATAAACGCAAGGCATTTGGCGCACTTCCTTTATCAGCAACACGATATTACACATTATGAATTGAAGTATCAGCAGTAGTTTAATAATAATCGTTTATTTTTTTTATAGTTAATAATAATAATCTTTATTATTATTGCATTGGCACAGCTACGACCATTGAATCATAAATTTATATTTCAATGGCTACGACAACTTCTCTACTATTTAAAAATGAAAAAAATAGATTGTTATCATGGAAGTTACTGACCAATCAGCGTGTTTGCCGCAGCGAAATATCAAACATGTTTGATATCTTGAGCGTCTATATATTTTTGTACACGTGGCGCACCACAGCGGATTCGCTAGCAAATTTCGCGCTTGCCGCTTCCAGTATGTTTGAGCCTTTAGTTTAAAGTGTAGCAACATCTGCGACAACCTAAGAAAGTACAGGTAAGTGACAAAAAACAGATGAAAAAATTCTAAAGAGTCAAATCGCTAGTTTGGGCAGTTTTCTACCAATTCAAAATTGACAGGTGGAGACAACTCTCATTTAACAGAGAACGTATACAATTTTATTACAATAAACTACACACTTTTCCATGACTGAGTTGTCTACAGTTTTAGGATTTTGGAGAGAAACTTGTTCCTTGGTTTGCTCTTCGTAGGTTTTGATAAAATGTCTGCAACAAAACAAAGATAAAGGTTAATAATTAAGACCGTAGTAAACGATACTAAAGAAATGAAAAATCTCTCAACACATGACTAATATTTACAGAACAGTCAAAGAATAAACTGTTACACAGACCCTCTGATATGATCTTCTACATATATCAAGTTCTTGACTGTTTGATCTGGTAATGGTCTAGAAAGTTCTGGTTCTCGCTTGGGAGGAAATGCTTTGCACACATCATACCAGATGGGTAATTCTTCTTTTGTTAGCACATTTCCTTTGTATAACCCTTCCACTCTGTAACACGTACATATGTTATACAGATACATATGTTATACATATATATATGTTATACATATATATATGTTATACATATATATATGTTATACATATATATATGTTATACATACATATATTTTATACATATATATATGTTATACGCATACATACAATGTTGGAACCAAAATGTGTAATTGTTTACATAGTTTCAATAACCAGTGAACTTAATATATGGTTTTAGTGTTTGCCCTTGTTACCAATTGGCAATGGCCCAAATCTGAGCATCGACGAGACAATTATAAATGTAAAGGTGTATTGGCACTGTGCTGGGCATTTTTAGTTTATTTCCATTCTTACTGATGCATCCACCTTACTAAGCATGAATACAAGGTATGTGCTTTTGTATAAAATGCTTCATTAATTCGCACCTATGATATTAGATCAATAAATACATTTGTATACATATATTTTATCGAACATAAAAATATTTGGTTTTTTTGCAATATAAATTAAAATGACTAATTTATTTCCTGGATGTCTAAAAGTAAGATAATCAATATATTGTAAGTAGGTTGTACTTTGCCCGATGGCACAGGAAATCCAGACATCCTGAGGCAATAAACATCGACAAATATTAGTTTTTGTAGAAAACTTCTCAAAAAAATAACAGTGGTATATTCCATATTGCAGCAATGTTTGCCAACAAGTAAGAGTAGTTTCATTGTGGTTGTTAATCGACTAATTATATGCTGATGAGAAATTTTGTTTTGCGTTTTATTAGAGGGAATAGATATTATTAAAGCTACTTTGTGGTCTCTCCCTCTCATTATTGAAGATCTCTAGATTCTAATAAAGAGTGTTTGTGACCCCAACACAACAGTTGTGATGGAGTTAGCTCTCTGGGGCTGCAGATTAATTTGATGGCGCCATTCTGTAGCACTTCAATGCCATCTGATAGTAGAGTTTCATACAGTGGCTGGATACTCGAGGATTGACAACCAGGACTATTATAAGCAACTATTTTGGCTTTGTAGGTGATACATATATTGTGTGTCCAACACAGCCTGGACAATATTTTGCACTTGTTATTTTACTGGCAATACTCTCTCGGAATTCCAGATACAATTGGACTGTTACTTCAAGATGTTCCAGAATATTACCACAAATGAGTTCAATGCCGTGCCTAAAGATTGGCTTAGGTCTGGATTGGCTGTGAAAAGTAATGGCTCGTTAATGAAGCATCTTTGGATCCTACTATTCACGTTGGCTTGGAGGCTTGCGGTATCCTGGAGATTACATTGGGTAGATAAAGATTTGGTCCGCAAACGTGCTGACATATGACTCAAAGCGAACTTCGACAAAGATGGAGAAGTCAATCATGAATATTAGAATAGCGACAGCCCCAGAACTGAGTCTTGGGGAGCCTCAAATGTTACGCCAAGTTGGCTGAGATTACTGAACAGGAATTCTAGAATCTACGGCTATTTAAAAATTTGTAGTACCGCCTCAACTTTATGTTAACTATTAATTGTTAGTTATGTATAACAGGACCTTTTACTTCTTTTACATCACCATCTATAGGAGAACCTGAGTGAATGGCGAGGAAGGTGCCTCAATGTTTTATGTTCTCAGTCAACACCACTTAAATTTTTTTGCAATGTTCGCAACTCGTTTGTTATGAAATTGCATGTTCAAATGAAGTAATTGATGTTAGTTCACAGACTGCAGGTAATAAGTTGTAACGGGACCCTAATGCGTTTGCTCTTACTGTAAGTTAATCACTTTTCTGGAGTAACTCGAGTGGTCAAGGTATCTGGAAGTCTTACATCTGTCAGTTTAAGAATTGACAGAGATTTATAGTTTCCTCTTTATTGCCAGGAGTCTATTTAACAAACAAAGTCTAACATAGCTAACTATTATGAGCACTAATTATACTTATGTCTTGAGGTTAGAAATTAATAAACAGACTATCGATAGTGAACAACAGATATTAATGGCAAAGAACCATTTTTTTGTGTCATACTCCAGATGCGGTCTACATACATCGCTGGAAACTTGTGCAGAGCCCCCAAAACATTAGAAGTTACCATTTTGCAAAGTTTATTTCATTGTTAATGCGGGTTAAAAACTTTGGGTCAGATTGGTGAAAAACATCAGAGTAACTAGCCTCATGTTCATCCTGAAATGTGGTATGTGACTGTGTAGTTTACTTGTGGTAATGACAGCTTTAGATTAAAGACAGAAACAGAACATGTGCAGATGAAAATTTGCAAATAAATAAATAGTTCATGTAGGTTAAAGCAGTGTCAGATAAAGCATGAAGGAGCATAGGATAAGGCTGCTAGTTCTAAGTGCTTGACTTTTAGTAATAATTTTTTATCTGCAAAAACACATGAGAAATGTGCTGTTATTTACATTCAAACTTGGTCACTAACACTAGTGAGCATCATAGTGCGACAGCTGTTTTACCCAGACACCACATTCATTTAGTATAAGAGAGGCCAGGGTGGCACTTGTATTGCCCTCATTAGTAGAGAGACAGAAAGATGCCCATCATAAACTGTTCAGCAAAGTTGTCGCCGACTAATATCATGCTTCCCTAAAGCTTGACTTCAAAAACCACCTGATACCCTCCCCAATCCAGACATCTTACGAGGTCAGTGGTTAGGCCAGTGCCTCCGGTACAAGTTGTCGATACAAGTTTCATGCACTTAAATTTTTTCTATCGCACTTCCAGTGAGTTGAGAGCTCAGCCCAAAAAATAGACTACTGATACTAGCTATTGAGCCTCCCTTCTTTCAGTATTTTGGTGTTATATTCAATTTATTTTCCAACTGTTTCAACTAACATGACGTCGCTCTCTTCCCCGTACCCAAGGGGTCTACGAGATGTGGACTAACATCATAACCTAACTAGCATTGCAAAAAAAATTTGCATTAGTAGTTCACGAGGTACCTATCACGTTTTGACAAAATTTAATATTTGACTACAGCATGTAGAGTACCACTCCTCCTTAAATTCTTACCAAGTTCATGATGGGACCAAATATTAGTGGCTAGAGTGTAAGCTTTCTCCTGAACCCATGTTGACAATGACACAGTGTTTAATCAAAGGTAGTAGCTAGTGCAAAAGCGACACAATCATAGCGTAAAATAATCAAAAGCATTTATATAAAAATTCGCCTCCAAAAATCGCCATTTTTTGTTGTTCAAAAAATCACATATTTTTAATATCTTTCAAACTGAAGCTCATAAAGCTACAAATCAGTCTACTGCGCATGACAATGACCTTGAATCTTTTTTTAATTCCACATATAGACTTTAGAAAATGACTTCACAGTTTCGAATTTTCATTCAAATTCCCCCAGGTCCAAAAAGGGCATTGACATGTTGGTATAAGGCAATAAAATTGACTGTGATCTAAGGATTTGAGTGATGTATAATTTACTGTAGTATGATTCATATATTTTAATGCTAGTAAGGTTTTTCAAAAACCCCCACACTGAATTTTTTTCTACTCTAGCCATTTGTGAATTGGCCATGTGACAACAAATTAAAAAGCTGAGCGGGGTTATTATTCGCGCCGAGTGTTCTAGTTATATAATGCAATTAGAGCAAAGACTAGGATAAATGACGATTAGTTGTCATTATATTATCACCACGAACAAAATTTATGGCCATTTATCATTAGTGCTTATTTCAATTTATATACAAATCAAATACTCTACTCATAATTAAATTATTCTAATAATATACCAGTTATCCAGTTATGGCTGCTAGTGGTTATAAATATGATCAATGCTATATAAATAATAGTAGTTAAAGTATAAGATTATGATTTATTATCATTATTATTTATTACAATATTTCTGATGAGGATGATAAACATTTGATTGATTGCAATCAGATTGCTATATAATCCAGCTGCTGTTATTTCAATAGTTCACTACAACATGATAGTATTAAATTGACCAGCCAATACAAGGAATATAATCATAATAACTCTTTGGTACATATTATTATGTATTCTTTATGCGTGAGTAAACATGTAATGGAGACCGTAACCAATGCACTTTTTAAACTTGAATAACATTTTCCAAAACTAGTTTTGATTGCTAATCATTTATGTGACATTATTAGCAAATGTGGTCTCATTTTGATCACAAGACTTTACATTCTCAAACTGTTTTAGCATTTTTTAAACTGACTCGGAAAAAAATTTTGCGCTAGTTAAATGTGGTAGTTTTCAGATATTAGAAAACTATACATTCCAATGAATTATAAGAGATCGTCGTTTGTTAGCAAAATTTGTCAATAATTGTAGAGATTCGGTGAATTGACAAAAAATCGAGATCGGTTTGTTGCATTGTTGTGGTTTACATATCTTTTCACGAACAATGAATATCAAGCAAATTAGCATCAACTGCATTGGCCTCATACAATAGCAACAATGCCAATCAGTACCAATGTGGCTAGGTTGCTCTCGTAACCCCAAATTATGATGAGGAAAAGCATAATCTGCCATGTAATAATTAGCTCGTAATCCTAGAAAATTAGAAAATGATTGATCTGTGATTTCGTTGTAATTAAGTGAATAATAAATATACTAATGAGATTAAATTTAATGCTAAAAAACTAAGTTACCCTAATTTTCTTCTTTGTAAATTGGATAGGTGTGAATCGGTTACTTACATCAACTTAAACCAAGGACGACATTACGCAAGACCGCCTAGGGGGCATGCCTCAATTTTTGGACAAATTGTAGCATAAGGACATTGTTACAGAACACCATCCTACGGGAAGGGCATTTTGGTACAGAGCGAGTACATAGACCCATTCCGTAGGTCAGCATCAGCTTTGTTTGTCCTCTGTTGCTAGTCACTCTTCTTTAGGTGCCGTGTCTTTCGGGGTGGAAAACTGATACAAAAACAGTTAGCGTTTGTTGCGATAGATCGCAGTTTGTTTCTAGACCGTGACCTAGTTTGCACGGTCGCCTTTGGTTTGTTCATGAACTAGATAGTGCGAAAAAACTTTCAATGTTCTGAAAAAAATTTTAAATAGTTTCAGTGGGCATAAAAATATCTTGTGGACACAATGAGACCAAATTTTTTATTGCCACTTCAATAGTTAACTGTTAAAACAAGTTTTACCAAATGTACTTTAAAGCCTGGTTCACCTACATCGTAGATGCTCGCAAGTGATCGTGGATCCCTCGTGCGACGGATCCGCGATACATGTTCATATAAACTTGGCAAACCCACGATCGCATGAACTATAATCACTCTCTTGACTGGGAGGTAATAAAATCTCGAAACACGTCTTCACTGACCAACAACGATATACCTACTAAATGAATTATTGTTGTTCCATTTGCACTAAATAATTTATTATTTTTAACATTTTTTTTTACATTTTTGCTGATATTATCATTAAATGTAATTTCAATGTTTTAATTAAATTTTTAACTGTTGTTCAATGGTGCATTATCATTTTTTTACCATCTCTTAATATAAAACTTTGAATCTCAATATATAATAATATGCTAATCATGCTATTATATAAAAATTTAAAGAAAATATATATATTTATACATTTGAATCAACTATCACAATATTTCACTCAGAAAATTAATAATAAATAATAATCAATATTTATAATTAAACAATAATAATTTTATTATTTATTATAATTTTTTGATGGCAGTCATTTTTACATGAGTAACCTTGACCTGAATATGGTTTTAGAAAAAGAAAGTAAGAAAATTTACTCTATATTGTACGACGGTCGCACGAAAGTTTGTTCAGCTGAACTTTTCTACGAGCCTCTACGACGTCGTACGAGCCACAGAAAATCCAGGTTCACATACATCGCAGATGCTCGCACGAGGGATCCGCGATCACTTGCGAGCATCTACGATATGTATGTGAACCAGGCTTTAGTTAAAAATACACTTTGTCCATTGTTTTAATTCCCGGCAATTAGTGTTGACTTACGCATGAAGCTAGGAGTATTATATATATACATCAAGCGTACGCCTCAATAATTATGCAAATGTAACAGTTATAAATGCTTGGCATTGGCTGCTCAATTGTATAACATTTTTTTGTAGAAGTAGCTGGATTGCACAGAAAACAACAAGTACTGTATCCCAGTTATTATAAACAGGTGTCATCATCAGAAATCTTGTAATTAATAATCCTAAATAATATTACAATAATTAATTAATAAATAATTATTAAAATTGATGGTTATTGATGACATTGCATTTCGCTATATCATATTTATTACTACTAGCGGTTATCATTCGATGATGTTTTTTTGGATTAATAGATATAATACTAGATTAGCTATGAACCAGAATAAATTTAAATTTAAAGCACTAATGATGACAAATAAATAGCCGTGATACTCAATATGCGCGATACTAATGGCTACCAATCATCATTTACCGTAGCGCTTGTTGTTATACCATTATTTACCTAAAACACTCGGAGCATCTGATAAGCCCGGGATACTTTTGCAATGATTGTGGTTAGACTAATCTATAAATGGCTAGGATGAAAAATAATTTTAGTTGGGGGCGTCTTGGAAAAACCTTCCCATCATCAAAATACATTGAACACACTACAATAATTATACACTATTGAAATCCTAACTTCACAGTCTATTTTGTTGCCCTATAACAATATGTTGATGCCCTTTAGGAACCTGGTGGATTTTAGATAAAAAGTCAAAATTGTAGAGGCATTTTCTCAAGTCTATGAGTAAAGTGAAAATAAGGTTCATAGTCACATGCACGCGCGTTAGACTTCTCTAGCTATAGCAATTGGATTTGTGTCTCTATGAGCTTTAGTTCAAAAGATATGAAAAAAAACATAATCTCTTGGACTTAAAAAAAATCAGGATTTTTGTTAACAAATTTTTATACAAATGCTTTCGCTCATATCACGCGGGGACTGTGACGGCTTTGCACTATCTATACGACCTCATCATAGGGGGATGGCCAGAAAGCAGGATGAGCTTTTTCCTCTGAAAGTATTTCCCACAGGAGATGTATCCGAGAGGTTTTTCGTTGTAGGTCCAGCAGTTGGAGTTGGAGGTTCTCTTTAGCCTCTGTGACATCTCACCTCCCTTTCAAACCACTGATCATTCTAACACCTTGGTTTTGCACCATCTCAAGTGTTTCGATGTGTCAACTCGTTGAAGGATCCTGGACCTATGCGCAAGAAGCATATTCTAGGTGAGGACGGCAGAGAGATTCGTGTGCGATCAACTTAGCTTTCTCGGGTGCCAGTAGAGAGCTCTCCTGATCATTCCATTCCAATGTGTTTTCTGGCATTGCAGATTTTGTCTGCTATATATATATGGTCGGTGCAAAGGAAAGATCGATAGAATCGGGAACGAATTGGTGGAGCTTTTGGGAACCAGAGCATCTCTAAACAATGATTTTTACAATGTTAGTTGTTATACCTATTATTATTATATGTACATTAGTTTGCAGAGAGAAGATGGTTATTTGTGTAAGATAAAACATAACAACATCATTTCATTCATTCATCATCATCAGATCATCATCATGATGATGATGATGATGATGAGGAGTGAGTGAGTTGGCTTCTTTTTTTTAATTATTATAACTAAGAGGTATAAGCATCTGCTTTGAATACAGCAATAAGACATTTTAAAATACTTGGAAACATAATGAGGTTTAATGGGTGTTTTTCATACAAAATTATTATAAGCAAACTATATTTTGGCTTTACCTTTTAAAAA
This sequence comes from Cryptosula pallasiana, assembly GCA_945261195.1. Lineage (NCBI taxonomy): Eukaryota > Metazoa > Bryozoa > Gymnolaemata > Cheilostomatida > Cryptosulidae > Cryptosula > Cryptosula pallasiana. The sequence goes on along the minus strand of OX183137.1, from coordinate 12,487,742 downwards.
TTGATCCAACTCGTTCAATGCGAGCACCAGCCATTTTTCAGACAATATGAACTAATGGTGTCGCTAAAATGGCAAAAAATCATGATTTTAGTTAAAAATGTACTCGAATGTGAGTCACGGTAGTCTGCCCGACAGTGATTTGCGTTATTTCTCAAACCACAAAGTTTAAAGATCCCCGTCCAAGTTCTGATTGGGCACGCCAAGCCGGTTAGCGATTGCGTATGGGAAACATCCGTTGTCGACCAGTTGTGATTTCTGCTGTTTGCATGGTGAAGTAGACCGGTGAAAATAACACAATAACTACCAAATATGGGCGTTCTTTCAAGATGCTGCAGCGCTGGAATACCACAGCTAGCGAAGGTATATGTTGTGATAAATTATGGGTTATGATTGAGCGCAGTAGCCAACCTATTATCAGCATAATAATAAGGAGGAGTGGTTAAAAAAAGTTGCTTTTTTTGCTCACACCGCATGGATGATCATCATGATCATCCATGATCATCATGATGATGTTCACAACAATATTCTATGATGATGAAGAGGCTGAGGGAGATTATTGACCCAAAAAAATAGAAAAATACTATATTACATGATCATTATTATAGTTATTTATTAATTATAGTAGTAATTTTAAGCAATGTTGTTTTATTAGTATTAATAATTATTATTATTTATGTACAATAATAATTATAATTATTATTATTATCATCATCATCATATATAATAATATTGTTATTATTTATTATTTGCTATTATTTATTTAGTAAATTTTTATGATATGATGAAAATTATTATAATAACTTAAGTGATAAATGTAGTTCATAATAATAATAAGCCATCATTATTATTATTATTATTTATTACCAATAATTATGATGATTGATAAAACTATTATTATTATTATCATATACTACTATTAATTATTTTTCGTCTGTGTTCGAAGAAGAAGTAGTAGTAGGGGAGTAGTAGTAGTAGTTGTTTAAGATAGTAGCTCAACTTGAAAAAAAATTGAATCAATGAACCTTATTAAAGGGATAGTCAACAGAGAAAACTAAATTTTGATACAAACTTTGAATAGCAGTAACAATAAATATGGGAGTATCTTTGTTGTTTTTAACATTTTAGTTTGTGAGATTTAAGGGAAAATGCGAAATCGCATTTTGGATATCGGCAATACATTCTTTGGTTCGTCACCGGGATTGGCGTACACCCCAAACGCATTCATATCCTTATATGATTGAATTGTCATAATTGTCAAGCTATCATTTTCCAGTGTTGTTACACCCTTAGTTTCCCCAATTCACGTATTTTTGCTCTGTGGACTACTAAAAAAACATTGAAATATTAAATATTTTTAGTTATTAGGGGCCATTCATTGCTGAAACCGTAATAATTAATTTTTTTGCCAGTTACTTTTATAAAATTATAATTAATAATAATAATATTTAGTATTTTAGTAGTATTATTCTTATAATAATATTACTAAATAAAAAAATGCTAATAATATTTTTGATATTTGTATTTCATAATCATAACAACATCATACATAATACCAATAGATATGCAATAATAGCGCTTATTATTATTAATAATGATCGATGATAGGAGAAGTTGTCCGTGATAATTATTGTCATCACTGATCACTGATATAGCCTAATGTGAAATAGCCACAATGCTGATAAGTATCTGTGTAATAATGACGAGGCGTGCAAGCCGGTCCCGTCATATTAGGGAGTCACTCACAGTCGCGCTCCAGCAGTGGTGGTTTACTAATGTCGCGCAAGTTGAATGCACGCTATGTCTGTGCGGGGTGTACCCTCGTTATAGACAACAATGTAACGAGTCTTTGGCGATATTTCTAACAGCGCGAAATTCAAAGTAGATTTGTGCAAACTTGACAGTTTTATACTGCTATTTTTATACTTTTGGAAAGTTTTACAATAAAATTTGGTCCCCTTTTGGGAAAATCACTGTCTTTTGGTAGCTTATGTATTAAATTAGTGCTACCTAACCATTCCAATATCAAATAAACTAGCATCAAAAAATGTCATTTTTGGCTTTCTCTGTTGACTATCCCTTTAATAATTATTATTAATAACTATTATGGCTATTATCATGGTAGTAGTAAAATTAATAATTTTGATGTCAACCCTATTATTAATTATTATTATTCTGGGGTGTTCATTTTAAATGAATTGAACTATTTAAATGAAGAATAGTTAGAAGTGTTGTAGGAAGATTGCTCATTCAAAGTATTGAAAACGGGAGTGTAAGTTTCCCACCTTTTGTTCAATTAGAGTTATGTATTTTTTGTAGTTATTTTTCATGTAAATTTTTATGCTTTAACTTTTTTGTGCTTGTTTTTTTATGGTGGCTCACAATTACAATGTGGATGCTTTCACTTTCAAAAGCTCATGAATGGTTTTGAAATATTCTAGGCGCTTTGCAAAGCTGTGTTACACATTGAGAATACTTGTGTAAATGCAGTAAATAACCACCTGAACAATATCTCGAAATTGGCTTGTTGAAATTAATGAATAGATGTCGGCCTGGGTAATAATGGAGTTTTATGTAGTAAAACTTAATTTCCTGTCTACCAATGGGGAAAATGTTTAAACCGTATAGTTGTTTTGCAAATAATCCAGACGGTTTTGAAATAATACAGACCTTTGGAAAAGTACAAATTGTATGAACAGTTTACAAAAATTATGGGCTTTTCGAGAACCGTAATAACTGATGTGCGAAGGTTGACAAGGCTTCTGTCACCAAAAAAACAGTCGCCATCATTTTCTTTCTCACTTCAATGCAAAATATCTAACATAAATGTATTGATCAATAGACATGAAGTAAACCATATACATGTTTGGTGGATATTGTCTACAAAGTTATTTTTTAAGTATATAAATTATTTTGATTGGTTATATGTAATAATGATTATTATACAGTGAAAAAATATAAATTTTTTATTCATTTCATCAAAAGTTCTTTGATCAGTGTTTAATAGAAAAGAAATACTAGTCATAAGTGCACTAAAGCAAATCTGCTCAGATTTTCGGAGCATTTAACTAATTGACCAAGGGTTCAGAAAGTTTACAATGCGCTCTGATGTTTGAAAATTCAAAACAAAAAATACGCGACCATGTGTTTCCACTTTTGGTTGGCTGCACCTGGTATTGTGTTGTGGCTAAAAAATGCAACCCTTGTTGTAAAAGTTTTGGTTTATCAAATCTACCTAATAGAAAATACATTTTTTTTAATACTACTCACAACTCATCAAGACTTACAACTGCGTTTCTGCAAAAATGCAACGTATAAAGCATTTGTAAGGCTATGTACCATTCACATTATCAAATTTTATGATTAAAACTTTGACGATGAGAAATAAATAATTGATTTTATTCACTGAAAGTAATTGAAACATTTTTAGCACCAAATAGCATTCAGAATTGATAGTGTGCACACTGCAATGGCGTCGATGAATAGCCCGATTATAAGACAGTTTATAAACTTTTTATTTCTATTTTTCGAGCCCATGCAAGAACTCATTAATTATACCAGCTGTGAGTGTATGACTTATATAGACGACATTAATAATAAGTGATTTCTAATATCCATCAGATTTGGAAGGTGATCGAGTAGTGTCAATGTACAACGTCTAGTGATTGGCCGACTTTATCTCTATCTTCACACGGACCACTGCTCCCGACTTGTAGCTATCGGTTATGAATTGCTTATTGATAAATTGGTTACGAGTCGGTGAATGGAAATGTCCATTTCCTCAAAACTTATTTTAGACTTAAATGTAAAAATGTGTGAAATGGTTGCGGAGCTTCATCACATTCATTCATTGGACTTTAGATATGCTTTCCTGTCTTTTATGTGGTTTATATTTTATTGTAGAGGCTCCTTCCCATTACTTCAGTGGCCAGTAGAAATACATCCTCTTCGACAGTAAGTACAAGCTTCTAGTTACAAGTAATAGGATAATCTTCACACTGCTGAGATTATATATATGCTGTGATATATTTATTTAGCTTGTCACTATATCTGATATTGATTTATTACAAAAAGCGTTTTTCGTTATTATTTGCATTAATTATTATTTCTGCGTTTAGTAAACTCTTTCATTTCTTTCAGGATCTCAAAACTGTTCTCGCAGCTAAAATACCGGAAGCGCAGAAAGAAGTTGCAGAGTTCAGGAAGGAATATGGAGACACTAAAGTTGGGGAGATCACTGTCAACATGGTGAGTGTAACTCTCTAACAACACAATGCCTTCGGTGTGGTCGTACGTCTATGGTCTATGTGGGATAGTGTCACAGCTGAGCATCATTTGAATGATTGATGTGCGTGTGTTTGTAAACGGAATGTGAAAAATGGCTTGTCATAATGCGATTGGACATTGTACCTTTGCAGACGCTTATGGCTATAGATAGGTTAATCCTATGTCTGTAGTATATCAACATAGATGCGTAGATTATTGCATCACTCATTGAGTTCATTCAATTCCATTCACCTCGCTATTTCCAAGTTTTTTATAGGGTTTCATTTTGTACTTTTTAGATGTACGGCGGCATGAGAGGTATGAAAGGTCTTGTTACTGAAACTAGTGTCCTTGACCCAGAAGAGGGCATTCGTTTCCGTGGTTACAGTATCCCAGAGTGCCAAGACCTGCTGCCGAAGGTACCAGGTGGTGAGGAGCCACTACCAGAGGGTCTATTCTGGCTCCTGTGTACAGGTGACGTACCAACAGCAGAGCAGGTGGCTTCTGTCTCAAGGGTGAGTTGCAGGTATCTCCACTGGATAGAGTTGTGTCCGCCTGTTGTAAATGTTTAAATTGGCCAGAATGTTATATATGTCTAATTGAGAGTGTCGTTTTGTCTCTGCAGGAATGGGCAAACAGAGCTGGTATACCAAGCCACGTTGTCACAATGCTAAACAATCTACCTCACAATGTGCACCCAATGGCACAGCTCAGTGCAGCTGTCAACCTGCTCAGCACTGAGAGTGTCTTTAGCAAAGCCTACTCAGATGGAGTGAAGAAGACTGAATACTGGCAGGTTCGTCTCCCCTGCTTCTCTCTTTTTCACAAGATTGTCTACCCATGACAGTCAGTGATTGTAGGAGAAGACAATTACCATTTTTCTAGTTTACTTCAAATGTGCTTAGACATATTTTCTTTGAGTGCGACAAATGAAGGTATGACATCACTACGCTGTATACCACTAAGGATATGACATCACTACACTGTATACCACTAAGGATGAGACATCATAACACTGTATAATGGCTGTTATTGCTGTAGTACGCATACGAGGACAGCATGAACCTGATAGCCAAGCTGCCTACAGTGGCTGCCATTATATACAGAAATCTGTACAGAGATGGTAAAGTAGCCGCCATTGAGGGCAACCTTGATTGGTCAGCTAACTTTGTTAAGATGTTGGGTTATGATAACAAAGACTTCACTGAGCTTATGAGACTCTATCTGACCATTCACACGTGAGTATTGTGAATCTCTGGCTATCTGTATGACATTGGGGTAGAACCTTGACTATCTGTATTACATTGTGGTAGAACCTTGGCTATCTGCATTACATTATGGTAGAACCTTGGCTATCTGCATAACATTGTCATAGAACCTAGGCTATCTGCATTACATTATGGTAGAACCTTGGCTATCTGCATAACATTGTCATAGAACCTAGGCTATCTGCATTACATTATGGTAGAACCTTGGCTATCTGTATAACATTGTCATAGAACCTATGCTATCTGTATAACATTGTCACAGAACCTAGGCTATCTGCATTACATTGTCATAGAATCTTGGTTACTCTCTGATTGATATCCCCAATTTCTTTAAGTTATTTTGTATGCATGTCGCGTCATGAAATCTCCATTTAAAAACATTTTAAAAGTTTCAGCTTTTAAAATTGTTTGCCAAACTTTTGCATGAAATTTTATCGAACTAAAATCAAGTATGTTATACAACAACAAAATATGATCATTATGGCAGCAAGCATTGACAAGCTTTAACAGTTGCTTGTGAGTGACCCCTATTGATACCTGTGCTAATGATTAGCTCTTGTATTTATATACGTGGATTGTCTCATATTGGCAGCTTTATTCCATGTTATTGTTGGACATCAATATAGGTTAATCCTTTATTTCATTGCATACACTTGGTTGAAGTGAGTTGAAAGCTTGTAGGAGCCAGACTTGGCTCACTAAGTAATGTAGTAGTTGTGGTAAGCCTACCGCTTGTACTGCAATGGGGTATTTTATGGGTTTCCTAACATGGTTTGTACCTGGGGAGAACTAGAATGTACACGTCGGTATCATAGGCAATGCTTGTTTTAGCGATCATGAGGGAGGTAATGTCAGCGCCCACACCTGCCACTTGGTTGGCTCTGCACTAAGTGACCCATATCTCTCTTTCGCTGCCTCTATGAATGGATTGGCTGGCCCACTTCACGGTCTAGCCAATCAGGAAGTGCTCGTCTGGCTGAATAAAGTACATCAGGAGCACGAGACGTTCACCGAGCAAGAACTGCACGACTTTGTGTGGGAGACTCTCAAGACTGGAGTAAGTGGTACTTCCTACTACTGTAGTGTGATACATATTCTAGTTTATTATATAACATGTGCGCTGTAATGTGTAATACAGGTAATACCTGGCTACGGACATGCAGTGCTAAGAAAGACAGACCCCAGGTATATGGTACAGAGAGAGTTCGCACTCAAACACTTACCAAATGATCCAATGTTCAAGTTGGTATCGGACCTCTACCATATTGTACCTGGAGTGCTCAGGGAGCATGGAAAGGCCGCTAACCCCTGGCCTAATGTAGATGCACACAGCGGAGTCCTTCTACAGGTATGCTTACTGTCTGCGACTCACTGTGACTGTTTTTGATTGGCTGTCTTGAGGTACACACCGGTAGTTGCTTTATATGGGAATGAAGGCTTGTGCTCCATGGAAATGTACTTGGGCATTTGCAAAAGTATAATTTCAACAACGCCAAGAGATGATAATTTTGATTTTTGTGTCAATCAAACCGTTCATATTTAATATGCTTGAGTTTTCTATGCCACTTTCAATCGTATTTATTTTACTATTTTCATTTATTTCAAAGTGACTGCCCAAATATTAGTATTCAAAAGTACAATTAATTGTGGCTAAATTCTTGATTTTTGATTCAAAGAAACCAAAAGTATTATTTGTTAGGTATCAGTTTGGGTTTGGTCTTTTACGACATTTGTTTCATCGGTTTGTTGGTAGCGTATAAATTGTCAAACTGAAAATCAAAAAAGCAGTGAGCCATTAATGTTTCACAAACATTGGAGTTGTGTTTGCTTGCCATCACACTAGCAGTTGTCTCCTCTTGTGTTACAGTACTTTGGTATGACAGAGATGAACTATTACACGGTACTATTTGGTGTGTCAAGAGCCCTAGGAGTGCTTTCCTCACTGATATGGGACAGAGCTCTAGGCCTGCCCCTCGAGCGACCCAAGTCTATGAGCACTTCCGGGCTTAAAAAACTTGTTGGAGCCAATTAAGCATTGAAGAAGATTTGTCTATTTTTTATTTCAGTCATTAGAATACCAGCTGTCAATAGATGTACCTAACCAACTAACCACCTTGTTTATGTAATACTGCTGACTGCCGCTCAGCATCGGTGACTCATAACTGAAAATATTACATGCGTTTGGTCAACAGCCAGATCTTAGACAATTCCCTTTATTTCTGCTTGTTATTTCTGAGCATTGCCTGTCCTCTTTAACCATCCAAATAATACAACTGTCAATATACTCTAAAAGTCTCGGCATGTTACACTATGCGCAAGCGTTCTGTGTTGTATATAGATAAAGAACCTGCTGCATGTTGTCTGCCATCAATAACCAGTATTTTGTATTTTTGTTATGCAGGAATAAACTCATAACAGTGTTGGTGTAGCATTGCTAGATTTTGTACATCAATAACGTTGAGGATGTTTGTGAAATATGAACATTTCTCATCCATAATACTTGAAAACAAATTAAAGGTGCTTTTGGATACATTACTGGTAGGGTTGTTGTTGATGACTTATCGACTTACTTAGCAAAAATCTACCTATTTAAACCATTGACATAGAAAATTTTTACAACGCTATACTAGAAGCGATCCCACTTCACCATTTCTCTTATAGAAAGTTATGATGATATTTTTATTCATTATACTAATTACATGTGACATATTGTGATGTTGCAACTTTCAAACGAAAAGTGAAGTAGTAATTGTTTGACTTGTTGAAATGCATTCGATCAATATTGGTTTGCAAACAGAGTCAAGGTCAAATTTTTGTCAAGACAAGCCCGTCTACCTCGTTTGTCACTTTTTATCATTGACCTCAAATTACCCATTGCCGCCTGTTTTTTTTTCAATTTTTGAATGTCACCATTTATGTCCGGAGCCTAGTATATCCGACAGCACCTTTCAAACTAGCACCTTTTAATCTGCATAGCCTAGTTTGTCCTTATGGAATTGTCTGCTCTCCATAAAGCTTTAGTGCAGAGTTTATCAGGTTTTGGGTAGTTTCAATGTAGTCGATCGAAGCCTCCACTTTCGGCACACAAGGAATGTGATGGCCGACAGCAGTAGAACTGAGTTGATCACTGTTATTATAGTCACAATCATCAAATTCTTTGTAAATATTTTGGACTCATCCGCTTCAGATTCTAAAGTGCCTTGACATTCTCCGCTATAGCCTCGAAATCCTATCTTATGAGTCATCCGTATGGGTGGTTTACCGCATCTGCATAATAATATTTTGTAGGTCAAGGGTTATGAATAAATTAATGGTCACGTTTATGAATTCCTATCATTTGGTACAATGAATGACCTCTACAGCTAAAAGTCTTTTATCATCGGAAATGAAAGAGAATTTGTACTTTACGGTTTATCAAACTTTGGAACTATCTAGATGAAGCGTGCTTGGAACTGCAGATAATTGCTTTTCCTGAATAATTTTCATTTCCTGAAACACGTGACTCGTTTGTTCTGAACAAAACATTGCTGATGAAAGACATGCGTCAAAAACGTGTAGCCAATTTGTATTGCATTACATTGAAGAGCTTGTAGGTCATACTCAAACCAAATAATTTATCCATCTGGCATTTTGCCCAACATGATTTTGTTTGCTTCACGTCAATGACTGCGTTATTAACAAACAATAATATCCAGTTTTTGCACTGCTATTGGTATTGTGTAATCACAAAGACAGTTGAATTCGTAACAAAGGCTCTAGCGGTGGCGACACATTTATGGGGCTCGTAAATGGGTTAATAACTTCAATAATGTTACATTATTTGCGTCACCATCTTGTAAAAAAGTACATTCAATTGTGCAATACCTGGCTGCGGCGATGAGAAATGTAGTATTACTGACAGTCACAAAGTCACGTCCGCCAATACATCGTAGTTTTTGATCTCCGATGTCTTCGCATCCAGACCAAAAGTTGTCTGTGTTCAGCGTAATCTTTAGGTTGGCAAGTTCATCGTATTTCTTTTGTTCCAATTTTAGTTCACAATCAGTTTCAACACTAAAATTCTGGAAAAAAAATTTTATGCATGTAAATAATCGTGATCAACTGAATATATTGGAAGAAAGATTATTTGCACATTCATAGTTCGTGCTAATTATGCAAACCATAAAAACAAAAACATTAATTTCAGATTACCACACTCCAAAATTTTATAGCTAAGTATTTGAGATACAGTACAGCGGTGCCACTTTTTTGCCCAAGAATTAATGACAATACTGAAACATGCCAAAAAAGCTCAAGCTGCTGTTTGTTGCCAATTATTTTATAGTTATTGCCAATTTTGGCAGAAATCTTCATTTGGCATGAGCATATGAAGGTATGCCAAAATCTGATCATTACAAATTATTAACTTGTTCATAATCTACCAATATTGCACATGTTGCATAAGCAACAAAAAAAACGTGCATTGGCACCAGCTGGGCTTGAACCTCCAACCTTGGCATATGAGAGTATTAGAAGCTAACTGATTGCACCACTAATGTTGTATAATAGCAGTTGATTCAACAGGCTAACATAATGTGAACGAAATACACCAGAGTCATTAGCTGCTCACGATTCAAATGTAACTTCTGTGGCAGTCGCCATAATCAGCAATTTTTATCGTTAATCATACTGAGACCGCTGTGATACATGTTTTTATAATACTTGATACTTAATATCTATAATAATCTATAATACTTATAATACTAATACTTATAATACTTCTCATTAGGAAAGAAAACTACGCCCACAGAAAACATATCCTCCATGGCGGCCCTTCATTATAAGATTTATTGTTTTGTGGGAGTTGTCTTGATAGTCTCTTGTTTGCCCAATATCTGGTCCAAAACTTGCAATCAAAAATGCCTAATTTTGGCTACATCCAATTTGGTTTTCTCGCAATCCTAGTATATTTCATCGATACTAACAAAGCAAGCTGTTTGGTCATTAATACTTACAGAGGGATGCTGCTCCTTGTATAAAACAATGGTAATTGCCTGCTCCATGCTGTCGTACAGGCTGTAGGTTATATTGTAACTAAACTGCACCTGAGCACTGGTAGTGTACTCAAACTTAGGGGCGAATCCATACCAGTCAGTGTCTACATCCAAATCTCCCTGTAGATTGCATTGCGACTGCTGCGTGACCTTGGCCAAACTTAGCACCACTAACCATACAAACGTAAAAGTAGACTTCATTGTTGGATCTCAATCTCTATGCGTTTAACGTCTACAACAAATAAGAGCAACATAGATTATTTTTTCTATTAGGAGGTTTTCGGACTAAAAATATAAATGGAAAATTATTTAAATTGTTTTTTGCTGTATTTATACCACAATATAGTTGTCAGTTGTACTCTTTTAAGTAGCATTACTATGACTCAATTTTTCCAATTTTTAATGCCAAAAAAAAATTAATACGTTAATCATTTCAGGAACCCAAAATAATTAAGCTTTTCTGAGTAAAATCAATTCCTGGCTTTAATTCAAGGAATTTACCCACTCAATCTGACACTGAATCAACCCAATTTTGCTAAAGGCAGTTTGTACCGATCATGAAATTGTTTATCCAATCCTTACCCTGGCATGGATCAGTATTCAAAGCTGATAAAACAGCAAAAAATACGTAACTGTTTTTGTCTAAACGAAAAAGCATACAAAACTACATACCTAAAATCAGCACTGACACACGTACTACCAGCTAGTTAACGTCAGCGTACCTGCCATAACCTGTCAGCTACATAACACTGTTGGTTCCTTAGCAAGTCTTTGTGTAACAGCTGAGCTTGTACAATAGAGCTCTCATTCATCTAATTGTATATTCAATATTCTATTGATTCATTGGTGTCTGTAGTATTGAAGCAGGTCATAAGACTGATATTAGCTTTATTGTACTTATTTACCTGCACGTGTTGTTTCTTTGCTAAACTCTAGTGTGTACATATGGTGTGTGTAGCTGCAATCTAACCAAAGAATACATTCCCTACAGTCTGGCTTATAAAAGTTTTTTTTCTTTCAATAAATGTCTCGTCACAATTATCTAGCGAAAAATAAACATAATGGAATATTTGTATCATAAATAGTGAATTGTGAGAAACATTTATGATTTGTTTATCGATGGCATGGCTATTAGCTATTTGAAATTTTTCTACATTGTAATTTCACCAGTAGAGTTGCCATAGAAGGTGAAACATGATGGGTATATGTTTTCTGGTTTTCCCTGAGGTTAACTCTATGACTAATATTAATTGGAGTCGTCCACCCTTGTACATGAATTGCGCGAGCTATAATGATATTATTCATCATCTATTATCATTTTCATAGTATAACCAGTCAATAAAAATGGAGGGTAATTTCAGAGCAACTCACCGTGCTAGTCCCTGCACCAACAAAGTATATAGGTCCTCATTGTCCAGCAATGTGGTTGGTTGGTTTGACCAATCAAGGTCAAATGTCGGGGACGGAGCGCAGTCATGTCCTTTCATCATGACCTTAATCCAAACTACCCACACTGTGTGACCAACGACGAGATAAAAATGGTATTTTGCCTCCTGTGACAAACCAATGACAAAGCTAATTACTACGATATTTCTTAATGAAAAATTTTTATTAGGAGTTGCCTGCTCAACCACTCTTTACTAGTCGTATCCTTGTACAATGTCATTCATTAATTACATCAAGAGAAGATATTTAGTGAGTAGATATACTGACACTTTGTAACAGGTACTTGAAGCAGATGAGGGCACTCAAACACGCAAGTGTGGACCTCAACATTCTCTTCCTCTCTATCTCTGAGCACTCCATCTACATCTGAGGTGTGCAGCCTAAACGCGCAGGAAGTGACCCCAATGTCATTTTCTTACTTTCAATAAACCTTAGTTGATTATTCACTGAGTTGTCTTCTATACCCTGATGCAATTTTCTTTTCAAAATCTCTCTTCAAGGCATAGGTGGTTGGATATGACATTGGTTTCAACATTTTAAGCTTCTACGCCAAAACTTTTTAATTAATTGTAAGTTTTTTTTCGATAATTTTTTATAAGCAAAAACTTCTCAATTTATTATAATTAATTTAACTTCAGTTGTTTTTTTTTATAATTGAGTTGGCTGTTGAACACCTTACCATTTGACTGAATTTATACAATGACTGAAAGGAGTAAAAGTCACCATAGTGTAATGTTATGTATAAAGATTCATAAGCAAAGTTTTGAGAAGAAAAACAAACAAGCTTCTTATGGAAAAAATTAGCTATAATTGAATTATCCATCACAAATAAGTTGTGACTGACCTTAACATAAACTGTATCATAGTTAGCTATAACAACATTGCACCTCAATGTAGAACTGCAGGTAAAGGTATAAAAATATCAGAAAAGTTGGCACACGTAGATGTATTTTGATTTTAATGCAATGTTGATATTTTCATGTATGTCTGACGGTTTGAAACAGCTGTCTGTATCACAAGCTGACGCGCTACGTAAACAAACCATTTAAAATATCTTTTCAATGTTCAACTCACGTCTGATGTGATTGACCGAGTGATAATGAGTCAAGTTAGGCATAGCGAGTCATCGTTTTTGCTCTTCTCTAGTTACTAGATCATTGTATCAAAGAGGGTAGCATACCCTCTTTGATTGTATATCAGCCTTTGACTCACTAGCCGTGACAAACCAACTAACTAAATCACCAAATTCATAGTTGTTGAATATAATATTACGGATATTGTTCAGAAAACTATAATATTCCTCTTTTGATCCAGTTGCGTTGGCTGTACAGCGCTAACCAATGACGGCTTTCGTTGTAAGCGCTGGCCGTGATAAATTACTTTTGGGTAAAAGCACTTGAGTTTAGCACATCCGCACACTCTATGTACGTTCCTGAGCTAATGGGTACAGTAGTACCTGAAATATGTTCAAATACATGAACTTGCACCTTGGCTACCCATTGATGAAATTGTACAAATCTAGCCTGAGGTCACGGTCTCCAGAGATCGTACAAGGGCACCAATGTACCAAACTGTCGACATATATAGTTATAGCTTTTCCAACTATATACCCACACTGACTGTCCGCAGAAACTGAACTACAGTAAAGTCTTGGCTATGTACACCGAGTCTTTGCCAGATGGAATGACACATGAAGTTAGTGGACCAGACCTGAAAAAGTTGCGAAGCTTTAAAGTATTATTTCCACTTCTGGGAAGTGAAAAAATTTATTATAGCTTTCTGAATATAAACTCAGAAGCCTCATATACTTCTACTGATTGCGTATCGATTTTGTCTACCGATTGACGATTTTCCTATTTTCGTTTCAGGTGAAATTTACAATCGGTAGCCTTTTATTAGCGGCTATCGGTAGGTTTTGATCAAGATCAAAATACCAGTAAGCAATTCACGATTCAACCAATCACATTACTTTTCGCAGTTTCAGTAATTTCAATAAAATTGTTTCTCGAGTGCAAGTATTTATACACAGAGAGTCTTTGGTTGTTGCAAAGCACTTTATGGCTAACTATGGCATCAAATACAGAGATTTTGTCTGAAATTGCATGAGAATGGCGAGTAGAAAGACAACTAGGGTTACGCTCTGTTGTCATTTCCAATAGGTAGAGACAAACCGGCAGGAAATCAGTAGATGTACATGAGGCTTAAAGCCTCCAGTTCGGCTCAAAACCTAAAATACATAATTTATGGCAAAAAATCAGCATTTAAAACTGCTGATGTCGAAACATTGGAACTAATGAATCTAAAATTATATACTTGCTGAAAAATTATTGTCAAATGGATGATACAGAAAAGTTAACCAAACACAGGAGCGACGATTATTATTGGCAAAGCATATACTACTGCAACGTGTAAGTTTACCCTTCATTTAAAAATTTATTGATCAATCAACCTTTGGCTTTCACCCTTTGACAAAGTCTCGGCGTGTATAGCTCACAAAAGAGAAAGACACTCCTAAGCGTTTATTATAGAATAATACAGTAACTAAACTTCATAAAACTTCACCTATTTCTTATCGACTGGCTTTACAGAGTAGGCATTTTTATTTTAATTTCCTTTTGTTTTCCAAAAAATCTACTCAATTTTTTTCAGGTAAGCAGACGTATTTCGTATATGTGAAAAAAGTGAGTATTTATGTGAATTGAACATAGTTTTACACCATGCCATAATGGAGTTCACAGTAATATTATTTCCAGCAATTTTAGCTATATATTTTGGTTCACTCTTTTTAGAGACACCATTAAAGCATTGTCATTATTGACTGACTTTTGTTGGTAAAAAGACTAAAGAATTTAGCGCACTTACTGAGAGAAGCTGGTGGTCAAATATTTAAACGCATGCGTCCATCCAGCTTCTGTGATTGGTGCACCTCTTCAGCACGTTGATGGGGTTGTACAGCAGACATGTAGTCTATAAATAGCAAGCAGGAATTCCTTGAAGCGTGAAGCCTTCACTGGTATATATAGCATCAGCCTGCCTTTGGCTGTCAGTAAGCTGTGAGACCACACAAGCAGGATGAGGGACATATTAGTTCGAGTGCAGATCATGGCCACGTGTCTACTTTATTGGATGCTAAGTGACAACACAGTGACAAGTGCTCCTACTACACCATTGAGCCAAGCTAGAGAATTACACTTGACTACAAAAACTATTTTAAATGATAGTAAAACTAAACTTTATGATATAAAAAGCAGAATAGGAGAATTGGAGACATCGCTGAAAGAAGGTGTAATATCGATATATAACCGAAGCAAAAGAGTGAAAAGGTGGGGTGCAAACTGGATAGCTACAACTTTATATGAACAAACACCAGATAGGCGTCCTAGGAGACATCGAAGTAGAAAACAAACTAATACAAACACTGACTATGATTACGTCGGAGGAGGAGTCTGGGGCTAAGAGAGTCGTCATACAACAATCGCAGAGCTGTGCCAACTAATCCATTGCTCAAAGGATGTTTTTGATTTTACTGCCAAACTTCTGACAGCTGGCAAAAAAATTTTTAATGCTTCAAGTGCTACTCAATGATGATATATGCTTTTTTTAATAAAAAATAAAACTGTTTTATTGGTTAACCTGTGAGAGTAATTTATGTAGTTTGAATTATTTATAGCAGTATAAGTAGCGAGAAAGTAGATATATAAAAAATCAAATGTTAAGGTTAGTGCCAATTTTGTTCATATCCTGTTAAACTTTTAAATTATTTACCCGGATTTCAAATAAATTATTTTGGACAATCATCCCTATCTGCACTTTAGATTACTGTTAAAAGATTCATGGATTACATCATTTGGTTAATCCGCGTTGACACTTAATGAAGCGAAAATGATTTTCATCCAATCCCGGTACAAGTTGACAGTTCATGCACCAAGTTATAGCTTGTTAACCCCAACTTTCACAATGACAGAATAAAACAAAAAAATGGATCGTTAATCAACCATTTGCTTGTAATATAAATTGCGAAGTCTCAGATAACAAGTAATATAAAAATTTGATGCCTTCCCGGAAAAATTGATGTATAAGTACGTTTCAATTATGAGATAGAATCAGTGATTTTAAGTATATCCGTTTATTTCTGCCAAGTTATTATTTAAAAGTCGACTTAGTGAATAGTAATGCTTTTATCTGACAACTGGACCTGAGTCACTACCAGAGGATTTGGCGCACTGGCCCATGGTATCTTATGTGATGTGGCTACACAGTGACACACTGATATAGGAAATGTCTGCACAGATTAAGTTTGTTGAGCACATGTTAAGCATTAAGCTGAGGAAACAGAAATCGTTTCTCTTAAATAATTTAGTCAACTCAGAGACAATAATAGGATTATGACATCATGTTATTGTGAACTAAAAGTTTGACGTCAGAGTCAACTGCTCAGGAAAAGTTCTGTGACAGGAGATTGTGAACTTTTTTCTCAAAAACTTGGTCCAACTGAAGCATTTTCAGTCACGTTAAAGTGTTGATAAATGCATTTAGATTTTCTGATCTAACGACAGGTTTACATGTTAACAATAAAAACATCAAAACATAAAACAGCATGGCAGCCGAAAAATTGATTTTATATGCAAAAGATAAATATTGTGATCGGTGATTTTATCATACCTTTTTAAGAATCTTTGCAACCAGGTATATTTGTTGTGGTCAGAACTGGGCCTGGAAAACAATATCTACCTGACTAGAGAATAAACACCCAAACTCTGTGGATACCTGGTTATTGTAATGGTTACCGAGGTAAGTGACCGTATTGTAAACCTTTAATCTCCGCATAATATATATTAGCTTTCCCACAATCGTGGTAACAATCTCCAACTGACAAAACAAATATGCCTACTGAAAAAAGGGCTTCTATTTGTCAGGCAGTATTACAATATAAATGTGAACCCACTTGCACCACAAAAAAATAAAGTTTCTCTATCGTGAACAATATCTGGAAGCTGTTTTTCTTAAACGTAATATTCGTAAGAAGGAACTGTACTGGTTTGAGAAAAAATATTTACTTACTTTACTGAAAACAAGCAAATTGTTATAGCTATCATACTTTTACCATTGCTGCTGCACACTTTTCTATTTGCGCCAATGGCGGTTTTCAAAAAGAAGCGTGTCGTAAATTACGATTTTAAATATCTCCGTATACCTGTGCAATCTATATTTAGCACACACAATGTATTTCTTCCCAGCAAAAAATAAAAACCCTGACGAACAGTGACTGTACGCATGAAGGTCATTGTGCGAATTAATAAAAATCAGACCCAAGTATGTCACAATTACAAAACATCAAGTAGTGAACAATGCACTGAGCACAGACTTTGTGATATCATAAAACAGGTTGCGAAGGCAAGGCATTGTTTGCTAACGTGTTCAAAATGTATTTTTCTTGAGTGCACAATGTCACGTATTAGCCATCTATATGTTATGTCATCAGAGTCATTGAACAAATACCATATCAGTAGGTTGAGCATCATATATAACGTCATCAATTGGGTGTGGAGAAAAAATTTATTTGCCATCCAGGCGATCGTCTTTTTCATATGAACGCATCATCTCGCCAGCGGGGATAACTGAGATGTGTTGATCTTTGTCTATAAGCAGTGGCCCTACACGCATGACTGATTTCTGTCGGTCCTTTGGAGTTATCTCCTCCATGAACTGTAGTTTGAACCACAAGTAGTGCATTAGCGCTAGACTTGGTATCGATATGATTAGAAATCGTCCGTAGCCATTCCAAAATTTTGAGAATCCTCTTTGTGGAGGTTTAGGTACTTCTGGTTGGTGATTTGAAGTGGCTGGCTGGTTAGAACTCATGGTAAGGTGTAAGGCCGTGGACTGATCTGAAATACCAAAGTGACTCAATATTACTGTGAAAAAAATGAGCTTATGAAAAAAATTGGAGTTGTCTTGCCTATATCAATCAAAATCAAAGATGGAGGGAACAACTCTTATTAACTAGAGACGATATTTATTTATGTTTTTGTTATTATTTAATTGTTTATCATAATTTATAAATATTACGTAACATTCAAATGCGATGCTTTTTTGTCTTTTGGTAGGTTACACATTGTGATAAAATCAGTTGACAAAAAATTTTTAATGCGCGTATAATGTTTAAATAAAATCTTTTATCATATGCTTCGATTCAGTGAAAGTAAGATTCAGTGAAAGTAAGATGGCCCCACAATGGCTCGGTGAAACTGAATATGTCAGCTAACAGCAATAGTAGGGTGATAGCAAACATTTGTTACACTTCAAATTTTTCAGAAAATATTTTTCAGACTGTATCTACTGAGAATGATCCTGTAGGAGGTGCTGAAAACATATATAATGTATAACGGTTATTTTGAGCAATCAACCATTATATTGAAAGAGAAGTTTGTCCAAGCAAAATAATGGCATAAGCGAATTGGTATTGCAAACAAAATTTTCACTAGTTGTATCAATGAGCAAAACAAAATACATGTAACTATCACAGGGGGAATAGACAAGAGAGATAACTTGCACTTTCTGCAATAGATAAATATTAAACGACAGTTACAATCTATGAACAATGGCTTATTAACAAAATTAAATGAAAAATGGCCAAAGGAAGGATAAGACCAAAGGAAGGATAAGGCTAAAGGAAGGATAAGACCAAGGGAAGAATAAGGCCAAAGGAAGGATAAGGCCAAAGGAAGGATAAGGCCAAAGGAAGGATAAGACCAAAGGAAGGATAAGGCTAAAGGAAGGATAAGACCAAGGGAAGAATAAGGCCAAAGGAAGGATAAGGCCAAAGGAAGGATAAGGCCAAAGGAAGGATAAGGCCAAAGGAAGGAAAAGGCCAAAGGAAGAATAAGGCCAAAGGAAGGATAAGGCGAAGGGAAGGATAAGACTAAAGGAAGGATAAGGCCAAAGGAAGGATAAGGCCAAAGGAAGGATAAGGCCAAAGGAAGGATAAGGGAAAAGGAAGGATAAGGCCAAAGGAAGGATAAGGCCAAAGGAAGGATAAGACCAAAGGAAGGATAAGGCTAAAGGAAGGATAAGACCAAGGGAAGAATAAGGCCAAAGGAAGGATAAGGCCAAAGGAAGGATAAGGCCAAAGGAAGGATAAGGCCAAAGGAAGGATAAGGCCAAAGGAAGAATAAGGCCAAAGGAAGGATAAGGCCAAGGGAAGGATAAGACTAAAGGAAGGATAAGGCCAAAGGAAGGATAAGGCCAAAGGAAGGATAAGGCCAAAGGAAGGATAAGGGAAAAGGAAGGATGAGGCAGAAAGAAGGATAAGGCCAAAGGAAGGATTCTTTGTAGAATGGGGTATATTAACTAGAGGATGTTACATGTATCATTCATAATTACAAGATCTTTGATCAGTTAGTAACACTTTATGTCAAAGTTACAATCACATGCATAACATAAATTGAAATATGGGCAGTCATACAAGTGTTAATTTGAAGTTGATAGAATAATTAATCAAAAATAATTAAGTCTTTGGAAAAAAATACAGGATGATTGATATTGTCTATAAATTAACGATGAAAGCTGCAGTCCAGTTTCAACCGACTTTAGATTTAACAGATGATTAATATCTCACATTGAAGCATATCAATAGAAGTACACAGAATTATTGCTGTCTTTGGGGTAATTAGCTTTTGTTAGTCATAAAACCACAAGTGAGTTTTGATAGTTCTTTTAGCTATTCTGAAAGCTGCTTTCCAGTTTTTATTTTTAACGTAAAACAAGCTTTATGCCCTAATAGGCCAGCAGCAGCCTGCTAAAAAGTGGTCTAAAAATTTTTTTTGTGGAAAAAATTTGATGGACGGGAAAAAACAGTGTTACATGGGGTAACTTTATGCATAGATTCTAAATATGTTCCCCTACCTAAGCTTAGAGGTCACCTTCAGCGCGTATCTACTGTTTAGCACTCAAACTTAATTTTGCTGAAAAACTTGAAAGGATCGGATTTCCATGCTTGGAAATACTTCTTGCAGGGTAAAAATGGTGAATTAATGCTATTTAGAGATTTCACCATTATTAAGCAGCGCTTTTAGGTATTCCTGAAGTCTCTACCTAATCAAAGAATTTCTGAAGAAAGCTGTTGGTTATTAGGCGAGATACATTACAGATCTAAAAGCTGATGTTCATTTCTTGTAATACCCTAGTTTGGGGTATATTTGACAACAACACTATTTCATTTCATATGCTATATTAGCTAACCCAAAAAAGATCAATTGTTTTCTTTGTTCTTCTTTACTGACATAAATCTGCTTCAAAATAGTTTAATAATCAGTTTACTACGAAATACACGATTTGGCTATTGCAACTTTCATGAGGGGAACCTTATTCAATGTCAGTGTCAGAGTCTGCATAACAATTACTGTCTTAGGAAAAAGTGTCAACAGTTTCACTCCGGTTCTCGCATTCGAGGTAGCCGCAGAGCTCAGGGCAAGGGAGCTTATTCCTATTACATGAACATCAACCGCCATTACATCCTGTTTTACAAGAGCAGTTCTTCAGTTTTAAGATATCTGGTGATCCTGGTATTGGTATTTCATACGACGCAGTATCTGAGATAATATTACGTAGGACAAGCGCTGCTTGATTGAGGGAGTATTCAGGTGTGGTTGTCCTAGATAAATACAGTTCCTCATCACACGAACTCTCAGTATCCACGTCAGAGAGCAGAGACCTTGAGGGTAGCATCGATGTATCCCTAATAATGTCAGTAAGCTCAATATTCTTACTAGTAACTATATAGCTTTGGTTTCTTGCAGCGGGTTGATGGAATGTTACTTGATCTGCTGACTAAAAGAAATGATTAAATTGATACTCCCATGGTTATTAAAATAGCTCACAATAATTGCAAAACCACTCAAACAGATCGTTTGATGGTGATTGACTGAAGATACTCTAGTCAGACTACATTTGCTTTCCAAAATACCAGAAAACTGTCTATACCTGTGACTATGGTTCCCTCCTTTATCTTTGCACATTTGGATATATACTTCTAGCAGCTTGGCTATTGTACATGTCTCTTTCTTCACCACAATCTTATCTTTTACCATCGCAACAAATTTCACCCAAGTCTCGTGTTTTGCTGGAGCTTTTGTAGATTGCCTGTTCGTTTAAAATATCCAAAATTTATCAAATAATTTCAACATCTAACATGTGAGCATTTCAATCAACCATATTATGCCTATGTGCTTACCAGCAAACCCTAACCGTAAGTAGCAAAATTGTCCAGCAGAAATGAGAAGTTAATGCAGAATTAGAGACTATATGTGAGACGATAGAAGTTATGTTAGCTGAGGAAAGGTTGACACAACACACCAGCTTCTTATCAAGTGTTAAAAGTGTTTTGGTTAGGACATATAGCAAAAATGATCAACGATTGAACTAGACATTAGAGATAGTTAAGACTTTAGAAATGAAATAGCATTAACAAAAATCAAAACTTGAGATCAAGGATAAATTCAGCAACCAACCTTTTAGCATCAGAAACTTCAGCAATATAGTTACGATGACAATCTCTGTGATAGCACATTTCTCCTGCCACTGGATTTCCACTTTCAAATAGTGCCATCAGATCAGTATCATGCTTTGCTTGTGCCGCACTCATTAAACCACCTAAAAAAGTTAAATATATTTATAATTAGTAGAAATTTAACTAAAATCACTAAAACAAGTTTGGATGAGTAGGATGACTTGTGTCATGTCATACAATGAGATTTTCTAAAACTTATACATACCGGCATCTAAAGTTTCTGCCCTCAACAGAGGTTGCTTTTTCTCTTTTTTTTTATCCATCTCGGTTGCACAGAACACAGGCTTTGGCAACACTTGTGTATCATGATGAACTTCACTTGTTGATCGTAATTTTTTTTGGCTGTTCACAAAATATGAAGAGGTCTCAACTTCATGAGTTATCTAAAAAATAGTGAGTTGGAATAAAACAAGAGCGACATCTCTATCAAGTTGGATTAAATAACTGATACATTTATCTTATCAGTTAAAAACTGTAACTGTAAATATAATTAAAATGACGATAACGATATATACATATTATATATACACTAATAATAAAAGAGTATAGTAGTAAAAGATGGAAAAGGACTACTAGTGGACTACAAAATGTTTCATGTGTTTTAGAAAAAAAGGTTGAAGAAAATTTAAAGAACACAGTCATCAGGTCACACGGTAATAATAATTATTTATTTAATTATTTTTATTTTCTATGCACCACTGCATAATTATTAATACTTTTCTCAGTCATACTCTGATATATATATATATATATGTAACAACCAGCATTACGGTCCAATCAAAATTGGTTCAATCTTCTATGAGCCATGACTACAAAAGATTTTCGATGAGTTACGAAAATTGAAAGAAAATACTGAGACATTTTTAATAACTAAACAGCAATAAGTACTCATTTTTTACCTAACAAAACATAAAAATGTTGTTCAATGTTGCACTGTCAAACATTTTGGCCATCCCATACGTATGAATGAGTAAAATTAATAATTAAATGGCTACGCCTTGTCTTACATAAAGCTAAGAAGTTAATTGAGCAAAAATCACCACAACTTAATTAAGAAAGTAATTGAGCATATAATAAGCAAAATCTATTGTTTGTGAAAAAAATTTGTTTCATTTTTAAATAAATAATGTAATGATTAGGTATTATAATATACATTCTCATATTAATTCAAAACAATTAACAACTATCACCTAATAAGAAAATAGCCTTGCCTCACATAATAAATAAGCCAAGAAATGAGAGCAAGAACCACAACAACGCAGTTAATAAAGTCGGTGAACAACATGTAAACAAAATCTATTGTTTGTGAAAAATTATTTCTTTACAAGCATAAAAAATAATAATAATGATAAACTAAAACTTAAAGAATCACAGTAAAGCAATACATATAATAATAATTAATAATAATAATTAATATTATTTGTTGTTATAATAATTTATTATAATAATAATAATTATAATAAATAAAAATAATAGTCTAATTAATTAATAAAATATCACAACAACTTACTTTTCTTTTCTGTTTCTGGGCTCTTTGAAGCTTTGTCAAGCTGACAAACCATAAATAACAGCTAATGTGAGCTGTGAAAAAATGTTAATGTTCTTGCTGTGGAGCCTGTCTCATGCACATTGTCATCATCATCATCTGCAGCAGCTGACAGCAAACAACAACAACTACCACTACTACTATTTCTTTCAAGTACTGACAAAGCTATAGTCAGTATTTTGGCTCCTTAATTACATGTGTCCATTGATCAGCCCTGATAAGCGCTGTTCTTAGCTGATGCTTGGCAAGAGTTTGTTCCACTTGCTTACTTGAATTACTTCCAGTAAAATGAATTATGCAAGAATAATCCCTATTTTCTGATTCCATATCGGGCTCTACACTAGCTTCATTGCACAGGAAGCTAGCCGCTATTGGCTAATAATGCTAATACACAATTATGATTGGCTGATCCAATTAATAGGCATGGCCGCTCGTGCAGAATTGTTGTTCTGCAGCTAATTTATTATTTCATTAAAATTAAAATCAACCATGACCAATTTGTCAAGGTAGGGTAGTAAATTCTCAATCATAATAAATTATATTTCAAGATTTTGTAAAAATTATTTGTCCATCTACTTTTTTCCACGACTTGACAACTTTTTGCTATGCTGCTGCTGGCCTATAACAGTCAGGTTTTTACTACAGTTAATTGTAGTAAAGGCATAGTCATTGTTAATATATATATATATATATATATATATATATATATATATATATATATATATATATATATATATATATATATATATATATATATATATATATATATATATATATATATATATGTATAGATTATGACAATTGAAATGAACGTAGAAAAAAATAAACGTTGACAAACCTAAAATGAATGTTGACTATGCTATAACGAAGAAAAATTTGACGTTCACTCTTGGAAGTGTCAAAATTCGTTCCCAGCGACATACAAAATATTAATACCATGTTCATTCTAGGAGTTGTCTACTTTAACAAAAACCGTATTTTATATTCCTGGAGGGAACATCAAAACAGTAGTTTATTTGTGGCCAGAAATGAATCAGACACTTCCGGAAATGAACGTCAAATTTTTCGTTTCTGTAGCTTACTTAAAATTCATTCCAGGTCTGCCGACCTTCATTCCGCGATATGTTTACTTTCATTCCGGCTATTTCTGTATACATTCCTGTCGACATTCATTCCAGTATGCAAATATTATAGTTGTGTTTGCTGGCAAATTCACTAGGTGCACTCTTTCAGTGAATTGACACAATTTAAACTCACTGAACTTATCAATATGATCGCAGAGGTCTGCGTGACTAACTTCTGGGGTAAGAATATGCGTTAGATGCGAAGATAATAAATTTCACAACCCACTTTATAGTCTTATTATATTAAAAGATCCGGTAAGTACAACTAAACCTAGTAATCATAATATCCTATATAGAGCATGACCGGATAATATAACAACTAGGTGGCGATGGGTGAGTATCTTGTGTTGAGTTGGCTTAGCATACAGCCTCCAGAAACCTTGGCTGATAAGCTTCTTTTTATTGGTGTAATGGCCAATAGGTTTGGTTTGGTAGGATAGACAGTGCTTTTTGTACAGCCTCGAGTTTGAACTACACTCAAACAAGTTTTACCTTAACACTGTTGTGAAACCATTTGTTCACGACTGACCATAAACTAATTTGCATAGCAACCAAATATCAATTATTACTTTGGCCAAAAAGATGTCCCTAAATAAGTAATAACCTATTAACAATTTACAGCTGCTACAAAACAAAGTTTCATAATAAAAACTATCATAATCAAAACTATATATGTATTATTAGAATGATTATTATTACTAAATTACTTATTACGATTAATTTTTTAACATGCCAAATGTAATAAATGAAAAATAACTATCAAATAATATTATTATTATTATTGAAGCCTCTCTATCTATGGTCGTATTATTAGCAGTACTCACTCGTTGATTACTCGTGGATGATAGTACACTCAAAATAGCACAATGACCCAACTGAGCAGTGCCTCTTTGGTCATCTGATTGCCAGTGAGAGTCATAGCAATTTCCATCTATTTTTGAACTGGTTTACCCTAGCCTGTGACCCTTGATATACCGTGAAAGGGAGCTGTTGTAATGTCTGACTTGTGGTATTGATTGAGGTTGGTTTCACTAGCTGTGCAGCTTGAGTTACCATTGTGGTCTGGCTTCCGTCACTCACCAACCCATCATATGCAAAGAATAAGGTCTAGTTTGGTCTGAGAATATTCTTATCAGCAAAGATAGTCTGTATAATTTTCTTCTGTCCAAGTCAAGTTGAGTTCTAGTTTCTCCACCACACCTTCCTCTTATATTTTTAATGAGCCTTACTGCCTGAGTTTCCACATGTTCTAATACTTCACCAGATGTGTTGTCAGAAGGGTCTCAGAGGGTATCACCATATTCCAGTATAGGTCTACAAGGGCTTGTGTATACAGACAGCTTGCCCTTCTTCGTTAAATGGAGTACTTGATACAGCCAAGGACCTGTGATGGGTTGCTGATTTTGGATGTGACGTGTTTGTCATACTTCAAGTTTGATTGCATTTCTATTTTCAGGAATTTGAAATGGGTGTCTCTAAAGATGTATTTGAGATTGGATGCCGGTGCCTTACTTCTGGCAATCACATCCACCCCAGAACTGAGCCCTGTGGTATATTTGAGGAGACAAGGAAGTCTTTGACAACGTGACACAGCAGTTGCAATCGTGGCATCAGTGGTAGTAATAAGAGTAGTAGTAATAATAGTAGTAAATTAATAATATTAATAATAAGGGGTAAGTAAGTCTCCTTATTAATCACGATACTGTGTTTGATATTGGAGCGTCACAAAATCCCACAAGCCGGCTAGGCCCCCTAGCCTACCACTGGCGTACTAATTGATGCACATTTATTTGACTCCTGCTAGTATTACCTCTGTGACGATAGGACACTCTAAATCACTAGGTGCAAGGGGAGTGCCTCAGGAAGAAACAGTGTGCTACAGTGTTATTACATGGTTACAGCATGTAGCTATCTAACGATTATACGGCTTCTGGTAGCACTCTCATGTCACGTATAGTCCTAGGTAAAAATCTGTTGTGAAGCATACTGGAGGTTGCATATATGGAAATGAGCTCTCCACGGCTAGCAGCTCGTGTGACTATCGTTGTGTTAGATCTGTTATTGATTATTTCATCATAACTGAATGAGAGTACACTGTGCCGTTACTCGTCTTGGAGGATTTTGGTAAGCAACGCTACCCTATGGTTTTGCCTGCGCCTCGTTAACGTGGGAGACCTAAATGTTCTCTGGCTTCACTGACACTGTCGCGACCTTTCAGTCCACTCACAAATCTAACAGCTCTACTCTGAACGCCTTCGATTGAGTTTATGATAGCCTTATTGGTAGGGTCCCACACTGTATCGGCATATTCTAAAATGGGTCTACATAGACTGGTGTATGCAAGCAGTCGGTTGTTCTTGGGGCAGTACCGAGTGAATCCGCCATGATTCGAAACTGACGTTTCGAAAATGAACTGTTCGAAACTCTTAAACCTGAACCCCCCAACCCCAAATCCCAAACCCCCATCCCCAAAGAGTTTCGAAGTATCCATTTTCGAAACGTCAGTTTCGAATGGTCCGTACCCGGTACCGAGTGTATATTTGATCGCACCCAAGATTTTACTAGCTTTCTCAGTTTTCAAGGCTATGTGTTGGTCGAAATGTAGATTGTGTTGAAGGATGACGCCTAAATATTTGGTGCTCTCCACCCATGAAATTTGCGAGGAGCCGAGCTTGTAATGTAACTGAGGTTTAGGATTTGGTCCAAAGCACATGGCATGACACTTACTAGAATTAAAAGGCATTTTCCATCGTTGTGACCAACCACCTTTCTCAGAACTAATGTTTTCTTAAAAGGCTAGTAACTAATGATCAGAGCAAGTCAGTCATGTATGTTCAGTCTCAGAGCATTTAGATCAACTGACTTCTGTTGATCAAGATAATTAATAATTATTCACATAATATATAGCAAACAATACAAGCTTTGTCTCTGACTTGACTAAAAAGCCTAAGCTGCTTGAAGCTTACACAATAACAATAATAAGTTTAACAATAAGTCTTAGTATAAATTATTACATCATCATCATCATCATCATGATCATCTTAGACTCATTAGATTATTATTATTGAACACCTGAAAATACCACACAAAAAATAGTAAAAGCAAAATTTATTTATATATTAATAATGATTATTTATTATTATAATTATTATTATGATATAATTATTATATTATAATAACTGTATTAATTAATTATTATTATTATTTTTTTATTATTATTATTATTTATTATTATCGACAATAATAATAACGATACAACAAAGACATAAATGGAGGAAACATGATGAGCAACGTCTGTTTAATTATTATTTATTATGCACTACTGCTGCTTAGCTTTTATCTTTTTGGAGTGAGTCAAAAATATAATAATAATGTATTAATTAATAATAATACTAATAATAATGTTGCATTATTATCAACTATTATATATATATAATCGTTGTTATTATTGGTCAGGTATAATGGCCTCCCCTGAGAACCTGGTTTACTTTTTAAACCATCATGATGATGGTGCCATTTGTTTTAAAATTCCTCAGGGGAGGCCATTATACCTGACCGTTATTATTATATAAGCAAGAAATGCGTTGAGTGGAAAGGTAACTGGACTGATTGTCTAAAACCTGGATGTCGACAACCTGGATGTCGACAAAGTTAGATTGCATGGCGACAATTTCAGACGGATTGTCGACTAGCCTAGACTCGATGTCGACAATAAATAAAAATACATAAACCAGTGATGAGTGAGTGAGTAGTTACACACACCTTTATTTATTAGTATCAAATAAGCAATAATTGTAAAAAGAAATTATTATATACTTACTACTTATTGTTCTTCATTAATTATTTAATTGTCAGAACCATAAACCAAGCTACATGTATTGTAATATGATATGTAACGTTTGAGTTGTCTGCACTACCAAAAGAAGAGGATAACTACTAATTCTCATTTTCTTTCATCACTTGTTATGAGTGTGGCCAAATGTATTTATAATGGAATGAATTCTTTTATTTACATAAATAAAGTATTTACATAAAATGTAACAAAACAGACCTCTATTAGCAGGCAAGGATGAAATGATGTTTATATACCATTGAAATATAAGGCTATTACAATGTAATATTGATATGTATTATTTATAATATTATCGCCAGTTGAGAGATTTATAAAAAAAAATATTACAATGGCTCTGTTTTGCAAAGGCTCATGATGTATGTAGTGAGGTATGTACAATGTCAAAATATATCTAATGTTCAGGAGATATGACTATGATTGTAATCTTGACTAGAAAGCAAGTCTACTAAATTTGCATATATATATAACATCATGGATTCCCAGTTGTTAATGATGGGCTCGATTGTTGATCGCAGTACTTGATAATCTGGAGAATAGTAGGTAGATAGATATAGTGTTCAAATGTATTTTCTATAATATAAATTATAACATACGTACGGCAAGTAGAGCGGTTATCATTATTTCAAAAAAACAGTGAACAATTTATTGGATGGATTGGATATATTAAAAAAAGATATAGATAGTCTCTCGCTTTGCTCTCATGAGACACTGCTGAACGTTGTGAGTTGTCCTCTACTGGTGAGAATAGCAACCATAAATTGTCGACGGCAGAATAATCATTGTTGCCCAGCAGACGAGTAACCATCAACCAGCGCTTTGTCGACATCCAGGTCAGTTATTCGACCATCTGGTCATAGTTGTCGCCAACCGAACTTATTTTGTCGCCGGCCGAGCCAACTTTGTCGACATTAGTGACCCTGTAGGGTCACTAGTCGACATCCAGGTTGTCGACATCCAAGTTTTCGACAATCAGTCCAGTATTCAGTGGAAACCGTTGAAATAAAAGGTCAATGAATACGATATTTGACGAATCAAAGTCGAATTTCCATAGCAATTACGTTTGTGATCTCAGGCTACATCTACAGCAAAGAAGCCTGCGTTCTTGCCATGGATGAAATATAACAGGATTGCCAGAAACCCGAACGGGGTGTAGCCAATTTTGGCCAATGGGAAGTCATCCATGGCGCCCATATTGAACTGGTTGTTCGGAGCGGAAACATAAACTACTATAGCAGCTCGGAAAAGTAATCGTAAATATTTGTATTAACGCGATGTTCTGATTTTCTAGTTTCGGAGCGGAAGCCGCATAAAGTTTGCCACATACCAAAGATTACATATATGTTATCGCTGGCATATACAATTTTGTTCTCGGAGCGGATATGGTATTGTAAGTAAAAATAGTTGAATCGTCAAAACTACCGCAGTACGCCCACGGCGTGAACTTGACATGTAAAAATTCATAAGAAAACGATATTTATTACGAGATCCAAGTGGTCTTGAAAATTTCGGAGCAGTATGGCGGTTCCCACAAACGGCTACATTTGGCTCGTCACAAAATTTCTATTACGCGGCCGCAGCTGGCAATCCTGTTATATTTCATCCATGGTTCTTGCTATCACATTTTGCAGTTATTACATAACGATTTTCCTTTAAAAAAACATCCTGTGCAAATAATAGTTGACTATGATCATTTTTTCCAATTGCTATCATCAAGAACCATTGATGATTGATTGTTGTTGTTGAAGTTGTTGTATTGCATGCAGTTTCAGTAGTTAATATAAATTTTTACCTATTAATTATTTATTATAATAATAATAATAATAATAATTATTAATTTAATTAAAAAATTATCAATCATAATAATTATAATACTTCTTACTACTACTAACTATATTATTATTATTGTTGTAAGAGTCGAAGGTGAGAAGCAAGAAATTTGGTTTTGAGATGACGAGATCAAAGAATACTAATAATAATAATAAATAATAATATTCGAAGATTGGCTAAGCAGTGTTGTGAATGTGTGTACACTACAGAGCAGCAGCATCATCATGAGCAATAATAATTAATATAATAATTTATTATTATTATAATAAAAATAATTAATATAAAGAAAAAATGATGTTAAATAATAATATAGATAATAATAATATTAGTATTATTATTATCATTATTATCATATATATATATATATTAATTAATTAATTAATCAATAGTTGTTGTTTATTAATTAATAGTATTATTATTCATATAACTAACTTAAATATTATTATTTATTATATTGTGCAGGATTTCACTGTGGGGGTGTGAGTTGGTAGCTCGGCCTACCTGCACAACCTCCCGAACTTGTAATGGCAACTGTGTCTTGTGTGCTAGCGATACAACCCTTCCACAGGTCGACTTAGTATACTGGAGAATGGTGGTCGACCATCTCAGTAACTAGTGAGCTGCCGGTTGCGTTAGCTGTTGTTTTGTGTGTGCAATGAGTTCGAACTTTGAAGGGCGAACTAGTTGAACTAGGTTCGGCCAGCAGAGGTTCGGCTGTCTTTTTGTAGTGCTGTGCAGAGGTCGAACATTGAAGGCGAAGTTAGTCAAAGCTAAGTTCGGCCAGCAGAGGTTCAGACTGATCTGCCTGTATATTACTACTCGAGTAATGGTGCGCAATGAAGTTGATTGTATGTACAAAGAAACTTCTGAGAGTGTGCAAGCTGACTCTGACTTTATTGATTCAAACACTCACATTTATACAAGTGATTACATAACTGATCAAGTGATAAATAGTTAGACAAAAGGTAGCCACACCTAGCACAAACCATTGGCTAGCGTGGGCAAATAAAATATAAGAGGTGGTGCATCAGTGCATGCATGGCTAAGCTCACATGGTGTGCGTATAAGTTTGTATGTTAAAGGAATAATTAATATAAAACACATAGAGTGATTTGCCCTAAAGCGCGGGCATAGAACGAGACAAGTATCTTTAACATAGAACAGGACATAGAACAATCGATGTAGCATAAGGTAGGTTAATAGAGTTACTGTTTGTATAAGATGGCGCCGGTCCTCTACACACTCCGCCCCATTGGCGACGGTGGCCAATTAATTGATGGCGGCGGCATCGGTAGTGTACTGTCTTTACTCTCTGTAGGGTCGGTTAAGCTCCTTCTTGATTTCTTCTGCCTTGAGTAGGAGCTGGCAGGCCTCGTGTGTAATCTCATGCAGCTGTCGATCCAGTGCTTCCATACGGCTGCGGTGCTCTCTGCGTCTTCTTCTGCTGTCTTCTTCTGCTGACCGTTCGCGGTCGGTTCGCCAGTTGTAATACTGGGAATTGTCTCTCCTGGGTGTCACTGGCCTAGGAGGGGGAGTTGTTCGTCTTCGCTTACGTGGTGGCGACAACTCTGTCGGTTTCCCCAACCGTTTCTGGATAGGGGTTTTCTCCTCCTTCTTTTCTCTCTCCACAATTGGCGTCGGTGTCCCGAATGGTGGTGGCGTCGGCCAATTCATGGCTTCACAGAATTCTTGATACCTCACAGCATCCACTTCGTACAAGGGTTTAGACTTTCCACCATGTTCTGGGGTGCCTCCCTGCACCCGAATGTGCTTTAGTATAGCGTCGCGTGACGCGCTTCTTTTTCCACACTTGCAGAAGAACACTGTCAAGTGTTGTCGTACGTGGTAGATTACACGTTTCCTTGCCTGTTGGTAGGTGCAGCGTCGGCATCTCCACTCATCGCTGCCTTCCACTGGTTCGGCCATTTCTTTAATTTCTCGAAGTGTGTCGCCACACAGCCATATCTCTCTGTTGGCTGGGTTGTACAGTGGTTTGTCGGTGTTATCTACAACATCAATGCGTCGGATATTAATGACAGGTGAGAGAGGTTTCTTCTTCATCATGTCTTCTTTACGGGGAACAGTCGTAGTTGGTCGAAGATGATTGTCTAATGCTTGAGTAAGCGATTCAATGGTGACGTTCGGTAACTTCTCACCTGTAGTGGATGTTATGTCGATCTGCTCCTTGATGTGTTGTACTACTCTCGCCATTGCTTGTTGTAGTTGTTGTTGCTGTGGAGAATCCAGTTGTCCTACGCTTCTGCTGGGTAGTGAATTCCTCCTCTGCTGGCTGCGAACTGAGCGTTGGCGGCTCCTGCCTCTCTCTTTATTTTGATTGGCAATTGCCACCACGTGTTCCTCTAGTGCCGCCCCCCACGTGGTTCCGTTAGGATGACGTGGGATGGCAGTTTCTTTGCTGGGCGTCGATTCACGGTAATTTGGAGTTGCGCTCCCTTGTTGTTTAATTTTTTCGGTGGCGAGTTCACGTTGTTGGGGAGTTGTTTCCTCTTGCTCTTCATTTCTTGCTCGGCCCCTTTTGTGACAACTCGTCTCTCTTTCTTCGTTTTTTCTTTTATTTCTCTTTCGTTTTACTTCTGTCCACCCGATTTCGACCGGGTTTTCTGCTATTTGCTCCTGTAGGGTGGCACTTGACGCTAGTAGCGAGTTCACTGCTCTATCGTCTACCCTAGTAGGTGGGTTGTCAAGTAGGTGGGGCTCTCCCCTTGCTGTATAACAATGATAGTCATTTAGCTTTGTTGGCCTCTGCCTTTCTCTTTGCGGTCGACTTAAGGGTGAGGCGGGCAGCCGGCTGGGTTGCAACGGCGGCCAGTCCTCGTCGTTGAGGGCTGGGGGTCCTGGTGTGCTGGGTGCCCTCTGGATGACCTCTGGAGGGGGTGTGTCTTCTTCTTCTACACTTCTTTCTTCCACTTTGACCTTGCTGTGTCCTAGCGTTTCAGGTCTTCTGGTTGGACTGTGGCGCGCCGCCGGCAAGGGCGGGGGTGGCCACTCTGGAGGGTGGTGTGTCCCCTGTGGAAGAGGAGGGTTTCCAGGTTCCTGGAGAGGCGACGGACCAGGGGGTTCCCTGACCGGCGATGGCCTTTCTGGTGGAGGTGACGGTAATGGTAATGTTTCTGGCTCAGGCAGTGGTAGGGGTAAGAGCTCCAGGTTCTCGGCGGGGGCTGGACGTGCCTTGGGGGGTCTTCCTCTTCTGGCCCCTTTCATATTGGGTTGGAGAGCGGGTTCTCGACAAGTGGGTGCTCGGCCGACCGGTTCTTGGCACGTCCTATAATGCCGCAGCCGCATTCCATTCTGTATGGACCATTGCCCATTTCTTTCCACCTTATATGTATGATTTGGAAAGACCTCCATCACCTGGTAAGGTCCGACGAAGCGTGGCTGTAGCTTCGGATTGCTGCCCTTCACTCTTCTCTTGTTCTCTAGTACGACGAGTTCCCCCTTCTGGAACACAGCGGGTTCCTCGTCGTCCTGACTCCTAATCTCTTGTTGCTGGTGTCTCAGGTATTCATGTGCCTTCTGGAGATTTTCCTGCACTTCTGCTGTATGTTCCATGACATTGCGGGGGTCCAAGGAAGGAGGCGTGCCCGTTAGTTGGTCCGGAAGGCGAACCTCCCGTCCCATTACCAACATGTTGGGCGTCTCTCCTGTTGCTGAGTGGGGGGTGCTGCGACATGCCCGCATGATCTGTGGCAGTAGACTGTCCCACTCGTCTTGCCCTTTTGTCAGTATCAGCGTACGAAGCGCATCTCCCAACGTCCTGTTCTGGCGTTCCACCATACCGTTCCCTTGCGGGTGGTAGGGGGTGGTCCGCGTCTTCTTGACTCCCCATAGACTGCATAGCTCTTCGAGTAACACTGACTCGAACTGCGCTCCCTGGTCAGAGTGTAGTTGCTCGGGTAGACCCCAGTAAGCGAAGACTCGCTCATCCAAGGCTACGGCGACCGTGGGTGCTGTGGCATCGGGCAGTGCTATGGCGTCCTGCCAGCGGGTAAAGTGGTCGGTGAGGACCAGTGCCCAGCGGTTCTTTCTCTTGGTCAGAGGTAGAGGACCGACTAGGTCGACTGCCAGCTTCTGGAACGGTCGACCGGCATACATCCGCTGCCTGTGGGGGTTTTCTGCTTTCCTTCCGTTCTTGGCCACCTGGCACACCTCGCAATCCTTTATCAGTCTCCTGACCAGGGGGGAAATGCCCGGCCAGTACCAATCGAGTAGGATGCGCTGCCTGGTTCGGTGTACTCCAGCGTGGATCAGCCTGTGTGTTTCCCAGACGACTTGCGTCCTCCTGCTGGGTGGACAGACTACACAGTGCTTTGGTCTGGAAGGATGGTGGAGCGTGATGGTCAGTACCCCGTCTGGACGAATCTTCATTGCGTCTCTCCGTTCGTAGAGTGTCCTCAGCTCGACACTCCCTTCAGCTAACTCTCTCTCTGTGACGCTCCCCGGCCGTCTCAGCTCGGCGTAAATCCGGCCTACCGCATCCTGCCCGTCCCTTTGCTCTTGAGCTAAGGTTTGGGCGGAATGTACCGGGTTTGTCACAGTGAGGTTAACCCGCTCCTCTTTCTCCTCTCTTGCTGCAGAATCCCTCTTCAACATGTCTCCCGGCCGTCTCGGCTCGGCGTAAGTCCGGCCTACCGCATTCCGTCCTTTCGACTGCTCCTGAGTCGAACTCTGGGGGGAATGTGCCGGGTTCGATGTGTTGAGGTTGCCTCTCACCTCCACCTGAGGTTTCTGTTCAGCTTCTTGCTGTAGTTCTTCATGGGAAGGTCCCCCATCTCTCTGCTCGATGGAGACGCACTGCCTACAGTCTGCGCAGGGTCCCTGTCGGCTGAGCCCATCGGCATTACCATGGTGAGTTCCAGCTCTGTGCTCGAGCTTATATCGGAATTCAGCCAAGATCTCCAGCCATCGAGCTATCTGGTTCGATGGTTCCTTCCGTCTGCACAGCCAGCGGAGGGATGCGTGGTCCGTCCGGAGCTTGAATTCCCGCCCGTAGAGGTAGGGACGGAAATGTTTCACTGCCTTGATGACAGCGACCAGCTCCTTCCGTGTGACGCAATAGTTCCGCTCCGCTGGGGCCAGCGTCTTGCTGAAGTATGCAATGACGCGTTCCTTCCCTTCCTGCACCTGAGAGAGTACTGCACCGACTCCTACTGCGCTGGCGTCCGTGTCCAGTATGTACGGCAAGTTGGGGTCGGGGTACCCGAGGATTGGGGCTTGCGTGAGCCTGGCTTTGAGCTGTTCAAAGGCAGTCTGCTCTGCTTGCCCCCACTTCCATGGTGTCTCCTTTCCTGTCATTACGGTGAGAGGTTTAGCAATGGTGGCGTAGTCGGGGAGGTATTGCCGATAATATCCGGCTGTTCCTAGGAACGCCTGTAGTCCCTTTACGTCACTGGGTGCTTCCCACCTCCTGACGGCCTCCACTTTCCCTGGGTCGGTGGCCACTCCTTTTGCACTCACTACATGTCCGAGGTACTTGACCTCTTCTTGCAATAGTTCGCATTTGGAGGGCTTCACCTTCAGGTTTGCCTGGTGGAGTCGTCCTAGCACTTCGCCCAGCCTCTGCAGGTGGGTCTGGAAGTCGGGCGCGATGATAATCACATCGTCCAGGTATAGGAGCAGAGTCTTCCAGTGGAGACCTTTGAGGACCTTTTCCATGAGCCTCTGGAAGGTGGCGGGGGCTGAGGTCAACCCGAATGGCAACACCTTCCACTTCCACAGGCCACTTCTGGTGGTGAAGGCCGACTTGTCGCTTGCGTCTTGGTCTAGGGGTACCTGCCAGTATCCGCTAGTGAGATCCAGCGTAGTAAAATATTTACTGCCGGCCAAAGCATCCAGCGACTCGTCGATTCTGGGGATGGGGTAGGCGTCCTGTTTGGTTATGTCATTCAGCCTCCGGTAATCCACACAGAACCTCCACGTATCATCCTTCTTCCTCACCAACACCACGGGGGAGCTCCAAGCTCCATCAGCCGGCTCAATCAGGTCCTTCTCCAAGAGGTCCTTGATTTGGCGTTCTGCCTCCGCCTCTTTCTCCGGTCCTAGGCGGTGTGGTGGACATCGGATGGGTCGAGCCCCTTCTACTGTGGGGATCGAATGCTCCGCCAGTGTCGTTCGGCCCAGGTCTCCGCTATGGCTACTAAATACCGTCTGGTATTCGATCAGCAGCTCCTTCACTTGCTGCTCCTGCCATGGGCCCTGGCACCCTCTCTTTGCTTGCTGGAAGAGGTCGTGCAGATGGGGGGGCAACTCTCTTCCTCCCGTCTTGCTCCTCTGCTGTCCGTCTGGTTTCGTCAGCTCTTGGACGCCACCCTCTTCCACTCCCGTGAAGGTACCAATAACCTCTCCTGCGGGTAACCTTAGGGTGTCCTGCGTCGGGTTCAAACATCTAACCAGCACGTGTCCCTGAGCGTCAGGCTTGTTGACGCTGGTGGCGATGGGTATCCCACCCTGGATGCTTTCAATCACTCCCTGAGGGAACGTATCCCTGGAGCTCAAGTGACATGGAATGGTCACTTCTGTCTGTGGTGGAAGCTGGGTGTCCTGTCGGACCTGCACCTTGGACACGAGATTTCTCCCGTGGCGGTCGGTACAGGCCAGCTCCTTTCCTTGTATCACCAGCACTGGGCGGTCGAATCCCATCTGGCATCCTTGGCTTGTCAGGAAGGGCATCCCTAGGATAACGTCCTCGTTGACTTGACTGACCACAAAGGTCTCTTCAAACTTGACGTGCCGTATCCTCCCCTTCAGTGAGAGCAAGCCGTAGAACGGAAGCCTGGTACCGTCGGCCATGATCCCATGGGAATCGTAGTGCTGCAGATTGCGCTGTACATGGTTCGGTAACCGGTCAAAGACTCGCTTGGACAACAGATTAGTGTTGCAGCCCGTGTCTATGAGGTGCGTTACCGCCTCTCCTTCTACCCTTCCAGGTAGGTAGTAACTCGAACGATATGGTCGTTCGATCTGATTGCTCTGGAGTGTCACAGGCTTTGGAATGAATTCTTCCTCCTTCAGTGGGGGCGTTTGTGTTTGCTTGTCCTTCCTCCTGGGCCTTGGTTCCTGCTGCTCTGGAGTCCCGTCGCCGTCCGTTTCTTCCGCCACTGAGCTGTCGAGTGCCGACAGGCTGGCAAAACGGTTGTGTAGGGCGATGGGGGGACTAGTCAGGAGGTCCAGGGGAGGAGTCGCTCGACGCACTGTCGCCGGTCCACTGGAGGGCGCCTGTGCCCTTTCCTTCTGATGTGCCGTTGCCCGTGTGCAGCCAGCGGGTCTCCCTACTGCTGCGGGCGGTAGTCGTTTCCCTGGCGGCTAGGCCAAGGGACGGTCCTACATGCCTTCCGGGTGTGGCCTGTCTGTTGGCATCCCCAACATCTCTTGGGTGGTTCCGACTTCTTCTCCATCTTTAGACTGGCAACCTCCTTGCTCAATCCTTCTATGGTCTTGAGTAGCTGTGCCAAGGGGTCCTGCACCTCTTGGTGTCGAGCTGTCTCTCTCGGTGGAGTCATCTCCTCCTCCAGGGGGTCGGTCTCCACTGTCCTGATGTGAGGTCCTCCCAATGGTTGGTGAGGCACCTGCAGGAACTCGTTCCCCGCCAAGATTGCTTCCTCCAGGTTCTGAGGACGTACTGCCAACAAGTGACGTTGCAGGTACGTGTGTCCTAGAGTGCTGTGGAATGTCTGCATTACCAGCTCATCCCTATTCTGTCGTGGCAGGGTGCTGTGGGCTGCCGTGACGAGGTGCTCGACCGTGAGGGCATGGTCTCTGAGGCTTTCTCTGGGGTTTTGTCGGTAGCTTAGCAGTTTTGCTTGGGCTTCCGAACGAGTCATGGCAAAGGTTGCTCGTAACGTTCGTGTCACCTCCTCCGTGGTCTCACCTCGACCGCACTGTTCGGCCTTGCCTGTTAAGGCTTGGCGTAAGTGGATGACTGCTTCTTCGGCCGGCCAATGGTTTGCTCTGGTCACCTCCTGGAACCGTTGTAGAAAGTAGTCCACATCTCCCGTACCATCGTACTGTGGTACTCTAAACTTATCTCTGGCCGTGGCTACTGTCATACGGTCTAGGATGTCGGTGAGCGTCCCCATCATCTGCAGGCTGGAAGGATCCCTGTCAGTGCTTAATGCTCGTCGTCTGGTTGCCATTCTTCCTCTGGGAGTTGCTTCTTGTGGGTGTCTGTCAATCCCACTGCTGCCACCAATGTGCAGGATTTCACTGTGGGGGTGTGAGTTGGTAGCTCGGCCTACCTGCACAACCTCCCGAACTTGTAATGGCAACTGTGTCTTGTGTGCTAGCGATACAACCCTTCCACAGGTCGACTTAGTATACTGGAGAATGGTGGTCGACCATCTCAGTAACTAGTGAGCTGCCGGTTGCGTTAGCTGTTGTTTTGTGTGTGCAATGAGTTCGAACTTTGAAGGGCGAACTAGTTGAACTAGGTTCGGCCAGCAGAGGTTCGGCTGTCTTTTTGTAGTGCTGTGCAGAGGTCGAACATTGAAGGCGAAGTTAGTCAAAGCTAAGTTCGGCCAGCAGAGGTTCAGACTGATCTGCCTGTATATTACTACTCGAGTAATGGTGCGCAATGAAGTTGATTGTATGTACAAAGAAACTTCTGAGAGTGTGCAAGCTGACTCTGACTTTATTGATTCAAACACTCACATTTATACAAGTGATTACATAACTGATCAAGTGATAAATAGTTAGACAAAAGGTAGCCACACCTAGCACAAACCATTGGCTAGCGTGGGCAAATAAAATATAAGAGGTGGTGCATCAGTGCATGCATGGCTAAGCTCACATGGTGTGCGTATAAGTTTGTATGTTAAAGGAATAATTAATATAAAACACATAGAGTGATTTGCCCTAAAGCGCGGGCATAGAACGAGACAAGTATCTTTAACATAGAACAGGACATAGAACAATCGATGTAGCATAAGGTAGGTTAATAGAGTTACTGTTTGTATAAGATGGCGCCGGTCCTCTACAATATAATAATTATAATATTGTACAGGATTTTGCTCTGTGGTAGCTTAGCCTCTGCACCTGTACTTCCTCCCTTCACTCAGGTTGACTTTGCTAGCTATATTGGCACGAGCCGTGACCAGTTGTCGTACTTAGTAGGGAGTCATTGCTGACTATTAGCTAAGTCGACTGGTCATGCATCCGCCTCACACTGCAGTGGTCGAACCGTTGCTTAGGCAAGGTTGAGTAACTCGGTGTATATTTATCTGTTACACTTGTCAGTATATGTATAGCAAGCTATAAAGCATATGTTTCCAAGGTAAGTGCGCAATGAAGTATTTTGTTAAACAAAGTGACTTCGGAGAGTAAGTGGAGTAACTCTGATTTTATTATGGTGAAACTGAGTATTTATGTAAAACTGACAGGACAAGATTTGAGATAAGACAAAGGCAGGCTACGCCTGCTGCACAGTGATTGGTTGGCATAACAATATGGCCAGCCTTAAAGATAAATATTAATAGTCCTGCCCTTAAGGGGTGGTACTTGCATAGAACAATATGTAGACATAGAACATAGACATGGACACAGACATAGAACGACACAATAGAACTGCGCAATGTGTAAGAGAAGGTAATTGCTAAATTTGTGAGTTAATTGTTAGTGTTTGTGTTGGGTGCGCTCGTGGCATCCTCCACACACGCCGCCCCATTGGCGACAATGCCAATGAAAAAGATGGCGCGAGCGATTTAATTGTCCATGGCCAGCTCCTGCTTCTCTTTCCTCATCTTGTACTTTATATTTTCTACCTTCTGTAGGGTCTTGTAGGCTTCTCTTGTCAGCTGCTGTATTTCCGTCTCATACTGATCTAGTCTTCTCACTCTTTCTCTTCTCTTTCGGGCTTTCTCCTGCTCGTTGTCGACTTGTATGGTCATTCGCCAATGCCGTCCTTCTCTCTCCTTACTCATTCTCCTCTCTGGCGTCCGTCTCTCTGTAGGAGGACTGCATGTTACCTTCCTCTTCTTCATCGGTGGGGATGCCTCCCTCTGGTCTCCTAGCCGCTTCATGATTTGTGTTTGCTTGGCCGCCTTTTCCACCATCTTCTCATAGCTAGGTGTCGGTGTCCCAAATTCTTCTGGTTGCTTCCACTTCATGAATGTACAGAACTCTTGGTAGTAGTCCTTGTCCACTTCGTACAGAGGCTTGTTGCTTCCTCCGTGAGCGGCGGCTCCTTGATAGCTTCTGATGTGTTTATGAATTGCATCCTTCGACTGGCTCTTCTTTCCACAGTGGCAAAAGAAAAAGGTGAAGTGCTGTCGGACATGGTAAATAACTTTTTTTCTTGCATGTCGGAAATCACACAGCTTGCATTTCCAGTCATCATTGTCTTCATCCATTCTCTCTACTGCGTCTTTGATAGCGTGTAACGTCTTGCCGGTTACCCATATCTCTCGCATGCTTGTGCTGCTGGCTGGCTTTCTGACCAGGGTTTCGTCTGTAAGAGAAACTGTATTTATTCTTAGCAGATGGGATGGCGGACAAACTTTTGTCGGAAATGCCTCTTTCTGAGGCACTCTGACAGTGAGTTTTCGCATCTCGTCATCCAGTGCTGTGGTGAGTGATTGTATCGAGACTGTCGGTAGCTTACCAGTGCTGGAGGTGATCATTTGGTTGCCGACAGCTACGTCTTCAGTATTTCTTCCTCTAGTGCGTGCCATTTCTTCAAGTAGTTCGGCGAACTGTGCAAAAACGTGATGTGGTGCTATCTCTGACGGTTGATGAGCAACTGATTCCTGGTGGGCACTGTTTCGTATTATATTTTCTCCCTTGGCGCCTTTGGTTGCTTTTTCCGTCGTTTGCGCATCCCACGTGACTGAATCTTGATGACGTGGGAGCGCGTGTCGAGTACCTCTGGTTGGTGTGTGTGCATAATTGGGGGTTGTCTTCTTCGGGCGCAAGGGGGAACAACTCCTTGTTTTTTGCCGAACTTCGTGTATTTCTCTTCTGCTCTTTCTTTTCACCTCTATCCAACCGTTTTGGTCTGAATTTCTTTCTGTTTTCTGTGGTCCTAGGTTCTCTCTCTCTGCTCTCTGTACTCTCTTCTCGCTTAGCTCTGTTTCTGTCTCTTCTGGGGGGTTTTTGTGTCCTACTGTGTTGTAGCAATGATAATCTGCCAAATGTTTCGGCTTATTTCTTTCCCTCTGTGGTCGTTCTACCGGAGAGGGTTGTCCTGGTCGAGCTACTAGGGCTGGCCAGTCCTCTTCATTGAGGGTAGGTACACCTGTGGGTGGTGTAGCAGGTGGTACAGGTATTTCTGCTGCCTCCATCTCCTCTCCTGGCCCCTCTGGCTCGTCTATCTCTGTGTATGGACTTCTGGTGTCTCTGACTTCTTCTGCTGGGGGGCTGACTGGTGTTCTAGGAGTGGGTGGTCCTTCCTCTCTAGGTAGTGGCACCGGAAGTGGGGGTACCGGTAGCAAGAATGCTTGCTCTGGTCTTCCTGCCTCTCGGGTCTGTGGCACGTCTGCATCTCTGGGGTAGGTAGGCTCTTCTCTTGGCAGTATTGGTAGTGGCTGGACAGTTTCGTCTACTCCTCGTGGCTGGAGTGGTGCTTTCTTTGGCCGTCCTCGCCGTGCGCCTTTCATGTTCGGGTGCATGGCAGGTTCTCTACAGGGTGGGGCCCTGCCCACTGGTTCATCGCACGTCCGGTAGGATCGTAGCCTCTGTCCATTCTGTATGGACCACTGTCCGTTTCTGCCTACTTTATAGGTATGATTGTTGAATGCCTCCAAGACTTGGTAGGGGCCCACAAATCGGGGTTGTAGTTTCGGATTGCTCCCCTTTACTCTTCTCTTATTCTCTAGGACTACCAGGTCTCCTTCTTTGAAGACAGGCGGTTCGTCGCTTTCCTCTTGTCTGACCTCTTGTTGTCTGTCTCGTAGGTATTGGTGTGCCGTCTGTAGGTTGGCCTGGATCTCCGCTGTGTACTCTGTCACGTTCTGTGGATCCAGTGAGGGGGGTGTCCCGGTTAGCTGATCCGGCAGACGCACCTCCCGTCCTAACATCAGCATGTTAGGCGTCTCTCCTGTGGCTGAGTGTGGGGTGCCTCGGCATGCGCGCATGATTTGGGGAAGGAGGCTGTCCCATTCGTCCTGTCCCTTAGTGAGGATAAGGGCACATAGGGCGTCCCCGAGCGTGCGGTTTTGCCGTTCAACCACTCCGTTCCCTTGAGGATGGTATGGGGTGGTCCTGGTTTTCTTGATGCCCCATAGGCTGCAGAGTTCTTCTAGGAGTATTGACTCGAACTGGGCGCCCTGGTCGGAGTGGAGTTGTTCCGGCAGGCCCCAGTATGCGAATACTCTCTCATCAAGGGCAGTGGCTACGGTGGGTGCAGTAGCGTCTGGCAGCGCAATGGCGTCCTGCCACCGGGTGAAGTGGTCGGTGAGGACCAGCGCCCATCTGTTCCTTCTCTTTGTCAGCGGTAAGGGTCCCACCAGGTCCACAGCCAATTTTTGAAATGGCCGGCCAGCGTACATGCGCTGCCTGTGGGGGTTGTCTGTCTTCCGTCCGCTCTTCGCCACTTGGCAGACCTCGCACTCGTTGATCGGTCGTCGGACTAGCGGGGAGATGCCAGGCCAGTACCAGTCCAGCAGGATGCGCTGTCTGGTTCGATGGATGCCTGCATGAGCTAGTCGGTGGGTGTCCCAAACGACCTGGGTCCGTCTGCTTGGGGGGCACAGGGTGCACTGCTTTGGTCGAGTTGGGTGTTGGAGTTGGATGACGAGCACTCCGTCGGGGCGGATTGTCATGGCTCCTCGCCTCTCGTATAAGACTCGCAACTCCGTCTCCCCTTCTGCTAACTCTCTTTCAGATATGCTGCCTGGCTGTCTGACCTCTGCGTATATTCGGGCGACTGGTCCTGTCCCATCTCTTTGTTCTTGCACTAGGTCGCCGGTGGCTTGTGGGGGCTGTACAAATGTGAGATTCACTTGTTCTTTACTGAGCGGTGGTGGTCTCTCCTGGGTAAGCTCTGCGTGGGTTGGTCCGCCATCTCTCTGTTCTATTGCACTACACTGGCGGCAGTCCACACACTGTCCTCGGCGGCTGAGCCCGTCGGCGTTCCCATGTTGCACCCCTGCTCGATGCTCCAACTTGTACTTGAACTCTGCCAAGGTCTCTAGCCATCTGGCGATCTGGTTTGAGGGTTCTCGCCTCCTGCAAAGCCAGCGTAGGGACGCATGGTCGGTTCGTAGCTTGAACTCTCTGCCGTATAAGTAGGGTCTGAAATGCTTGACTGCCTTTATGACGGCCAGGAGTTCTCTTCTGGTCACGCAGTAATTCTTTTCAGCTGGAGCCAGCGTCTTGCTGAAGTATGCTATGACTCGCTCTTTCCCTCCTTGGACTTGGGACAGCACGGCTCCTACTCCCACTGCACTGGCGTCAGTATCCAGGATGTAGGGCAGGCTAGGGTCCGGGTACCCTAGTACCGGCGCGTGTCTCAGTCCGTGCTTGAGGTGATCAAAGGCTGCTTGCTCTCTTGGGCCCCACTGCCAGGGGACGTCCCTTCCGGTGAGTACGGTGAGGGGTTTTGCTATGGTGGCATAATCGGGCAGGTACTGCCGATAATACCCTGCAGTTCCTAGGAAGGCCTGGAGCTCTTTCATTCCTCTGGGGGTCTCCCACTGTCGGACGGCTGCTACTTTTTCTGGATCTGTTGCCACGCCTTCTGCACTCACTACGTGGCCCAGGTATCTCACTTCCTTCTGTAGGATC
The DNA here is from genome assembly GCA_945261195.1 of Cryptosula pallasiana. NCBI lineage: Eukaryota > Metazoa > Bryozoa > Gymnolaemata > Cheilostomatida > Cryptosulidae > Cryptosula > Cryptosula pallasiana. The sequence goes on along the minus strand of OX183137.1, from coordinate 12,444,080 downwards.
TCACACTTTGATGGCTTGACCTTCAAATCAGCTTGCTGGAGCCGTCCCAGTACCTCGCCCAACCTTTGCAAGTGAGTTTCAAAGTCGGGGGCGATGATGATAACATCATCGAGGTACAGCAGGAGTGTGCGCCAGTGGAGGCCTTTCAGGACTTTTTCCATCAGCCGTTGGAAGGTAGCCGGGGCGGAGGTCAGGCCGAAGGGAAGCACTTTCCACTTCCACTTCCAGAGTCCGCTACGTGTGATGAAGGCTGACTTTTCCTGCGCGTCTTGGTCCATGGGCACCTGCCAGTAGCCGCTGGTGAGGTCCAGGGTAGAGAAGTACTTGCTCCCTGACAAGGCATCGAGGGACTCGTCGATGCGAGGGATTGGGTACGCATCCTGTCTGGTGAGGTCATTAAGTTTGCGGTAATCGACGCAAAATCTCCATGAGCCGTCCTTCTTCTTCACTAGGACCACGGGAGAACTCCATGCCCCGTCTGCCGGCTCTATGAGGTCCTTTTCCAGCAGGTCTTTGACTTGGCGCTCTGCCTCTGCTTCTTTCTCAGGTCCCAGACGGTGGGGCGGGCATCGGATTGGTCGAGCTCCCTCTATGGTAGGAATGGAGTGTTCGGCCAGATGCGTCCGTCCTATGTCACCGCTGTGACTACTGAATACTGTCTGGTACTGCAGTAGTAGGTCCTTTAACTGTCCTTCTTGTCGGGTGTCTCTACACCCCTTCCGGGCTTGTGTGAACAGCTCTCGAAGGTGAGGGGGAATCTCTCTCTCTGTCGTCCCTCGTCTGACTGGGGTTGGGGGTTCATCCAAGGCTTGGATTCCTTCTGCCTCTACTCCGGTGAATGTCCCTATCACCTCTCCGGCAGGTAACCTCAGAGTGTCCTGCGTCGGGTTCAGGCATCGTACCATTACCCGTCCGTGGGAGTCGGGCTGGTTGACGCTAGTAGCTATGGGTATCTTGCCTTGGATACTTTCTATCACCCCCTGGGGGTATGTCTCTCGGGAACTCAGGTGACACTGGATGGTCATCTCGGCCTGAGGAGGTAGCTCCGTCTCCTGTCTGACCTGGACCTTCGATACCAGATTCCTTCCATGGCGATCGGTGCACACCAGTTCCTTTCCTCCTATCACCAATACTGGTCGTTCGAATCCTAGCTGACACTCTTGACTGGCCAGGAATGGCATGCCTAGTATCACGTCTTCATTCACTTGGCTGACCACAAAAGTTTCACTGAACTTGACATGTCTGATTCTGCCTTGGAGTGCGAGTAGTCCATAGAAGGGGAGCCTTGTCCCGTCGGCCATAAGGCCGTGTGAATCGTACTCCTGCAGGTTCTGTCGGATGTGGTCAGGTAGTCTGTCGAAGATGCGCTTGGCTAACAGGTTGGTGTTGCACCCTGTGTCAATTAGGTATGTCACTGCTTCTCCTTCCACCCGTCCAGGTAAGTAATAACTGGAGCGATATGGGCGGGTAACATGGTTGAGTTGCAATGTGACTGGCTTTGGGCTGACTGTCCTGTTCTTCACGGGGGTCGCGGTCTGCGTCTGCTTGTCCCTCATCCTGGGCCTTGATTCCTGCTGCTCGCGAGTCCCCGCCTCCTCTGTCTCTAGCAACGCTGAGTCGGCTAATTTTGCCAGACTGGCGAAGCGGTTAGACAGAGTGATCGGGGGACTGGTCAGGAGGTCCAGAGAGATGCTCGCCCGCGGCTTCCCTTCCTGTCTTCTGGGGTCAGCTGGCTCTTCCATCTTCTTGCTCGAGATCGCCCGTCTGCAGCCAGTAGGTTGCCCTACTGCTGCGGGCTGTACCCGTTTCCCTGGCGGCTGGGCCAGGGGGAGGTCCTACACTTTCTTCGGGTGTGTCCTGTTCGCTGGCAGCCCCAGCACTTATTGGGTATCTTTACCTTTCTCTCAGCTTTTAGGTCAGCGATTTCCTTTCCCAGTCCTTCCACTGTGCGGAGGAGTTGAGTCAGGGGGTCCTGCACCTCTTGGCAGCGGCTGTCTTTTCTTCGAGGGGGCTCCTCGTCTTCTTCAGGGTCAGCCTCCACGGTTCTGACATGCGGTCCTCCCATTGACTGGTGAGGAACCTGCAAAAACTCGTGTCCGGCTTGGATGGCCTCTTCCAAGTTCTGGGGGCGTACTGCCAGCAGATGCCGTTGCAAGTACGTGTGACCCAGAGTGCTATGGAAAGTCTGCATCGTCATCTCTTCTCGATTCTGTAGTGGGAGGTTGCCATAGGCTGCCTCAACGAGACGTTCGACTGTGATGGCATGGTCCCTCAGGTTGTCCTTTGGTGACTTACGGTAACTGAGCAGCTTAGCTTGCGCTTCTGACCGGGTCATACCGAAGGTTGCCTGCAAGGTCCTGATCACGTCTTCTGTCGTCGCTCCTCTCCCACATTGCTCTGCTCTGCCAGTCAATGCTTGCCGTCGGTGGATGACCGCTTCCTCAGGTTGCCAGCGGTTGGCCGCAGCCACCTCTCTGAACCTGTTTAGGAAGTAGTGGACATCTCCGTGGCCATCGAACTGTGGTGCCTTGAATCTGTCTCTAGTGTTGGCTACTGTCATCCGGTTGAGGATGTCAGTCAGTGTCCCCATCATCTGCATACTGGAGGGATCTCGGTCGATGCTGGTGGCTCTCCTCCTCTGTGCCATCTTCTAGTCGTCCTTAGTGTGGGAGTGTCTTCTTCAGTGGATGCTTCAATCCCACTGCTGCCACCAATGTACAGGATTTTGCTCTGTGGTAGCTTAGCCTCTGCACCTGTACTTCCTCCCTTCACTCAGGTTGACTTTGCTAGCTATATTGGCACGAGCCGTGACCAGTTGTCGTACTTAGTAGGGAGTCATTGCTGACTATTAGCTAAGTCGACTGGTCATGCATCCGCCTCACACTGCAGTGGTCGAACCGTTGCTTAGGCAAGGTTGAGTAACTCGGTGTATATTTATCTGTTACACTTGTCAGTATATGTATAGCAAGCTATAAAGCATATGTTTCCAAGGTAAGTGCGCAATGAAGTATTTTGTTAAACAAAGTGACTTCGGAGAGTAAGTGGAGTAACTCTGATTTTATTATGGTGAAACTGAGTATTTATGTAAAACTGACAGGACAAGATTTGAGATAAGACAAAGGCAGGCTACGCCTGCTGCACAGTGATTGGTTGGCATAACAATATGGCCAGCCTTAAAGATAAATATTAATAGTCCTGCCCTTAAGGGGTGGTACTTGCATAGAACAATATGTAGACATAGAACATAGACATGGACACAGACATAGAACGACACATTAGAACTGCGCAATGTGTAAGAGAAGGTAATTGCTAAATTCGTGAGTTAATTGTTAGTGTTTGTGTTGGGTGCGCTCGTGGCATCCTCCACAATATCATTATTGCTGCTGCACTGCAGTGCACACTGCTGCATAGCCAATTTTCGTTTTTGCATTTCAACATCACAAATTAAATCTCTTCTCACCTCTGACTCTACAACAATATCATTAGTCTAGTCTTAGTCGTCTTTTTATGCCCTCCAGCACACGCAGTCAAGCTTTTATATGACCACTTAATCCACTATTACGTCATTTTTGAAACTCACATCTACTATTCCTCTACAACCAGTACTAACAACTCTTTTTTTTAAGACAGAAAAAAGCTGCACGGCTGATCTGTCTAAACATCTATTCTTTTTGTACCATAAAACAATATTACTATTACCATTGTTGCTGTCAAAGCATACATTTCCCTCCCTTTCTCTACCTTCCCAAACTTGATATCAATAATAACAATTTTCCTCTCCTACCTAACCTCATCACTCATTAACCACTAACCTCAACACACGACACCATCAGTTCTGCTCACCACAAACACCCACATCAACTCATTACCTCGCTCGCTACAATTCCTACCACCTCTATAATTCAAAACAGCTTGAATAAACAGCAAATGGTTTTGCAAGAGCGTTTATTTGTTGCTAATCTTTGCAGTAAATGTTCACCTATTACAATTGGTTTCTTGAAAGCAGTTTCATTGATTCCTTTCAGACACTCATTTTTATTGATCAATCTTTTGAATGGGGTCAATAGGTCATTAAAATTTTTCAGTGTCAATGCTTAACACCCCCATCTATGCATGCAATTCCTTCCTCGATAATTTGTAATGAACTAAGTAAGGTTTTTCTCTGCTTTTGCATGTTTATAAACCAACCGTAACCATTTCAGCAATTGATTTTTATTTCTTTGCTATCAGTTTATATACTGATGGTAACATCTTGTTCATTTATTTAGTTAGATATTTTCTTTCCTTAGATCTCATTATAACTTCTAATGGAACAATCTTGTGCCGATAAGCAACAACAGCAAGTGTACAGGTTGGCAGATTATTGATTCTTTTGTTCTTTACTTACAAGGAAAACGAGATTTGAAATTTCACTTTCTCTGATCTTCTATATGCAGATGGGAAGAAATAAACAAGCATTCACAAAAATCTAGTCGATGGGTGGTGATAGATCGTCGAGTGTACGATGTAACCAACTGGTCTAAGAAACATCCGGGTGGCAGTGCGCTACTCGGTCATTATGCCGGACAAGATGCGACGGTGTGTTTAAACTATAGCGATAATACACAATCAGGCTGTCTCATCTCCTACCTTATTTAGCATCAATATTCGTATTTATCTTTTACCAATATCAGACACATACACGCTTACATATTTCAGGAACCTTTTGAGGCATTCCACCGCAACAGCATAGATTATGTTAAAAAGTTTCTCAAGCCTTTACTCATAGGAAAGTTAGCTGATGATGAAGAAGTGAACAATATGGATATTAGAAAAGACTTTGATCAACTTAGACTGACTGCGGAGAAAATGGTACTTTTCAGCCTAACCCCTTCATTTTTTATTAGTTAGTTAGAGTCTTGTTACTGCGTAACCTTAGCAACTGTCACGCTAATCTTTGTTCATGGATACAGGTGGTACTCTTGCATCTTTGCCTTGGTTTTATTTGCTGGAAGCTGAGCACATAGCTGTTGATACCATCTCTAATAATCTTCTAGTTTAATTGATGAAGTTGGGTCTGCTGTTTGTTATCGAATCATAATATTATTATTTATCATTAGTATTTACCGAACTATAGCTCTAGTGAATTTAGTTTTTGTTACAAAAAATATCATTAGATAGTTCATTGTTTCAAGTCCTAGTGATTTTACCTATAGACTTCATGCAGAAGGCTTATTATATAGCAAAAATTGCTCTCTGATTATATTACAGGCTATTCTTAGATTGTTTTTCATGTCATAATAGACAATTTTTTTAATTTTCAGGGTCTATTTGATGGAAGCATGTTTTTTTTTGCTATAATACTCCTGCACATAGTAGCGCTAGACATTGGTAGTTACCTGGTACTCAAATATTACGGCAATGGATGGATATCTTGGATAGCTAGCATTCTCCTATTTACTACAGCCCAGGTTAGTATAACCTAGTCTACTCTTATCTCTACCTTTGTTTGTCTGCTGTAGATAAATTGGCTAGATTGTTCTATTATTTGTCATGTGTTATCGACTGGCATAGAATGTGGGACTCGCTACTACAGCTATGTCTCTGACAAATGAAATACTCTCGTATGTTGTATAAAAAATCGTGCGTTGTCATTGGCGATAAATATCCTGGGAAGTAATGAGGTCACCGGTCACATTTGCTGCAGCATGAAATATTTAAAGAATGCAATCGTGTCATAGCTCTAACTCCATTGTGTTCATTTTGCCTTTTATATTACTGACAATGATTTATATCAGCTGCTCTTTTGAACATCGCCTACGCCCCAACTCTCTGGGACCATTATGAATTATTTATATATTAGTATTCATTACTATTGTCAAGTCTCTCAGAAGTGCTCGGATTGGCCACACTGGTATCAATTGCGTTTAATAATAATGATATTCGCAATACATGCGAACATGTTTATTTTTAATATCTCAAAAATCGATGAAAATGTGATCTAATGTCGGTGTTAGTGTTTTGATTATTTTTGTAATTTTTTAATTCAGTTTGTGTGGAAATCAGTTATTGCTTATCGTTATTCAATTTATTCACAGAACAAAAACGACAATCTATTAATTCAAGCATTTGATCAAATTTTTGGTTAGGTTTGTTTGAATAATAGCGAGTCCAATTGATACGTTTTGGTTCTACTTGATGTGCCGTCCCGATGGTTTACACTTGCAGGTACAGTTGGCCTGGTATCAACACGATGCTGGACACCTGTCCATATTCAAGGACAACAGGTACAACCGAATCTACCACAAGCTGCTGTTTTGTGTTATGAAGGGCACCTGCTCGCATTGGTGGAATCACCTGCATTACCAGCACCACTCCAAACCTAACATTGTACGTTGTTACTATTCTTTTAAAACTTTCATAATACTCTACAAAATTTGTTTGTGCCACTGTTTACGGTTTCAGATGTTTTTCAATTTCATTTGTGTTTTCCTATTTTATAAAAAAGCTTACGTTTTGTCTGATATTTTCAAACATTTAATCACATCATTTGGCTTCAGGCAGCCTGAATTGCTGTATCAGTATTACTTATTATATGCTCTTTCCTGTATCAGAGTGACGTTATTATTTATAACAATAATCCGATAGTAATTAGCAATCGTATCGGATATTATATTTGTTATAAGTAGTATTAAAAGGGTTTGATGAGCATCGACTGTGTGGAGTTACTCTCTCATGCAAAGGAATATGTACATTATAGTTCTGCACTGTGCAGCAATCAAAGAGCTAATTTCATTATCTGTACTAAAACTGATGAATTGCTATCAAGTACTATATGTAACACTCTTCCTATCAGAGCTACGATGTACAGCTGTCATACCTTTAGATTATATAGCTTGTTGTTGGAATTAGTTACTTCAACTTGGTTTGTTTGTAGCTGATCTACTTAGAAACTTTTTTACCAGTTGTACTTTTTAGTTGACTTGGAAGTTTTCAAATTTTTTTTTAAGGTTTTACCAAGATTTACCAGTAATTTTTTTTATATTTTTATAGTGCTTTTGTTATCGTATTCAGATCGGCAAGGATCCAGACGTGAGACTAGAGCAACTGTTTCTCGTTGGAGAAGTGATGCCTGTGGAGATGGCCAAGACTCAGGTCAAGGTCACAGTGCCATACAACTGGCAGCATAAATACTTCTTTATCAGTAAGTGAGCTGCCATTGCCGTGAATGCACTCAGTGTGTGGCATCAACTGACCATGTTGACTGCAATCTCTAAAGTTACTGAGTGTGGAGAATGACTGATAGCTAAGTCACTGTACGAGATGTGCATTTGTGACCGTAGTTTCATTTAATTTAATTAAAACTAGTATTTTTATCATTTTATCAAAAAATTAAAAATATAAAGCGAGAAATTTTTTATAATTATTGCCAAAATCTCATATTTTGCGTTCACAGTATTAAGTTTTTACTTTGAAGTTGTCTTTCTTATGGAAGATAACTCCATTAGAATTTTTTAGTTTTGTTTTAATCACTAAGCAAGGATCACTGACACTCTCTCATTGGTGCATTGCCCATAGACATGTTGCTGACAGTACAGTAGTGAACACCCTCTGCTATCTATGTCTATGTGCTTGTAGTTGGACCTCCATTACTCTTTCCTATATATTTCCAGTATATGAACTTTAGACATGCCGTGACCAGGAAGTTGAAGCTGGTAAGTATTTTTTCTAAACCCCACCCTTGTTCTAGAGTTGTCTGCACCACATTTGTAAACTGATAACTCTATATCTATAAAAAAAGTGCTAACAAAACGTACTGCTTATGCTTCCGTGTTCAGCAACACTAGGTAAATCTGTTTGTTAGATCGAGTGACCCTTCTAATCCTAGTCTAAAATAGTCTGTGATCCTTGAAGGGTAAGTATTGTATTGATATACAAGAGAGGACAACTTGATATTAACTGTAGTCTTATAATGTTGCAGGAAGGAATACTCATGGCCATATTTTTTATAAGAACTTACTTGATGTACGCCCCCTTGCTTGGTGGTTTCTGGGGCTATTTGTTGTTTTATGAGATCTGCAGGTAAGTGATCTACCTGATTTCGTTTTTGTGTGTCGTTGCATGCATACAAAGAGAATAGTTGGAACTAGTTAGAACTATTCTCTTTGATGCATATACATATCGATTTAATATTATACTGCGAAACCTAGATAATTCAATGTTGAAGGGCCGAGAAAAATACATTTAATTATGGATAGTATTGAATTGCCTAAACATACCTTAGGTGACCATGAACTTAAATATACTAATAATAAATAATATTGTAACTAATAATATAATAATAATATGAATACTTCCAGACATTTCTTCCCTTTGACTTAAACTTTGAATAAATTTTAATAATAATAACTTGAATTATCATTAATCAATAATAATAATCATTATTGTTTTAATAATTATTCTTTGTATGCTAATCATAATAGTAAATGATAATAATAATAATAAAAAAATAATTAACTATTTTTTGTTCATTCGTTAAAATATTATCAATTGGTGTAATGATTTATCAATTAATAGTAATCATCAGTAAAAAAAGTACCAACAATAATTATAATTATACTTATAATTATTGTTAGCTGCATTTTTGTTATCGTGCAACAATAACAGTTCAGATTTTATTGACTTGATAAGATTCATGTTGTTTTTGGTGGTTGATAGATAGCCTTGGATCTTTGTTACATTCCAAGATTAATGACATTTCATTACTCAAAAGCTCTCGTGTTGAAGTTACTTGCTCAGGAATTGCAAGTCTATTTCAAAATTTTTGTCAGTCACAAGAGGAGACAACTCTATGTTTAACTTGCGATCTACGGTTGACAAAATTTTTGCAATTCAATGCAATAGAAGAAAGAAGAATTCAGCTTGCAAATACCATGCTTTATTTTATCTAAGGCTTTTCACAGAATTCACATTGCAATTGGTTGTAAAAATTAAAAAACTGTCATCTGTAATTTAAAAATATGGAAACATGTGAAGCCATTTTTAATGGCTGATGATTGGCACCGTGACTGACACAGTGAATAAGCCGATTTATTGATTTCTCTTGGGTGATTTATACGGGTTTCGCTGTATTATTATTCTATGGTGTTGTACAATGTATAATAAAGTATATCAGTATCGTAAATCTGTTTTGTATAGAGTCTTGGAGAGCCACTGGTTCACCTGGGTTAGCCAGTCTAACCACATTCCTATGGAGATTGAGAAAGATGACCCCTCTGGAAAGGCATGGCTCATATACCAGGTAATGCCTTTTCATTTTATGTTATCATTTTTATTACATTCAACTCGGAGTTGTCTTACCAGCTGATGTAATACTGTTTTAGCTGAGAGCTACTTGTAATGTGGAGAAATCATTCTTTAATGACTGGTTCACAGGACATCTCAACTTTCAGATTGAGCATCAGTGAGTTAACATGTACTAGTTATTTACTACTTCACTACTTTGTTAACATCTAGTTAGTAGTTATCTTTCTGATGTGGGACAACTCCAGCCTAAGCTTTTTATACTATTTGTAGCCTGTTTCCTCAGATGCCAAGGCACAACTACTATAAAATAGCTCCTCTAGTTAAATCTTTGTGTGAGAAACACGGCGTAGAGTACAAGGTCAAGTCTCTAAGTTCAGCCTTTGGGGACATCGTTGAGTAAGTTTTTTAATTTTTACCTTTCTTTCTCATTTTCTAGTTCTCTCCCTTTGCCACCTCCCTTCCTGTACCCCCCTCACTTTTTATCCGTCTACCTACCTCAAATCACCTGCTGCATATTCCTTACATCTCTCCTGTCCCCTCCCCATCACTCTTGCTATCTTTCTATCACTGTTTCAGCAATTAAAATGGCCGAGGAAGAGATACTACTGTAGCAATTCAGGCTTCTACTAGGATTTACTATTTAGATTATATCATATGTTTGTAGTTCTCTGAAAAAGTCTGGGGAGTTGTGGTTGCACACATACCAAGAGTATCACACTACATAGACATCGCTACTGCATAGACCATAAAATATCTCTAAGTTATCTAATTGACAATCAACCTAGGCTCCGTGCCTGACCCTGAGTTTGATTATCTCAAGCAAGCCAAATAAACCATTTTCTCTTTGTTTTGTGATTTTATGTTTTAACAATTCATGTCCAACTTTTACTTGCCAGCGATATCACCTGACCACAAGTGTCATATACTTACTAAGTTTGTCACCTGATCAGTGTTGTCACATGTCAACAGACGTCCTACACTTCATATTAATCAAAGTCAGCTAGCAGTGCATATATATTTATATAGTCATCATTGATTTTACTAGTTAAAGGTAGCTTAAATACATTAACAATAAGTGTTGTTGTGTAGCCAAGTTTACCTATTACCTGACTTGATTGACTAGTCAATAGAGCGGCTGTTGGAGGGGTAGGGGGTGACATGGCCGCCGATTTGCGAGCGATATTGTTTATATTACTTGTGAACGCTTGAAAACCTTTTGCCAAAATGTCTCTTTGTGTGTCGGGGAATTCAACAAAAGCCCCTAACATTTTCTTTTTCTCTGCCCTCAACGATTAAGAGTTGCAACTACTGAATAGTTAAAATTCTTTTGGAGTTGTCTTATCACAAGTGTAAAAAGCTTATGTAACTAAAAATTATTTTAATTGGCTGTACCTAAGCCGAACCCTTATGCAAACAGGTTATAGCGCCCCAACTAGGTCAATGTTTAGCACGTCTGCCTTTCTATAATTTTTCTGGTGATATTTTTTGAAACCCACTTTTTGCCATATTTTAGTAATTTTGCATAGAAAGTTTTAATACGCTATTGATGTAGACTTTCTTCCAACAGTTTGTGTTGATTGCCCCACCTAAAAGTAAATGAACATTGGTCAACATATTGTGCGTACATGACTTGTTGGAGTTTTGAATATCAAGGAAATATGAAGTAATGTGTAGTCTTAGTTCCTTATAATTAGGATAGCCTCTAAAGAATTTATTTATTGCTTTCAATGCTACTGAGCAGGGAATGAAGGCGAGCTGGCTGATTTGATAGGCGCGTGAAACGAATGCGTGCTTGTTTGTTACCCTTGACTGCACTTATCGTATGATGCGTGTAGACCAATTACTATATAGGACTTCACAGCCTCTAGTCAAGGTAAGGCGTTGTGTGCCGGTCTCGTCAGGGATTTGATTCTCTCCAAGTGATGGCACTCACTAACGGCAACAGCAATGGCACAAAACATCTGCCATCTTACAGGTATGTTTGCTTACCAGCTGTGTTGGTAGTAGATAGTTCCCGAGTTGCAGTCATCGGCGATAGTTTTGTGACGCGAGGCTAAAGTTATCAGCAGGCACGCTGTCAAACCATTTCTTGCTGCTCTTGTTATTTCATGTAGCAATAGTTAGATAGACGAAGGAATAAAATCTGTCTATTAAGTGCTCATTTTTATTTTCACAAGTGACACACGAATACCGTGTCTTTCATTTCAACTTTTCAGTGATGAGGAAGTGGTTGTAATGGATTTTTACTTTTTGTTGGAGTTGGTAAAATTCTAGTCTAGTAAAGTGTACAATCCGCGTACTACATTTGAGGAGTGTACTAGCGGTGAACTGTTACTACCTATAGTCATCGTTGAGAAAACGCTGATACATCGTACATACACCATATCAAGTTTTTGTATTCCTCATTTTTTTGTATTGATTTTTCTGTCAAAGGGCCCTCTTTACATTCTGATAAGAATATGTTACTCACTGACAAAACAAAACTCGTTCCTTCACGGGATGAATGTACTAAGCCTATTGCAGATGGAAAGAGATACAGGAGCATGATCAGAAGTCTAGCAGATGGCTGGTGATAGAGAGAGATGTGTACGATGTAACCAATTGGTCTAGGAAACATCCGGGTGGCAGTTCTTTATTGGGTCATTTCGCTGGGCAGGATGCAACAGTAAGTACACTAACTACTAGCTAACTAACCACTAACTACTAGCTAACTAACCCACACCTAACCATTAGGTACTGACAACTGCCTTGATTAAACCACATAATGGTTTGGATTCGCCAATGCTGTTTGTAAAAATGATGTGCTTTGTCTTGAATGTGACATTTTGCATATAGTGCCTTGTTTGCTATCAAAAGCACGCATTGTGTGCTGCGTAATCAGTGTCTTGATAAAATTTCGTTATGTAAGAAAGTAAAATTTCTATTTTGTATTACTGTGCAAATATTGCCGCTAACAAAGCTGTTTTGTACAAAACCAATTGATAGTCCTGATCGCCGAGGCCTTGACCTATTTGAAAAGAAACACTTCCCCATCAATATAATTGCCAGTGTTTTTAGGCTGTCAATTGCTTGCAGCGCCGTGGACAATCAACTGTCATTTATCATTCATCAACCATCAAGCTTCACTAACATAACTGGTACAATTTTGTATTCTATATATGATGATTGCACCATTTACATAAGTATCAAAATGCACTTTCACTCCACGCTGGTACTTAGCGCTTTCACTTCACGCTGGTACTTGGCACTTTCATTTCATGCGGTTACTTAGCGCTTTCACTTCATGCTGGTACTTGGCACTTTCACTTCACGCTGGTACTTGGCACTTTCACTTCACGCTGGTACTTGGCACTTTCACTTCACGCTGGTACTTAGCGCTTTCACTTCATGCTGGTACTTAGCACTTTCACTTCATGCTGGTACTTAGCGCTTTCATTTCACGCGGTTACTTAGCGCTTTCACTTTGTGTTCTAGCTCTAGATTAGAGTATTTTTATGTTTTGCAGGAAGCTTTTCACGCCTTTCACAAAAATAGCAAACCATACGTGACAAAGTTTCTCAACCCTCTTAGAATTGGACTTATTGATGACAGCGAAGTTGTTCCTGATGAAGAAATGAGAAAAGATTTTGCTGAGCTGGAGAAAACTGCAGAGAAAATGGTAAGTGCATTATTACAACTAGTGATAGTTCCAACTGATATTTTTTTCAGGTTGGCATAATGCAAATTATTGTTGTTTTTTTTCAGGGTTTGTTTGATGCAAGCTTCACATTCTTTGCTATAATATTCCTGCACATAGTAGCGCTAGACATTGGTAGTTACCTGGTACTCAGATATTACGGCAATGGATGGATATCTTGGATAGCTAGCATTCTCCTATTTACTACTGCCCAGGTTAGTATATAGCTTTGTGGGGTGGCTAATCTTCCCCTCCTTCCATTGAAGCATTTATGGTATTCAATCCTAAAGCTAGCTTTTTATAGTTTGTCAACTGTTCATATATACACAGTGTCATTGTATAATGGAAAACTTAACAAATCAATAAACTGATTAAAGATTGTGAAATAAATAGCATTTCAAGGGAGGCAATTACCAAACATTAGTTTTTTCAAAAAAGCAAACGATTTTATTTATTGCCAACCGCCATTATAATGGTGTAGCTAACCACCCATGTGCAGTTAGATACAATTTGAGTTTTTTGAATGAACACTACCGTCTGTGAGTGTTAGTTTTTTAAAATATTTTCAACATTTTTCTTAAAGATTTTCGAAGTTTTAATCGTAGAACTTAACAAGTTTTTTAGCTTCATCCTTTACCTTATGAAATATTATTTTATATCATACCTCCAAGTACCTCAAAATCATTATACAAAATGATTAAAAAAATTGCAAACTGATTGCTTTGTTAAAGGTTGTATCAAACTTCCTGGAAATGTAGGAAGGCCTAATCTATACATGGCTAGTAGCTAGTAGCTCGTAGCTCGTACAGTGAGTATCATATGTAAATAAAAAATTCCGTTTTGTGAAACTTACGCAACTGTACTAACAAAGGCTGAGAAATGAATGTGTTGAGAGAGGCCTTTGTTGACTTTAGATTGGCGTGACTAAACCTGGCAATTGCAGGTACGAGACGCGTGAAAAAGTAAATTTTCAGTTGAATAAATCATGTGTGGGCTATTTACCATAATCGAAACTGGGAAAACAATTACTCTAACGATGATAACAACCTCTGATAAAACATGTAATTATCTTAGTTACATCATTTCTCTTGTAATATAAAATAATTGACCAAGGGAGGTTCCTTTTACCACTCTTTTTATTTGCTCTCTTAGAAAACTTCTATTTCATGAGTTACAAATTACATATCACGTAGCACCATGCAGGGTCTGTTCCCATATATTGTTCTCTATCTCCAACTCTAAAGATTAGATTTTGTTATCTTCTGGTGCGTTCAAAGTAGCCTAAGCTCAGTGTCTATTGCAGGTGCAGATGGGATGGCACCATCATGATGCAGGTCATCTGTCGATATTTAAGAACAATAAGCTAAATAGATGGTATCACATCTTGGTGCTCAGCCTGATGAAGGGCACGTGCAGTCACTGGTGGAATCACTTGCACTATCAACATCATGCCAAGCCTAATGTGGTAGGTGAACGGCTGTGCTGTGATGTTGTTGCTTCCATATAAAAGTGGTGAAGTGTGTGTTCAACACTCCAAGTTTTCCTGGCGGTTTTCAAGTTCCAGAATGGCCCAACAGCTGTGATGAGCAAACGAGAATCTGTTAAATTGTTTGATAAGTTGTCAACAAATTTTTGTGTAGCGAAATAATAATTATTACTCTATCGTGCAAATGTAATAGTATAATCTACTTGATAAACATTTAAACTCTCTGTACAGGTTAATATTTGTCCATGTCCGCTATGCTGAGCACGTTGACTGCTGTCCAAATAGTCTATTAGACTACTTGGGTATATCGTAACGGAGTAAGTTTCTCATTTGTTTTCAAACTGAAGAATTTGTGTGTAGCGTTTTATTGTTTTTCATTGATGTAAGGGAAGATAAATCAGCAAAAAAATCAAATGTTGCTAAAAGCATATGGTTTGAGCTTCTAAAAATGAATTACGTGTTTGTTTATGACTCGTATTAATTTCTTCCAGTATGCACGGTTTACATCACTCTGTTATAGTTTTTCGTTCTTGTTAGTTAGTTAGTTATTTAGTTGCATCTGCTGAAGTGAATGCAGCAGCTGATACAAAACAATTTACTAAAAAATTTCCAGATTGAGATTAATGAGAGCCCATGAAATACACGCCAGCATGTTCTCTTTTGTTGTTTCATACCAAATTAAGCTTGGGGGAGAGCGAAAGATATCGAGAGGGTAGAACGAGACGGAGAGTGAGAGGTAGTATTGAACAATAAAGAGCTAAGCTGTCAAAAGGCGAGGTTTTGGTCGAGCGAAGTGGGGTGAATGTGAAGGTAGAGCGAGCGGGAAAAAAATTGGGATAGAAGTAGAGTTTTTGAACGTATTGAAATATGAGGACGGTACTGCTCGTAACTATTACATAATTCTGTGCAGATCGGTAAAGACCCTGACATCAGAGTTGAAGCTCTTTTTGTGTTGGGAGATGTGATGCCTGTGGAGACAGCGAAGACACAGGTCAAGGTTACAGTGCCATACCATTGGCAGCATAAGTACTTCCTCATCAGTAAGTCATCTAAATGTGGTGTGTGTTAAAGTCCTTAACCTTAATCACTGTAAGGTGTGAAAGTGATTAGACGTGTAATCAGCAGACCTTTAGTCTCAGGTGCCCGTTACTGACTGACAGCTTGTGTAAGGTGCTTGTTGCTAAGGTCATATTTGTTGTACCTGCGGACTCTATACTGTGCTAGCTATTGAGCCTACTTTTTGACCTTTTCAACACCCTAGTGCTCAGTTTCTCCAGTGACGATGACAAGGCTAATTGCCATACTTTTACTTTCACTGTACTGTGTACTAACGCTTGCTCCCAATGTTTACATAAATCCAATCTTAATAGTCTATTCATCACAAATTATTCATTTTAGAAAGTTGACAAAAGAAAATTTTTAACCCATTTAATTAAAAGTTTGCAAAATTTCAAAAACAAATCGAGCCGCACACAAACTAAATGTAATTTCTTGTTGTCATTGCAAGCGGTGTAGGGTTTTCTTTGAGATGATGAGATTGGTTGATTGTACAACTATAACCCTAGAATTTTCTGCAAACTTATTATGGCATATCTTTTTGTTTTTTTGAAATTGACTCTTGCTTTCCCTTTTTTTTTATTTCTTACTAAAAATCAATACGTGCTCATTTGAGACTTGTCTGTTTGTCTGCATGCTTCTCTCTGTCTGTTTGTCTGCATGCTTCTCTCTGTCTGTTTGTCTGCATGCTTCTCTCTGTCTGTTTGTCTACTCGCTCCTCTTTCTGTATGTTAGAGATACAAATAGTTTGTTGCTATGATACATTTATTGGTTTGTTTTTAGTTGGCCCGCCGCTGCTCTTCCCGGTTTACTTTCAGATCATGAACTTCCGTCATGCCTACACTAGGAAATTATGGATGGTATGTATTCTTTTTAGTTTCTTTTGTAATATAATACACTATGTAATATAATACGTTATGTAACATGCCAAAAAGATTGAACGAAACTGTGAATAATAAAGAGACAACAGTAGTAATAAATTCAATATCATAACACAGTCCATTATGGTGGCTCAGAACGCTTTTTGTTTTGCATTTTATAACCTCTGAAACTTTCCAAACCGTCTGAACTCTTTTGAAAATGTCTGAAATTTTGCGAACCTTACTAATGCTTTTGGAAATCATTTATATGCTTTGAAAATTTGAGTTGATTTGCTGGTTCATTCTATTGATCATAGATTCCCATTCCACTTACGACTGGTATTGTTTTTACCAAACACTGAACAGTTGAATTTTCTTTGAATAAGTAAAACATTGTTTATATTATTTTAAAAAATATAAAAACTTAATTATGTTTGTAAAACAATAATGTTAGAGATTATATTCAACAATTGTTCATATAGTCAATTGATTTACTCTATATTTATTGATCTATGTCTATGTTGGTGAACTTGTGTAGAGGCTATGAAGAAAATGAGGGTAATCGTTTTTGGTCTGAAAGCCATGTTCTTTGCAAGCCTTTCAAACTTTTTCAAAATAGCTCATACAGTTTGTAAGCAGTTCATACTATTTTTGAAGCACTCATATGGTTTGTAGTTGTCTAAACCATCTAAATCATTTCTAAACCGTTTCAATTATTTGCAAAACAACTCTATGCTTTGCAAAGCAACTATATGCTTTGCAAAGTTTACGATTGTTGGACAGAAAATACAGTTTTATTGCATGAAATTCCGCAACTGTTAAGGATGACAAATTATTTATTATAACCGACGAGCCCGTTTTTATATACAGTGTCTTAGGCTACAATAACCCAATTATTTTCCATGTAGGAGAAGCTTTGTCAACCGTCTATACTATTTCAAAATCGTCATACGCCTTTGAAAGCGAAAGTGTCCAAAGTTATTAGCCACCATAGTCCATTCTGATCTGAAGAAAATTTTTATAAACCTAACAACATGAGCAGACAATTCCATGTCTGATTATGTTTTTAATTGTAGGAACTGGCTATAATGATCTCTTTCTACATTAGAATATATGTCATGTATGCCCCTCTCCTTGGAGGTCTTTGGGGTTTCCTTCTTTATTATGAAATCAACAGGTATATCTCATACAAGTTTTATCCACCTACTGCTTTCTGATACTCTTTGGGTTTTTTCCTATATTTTAAGTGTTTGGTGGGACAACTCCAAATTTGTCTGTAATACCCTCACAGCTACCTTACAAGTATCTATGTCTGTAGGGTACTAGAGAGCACCTGGTTTACTTGGATATCTCAGACAAATCACATTCCAATGACCGTAGACAAGGATGAGGCACATCCCAACACTTGGCTCACCTCTCAAGTTCGTTTGTACAAATATTTATTTATTATTATTGGTACAAAAGCAGAAAGAAGCTCTTTGAAATGCCATACAATAGGTTGTGTTTTATCAACTCCTGCTAAGTAATGTAGAGTTGTCTGCTCTTTCTTATAATATTAATTTGAAAGATAACTCCAATCAAGATTTCAATTTGCCAGCTTTGGGTACTAGATATGCGTGTTATGGCTGGTTGTTGAATTATGTATGAAAAAGTGTCATACTGAAGGGAGAATAACACTATGATATGTCAGATGTGTATGTCAGCATTACTATTGGGTAGGCAGCGATGGCATGCATTATTTATGAGCTCTACATTCCAAGTTATCCATTAATTATTTATTGCAGATGCAAGCAACTTGTAATGTGGAGAAATCATTCTTTAATGACTGGTTCACAGGACATCTGAACTTTCAGATTGAACATCAGTGAGTTAACATGTACTAGTTATTTACTACTTAACTGTTTTTTGCTCGCATATCCTAAGCTCCGCCCACCATGTTAAGCCCTGCCCAATGCGAGAGCTGTGTAGACCAGAGTGACGTATAGTAACGAATAGTAGCAATATGTTTAACCATCTTTGTTTAATTTCGTGGCTCTGAGATAGTCATTTAGCACCGCCTGCCAATATATTATATACATGTATATATATGTAGAGTGTAAAAATGACGTAGTTTCCGATCAAATGCCACGGTTAGAGGCACACTTTGTCACCCTATAATAGCGATGTTTTACAGTTTTTTGCCGTCACTGAATGTGAGCCTCACCTCAAATATCCAGGACACGATTGTCCCAACTCTTTCCATTAAACTCAGGCTTTGACTGCCTTTGATTATTTAACACTGGAATTGTCTCCTTGATGGGAGACAACTCCAGCCTAAGCAATCTATTATTTTTTTAGCCTGTTTCCTCAGATGCCAAGGCACAACTACTATAAAATAGCTCCTTTAGTTAAATCTTTGTGCGAGAAACATGGCGTGGAGTACAAGGTCAAGTCTTTGATAGGTGGTTTCAAGGACATCATAAGGTGAGTCAACAACAGCTATTATTGATTACTGTCCTAACTACCTTGTTTAATTAAATGACGACCAATCAATACACTGTTTTCCTACTAGAATATTAGCAGAACTTATTAATGTAATACTGTTCAGTTTATTGAGTATTACGCTTCCTGCTGCAAGCAACAAAAGAAATCATGACCAAGTGATATCATACTATGTTACCATGTCTATGTTACCAAGTCTATGTCGATGACATTTTTATTATTCACATGGGAACAGCCGTGACAAACATCAAAATGGTTGATATAGTCTAATATTTTTTAATGTTCACGATGTATCCAAACAGGAAAAAGTTTCCTTATGCATTTCACTAGCAGCATCAGCTCTTCAACAAGTTTTTCATTTCTGTCCAATCATCAATCTTGGTAATCAAAGCCTGTGCTCCTTGTTTTAGCTCACTGAAAGACTCGGGGCAGCTCTGGTTACACACCTACAATGAGTTTCATCAGATGTAAACGCGCAGAACTGAGGGAAGCCTCAATCTTAACTGCATGCATTATCTAGGCAATTAACATATATACAGCTCGGCTAATGTTTACATCATCACCTTTGACATAGAGTGTTGAAAGATTGAGAGGTTGTGGTTTAAAAAAAATTTTGAGATGAAAGTAACTGTTAGTCAGTAATTTACCACTAGCTCTTTCATCATTTTTATGTTATTGGACTATATATTACATTAAAGTTTACACCTATCAATGAAATAGAATAAGTGATTTCGCGTTTTTTTTTATATTTTCTTGACTGAAATCTCGCAAAAGTGAATACCCAGCCAGTATAAATCTAATTTTGCGGGACTAACAAAAGTCTAGGGCGTAATAAAAGAACCAAACGCATTGTAGATGAAATTAAAAGGAAATAAACTGGGCAAACGTGCTTGAAGACTTTCAGTTGTATTTCAAACCAACAATTCATTACTAGCGTCATAATCTAGTATTACATTTGCAAAATCACTCACTCAAGTGAAACCAAACAGATGGCGTCTTGTCTAAGATATGGTATACATGAAATATGTCACCTAGCGGCTAGGTTCGCCATTTACTGAGAAACATTCCTCTCTAAAGTCTTAATGCCTTAGCACAACTTAATGCGACAAGCTAATGTAACCAAAACAATTTTAAATGATTAGTGGTTCATCATTTGATATACTAGCAAAGTTAGGGTATTGAAAATTTGGTAGGGTCCAGCTATCACTAGTACCTAGTAAAGTAGCACTCCAGTTATCAATGACCTTTCACAAAGCTCTAACCGAAGCAGTCTATCTACCAATTTGACTCTGCCGATCAGAAATGACGACAGGGTTTTCCCCTATTTTTCATTCTGCTTGCCATTATCACGCAATTCTGGTTAAAATTACTATATACAATGTCATTGTTAGCCATACAATGCGCAAAAAACAAAGAAAAGGCATTCATAAACGACGCTATAGTAAAACTACAAAGAGTGATATGATTGGTATAATCACAAATTGCTCACCAGTATTTTGATCACGATCGAAACCTACTCATAGCCTCAAATAAAAGGCCACCAATTGTTTCGGCACATTTCAGCGGAACAGGAAATAAGAAAATCCTCAGTCGGTAAGCAAAATTGTTATGCAATCGGGGGATGTACACCAGGCGCAATAAAACAATACAGAGAGCATTAAAGTTGTTGGGAAAGCTTTCATCCTTTGTGTGGGTGACCGTAGCTAGAACCATAAAGGGAAACGCTTTGTGAATATGGCACATGCTGTTAAACTAATGAAGTTATACATCCTATATCTGGCTGTAAATTTCGGCTCACAAAATACGTCCACTTTACATGAATGAGTAGATTAGATTTCTCTCTGGTTATTGACCTAGAGTCTGTAATGCTTAATCATTCATATTCTACGTAATTCCAATTTTGTTATTGGCTAAATCAATTTAGCAATCCCTAGTCCACATCATAGTTTGTCAAGAGATGACGAAGTTTGTTAGCGCATAAGCTAATCATATGAGGCATTTGTATATATTTAGCCAGACCACATGCTACTATTGGCCATAGAAATATATGGGTTTATATTTCTACACGATTGGCAACTCTTTTACTCAATGTGGCCACGCCTCCTCGGCCTAACGATATGCATAGCACACATCATTAACGCAGTTCATTCTACAGAGAAAGTAACAATTCCATGAAAAAT
Source organism: Cryptosula pallasiana (assembly GCA_945261195.1). Lineage (NCBI taxonomy): Eukaryota > Metazoa > Bryozoa > Gymnolaemata > Cheilostomatida > Cryptosulidae > Cryptosula > Cryptosula pallasiana. The sequence goes on along the minus strand of OX183137.1, from coordinate 12,423,056 downwards.
GTTTCAGTAAACAAAGATGTAATACTACACATATAGTGGAGTTCAACTTTATGTCAGTTCAACGGAGGTCTGTACGAATTTGGCTCTTATATTCATTTACATGGAAAGTAATTAATTGAAGCAAAGACTGGTTAGTTAACGCACTAAAATAAAATAGCGCATGAGTGGACATTCCCATGGAGCAAGCAGGACAAGACAGGCCGTGCTATGGTAGATAAGTATTGAATATTTGTAATGATATATAATTAGGCGTTAGTTGGTTGACTAGAATAATAAATTACCATTTAATGGTTAAGATTGGCAAAGATTAATTCATTATACCTCTGATGCGGTATTTATTAAGTTACTAGCTAGCAGATGGAGTAGTAGGCTCCCTACAAGTTTTAATCTCCATGATAGCGGCTGTTTGGTGAATTGTTTTGTTCTTATCTACTGCTTGTGAGACAGCTTTAACACTGTGGACTGCGTACATTGCAAGACAGGTGGCCACTGCCCATACAGTTATCTCTGGGGTAGGTGGTTATTACTACTAACTCACTCATATCTCAAGGTAGGTGGTCTTCACTACTAACTCACTCATATCTCAAGGTAGGTGGTCTTTACTACTTATTAACGGGAATATCGAAATGAGTGTTAACAGGAATGAATGCAGACACATCTGGAATGTATGTAAACACCTCGCGGAATGAACGTCAACAGACCTGGAATGAATATCAACTACGCTAAAGAGAATAAATTTTCGACGTTCAGTCCCAAAGTGTCGATGTTCATTCCTGAACTACTGAACTCCTGAACTACTGTTTTCACGCTCGTTTTAGTAGTATAAAAATTTACTATTTTTATCAAAGTAGGCAACTCCTGGAATGAAAATCGACATGATAACCTATATACTACCGAGAGAATTAACGTAGACACATCCTAAAATGTACGTCGAAAATACATTGTTCATAACATAGTCGACATTCATTCCAGGTCTGCCTATGCTCATTCCAGGATGTGTCTGCATTCATTCCTGTCAACGTTCATTCCTATTTCCAATCCTTCTCAGGGTAGATGACCTTTGCTATTTATTATTAACACTGCTCAGGTCAACTAGCAAAGTAAGTGATTGTTATTATCAAATCTTTCATACATATTCTTGTGAAAATACATAAATTTTTTAGTAATAAAGATAAAAGTAATGACTAAAAATTGCCCTTGTGCCTATTTGTCATAGCGTTTCAATCATTAGTCACTATTACCGCTAGTTGACTAGCTGGCTCTATCTACTAGCATTAGTTTGTACTTATGATACACTTCCTCAAGGCACAGCAGCAGTTGAGTGGTTGTTAAAACAATTTTTGTGGCTTGGTCCGTGTTATATGAAACGGGAGATGTAACTATATTGGCTTTAAATGAATAGCCTCATGGGTCACAAACCAACTGTGACCAAAGGCAGAGTATAATTGGTATAAAATTGCGATACGCCATAATGTTAATACACTTTTTATCAACAATCATTGACAAAAACAAAACTGTGTTTGAAGAAGTCGGCAAGCGCTCAAAGTTGAAATGATTTACGTCACCTTACATCTTTCTGCTAAACGAAACTCTTGCTGGATAGATGGCTGAAATCGGTATTGGCTGCGGTCTGCACATCTTCATAGCCTAAATGTTGTTAACAGGTTTGCTCTAAAGGGATATAGGTAAACGAGCAGTGTAGCAAGAGAGCTCTGCTGTAGACCACATGTAGTGATCAGAGTCTAACCTATATCTGCAGGGATTGCAGCAGTCTTTCTCAAAGGTCAGTTGGTCCTGGAAACAGATTGCAAAAATTTAGTTAATATATATAAAATGTTGATTTTTGAATAATAATAATAAATAACAGTACTTGTCAATGAACACTTAGTAACTTGTCAAAACCAAAGTTGATGTAGTTACTTCAAAATGTCCCTAACCAAATTTTTGTTGTGGGAAAAAGTTGTACCTTTAGAAGCTTAAAAATTCTAACTAGACTTTTTGGTTGTTTCTACCAGAAAATGCTACAATTAGGGCCGTAGCAAATGTTTTACCAGAGCTGTCCTTTCAACAAAAAAGAACTGTTATAAACTTTGAGTAGTCTTCTTTTGCAGAAATAAATACGTTGTTTGAGTCATTCGTTCAAACTCCTCAATTAGGTGCAGAACTGGCGATTTATTGCGATAATACTCTTTGGGGTTTGAGGTAGACGATTTTTGTTAGTTAGAAAGGAAAATAACATGGGTGACGTCACAAAATAATCAGTTCTGCGAGTATCTTAAACTCCTTACGGATGTATTCTCACCAATGCAGGTCCCATGAGCCATTACCAACTTTTAAACTGAGTTCATAATGCGCTTTAATGTAGTGGTTGTCACACGAAAAAAAACTGTAAAACTGGGATGTCCAGTGATATTACATAATAGTGCAGTGCTAGTCAGTAATATTCAATGAAGTTTCACAACAGTCCACTCTGCTTGATTGAGTATTTCCCCGCAACAACAGTAGAATTATATAATGAAATATGCTTTTGGAAGTTTCTATTGCATTCTCCCTCAGTGGTTTCCATTGACGCAACAGGCAGGACTCGTGCTGCATGTGCCTATAGCGATTGCGGAAACCTTTTTACAAAATCTATTCTTCGACGATATTGGTCAAACTAACTGTTACAGACTACTGAGCTTACCACATGAGCCTGTCTTTTGTACCCAAAGCTAGAGTCTGGCGACGAATAGCATGCCACTCGTGCCTGACTGGCAACTGAAAGGATGGGCGTAGTTCTAGATCGAGCTAATAAGAGCAGGATTAATACTGTGTGCATACCACATTGTTTCCTGTTCCTGATTATTTTTATAACATTTATTTTTATTAAAACCTATTCTTTATTGCTAAGTTTATCCTTATTGGTCAAGTAATTGATAAATGATTATTATTAGGTATAAGATTTACTATCATTTATAACTTTTATGCCTTTTAATTGTTTATTTATAATTTTGTTTCCACCACAAACGGTAATTATTTTAACAATTATATGCCTGCGTTAGTTTCAGATAAACACCAATGATCATATGATTATTATAATATATACTACTATATTACAAATATTTATCTTTTTAAATGAGCAAAAAATTGAAATAACTTTCTCAAATGGAATCGCTGTGAGTTAATCAACGAACCACAGCACGACGGACAGAATGAAAAATCAACCATATCCATTCCGCTTCATCCCGTGCTGGATGTACTATCCTGCGTCACGGAACGACGGATACTGGTGATATTTTGGCTCATACACGGCACGGCCATTATGTCCTACATATTATTTGGCACTCATTGATAGATCGGGGAGCTGTATGTGAGATGATGATGTTAAAAATGCATTATAACTTTTTACGTTGTGATTAGTTGATTGAAAAAGTGGCTAGCGACTTTTCGATGTCCTCTGAACCTGGCGATAACCTCAAGTAGAACGCTAACAATCACCTCAGTGATTTTTTTTAGAAACAGAAATAAGGAAATCCCTAATTATGCTATAAATGATGGGATCATGAACTGGAATAATTCTGTCTTGTCATTCTTGATGTGCAATTATATCCGTATGTTAAGTGCAACAAATCTGGGCTGTCATAGTTTAGCTGAGTTGGATTTTATTCCCTGGTGGTGAGACAACTACATTCAATTCAATTGTGTCAGTTTCATTCATAAGTACACTGGGATTTACTAGCGTACAACAAAGGACTTATCAACAAGCAACTACTTCATAATCATCAGATTTAAGCTATTCTCCAACTGGATATATTATCACAACTGTATAGACAAATAGCCTAGTTATTATTATTGTTGTTCAGCGTATCTGTTTACAGTAGAATCTCATAACCATTGTATGCTAGTTAGCTACTAGTCACCTGGCACTTAGGACAGTTAACTTTTGAGGAGCCTGCTGGGCCACTCGTGGGAAACTTATGACTACAATATTACAACACTTCACGACCATTCACTATCAATGATCTTGTGGTCGATGATGGTATGTCGTCACTCAATCTCTATGAAAAATCTCTGTATAATCATTTGATTGTATTTTCATTCTCACAAAACATCACCTATACACTTTCTAAGATGCATTGACAACTTGCTAGTCCTGTTTTGTAATGTTTCTCTGCGGGTGAACAGATAAGCATAAATTGGTAGGTATGCAGATGAGCAGGTAGGTTGGGACATTTGTGGGTAGGTAGGAAGGTAGATAGGTAGGCGAGTTGGTAGCTAGGTGGTTCACATTGGGGCTCCCTGCACATGAGGCTGTTTTCAGATTTTTCAGACTTGACAACGCCATCTTTAATCTTCAATCTAAAGCAATGAAAAATTCTTTAGCCTTTTCGTTGAAAAAACTTACGCTAAGGACTGGTATATTTTGGTGTTATATGACAGTTCAAAATCAAAATTGAAAAAATAACTGAGAAGTCACGGTAAAAGTTGGGCAATGTTGAAGCGAAGCCTAGTGTTATTGTTATTTTGATATTATTGTTATATTGATCTGCCAAGTTGGTTCGCAAGGAAATGTGGAAGAAGTTAGTTTAAGAGCTTTTCACTGCGGTGTGCTCAGATTTTGTGACATTAAATGATCCAATACACTCAATGTAATGCCACTAAATCTGAGCACATCGCAGTGAAAAGCTCTTGAAGTAGGAGGGAGGATCAAGTGGGAACAGATCAGGTGTTGCAAAATCCCTTTTGAGTTTTAAAATACTTTTCAGTATGTTTAAGAGTGTTTTAGGTTCAAACCTCGGAATGTTTTCTAATTGTGGACCACACCTGTCATGTCTCCTGATTTTTCAGGGACCCACACAATTTTCAAATACTAATTTTCTCTGGTCCTGAAAACTACTGAACTACCTGAAAACTCCTGAAATTTGAATCTCCTCCTTGAAACTTCCAGCAAACTTTACTAATATTTTTCTATTGAGCAAAAAGTAGACTTTCAGATGGCTCAGGATGGACATTGTTTTTACATTATTCTTCTACACTTATCTTTAGTTTGTTCGAAATAGTAGTTTTTGTCCTGCAAAGCAAATTAAGTTGCATTCACCTCAGCAGTAACTCTTGGCTTTTTAAACTAATAAACAAACCAAATTATTGACTTTTGGTCTTTACAATCACCCTATCTTTCTATACCCTCAAACCCAGTGGTTACGATCTGAAGCAACAATTCCAATATTATATCTCCTTTTTTTCTCAATAAGTATTGTTGTTTACTTATAGAAGCTAGAACTATATGACATACAATGATGCAGAACCAATCACCATCACCCAGACTTCAAGAGAATAAAATAGTTATCATTCATTTCAATTTGTGATTATTCTTATTAATTATTATTATGGCAAGAGTTGTTGATGTTGATGATGGATAAAAAAACCTAAAAAAAAAACTAACACGAATGCAAAAATTGTTACATTCATTTTTTTCCAATATTATTATTTATTATTATTATTATATATCAACATATAACTTATTATTGCTTGCTGTCATTCATAAGCCATATTTTTGTTAAAGCAATTTATAGCACTCAAAATGGTATATACAATTAATAAAAAAAGTAATAACAATTAATTCATTTAATTATAATAATAATTATTATTATTATTAATTAATTAATAATAATATATATATATAAATTTAATAATAATAATAGTTAGTTATTATGTTATTATTATTTATCAACCTTGACAATTGGAAGGGTACTGATGAAAAACTTTCAATTGGTGAACTGCAAGAAAATAAAAAGTACATATCTATGTCGATGATTTGTATTGTATAGCTGAATAATACATAATATGAAAATTACATCACGGTGATAATACAATTCACCGTGACCTTAGCATCATCTTTTATAGGGTCACTGTTGCCTGCACCCACTATGGCCTTGACCCCCAAAATAACCCAAGTTTTAGCAAATAGTTTGAACATTAGCAGTTATCAGCCAATCAGACTTGTTTATTTCATTAGCCAGCCAATGATATCAATCAACCCACTGTACACTCTTTCTGGCTACTCGGTAATCATGCTATAGGGCCATAGCATTTGTAGTGAAAGTAATTTGTAAACAGACTCACAGGGGCACTGCAGTAGTAGTTGCAAGCATGTCTCTTTGCCTAAGTCCACTATCAAACACCATACATACACCCTACATACACCCTAATGGTGTATGTAGGGTGTATGTATGGTGTTTGATAGTGGACTTAGGCAAAGAGACATGCTTGCAACTACTACTGCAGTGCCCCTGTGAACAGACCAATAATAATGGGCTAATAATCTAACACCTGCTTTCAACTGACTGACCCTTAATTATTATTATGGTCAATTATGGATACACTACTCAATGCAATTATGAACTAAATCTTCATCGTCAACAATAAACACTAATCTTCATGTCTTCAATTAGATCCCTATTAGGGTAATAATAAAGGGTGAAATGTCACGTCACACTTGAAAAACTGCAATTGTCAGTCTTCAGAAAAATACGCGGGAAGCCCCCACATCGGTCACTGACAGTCCCTGATGCTCTAAAATGATGTTTACGTTATCATAATTCAATGCGGAATGCAGCCTAGTGGTCAGTGATGCTATCACTGAGGCCCCATTTACACTGGTGCGCTATGCGCATATCATACAAATGTGAACACTGAAGTTTGCGGCAAAAACTCCAGCTGTTCAGATAGGATTGCACCAATACTGGTTCCGTATTGCCTCAAAACTGAAACGGGGCCCAAGGTGTTTTCATACGGATACGGAACTAATGCGCTAGACAAACGATCGTCTAAACAGGCACTTTGGTGCGGACCAGTACCGAACCGTAGCTGTTACGATTTTTTACCGTGTTTCGTAGTGTAAACCGAGCATGACAATACCGCATTCGCAATAAGCTTGACCTATAAATCCTATCAACCAATAGAATTGTAGTTGAGGAGTAGCGACTAGCATTCAGTGATTAACCGCACCATATAGCGTGTACAGAACTCGTGCGAGCGTAGCGTACATTAAGACAAAAGGATTTATATGTAACGTCATCCCGCACGATTTTTTCAATTTTCAAAATATTTCTGCGTGGCTAATTTTTTAATAACTTGGGGCCAGAAGATGCTAAAAACAAACTTTAAAAAGGTATCAAATGGAAAACATTTACTGCACAGGCTTAACCAATCATCGGCGATAAGACAATTCCGACTATCGCCGTAGCAATGTGAACCAGGTAGTAGATAGATAGGTAGATGGACAACAAACAGTTCGTTAAATAATCAAATTTAAAAGATTGGAAATTATTTGTTAGCCAACCTGGTTAAGTTTTCTTCACAAGGATCGTAAATTTTATTTCCTTTTTGTTACCATATAAATCACAATATAACACAAGCCTGACTGCGTGAAGAAAACAGCAAACAAACTATTTCTTAATTGCTATGCTACTAAACTATGAAGGAATTAATACAATGCAATTTCTATTTACAGATGAGATAGTAAGATGGCCGGTATGATGCTTAGGATACAATCGTCTGTCTTCCTAAAGACAATCACTACAACTCTGTTGTTATCGCTGTTGCTACAGGACTTCGTTATATATGCATTTCCTTCTTTTGTAACAAACAGTCATAATGATACTGATGATATTGCGCAATTAGAAGTCAGTGAACGTAACAACATCACAGCAATGGATGTTGATACCAACCCTGATCAACCAGGGAAGTATATCAACCCGTATAACTTTGAATTTATACTACAAGCTGAACCTTGTACAGCAGAAGATGAGCTTCTTATAGCCATACACACATCTGCTAAGGTAATATTTCTGTCATTGTTGTGTGGAAATATCTGGTATTAATGTATTGTATTTGGACGTATTTACTTGTATATCACTTTGTTTTAGATGATATACAGCACCAGGAGAATGATAATGAGAGCTACATGGCTTAATAAACATTTGCTTTCTAAGAAAATTGGTTTAAATGTGAAAATAGTATTTTTTGTTGGACTTGGTGATGTCTCAACAGATCAAAAACGAATAGAGTATGAGAGTGAGATGTACAGAGATATTGTACAATCTAACTTTAATGATAGCTATCAGTACAACACATACAAGGCTATGTCATATTTAAGGTAAGCGATTTTGGAAGTCTTGCCAGAGAAGACATAGTTTAGACATCCACTGCTCTTTTGATGTCAGTGTTGGAATAAGCAACCAGCTGTTTGTTATCAAAACAATATCCATCTAATCTTTACTGCCTTGTGTCTGTTTTTATTATTATTACTGATGGAAACCCACTTCGATAAAGCTCCATTTACACTAGGCGACTAGTTTGCCAGTGCATCTTGTTGCAGGAAATTCACGCAGCTTTTAGCAGAGGCGCAAGGTTGTCGCAAACTGAGACACAGCAACCCAGCAGTGTCGGATTTGAACATCAAGTTGCTGCAATTTTAAAGTCATGAGACACAATTAAGCCAATTGTGTTGCTCCAATAATTTGTTTTTTCAAGCTTGGATATAATGTTAGCAATGTGACGGATTATTATTAAATATATAAATCATTACCACTATTGTTAACAAATAAACATGTATTGTTATTTCTTTTAAACAAATAAATCAAGTTCTTTATATTTAATAATATTAATTGGTTCATATTCAGAGTAATTATTATTATTTTGGATGCGACAATGAAAGAAAGTAGTCAGGTTTTCTTCAATTTCTCATTTAATCACAATAATAATAATTTTTTGTAGAAACATCCAAATTTTGTACTATAGGTAAATACGAAAATACCGCTGAATGCCCAGAAAACTACTACCTGGTAGAGAACCATTAACAATTCAACCACAACTCATCAATCCGCACTATTAGTAATGGTGATTGGGCAACTCCAAAGTTACAAACTCAAACTGTGTCTGTTGCAACTACGTAAAGACAGCTGCAACTACGTCCGCGATCACCAATTTTTGCGGAGAAGCAGTCGCTAGAACAATCTAATCTTGACTGCCTCGTGACTGTTTTTCGTTATTATTATTACTGATGGAAAGCCACTTCAGTATGTAGAAATATGTTTGTGCTGGGTTGAGCAGCAAAACAATCTGATTCCTCGCTAGTAATAGTTGTTATTGATTGACTGCTACTAGCTAGTGATCGCACTGGTTCAGTCAATCTTCTTTTTTTGTGGTGATACTTCATCAAATTACACTGTTTGAAACATCAGTTTGTTAATATAATGTCTAACGATGATAAAGCCCCAGAGGTTAAACAAGGACAAACAATGTTCAGGTTTGGTTAATTTCAAAATAGTGAAAAAAAATTCGGTTTTACTACAGCGACAGTCCGTTTGTAAATGTTAGCACTGGATGCAGGTCTGAAGTTGGGTCGTTAAATCACAATTTTTATAACTACACTGACAGTATACAAATTTGACTCCCCTACCTCGCTCTTTGCCCGCCCTACTCTACCTCTTACCCTCTACTTTCTCTACTCCCACCCTGTTCCACCCTTTCCCCGCTCTACCCTCTCCATCGTTCCTTTTTATTCCTGCTGAAAACTGCGTGTACTGTATATATAGCGATTTTCCTTAGCGATAAGGGAAACCCATCTAAAAAATTGCATAATTTTTTTTAATACTGACCACTTTTCAGGAGTTGTGGTCAAGCTCAGTATTAAAAACTATAGCCTACAAATTATTGTATCACCATTGTAACATCGGGCTGATGCAGCTGACATGATTTTATTGGAAGCACTGTCTGACATTTAAGCGTTGTGATTGGTTAATCAAAAAAACGGCTAGCAATTTTTGGATCTCGATCAAAACCTGGCAATAACCTCAAATGAAATGCTAGAAATTACTTAGCAATTTCTACGGAAACAAAACCTGCAAAATCGTGCAATCGCTAAGCTAATTGCCAAGCGATTGCTTTATTTTCAGGCAGTTGTATTAAAAAGATAATGCAGGAAGACAGTGTGTTGACATATTGCCAACTTACAAAATCAGTAGTAAGAAAGGATGCGATTCTGTGCATACTGAAAGGAAACAACGTCGTCTCACAGAGTAGTTTCACTTTACCGATGCAGCCAGAAGTAGCTCAGTCGATTGTTGAACTTGTCATTAGAAATCACGACTTGCTTGACTAATATACTGATTTGAAAAAATTTGAGCGATTGATATGACAAAGCTAAAGGGAGCAATAAAGCCTTTTGACTATTTTCTTGAAAAACTGTAAATATATTCACTCGAGGAAAATTTATTAAATGTTATGCTCCTAATACTCTGTAGTGGCGCCGTAGTTTTCGTATTTCGAGTTAGATTAGGTTTGCCGACGTAAATAAATGAAGGCGCGCCCTTGTCATAGTCTGGTTATACAGTCGGGACCTACTGCGATGCTTTATATAAACGGTACATCATCATTATTGCACACTGTACCAATCTACTGCTCATGAATCGTTGATCGCGGATTTCATAAATCTGAATAAAAAAGATTGACTTTCATTAATATTAATAGTAGTTTAGCATCATAACAACTTCACTACTGGCACCCCCTACAAAACCATTAAGTCATAAACCAACAAAATTTATTAATCACCACTCCAACCACCGGGTATTCGCAAAATCAAAATTTTTGTAACTCGTCTCCACCTACATTGTTAAAAAAATATCAAATCTGCAAATATTTCCGTTGTGTGAACAAATGACAAAGTTAATCCCACGCCATACATCAAATTTTTCCAATGGAATGTTTTTGCAGCAGTTCTAAGTTTTCTCAGTGAAAGCGATTTAGGTGGCCATTGAAGTGGAATTACAGCCTAACACATATATATATCAATAGATACACACATGCTTTTCAGGTTCATGTACTGGTATAAAATTCATCAGCAGCCTAATTTTATTTACAGATGGACCTCTCAGAACTGTGCGGAAGCTAAACTGCTAATGAAGATAGATGATGATGCTTTGCTCAAAACCAAAACCTTTCCAGATCTCAAGAAAGTAATAAATGGTTTGTTAGACTCGAACAAACCTGTTTATGCCGGTGGGTTTCTTTGCATACATTATTTCATTTCAGTCGCAGCGTACTTCTGTTTGTTCTCCGGTGAATCTGGTATCCAGCCAAGTCATGGAATTTGTAGAATATCAACCGTGGTTTCGTCAGAAATTTCACAATTTATAACAAAATATCTGCTTGTAGACATCCTTGACAATAATTGGATGTCTCGGAAAAGTTCTATGGATCAAATGCAAAAAATTAAATTCTTTCACGATTACGAAACTGATTTAAGTTTTGCTTATAAAAAATAGTAAAATAATAAAAATCTTTCCTGCCTTTTCATTAAAAGCAACAAGAAAAGTTAGAAAAAAACTTGTTTCATCTTAAATTTTAATAAACATTAGAAAATAATTGTTTTTAGTTCATTCCTAACCAGACCGTCATGGGATGGTGTAGAAATGCTGAAAAACTGCTTTTCTGTAACACTACAAAAACATACGATCACTGTGATGGCTATGATTAGGCATCACAATAGATCCTGAAAATCGTAACAACTTAAGCCTCGTTGGCTTTGGCATTCAAAAACTAACCAGACATTGTATATGAATGCAAGGAGCCACAGAAATATTGGCTCGTCTAAGTTTCTGTTCGGTGAATCCCAGTCTCTGACCCCGTTTCCAATGGTGCACATCATAGAATATGTGCGCGCTACGTAGAAATGTGAACACTGCAGTTAAAAGCGAAAACTCCAGCTGTTCAATTTGGGTCACATCAATATTTAAAACTTAAACGGGGCCCAAACTGTTTTAATACGGATAGAGAGCTGATGCGCTATATCAGCGATAGTCTAAACAAGTACTCGGTACGAAGCAGTACTGAATTGTAGCTGTAACGAACTCTTGTGGTATTTGGTAGCGCGCTAGTGTAAACCAATCCTCCGTGTCATGTTATCATCACCTACTATATAGTTGCATGTGTGCAATACAAGCTTCTCCCTCTTCCTGTTACATTTTGCGCTTGATTCAAATTACATAACAGTTGTCTACCTGCATAAAACAAGGTGGGTAAGCGTAAAAGTTCACTAGTCAGCTTGTTGCAATCTTTTCGCTATATAAAGCCCCGCCGTGTACTTTCAATGATTCATTGCGCGCTATAATCGATCTTATCAGGGTGAAGTCATTAACTAGTTCTGCCTGTTTGATGTGTTTTGATTAGCTAAACCAATAGTCAAGTGTTACAGATTAAATAATGAGGATATGAGAAATAATAAATAATTAATTGCTGTAAAGTGTGATATTGTCCTAGCTGTTGCAACTGCTATATGGCTGTTTGGAGTTCAACTGTAGTAGCGGTCTAAAGAAATTAATCAGGATTTTTGAACGCATCAGACCATATCATTATAATAATTTCAAAAGTTATGAAAACTTTTTCAATCGATGAAAGTTGAAAGCCTGGTCCTATGCAAGCCAACTAGTTTTCATGACCCTATTTGTGTAAAACTAGTGCTACTAGCTGGGTCTTTGAAAATTAAAAAATTTGTAGTTGATCAGGCCATAGAAATCAGAAATAGCTACTGTTTAAAACTTTTAATGACAATCATTTGCTCGCCACAGCAATTACATAGAAACTCTGTACACAAAATCACTTCTGCCTTGCAAACTTTTTCTCACAAAAACTACCCTGCTGCTATCTACACTAGTCATGCCTGTGTTTTATTTACTCGCAGTGCCTTGCAAGATAATCATCACTGACTTCCTGTTTAGTAGCTAGTAGAGACATTTGTGAATGCAGTGTACGGTAACTACGGCAGACAAACAGTGTCACACAAAACTCACCCATAGTTTTCTACACTGCGGCGCAGTTCGTCTAGTCACTGTAGTGGAACTGCGCCATCGGTTGAAACTTGTATGGCGCAGCTCGTCTACAGCCAACAGCCGAACTGGACCAAAACACGAGAAGGCAACTCCAAGACACTTAGCCCTCTACCAATTCCTTTATATTATTTTGTAAATATGTAGTAATTGACTTTTGCAGCAAGATTAAAATTGGAAGAATCAATGATTCAACTTGTAAATAAACTAATTTTTCATCTATATTTGTAAAAGTATATTTCAATAAAACAAAAAATGTAAATAGTTTTTCAAAGCTTTGAATTAAAAAAAAATTCATTTTTCTGTATAAAATATTTTTTTCTCAATCAAAAAATTATTATTTTTGCACAATTAATATTTATATTGTAAATATTCTTTCATGAAAACCATATAAACAGCTACTGGGCCAATAAAGGAAAGCTTTAAAAACAGAAAACAAACGCAACCAAAAATAATTACCAAATTAAAAACATTTTCTGTTTTAATTCACTTCCAATAAGCCACCACAGTGAACGGGAAAGTTAGGGCTATAAATATTGGAGTTGTGCTTTCTTGTTTTACTAAAATTATGGTGGCGCAGCTCAACCAAAGAGGGTACCATACCCTTTTTGGCTTGACTACAGCAACTAGACGAACTGCGCCACAGCCCAGGAAAATCTAGGCGAGTTTTGTTTGGCGCAGTTCGCCTGCCGTAGGTGACATCTCATAGCGCAGCTACAAAAATAAAATAACCAGCCTGTGAGTGTGCATGTATATCCTGTCTGTAATTCCATTGCATTTCTATTGGTGGAACAGTATGGTAGTAGAACAAGGTAGGGAAATTTACAAACCATAGACTGTAGAAAGTACAATGGTTGTGGCGCTATTTATTACTTGCTTAAAACAACGACTAGTCAGACTGGTCAGAGTGAGCTGTCTTCTTTTTATAAAACTAGTAGTATTACCAGTCCTATCCAAATATGCCCACCTACTGTCCTCCTGTCCAGCTCCATCCTAGCCTAGCTCGGCTCTACTTCTTGCCCTCTACCTTGTTCTACCCTCGTGCTCTTTCCCCTTTAATCTGCTCTACCCTCTCTGTCTCTCCCTTTTTCTGTCTCCACTGCTCAACTTGATTAAAGACACCGTAAGATAGTTTACAAGCACATGTTTTACTGAGCTCTATTTATGTAGAAAGTTACTAATCGATCTTGTTGTATTAACTCAATTTTTCTACCTATCGATCTTTTTTACTGATTGAGGATTTTTCTCCTGTTTCCGATAAAATGTGATAAACGATTGGTAGCATTTAATTTGAGGCTATTAGTAGGCCATGATGGTGATAAAAAAGTTGATAGACCATTAGCGATTCAACTGATCATATCACTGCTCAAAGTATCGCCTTTTCCAATTAAATTATTTTTTGGATTCAAGTATTTTAGCAAAGAGGACTGTTTATAGAATTCCTTTGTTATTGTTGCAATGCATTCTTTTGGCTCACAGTGACATCACATACAGCGATTTTAATTACAATATGAATGGCAGCTGTCTTTCTCAATCGGTTCAATTACCGAAAACAGTTTTTCGTCAGGTTGAATTATATACAAGGATACGGTTCAGATTTACTATTTCAATTGTTCTTATCTTATATCCTTGTTTATTTGTTCTAAATGTATTCAAAAGAAAGAAAACATATTAGTTTCGATGCAAAAATTAAAAAAATAGCCTGCTAAAAAGTTTTAACTAGCAATTTACACTGATAAAAAAGTGGCAATAATATCTGTATTTTTAAAAAGCAGAAACCCATATTTCTTTAGATACCGTGACCATAGACTTTGAAGATTATCTGTAACTGTTTAACTATGATATCAAAGCCAAAGGCGGGAGTTTATATAAACTACCTTCTCTGTCGTCATAGAAATAAAAGTCATCAATGGACTCAGAGATTATTCCTTTGCACTTAACCCTATAGTTTGTGTTTGGGGCGTCCTACTTGAAACTGACAAAAGTCCTCAGCCTATTTATATTTGCAACCAATAGAATCAATTACCTCAAAATCCTGCGGCTCCTGGTGTATGTACTCTTATTGGCACCACCCCATTGGGTGAGAATGGAAAGTAAAGAAGAAAATAGGGGAGCACTCTGTTGTCATATATTATCGGTAGACGCAAGTCCGTAGGCAATTAGTAGATGTATGCATGCCTTAACCAACAAAATTTGCGTACCTCAAACCCCAAAGAACATTATTGCAATTAATTGCCGCTGCCGAATCAAAATGGGTGGAGATTGGTTGCTCGTTGACTATGTGAGCAAGTTTAAAACACAAAAATCTTCGGTTTGGGAAAAAATGTCAATACAAGTCGGTCGAACACTGGCATAAAAATTCCCCTGTCTAATAACTGTTGGTACAATTGTTTAAATTCTCTCAGTGTAGCGTAAGTAGGGATATTTCAAAAGTACAAACAAAGAGAATCACAAACAGACACTCATTCAAAAATTTTTCATTTGTTTTGCATATATATCTGTACATAAAAAATCTATCTATACATTTGAAATTGCTAGGTCAAGCTGAATTTTGTAGAACACTCAAACAGGATTGTATACGGTACTAATACTAATATTGACGCTGTTTTTATTAAATTGAACTAAATGCTATGTTTTGTTTTCCACTAGTAACTGTTCAGTTACCTCATCAGTAGTTTTGTTTGCTTACAGGTAAACCTATTGACAGCAGACCAAACAGAGATGTCGGTAGCAAATGGTACGTATCAAAGGAAGTGTGGCCAGAAGATAGATATCCTACATGGTTTCAAGGACTAGTATATTTTCTATCACCACAGCACACTAATGAACTGTTTAACACATCACTAAACACGCATTATATGCATACAGATGATGTTTTTGTTGGTATCATTGTCAGCAAAACTGAATCAGTCCGTTCGCACGCAACAGCTATCAAATATTTATCCGAATTTGCACGGGAAGGTTTCGACCTGACAAAATCACTGAAACCTAGATGGGTAAAAGGACAATCGAAGTTCTTCCACATACCAAACTTGAAACTGTACTATTTGTGGTCTTTAGAGGACCTTCGAGAGGCAAGTACGCCTGAAATACCGTGGTTCCAATGGTAGTCCTTCTAATAATTATACTTTATTTGATTGTTAACTAGTCCTTCAAATATAATGAGTTATTCAAGTGATGATGAATAACGGCTTTACAAAATATCAAAATTTTATAACTGATTGCTATCATTTCATAAATACAAAATCGTGTTTGTCTTTGTTTAATGTTTGCTTATTGTTTGATTTGCAATTGTTGTGCCACTCGAATGAACCTACAAGTAAGTGATAAACACTTCATATCTAGGAATGCCAGTTAGACAGTTATTTTTTCAAAAACGACACTACTTCATATCTGCAAGTGAAGAGCACATTAGAGCTGGTTACCCAGGACCAAAGTAAGCATGGAGTGTAGGAAAATGGAATGGATTATACCTGAACCTCTACTTCCTTTGAATCAGGATCATTCAATATATAATTTCATTTAAAATAACAAACCAGTATTTGACCAAAATCATAACATATGTCCATCTAAAGGCCCTCTACACCCTCACCTAACCTACTTATTTTAACTTCCCCTTGCCTTCAGCTCTATTTTCCTATCCTCTATGCCTATACAAAACCAAGCTTTCATTTCCATATATAGTAGTTGTCTTCCCTGTACCATGGTGGTTTAAAGTTGCAGTTGTCTCCATTGGTACCCTCTCCTCTTTGATGCCCCCAGGGGCCCCACTATGCGGCCCTGACCCATGCTATGCTTTTTCCATATCTTTCGTACCCTAAGCGGCAATTGTTTATTGCTAACACAAACTGTAGACAGAGAACTGAAATTATAATACAGCAGCGGGAGTCCGCCCCCCCCCCCCCCGCCTAGTAACAGTTTTGGATACCATTTTGCTCTTTTTAACACCCTCTGTGGCCTTCATTTTTTGGACTACCTCCTTTGAAAAAGCCTTAAATAAGAAGTTGTCCCCTCTCAAAAAGCTTCCCTCCTGATCTGTGATATGTATTGATGGAAATGAGAAATAGTCTTGGAGAGAGGAAGGAGAAATGGAGAGAGGAAGGAGAAATGGAGAGCGTAAAGGGGAAAGGGATGGAGAGACAGCAAAAAACTTGAATAAAAAAATATAAAAACATTGGAGATACAATGAAAAGAAGGAAATTCTACCCACAATAAATAAACCATATAAGTTGTGTCTGACACTGCAAAGATCATAAAATCACACCATCATATGGTTACTGCGGAATAGTAAAAAGTAGTGTAACTTTCTGTAATGTTCTACTACAAGCCATGGTGTGAGTAATACCTTTAACCAGGTATTGCCAAAAATCTTAAACGTAATAAGACTTAGGTATACGCTGATCCATATGTCCACCGGCAATCATCGCCTAGTCCAAAAACGGCTTTCAGAAAATATTTTTTTAATCCTACATCAAACTGTATCTCTATAAAATTATTTCACTGCTTTTTATTTCATTCACTGTAAAAAGTAAACGTCAAGAGTTGGAAATACTACGCTAGTTTTGATACTTTTTCCCTTCTGTCAGCAAACATTTTTATGTCCCTCATGAAAATGTACACTCTGCTCAAATCATCATTCCAACATATTTGCTGCAAGTGAAGTTAGGATAGGTAAAAGCGGCGTTGTGTTATAAAGTCTGTGGAGACTAGAGTACATTACAAGAGCCGTATAAACACTTGAAAGCCAATGAATAATACGAAACGATCGTTTCCTTAAAAAAATAACTTCAACTCTAAATTTCACAACAGACAAATGCATTAAAACCGGTTCCTTCCGCAGTAATTATAACGTATAACGGTTTCCAGTAGCGGAATGAAAAAATCTATAAAAGCTTTTATTACTGTAAAAGTACAAATTTTTTTCTAGACAACAGGTTTGGTATTTTGAGAAATCTATTTCTACTCATATTTAGATAATTTCTCAACAAAAAAATACTGCAATTTCTTATTCATATCAAGACAAGGTTACTATTTTATATATTAAACAGTGCTATAACACTTTGCAAGCTGTTTTTATAGCACCAATTGGCATTCAAGAAAAACAGTCGTAATCCAATTGCTACTTTCTACACGATTCTTGGTTGAGATAGATTACATCACTACTGAGTAGAGGCGTGCAATCCCTCCGGAGATCTGCTAGTCGAATCCTATTCAGTTCACACATTGTGGGAATTAAAAGACAACTGGCTGGTTTAATGAGCTAACTCCAATAATTTGCATGCAAGGTGCAAACTCTGTCTGTATTTCCGATGTCATTTGCGAACAATGGCAGTGCAAACATCATGTGAAAATCTGCTATCTCATCAATTTGATGATTACAGTAGTGTTTAAACGATTGTTTCAGCTACATTGACTGCGTAGAGACATGACAATGACTAGTATAGATTGTTTCTATGCAATGTAGCTAAAACAAGCATTTCAATGCTACAATAATCATCAAATTGACGAGACCAGCAGATTTTCACATTATGTTTTCATTGGCCTTTGTTTGCAAATGACACCGGAAATATAAAGCATGGGTGTAGAGACCATAGAATTATCTCCCCTCCTACAACGCTAACCAGTTGATAGCGGCTGGTGACATTTGGGCCGGGTTAAAATGGCGTACCACACCATTACTCTCCCAAATATTTGTTGTTTTTATAATACATTATCTCTTTTGTAACATTAGCCTTTTTTAGCAGGGATGTGCTTATCTTAAAAGTGAATGTGATAAAGGATTTGCTTTGTTCTACTACGCCATTTTTTGGCGTACTGTGTATTACGTAAATTATATATAGGACGCTCTGTCACCATCCGCTCATGTCATATTTTGTCTACAGTTAGCGTTCTAGGAGGGGAGATAATTCTATGGTAAAGACCATGTTAAATAGCCTTCTGCATATGACTTTGTTTACTAACAAACGTGAAAAAATTGTCTAAACTGAACTAATATTGCTCTGGTACGCCGGTATGCAGTGAGCTAAGCTATAAAAAATTCCACTAGTTAATTCAAGTTCATTAAGATTTTTAGGTTTATTTTAACCGTAGGCACAGGTGCTGTTAGCAAACAAGTAATAACTGTAAACGTTCATTACAGAATACATATTTATGTGCATATTAGAAAAATTATTCAAAATCAACTCGCTAAAAACAAAGTTTATCATTTAACAAGGTGATCAACAGTACTAAACACCAAAATAGTAATATCAACTCCAAAACTGACCAACAGCAGAAGCAACTACAGCGGCAGCGGCAGCAGCTTTAACCGCAATCCACAGCTTATTCAAGTATGGATGAAAATGCTTTATCAGCACTGTCCGAGTGTTGCACAGGTAAATCAGTTAATAACGACTACAGTTTGTGTGGACTAATTGAGTCTTTAAAGCAGTGAACTAATCTACTGAAAAGTAAATTTTATGCCAAGAAGTTTTGCGGGCTGCTGGATATTTGTGAGAGAAATTGAGCTAACGCACTGTCAACTGAAATCACTGATTGACTGCCAAGGAACTTATATAGCCGAATCTTATCAGGTGGAAAGTGAGGTGAATTGAAATCTGAGACTATCTATTTGTAAATTTATCTATCTATGCCTTTATGAGCCTGCTCAATGGTTACAGGTAGACAGTGAGAGTGATAAGGTAGAACGCCTATCAGGAGTTTACAAAACCTCAGTTCAATATCCGGTGCGGCAATCAAGTCCATCCATCTGATTTTAAAGCATTGCTTATAGGCTTGACTGGATCTAAATTACAGCAATAACAAAAATCTAATCTCGTTAATAATCCACTTTATGATGTCATGAAATTCAGATGATAACTTTAAGTTGATCAAAAATATATTTGTATCACAAACATCATGGCTGAATCATTGAATTGTAAATGAAAAAGACACTCACAAAAAACAATTGATTAAATAAATCACTGCTTAAGAGACCAAATTTTCAGATTTTAGTTTTACAGGGTTCGTGAATTCAACGGAAAAAAATTTTAGGATTTTTTTAATTAAAAAGATTTACAAAACTGAAATATTTTGTTGAAGATAATTTTTATAAAAATAATTTAAAACCGGTTATTTTTGTTTGGAAACCAGTGTGTATGCTAAATCGGTTTAAAATCCATTGTATCGTCACGGCACAAAAAAGACATTTCAATCACAGGCCTTCATAGTTGCGTTGTAGCACTAGCCTACATGTCCTTCTTTCTTTCAACAAACTAGCAGCGCCAGTTATAGAAACAGTGACAAGCGTTGCTAGGCTCCTCCATTGTCCGTTTGCATATCTCCGCAAACGTCGTTGAAAAGAAACAATAGCGATATTGCACTCTCTTCTAGTACATATTCATTCATGTACTTTATCAAGTGTTTTATATGGCTGCTCAGAATGTTTTTTACATGGCAGTATGTCTGAATGCTTTCCAAATGGCCTGAAGTGCTCAAGCAGTAGCTAGTAAACATACAGTCACTAATGATTCTCCTGCAAGTATCTGAACCAGAGCCTCTGTCATGGCGAGTTGCAAAGGAGTAAATTAGAGCACAAGTGAAAATTGTAAGATTTTCTTTTGTGCAAAACTTTCTGATTGGGATATGACAAAAATCAATTTTCTTTATGCCACCGACATAACTGCATCTTGCGGTATACTTGAACAGCAAATATCATGCCTGTTAGATAAAGGGTTTGCAGATAGAGAACAGTAACGCCTGTTCACCCACCACTATCTTAATTCTAAGACTGCCGCGGTGGGCTCTTCCGTGCATCAAGTCATTAGCCCTCACTCTTTGATGGCTGTCGCCAAATACCAGTAAACTCGATTACACCAAGATAACAATATAAACCAGTGTGACAATGAATGAACCATATCAAGATACCTTACCACAAGGCAGCCTCAAAGGTGCCTTGAGTAGAGTACCTGCTAGTGAGAATCGAGCTTAAAAGATCTCATAATGGTTCCTTTCTCTCCTATCTTTCACATTCAACTCTGACAGTTTTGCAAACCGTCATTGTTTTTATTTCTAAATAAGTGGTTTCTGATGACATCAGATATACTGCATATCAAACTAGAATGTTGCAGATTGTATTTAATTTTAATGTAATCATAAATTATTCCAAGGTGTTTGATAAATTTTTTCTTACACGTTATTAAATCTAACTCTAATATAAACTGAACTGCTTCATCCACAAACATATTTTTCTGTCAAAATAAATTACTAACAATGTTCCACCTGGAATTGAAGATCAACCAGAGCTGGAGATAGCTGACTTACCTTGGTTTTGAGTGAACTATTCCTTTGTTGTGCTGTATTCAACACTCTTTAAGCAATAAGATAGAGTTAATCCAGCTTGGAGTATCACAACTTGGACAAACTGAGTTCATTTATGAAACATTGAGAATGGAAAGTATTAGGCATTTCTCCAAAACAATTCTACTGCACTAAAACGATTTCATGTACAAAATCTTGTCGAGGAAGACTAGCATGTTGGGCAACTACCGCTGAAGTAAAGTGAAGCTAGGTTAAGCGTACTAGCTTCAAACCTTTAACAATACCCAAACAAGCTTCTATTTACCTCACACAAAGCTTGTAAAATGAAGCATCGCCATTGAAAGCAATAATCCAAGTTCCAGGATAGACTGTGATCACAACGTTTCGCAAAAGCCTTTCTGCTCCCATATACGGTAAATCAATAAAGCTATTTTGTGCCAGGGTTTGTGTAAACAGGTTATTGATTTTAGCAATGACAATGGAAGTACTCACACAGAGTGCTAAACAATAAGAGAACAACTACAATGGAAGTACTCACACAGAGTGCTATACAATAAGAGAACGACTACAATGGGAGTACTCACACAGAGTGCTATACAATAAGAGAACAACTACAATGAATAAACTATTTTGTAGAGAGTGATTGCTGGTACTATTTTAGAATCTAAAATCTTTTTGCGATATCACAACTTTATTTCCGGCCACAATTTGTCCAAAACTACAAAAGTCTTCAATGGCTTATATTGAAAAAAGTTAAATACCTTGAAAGAAACTTATATAGTGAAAAGCAGAGACTGAAAAATCTAATCAGGATGAAAGCTAAATTGACTACTTGCACGCAGTTTTGTTCATATTTTAGGAGCTACAACATTTGGTACTCATGAGGATTGCCTCTCAGGCCTTGCAGGCTGTGTTGGAGTATGGATGCAGTGGTTGGCACGGACAGTGATGTTTTTTACGCAACTACTTCTGGCTGTGCTTTGGAGGGAAAAAATTGGTACAATCCCTACTTGTAAGACAATTTTTTGGTAATCAACAGGTTTGTATGTAATACACCTTATGTTGCTGATTGTTAGCAGAAAACCATCCTGGCCAGGTGTAGAACAAAATGAAGGTTGTGTAGAACTTCGTCAGAGCTTAGGGTCAAAAACCAGCAAGAAAGGCAGAGGTTCAGTTTGTCTTTAGTACGCCGGTGAACATGCATATACTCATCTACCCAAAGTGGATGTAAGGTTACCTCTGGGTGCCTTACCAGCCTAACAGGTCAAGGTAATCAACTATATCACCAGTAGGTTGGTCTACGAAAGAAATAAGTCTCCTAGGGTTGCTCAACCAGCTCGATGTACAATCAGGCTATTGTAAGCGAAATCGAATGGTTAATTGTCGAGCTAAGAAGAAAGGTAGCCAGCCTGGGGTGAAAGCCTTTAGGCAAAAATATGAGCAGGAAAGGAGAGAGCTCAAGCAGCAGGATGCTGACTTGATATCGAGAAATCAAAGGTTTTGCACAAGTGAGAGAGGAAGTAGATGCAAGCCAGAAATCTAATACACCTAAAGTTACCTAATTAGGACCTGGAAATAATTGGTTTTTGGTCTTCGGGTACTTTCGAATATCCTGCTCACAGATATTAAGCATGAGATTGAACAATTAAAAAAAAGCCAGCAATGGGTAATTTGGACTCAACTATACAAAAAAAGGAAGTGGAGGAAGTTCAGAAACAGGCGTGACTTTGAATCAGTGTGCAAACCAGCAGCAATTAAAAACAATTTCAACGAGTCCAACTATTTGGCATACATAAATAATATAATACACGGCAACATCATCCGTGAGACCTCAAATGACCATCTATGAATAATCTTTGGGCAGTGAGTCCTAAGCACCCATAGTCCATAATACTATTTCTAACATAGTTTATTTTGCAATCGGTATGATCACAGGCGGCCCCAATCTACTGGTCTGGTGGTGGGGTGGGTCAGTGGAATTGAGTGTGTAGAGATGAAAGAGAGAGAGTAAGACACTACAAAAGGCAAAATATGTAAAAAAAAAACACTACTCGTAGCTTGTGTTTTTACTCACCTGTGACCAAACTTGTGAAATGTAAAATAGTAGAAAGTTGCCACTAAGTCTCAATGATGACGGAAATGCTAACAGTTATAACATGGAAGTCTATTTGCTCACCTACCAGTGATATGAAAAATCCAATTATTTTGAAAAGTCGACATAAAAAATGGCACGTAACGTCATTCCTTGAGGCACACCACCAGCTGAATAAGTATCAGTAGATATACTCAATGTAAAAAGCAAATTGCAATTCAAACAGTGATACAAATCTACAGGGTATAATATCACACCCCCGAATAACTTTGGTTAACAATTAAAAAAAACAAAATACTGGAAATGGGCCAATCATATTATTGTGATTTCTGCTTTTAACAGTTCCATTATCGTTCATTTTGGAGAAACATTTTGCGCCTTATGGAAGGACGTGTCTCAATAATTTTTGCATTGTTCTGACCAGTGAGTTTGAGCTACAGGTAATACATCCATAGCTTTTCATGCAGTCTACAAAGTGAAACAAACTATTCAGCAGTCTAAACCAACGCACAGAAACATTTGGGAAATTGTAAATGCTGGTTTATGCGGAACACAAAACACCTCATTTTCTCGGATTTTGGAGTGTCTTACCTTTCACTCATTCTTCTCATATACTTTCTTTAACTATCCTCCCCCACCGTCAGGCCAGTAGATCGGAGCCGCCTGTGGGTATGATATGATTAGCACGCATTATATGGGCACGTCCACATAAGCTACTCACAAAAATTAATTTTATTTATTTATCTCTCACATCACAGTGAAATTTCAGTAAATGAATACGAAACAGTTTTTATCCTACATAAATAGTGCTTTATTCAATAGAACTAAAAGCTATCAAGTTTACTAAATTACATAAAAATAACTTATTATAATATAATTAGTTATTTGACAAATGCAATTATTATTACTGTGGAATTTTCTGCTGCAGTATTAAGAGTTTTGTATCATTTTCAATATGACAATTTTTTTCACTGAAAGTAGCTATGCACCAATGCTATTTAAGACATTTATTCTGGGTAAAAAATGATTTACTATTAAAATAATTTTGAAAAAATTAAATTAAAAAGGTTAAATGGGTTAAACAGGTTAAATGGTTAACTTAACACCAACATTGTCAAAAAGCTATCCTGTTTACGAGAATAAAATCTGTTTATTGAGATGGTTTTCCTTCTACATGACGCACTGTGCACATAACTTGGTGTGACTGCTCTGTTGTAGTCAAAACCAGCAACCAGTTTACGCAAACCTAACGTAAAAAGTTTCTTTGTTTTGCAGAATACAGGAGTAAAACAGTTTCGGTTCATTATTGTGATCTCAGTCTCAAACTCATCACAACAATCATTTTCCAGTTTTGGCAGAGCGTGCTTTTTGACATTGGAATACTAGCATAATGCAGTATTTCAATGGCGCTGCTCCGTGGCCCAGGCTTTGGATAAACTATTATTGAAATGAAAAATAAGTTGATTTGAGTATTGATTTACTACTTGGAAATGATATCCTCTATTTATATCGCAGTTTCACAGTGTTTGATCTACCTTGTACAATAACTCTAGAGCTTCAATGCGATATAGTAATACTACTTTGAATTGGAGTAACGCATACTACATCTTTCTCACGTATTTTTTTCAAATGTGAACAAAATGGACTGAAAGATAATATTCCAAACTGAAATAATTCTATTTTACTATTTGAAAGTTCATTGCCAAAGTCACAAGGCAAAAGGTCAAGGCAAGTTAGTTGTCTCTACCTCTGGTTGCTCTTCATTTCCTAGTGCTACACTGTTAAGTTAATTATTTAGACTGAAGAAACGAGCTTGCAGGTGTAACAGTTCAGTTTCAAAGTAACGTTAGACTTATTGAGGTGTGTGTGTGTATTTTTATTATGCTAAAATAACGTAGAAAAAGACGTTGAAAAAATTAGCAATCAGTGTCCACATGAGTAATGGCGGAGTAATGGCGGAGTAATGCCCCGTTTACACTGGTGCGCTCTATAATGTAAGTGCGCACTCCGTAAAAGTGTGAACATTAAAGTCCGCAGCAAAAACGCCAACTATTTGAATCGGGTCGCATCAATAACGGCTCTATATCGTCTTAAAACTGAAACGAGGCCCAAGGAATATTAATACAGATACTGAACTAACTCGCTACATAAATGATTGTATAAACAGGTACTTCAGTGCTGACCAGTACCGAACCATGGCTGTAATGAACTTCTATGGTATTTCGTGGCGTACTAGTATAAACTGAGCCCACAGTTAAAATAGAGACCCATTAGTCAAGGCGGAGAAAATCCAAGATCAGCGGTAAAAACCTTACCAACTGTCTGGCACTATATGAAGAAAAAGCATGTGGTTATTGTGCTCCATGATTATTTGATAGTATTAGGTCGCTGCCGATTTACTATAATTATTTCTAGCAACACCAACTACTGAAGAACCCCCCTGGGCCACACAAAATATTAAACATAATTGCTTGTTAGTTGTCCCCTCCATGTAAAAGCAGACATCTAGCAAGTGCAACTGACCATCCAACTTGGGTGAGATGAATCCCCCTATCCCTACGCTATGCCGTACCCTACCATCAAAACCCTCTACCTGAAGGCGAGCCACCTTCTTCTAGCGGAGTTGTCTTTCCTTAGTGTCAAAGAGTGCTGAATAGTCATTATCAATCTACTAAAAGTAATCCTAAACTAACCCATACTTAGTTTTTTTACTGTGTTTGAAAACTATTAGTTATCCACATTCAAAATCGCACAACTTGTAATTCAGATTTGACAACTATTGTTGTTGTTGTTGTTGTTGATCACAACCACAACGCGAGAAATGCAAGCCTGGAATTTCTTTTCATCATCAATTAATTGTGAATTACAATAATTTAATTCTGTTAATATTATTTAATTTAAAACCAATTTGTTTTTCAAATCTAATATTGCTTTAATTTTTGAAAAATTTAAAGCTTTAAAATACACTTTTAGGTAAAGGGTTTTGTTCAAAGGTTTGAATGGTAAGGTATGGCGTAGGGTATGGGTAAGGGGTGTCCTCTAACCCACCAACTATGCTGTAAGTTAGAACTTGAAAACAGTTATGTAATTGTCCACTATTGTTGTTAAAAAGACAACTCATCATTTCATGGTTGGTTGCACAAAGCAATCGTTTTATTGGTCATATTATTCTACTGTGCAATTTTACTATATTACGTATGAAAGTGCATTGTGTCAAAGAAAAAGTCAGCAAAATGATTGAAGAATGTCATAACAGAAATCATCAAACCATAAGTTGATTGATTGTGAATGATGAAATAACACTGTAATATTTTTGATCAAAGCTATCCGAGTGTCCATGTTTTTAGTCATTTAAAACAGAAAAAATAAAACAGCAAGTATCTAAAACTACCATACGACTGCCATGTGTCATCATCAGCTCACAAATTTAAAGTACTAGGTGAGTGGTAAATCTGGGGCCATGATTGGCTCTGCTATTATTAAGGTCACAGTCTGACCTAGAAATCTGTAACAACTTTCAACTCAAGTTGTGATAAAGAGCTCATTGTGACATTCAGGCGCTAGCACCCTTTCAATGAATCTGTATATATTACAAGCTTTTGTTAAACTGTCTTTGAAATGAAAAGAAGTTGAATCGAGTATTGATTCAATGCTTAGAAACTAACTCACTAGTAATTTTACTAGTATTGTAGTTTTACAACAGTCCGGTCTGCCTCAACATGTAACATTAGTGCTCCAATGCGTCATAACGAAAGTGAGTTTGAGAAATGAACACTACATTGTTTAGCGCATTCTAAATGCCTACCGGAGCATGATACTCTAAACTATTAATTCTAACTCATTATTTAACTAGAATACAGCACAAAAGAATCCTTCATTAAGAATCAAGGTGAGTCAGTTGTCTCTTCATCTGGTTACTTTTCATTTCCTGGTAGTTGAGCTTAAGGAATGATTAGCATCTACATAAATAGGTTTAGGGATTAATCGATGTCTATCAACCGTCATAACTGACTCTGAGAGATTATTATGACTTTACACGTAGAGATTTCTGTCGACAGAAATATTCCGTCTCAACCATCACAATCAAATCATACCTTACACAGACAGGTTTCCGTCAACAGAAATATTCCGTATCAACCATCACAATCAAATCAAACCTTACACAGACAGGTTTCTGTCAACAAAAATATTCCGTATCAACCATCACAACTTGAATTGAAAATTGTATCCTAACATCGTGTGGCAGAATAGTTCCCTTATTTCTAGTGATGTATGCTTAAAACTTCTTACTGTCAACTTCTGAATAATGTTTTAGTTTCATATATGTGATGTTATGGTGCAAAATAATAATACTTATTGTATGGTTATTCACAATCATTGGTATTCAACTAGTTGTGCTGGAGAATGAGGTTCTCCTAGAATCTAAAAAGTTTGTGTTCAAGATTGCAAAGCCTTTGGCGTTGATAAATACTGATTTATCAGAGAGTTAGCTAGATTCTGCTTATTTCTTATTAATCGTAGTTCTGTAGTTTGCGTTGGAACATTGGATTCTCCAGAAATCTCACAAGTTTTCTCTCAAGGCTGCAAAGTATTTTTGATAATAAATCTGGTTTTATCAGAGATTAATTATATCTATTTATTATTATTCATTATTAAGTATAGTTATGTCAACTAGGCTCTATTAATTATTTATTATTATTTCCATCTTAGTTTTGATATAAATTATTATTTACACACATCTTGCTTTTATTTTAAATCAATGTTAACACAGCAGAGAAAACTTATAACCATAAAAATTTTATACTCTTGACTCACAAAAAATTCATAAAGCTTGATGTGATAATTCCAAGCACGGTGATTAGCTAGGGACTTATCAGCCAATGCTGTTCTGCGCAACGAAGTACATGGTTAAAATGTGTCACTTGGAAAGCAATTCTACTTTATCGGAAAGAACAGAAACAAAGTTTTCTGATTTGTTACAGATATAAGAAACTTAAAAAAAATCCAAAGGATCACATGGAACAAGGATTTTTTTATAAAGCTGACCAAACGTAAATGATCAGTGGATAATTAGCTGTAATCAAGTCGCAAATAAAAACATTTGTTTAAATAAATAATCAATCAGATATTACTGTTTACACATTAGAACTCACTGTAGATTCACTTACTAGGCATTTTTAATCATTCATTTTATTTCATACAAGCTATGTATTACTATAATACATCCTATTATAATCCTTAATTCAAAACTACTGCTTTACACTTTGTTTAATCATATGTTACCATTTAAATCAATATCCATTACACCAGACAAAGCAAAAGCCAATAAAAGGAACTAATGACGAATAATATCTAAATTATCAGCCCAGTTTGTACCAACAGATGTTAGTATTCAAACAATAATCGAAACCATGATACAAACCCGAATATAAACCTAACAATTGACCTGGTGCACAAAAAGGCACCTAAAGCTTTTCAGGATTCTAATCAGTACCCAAAAAATAAACATGCTCATGAGAACCACATTAAGATCTAGCAGAATCTCCAATAGTTTCAAATCAATAGTAAAAATCAACTGTTCTATACCCTAACATACACACAACATCATAATTCATAGCAGTTTACAAACCGGAGATCTAAAAACCTGGTGCACAAAAAAGGCACTCACCAAGGGATCTCCTGGATCACCTAGTGCTCAAAAAGGCACATGCGCCCATGATTGTAACTTTTCGGAGATCTGCTCCTAGTACACTACTATTGACGCTATAAAAATAAATATTTCCATACACTTGTTAGAGTTTATAGGAGTTCCGAACTATTTACAATGTATTCTGGGACAAACGACACAGACAAGCTGTGTTCTTTCTCAATTGCTTCTACATAAAGCCGAATCTAATACATTTTAACTTCTATTTACAGATGAGATGGTAAGATGGCAGGTACAATTTTTAAATCACAATCTACTGCCGTCCTAAAGACAATTATCACATATCTTCTGATATTGCTGGTGCTACAAGACTTTGTTGTATACGCAGTTCCTTCTTCTATAATAAACGATAATAGAGATGATATCAAGCAGTTAAAAGTCACAGCATATGATGTTGATACCAATCCTGGTCAACCAGGGAAGTACATCAACCCGTATAACTTTGAATTTATACTACAAGCTGAACCTTGTACAGCAGAAGATGAGTTACTTATAGTCATACACACATCTGCTAAGGTAATATTCCTCTCATTGCTGTGTGGAAATCATTGGTGGTGATGTAATGCAATAAGATATCTAAATATATAAAAATAAAAATTGTCTGTCTGTCTGTATGTCCATCTGTGTCTGTTATTCCAAGTGAATAGGCAACTTGAGTCTAGCGTACATATATTGATCATGCTAGCGATTTTCCTTAGCGATATGGGGAAATCCCTCCCCTAAAATGCGCACTTTTTCACTACTACCCATTCTTTAGCGATTCCGGTCAAACTCGCTGTTACCAGGCATAGCATGGAACTTAATATATGATCGTTGAGAGATCTGAGCGGTGCAGATAACGAGACACTACTGGAAACAGGGTAAAGCTTTTCTCTGTTGTGATTGGTTGACCAAGAAATTGGCTAGGGATTTTTTGATCTGGATCAAAACCTGGCAATAACCTCAAATAAAATGCTAGCGGTGGCTTTGCGATTTTGCCAGAAACAGAAATTGCAAAATCACGCAATTGCTAAGGAAATCGCTTAGTGATCGCTATATGTACATGCGGTTTTCACTTGGTAGGGAGATCTGTTCATATATTACTACTGCTATATGTACATGCGGTTTTCACTTGGTAGGGAGATCTGTTCATATATTACTACTGCTATATGTACATGCGGTTTAAACCGCTACTCAGAGAGAAACAGAAACTGCTGCAAAAACATTCTGTTGGATTAATCTAATGTCTAGTGGGGGTTTAAATTTGCCAATTATCCTGAAACTGGAGATATTTGTAGATTTATTATTTTTTTTATTAATAATAATGTAGGTGAAAATAATCACACATTTATAATTCAAGGGTCAAATGTTTATATAAGCCCAGATTCCTACCCAAAGAGTAATTAAAACTGCTGTAAAAACAAAATTTGCCATCGGCTTTCATATTTGAGTAACTTGCAGGTTTAATATAAATATATTTTCAATAATATAGGTGGAGACAAATCACAAACAGTTAAATTTTGCTAACATGAATTTCAGTAGTGTCACTAAAAAAATTTTGATCTGGTTTACGCCTCACACTATCTCTTTCAAGTACACATAGATTGTCAAATTTTTTCAAAGCTTCGTTCATGTGAGCTAGTTGTGTCAGTAAGTAGTGCACACAGCACACTTGTTTCATCTTTTGAATTGGGAGGGGAGAGAGTGAAAGGAAATGGGGAGGTAGAGAGGTTAGAGCAGAGCGGGCAAAGGGTGGGGGGGGGGGGGGGGGTGGAGGAGCGGAACTAGAATAGAGCGAGCTGGTATAATGATATTTGAATACAGCGAGCAATACTGCTAATTTACTTGTATATCACTTTGTTTTAGATGATATACAGCACAAGGAGAATGATAATGAGAGCTACATGGCTTAATAAACATTTGCTTTCTAAAAAAATTGGTTTAAATGTGAAAATAGTATTTTTTGTTGGACTCGCTGATGTCACAACAGATCAGAAACGAATAGAGTATGAGAGTGAGATGTACAGAGATATTGTACAATCTAACTTCAGTGATAGCTATCAGTACAACACGTACAAGGCCATGTCATACCTAAGGTAAGGGACATACAAGGCCATGTCCTATTTAAGGTAAGGGACATACAAGGCTATGTCATATCTAAGGTAAGTGACATACAAGGCCATGTCATACCTAAGGTAAGGGACATACAAGGCCATGTCCTATTTAAGGTAAGGGACATACAAGGCTATGTCATATCTAAGGTAAGTGACATACAAGGCCATGTCATACCTAAGGTAAGGGACATACAAGGCTATGTCCTATTTAAGGTAAGGGACATACAAGGCTATGTCCTATTTAAGGTAAGGGACATACAAGGCTATGTCATATTTAAGGTAAGGGACATACAAAGCTATGTCATATTTAAGATAAGGGACATACAAGGCCATGTCCTATCTAAGGTAAGGGACATACAAGGCTATGTCCTATCTAAGGTAAGGGACATACAAGGCTATGTCCTATTTAAGGTAAGTGATTTGTTTTAGCAAAAAGTTTCACTTTTACAACTTTTGCCAACGAGTAACAATAAAAGTTAGAAACATGTAGTTAGTGAAAACTATTTTCACTAATTACATATTTCTAGCGAATGATCACACAAGGGAGACAATTAATCTTCATCGATTTACCAGACAATTTAGTAAATACATTATAAAAGTAACGTGAAGTTTGGGCTCAGTTATACAAAACAACAGATTAGATAGGTAGTATCATTGAGTCCATAAATTACCTCCCTTTCTATGTTTGAGCTTGACTCAATGTGTGCGGCAGCACCGGGTCAAACGCAATTACAACGAGTCAGTTTATCAGTACTTTACTCTCCTTCCTATAAATCGTAGCAATGTATTACGGCATACAATGAACCATATAACGAACCATATAACGAATTGTAATATCATCACGATTAATCTTCAATGAAAAAAACTGAACTGAGCAAGCTTTAGTTATTGATTATGTAGATAGAGATGTTGGGAGAAATTAAAATGCACAAAAAAGCTTACGTTAAACGACACTCATAGATGAGGCCTCAATGACTGTTCAGCGACTAACATACCAGTACGGTATCCAAAAGCACACTCATTTTTACATCCTTCTTAAGCATTTCTTCACCCATCTTTTCTCTCTTACAGATGGACCTCCTGGAACTGTGCCAAGGCTGAACTGCTGATGAAGATAGATGATGATGCTTTGCTCAAAACTGAGTTGTTACCAGACCTAACTAACATCATAAAAGACTTGATAAGAACCAATGATCCTGTATACGCTGGTAATTATTTTTACATGTTGTTTGCAATTGGTGTTTTGTCGTTATTTCTGCAAAACACCCAAGGGAAGTAAATGCGAACTTTCACTTTTTTATGGAAACAAGGCCTTCGGGCTTGGTCTGCGACGCAAGTCTCCTTGCAGTATTTGCTCGATTTGTTTGTAATATGGTTATTCTCCATATGGATGCATCATGTGCATGACCTCTGTTGGTGAGGTCATGTTTGGGAATTCTATCAGGAGTCGTGCTCCCTTGTATTGAGGATACAACTCCAGCAGGAAGCAGTCCCAATGCATTGTAGCCCGAGTTCTAACATCTGTCGGGTGGGGTGGTTCAGGTACCCACCCCGCCTCAGTTTGGAAATTGAGGATCTGAGGCTATGGCTCCGTCGACATGGCCCGAGTTCCAACACCCGCCGGTTGGGGCAGGGCGGGTCGAGTACCCACCCCACCCGGGGTGGGGATTGAGGATCTGAGGCCTTGCCCCGGCAGCGATGCCACTGGACCCGCTGCCGGGGCCCCGGGACCACCTGGGGCCGAGATGCGTACTGTCAGCATTGTGTTACATATACCGGCCATTCGACCTTTTGACCCCGTTTCCTACCGGAAGTGTGACACGCCCGTCTCCTACAGGAAGTGGGCGACGCCCGTGACGGACGGATGGACGGACGGACGGACACCCCTTCGTCTTTTGTAATATGATGGTGCCTGCACACAACGTGAGCTATTTAAAGGCATAGAAAGTTATAACTCTGTTTTTTGCCATAAAGAAACTAAAGACGGTTGGAAATCTCATTTATTTTGTGGAGTGTGTTGAGGTTTCAAAGGTGTATGAAAACAAAAAAGTTATTGCATACCCTACTGCTCAAATGTAACAATCTTTTAAGCAGTAAAACAATATTTTTAGTGACAAAAAACTCGCTCCAGTTCAAAATTGGTATCAATCATTACAATAGCCTGACATAAAAACAATTCATTGTAGTTGTTGGATGGCTTACATAAACTTTTTCACTTATCTATGACTGCTTTAATTTCTGTAGTTATGCATCACCATCATAAAACTTTGGTATCCATTGAGTTTGGTATCTACCGACTAAGGTAATATGAGGAGCTATGCGTACATTGCTTTAATATATTTTATTATTTTCCTCCTAAAATCATTATGAAATGATGCACCGGAGAGAATTCCACTAGAAAAAATTGTTCTAATAGAATGCAAAAGAAAAATTTACAAGGTTATTCATTCAGTAATTAAAATAAAACTCTAAAATTTACCATACTTATAGAAAAATGATCTCATCAATTTCGCTGTTCGACAAACAGGTATATTTGTTGACAACGAGACTCGTGTTCGCCTGCCGGTCTTATAAGTTATTAGCTCTCTGAGCGGATGACCAGGGTTATTATCGATCTTGCTCATTAGCCTTCTGCTAATGTCATCTATGAATGATACCACAGGCTGTAGATTATGATTACCGATTGCCTCATTTTTGCTGATATCAGGGTTCACGATCTTTAATAAATTGCTTTGTATTGACAAATGGATTTGAAGAAATAAATAAATAGATAAATAAATAAGTGAATAAAATAAATAAATAAAGCCATTAAGCAAGCTGACACTCAGTGTAGTTTGTCTGAGCTGTGGGCTGTGCGTTTGCCAGCTGATCCGCAGTAAATGATCACTAGTTGTCATTGTCATATCAGCACAGATTCCTCCTGGGGAAAGGTAGAACACTCGATATTAGTGATATTTCATGGAGACCAGACTGAAATCCACTACACTATCAAAGTATCCCAGCTTGCGATCCTGATATGTGCTGTTTGGTTGGTCACAGATGAAACCACCCTCTCATGATTGGCTGTATTGAAGTAGATCCTAACTAAGTATTCCACAAACGATTAAAGTTAATAATATTCTCGTAGGGATAACATAATTGTAGTAGAGAGCAGCCATGTTGACCTATTTAATCTATATTTCTCTTTTTGTGTCGAACAACCTGGAAAGAAGCACAAATGCTAGAGCTACTGACAAGCCTTGCTGAACTCTTGCATTTGTTCCTTTGCCTATCTGCACTAATATTATAGGAAAAAAACAATAGTGATATAAGTAGTTTAATAGGAGCAGATCTGCGACAGGGTGTCTGAGGACAATCAAGTTTTCCTGGTTCCAAAGTGCCTTTTTGAGCACCAGGTGTCTATGAGAACTGTTTGAAGGTACCTTTTCGTGTGCACTAGGTGTTGATTATGTCAGTTGTTAGTTTTTGTAATATTGTATGATTTTTTATTATCTAAGTATTTATGGTACAGAGGTTGTTTATTTTGGAGTTTGTATCGTGGGTTTGATTGTTAGACTAACCGATGTTTGTATAGAGAGTTATTGCATAGGTTTTATTACGGATATACAATGTATAAAATAAAGATATAAAATTATGCTAGATATTCATCGATTGCTTCAACCAAGCATTTTAGTGAAGGTACAGATATTTTTGTTTTACTATTTATATATAAATATTGAGTGATTTCAGGTTTGGGAGTGCACCAATAGATTGCTTTCCATTTATATAAAGTTTAATTTTTAAAATAGGTTTTATCCCAAACTGACTTTTTAATTTTCTTTAAATAGCTACTGACATTTAAAATGTTTGACATATGTAGGATACTAAGAAAACTGACAGTAAATGTCTCTAATAAAATATTCGGTGCATCAGCTTGTTGACACATATTCCATGTGTATCGAAGAGGAGATGTTCATCATATAGTTCAGCTATATTCAGCATGTGTTGTGTGGCACAAACGATAGTGGCTTGAAAGGTGACTAGCTTGATTGACTTGTTTGGTATTATCATGTTGTATTTGACAAATTTGTGATACACATGAGGAATTAAGTCCTTCAGATGTAGTATTTTTGATGTTGCTGAGGTCATACTGATTTAAAATGAAAAGAAAAACTGTTAGTAAATCATAATAAATATCAAAGAAAATTGGTGATAATAATTAATAGGTTTTAGCTATCCTAATTATAAATAGCAAGAAACAACAAAGAGAATTTATTATACCAGCGCATAAAGTTCAAAGACCACACAGTCTCAAGAGTCAAATAAATAGATTCAATGAGTACACCTCCACAGCACGAGCTACCCAGGCACAATTAATAATAAATTATTAGAACCCGGTTGTTAGCTCTCTGACAAGCAGACAAATTTGTCAACGCCAAAGACTCCACAGTCTTGAGAGCAAATCAGCTAGGCCCTAGGAGTACACCTTCTCCACAGCTTAACTAGTTAAGTTCTACAACTAGAGTAAAATAATTATTCATTATTTCTTACCTTATCGCTAATAATACCAGTAAATACGACAAATGTTGTTCCTTCAGTCACTGTTGCTGGAGTGGATGCTTTCTGTGAATATACAGAATTCTTAAATAGATGAAGTTGCATTTCTTCAGCCAATGGAAATGCTTGCGCCAGGTTTTTTGCCTTCATTGTCATATAGTGTTTTTAAGAGTTTCTATCAGTGATTGAAACAGATCTGAGTTAGCTTTTTTGACTATAGCAATTTTTCTTCTCTTACTCAAATCATCCAGAGCTAAAATAGCCATCCTATTCTTCACCATTCTTGTGGAGATACTCATCTTCGTCCTCCTCCTCCTAATACAGTTTTCAGTATTCCTGGAGCTACTGCGCTGATGGTAGGGCCTAGTCGGGAAGCTAGAAATCCTCCTTTTTGCAACACAACTTTTTATCTTCTATCGATGATTTCCTAACCAGACTAGAAATATCCTTCGCGCTTCGTTGCAACTGATCATACTGAATAGTCGACAATGGTATCGTTCCATTTATAACAGTTTTAGCACATTCCATTAGAGTCATAAAAAGATCTTTTGTTGCATTAGCTATTACAGACTTTTGAATCGAAGAGGATGCGGTGTTGAGTGATAGCAACAGCGCCACATTTCGCCTTTATTTTTGTTTCAAAGCTTCAGTCATTATATTAACAATGTGTTAAGCGAATGAACAACCAAATACGTTTAAGATGAATCAAATCGTAATTGTATTTATACGCTTTTACTTGATTCCATATAATATCATAGGTTGATGCGATGTAAAGTTTTTCAATAGTCTATGACAATCATCAGTTCACTGAGCCGTGTCCATCCGTAGAAAAGAGTATGGTTTCTTTGTCGCTTGTTCAAAGACTTCTTATACATACTTTGTCTTTCCAGGAAAGCATTGACGAACTATATAGGTAAACAAAGAAACATCTCTGGGGTTTTCAAAAAGAAGAAAATAGTTACTATTCAAGGAAATTGTACAAATTCCCTTTTAAAAACAGATTCTGAACAATAGAAAAAACGCTTATGTTCAAATGATGGTTATGATTAGAAGATTGGTGCAAGCAGAACAGGCTAACAATAAATATGGAAAAAATGCGTGTTATTATAATGAAGAACTGGTAGAACAACTTTCAACTTGAAAAACCTACACGCTTTTGTGGAGAGGAAGTTATGGAGGTGGATTCAATTAAATTTTTGGGTATCCACCTTGATAAAAGTTTGTCATGGAAAATTCAAACTAATCATGTAAACAAACAAATTGGCTGTTCCTCACCGTTATTTCGAAAATGTGCAAAGTTTCTACCAAGATCTCTGAAACTCATCTATAATACATTTATTCATTTTAAAATCAGTTATTGCTTAGAAGCCTGGGGTAATGCTCCAGCATGCAACATCAACAAAGTTTTAATTGCCCAAAAACGACTCTTGAGAAATATATTTCAAAAGCCACCATTGACCCCATCTCTACCCTTGTTTACTAAATTCAAAGTGCTACCAATAGACAAGATGTACCGTTGCAAATTTTTGCTAATAACCCATAATAAACTATACAAATCAACCAAAAGTACCAGTAAATATGAAACAAGATCTTCATTAATAAATTTACCTCTGCCCAAATCTAGCTTCGCTGCAGGTCAAAGGAAGGTTGAGTATCGGCGATCTTCATATTGGAACAACTTACCAGTGCATTTGCACAAAACATCAAACTTGAAGAAATTTAAGAGTGATGTCAAGGAACACCTGCTAAGTCTTTAGGGTTGGTGAAACCACTGTAAATGGACTATCCAGGCTCAGCGCCTCGACTAGCTGCAGTGCTACTGCGCACGAGGGCCTCATCATGAAGCTTTATTCATTGCTTTTTTTTTCTTGAAAAGTTTCACTTTCTGATTTGTTATTCTTTGCATTCCATTTGTTTTGTTTTTGTGATGAAATAAACACACACACACGCACGCACACACGAAGTATTGGCATCGACATACGAAGTATTGGCATCGGCTTTACCACAAACTTTATCCGTCAAATCATCAATTATCAACCACTGTTTTGTCCATCTCTGGGAAAAAATGTCGTTATATCTATCATTTCCTCGTGAAATGTTACTCCGGATACATCGTCAAAGGATTTTTGATAGACTCCATAACAGTAATGTAGAGAGAATTAACTATAGTCTGACTAGCTTCAATCATTCGTAAAATCGCTTGCGTCTTCCCTGAACCAGTAGGACCCGCAATCATTGCTGTAAAACTTTCAGCATTACCATCCATGATAAATTAGATGCTTGTCATCCGGCAATAGTTTCATTTATGGTTCAATCAGGAGAGGTTCTCGCTTTTTGTATTTCTTTTACAGCCCTTTCATATACACTAAACTTAATAGCGCCACCAAAAGTAGAAAATCCTATGACAAATACCAATATCATCATAACTGTTAGCACTTTTCGTTTCAGACTCATTATCTACAACTTCACTCCCGCTACCATCAACTGTATGGTGTTCACTCATCGCTTTCTTCTTTACATGCTGTTCTCCTCACATCTTGCCTAACAATAGTATTATAATAATGCAACTCCAGTTTTATACACTAGTCCAACCAACAATCAAAACCGCGATACAAACCCAAATATAAACAACCCCTGCACAATAAATACTTAGTAAATAATCATATACAACATTACAAACACTAACAACTGACATAATAAACAACTGTTACACACAAATGGTACCTTTAAACAGTTCTCATAGATACCTGGTTATCAAAGTCACTTTGGAACCAGAAGAACCTGATTGTCCTTAGACACCATGACGCAGATCTTCTCCTGTTATACTACTGAGAGTATGTTTTAATCGAGTAACTAATTGCGTTCAGATTTACTGCGCACCTGTTTGATTTACTTACAGGCAAACCTATTGACAACATACCAAACAGAAATTCCAGCAGCAAATGGTACGTATCAAAGGAAGTGTGGCCAGAAGAAAACTACCCGACATGGTTTCAAGGACTAGTATATTTTCTATCACCACAGCACACTGGGGAACTGTTTAACACATCACTAAACACACATTATATGCATACAGATGATGTTTTTGTTGGCATCATTGTCAGCAAAACTGAATCAATCCGTCCACACGCAAAAGCTATCAAATATTTATCCGAATTTGCACGGGGAGGTTTCGATTTGACAAAAGCGCTAACTCCAAAGTGGATAGGGAAAAAGTCAAAGTTCTTCCACATACCAGATACTAAAGTCTACTATTTGTGGTCTTTAGAGGACCTGCAAGAGGCAAATATGCGCTGAATTCCATGGCTCCAACGATAGCTTGTAAGTGATGACATTTGATTGGTAACTAAAGTTTTCTTTTTTCTACCATTGATTCTATATTGGTGAAAATAAAATGTATCATGTTTTAACATCAAGCACTCTTAGTTTACTTAATATAATGTACTAGATTTTGGGGGCCTATTAATCTATTAATTAAAACACTACGACCAGTCAAACTCTTTGTTTGCTGGCACAGTCAAGTCGGTAGCTACTGGTGGCCACTAATAACCTCTCTCCAAGAGACATCCCTGTGTCAGTATCACACCGAATCTAAAGTGAAAGAGTTTTCTTTACTCCACAAAACGTAAAGAGGCCTAGGCTCAGACCCATTACTCAATAATTCTGAATTTATTCTGCTCCAAAAATAACGATAAGGTTCAAGATCCAATACAATATAATGGGTCATGGCAAAAGCTATGCCTTTTATAGGCAGAGCACAGGAAGTAAAACATACAATTGCCGAGTAAAACATAAGTGGAACATATCATAACAAATCAACATGCAACATATAAATACTAGCGGATGGAGTACTAGATAATGAGGTAAAGGTAAGTGGGGCCCTGGAGTAGTGGGCGGAGTCATGGGCTTACTAACCAATCCCGAACTTCTACACTTCCTGTGGTAAGTTCTCTGTCTTTTATAGCCTTTAGTCCTAGTTTTTATCAGAGATACTGCTGGTATGAGAGAGATAGGGGCTTATGCGTCGTCTGAGACAAGTTCGGTTTTTCTGTCTATGGTAGCCACCTTGCTGCTGGTCTGGAATAGTCTCCCAGGGTGGGGTACCCTGCATATGCAGTGACAGGATATGTGTGCATGCGCTAGCGTGAACAATCTTTGAAAAAATTATGCATTGTGAGTTTTAAGCACTGGTATAAAGAACCTCTTCAGTGGCCTTCTGAGTGTTATATGCTTTTTTGTTTATCTGTAAATATAAACATGAAAAGTCTCTGTCTGTCTGTAATTCCATTAGAACGGATGCTTAAATTGCTACACTTAAAGGAAAATAAGCTTCAATACAGAATTTGATTAGATTATTTTACTGCATGAGGCGGATTTAAACCTGCATTTGTTCTTAAACCAAAAATATTTGTTGTTTAATGTTTTTGCAATAATACTGCATGTGGAGATAAATCACATTTTGCTAATCCAAGTGTTCAATGGGTATGTACAACTAAACTACTACGCTGAGAAAAAGTAAAAACATACTATTGGATCAACTCAATGTATTGCAGGGGTTTAAATTTTTCATTTGTTCTTAAAATTGGAGAACAAGCTTGTAAGTTTATTAGTTATATATATTTTTCAATAATGCAGGTGGAGACGAATCAGAAACATTTGCATTTTGATAGTATGTTGCAGTTGAAGTGTCAATCAGGCAGTTATGCGTGGGTTTATGATTCACATTTTTGTTGATATGGGGGGGGGGGGGGAGGGGAGGTGGGGCAATAGTAGGGCGGGCCTGTTAAATATGAATAATGGGCAATACTGCTAGTGTGTTTGTAAAATGAAAAGAAATTTTATTGCACGGAATACTAATTAAAAGCTTGTATGCATACCAAAATAAAATTTTATTGGAACTTTTCAACAGTAAGGTCTGACTCATTAACTTTTTGCACAAAATTATGTATAGTAAAACAGACTTTGGGAAAGCTGTCACATTTATTCTCAGAACTTTTTGGATATTTATCATGTAGCTGGACTGAACCATAATTTTTCAACTATAATAATTAGTATTTTGGAGAAACTAACATGTTGGTGTTCTGCTAGCTATTGTTGGTTATAAAAGGTTTGTTATTGAGTAATTATATTTGTATTTCACTATGTTTGGCTTTTGACAAAACATTTGAATCCACCTCAAACATTTATGGTGAATAAAATTAATAAAAAAACGTCTTCACATCTTTAAAAATTCGTTATGAAATATTTCAATTTAGCAATAAAATCCTTTGCAAAATGGTTTAGCTGAAGTACCTCTGTGTTAGTGTTTGTTGCTGGAAAATGAGTGGCTGAGCGCTTTCTAAGCTCCCCTGTTATGTTACACTGTAGCTTGAGCTCCTCCGCAAACAACTGAGAAGAAACTTCTAAAATATAATGGAGTTGTCTGCTGTCTAGTGAAAGGACAACTCCAAGTTTTTAAAAAAGCCTCAAGTGACTATGACCGCACATCATTTGTTCTAGGACTTCCACGGACCTTGTTTTGTTTTCTAACTTTGCCGACACTGCGCAAAAACAAAGTCTTACAAGTGGCACCAACAACTCCAGAATAAGTAGCAGTATCACTGTACATAGTCGAGGCCCATAAATGCTCTGAGCTCTGCAGCTTTTATGCCACTTTTATAGATAGAAAAAGTGAATACAACATAATTTATGACCAACAAGGATACATTGAAAGTAA
Organism: Cryptosula pallasiana; assembly: GCA_945261195.1. Taxonomy (NCBI): domain Eukaryota; kingdom Metazoa; phylum Bryozoa; class Gymnolaemata; order Cheilostomatida; family Cryptosulidae; genus Cryptosula; species Cryptosula pallasiana. The sequence goes on along the minus strand of OX183137.1, from coordinate 12,381,748 downwards.
TTAACATAAAGCTGTAAGTGTCTGATGCCGCATTAAATACATTAGGAGAGGATGGAGTCGGTTTGATGTCAGGACCACGTTGAAGGTGTAAGGACAACATAAGGAGATCGAATCAGCTTTGTACAGCTCCGCCTACCGATTATCTGTGCATTTATACTGTTATGTAATGCCTTGGCCTAGTTATTGACCTCGGCTATGAATAGAAGAGTACTGTATTATTACCCTAAAGTGTGCCAACACTCATTTCTAAGTTATCTTCTCTACGTAGAGTAGATAACACACAAAATATTAAACATAATTGCTTGTTAGTTGTCTCCTCTATGTAAGAGCAGACAACCAACAAGCATCACTGACCTACTGTCGTAAGCTAGAACCAGAATGTATTTTCTCACTATTGTCGCTAAAAGGATAACTACTCATTAGTTCACAGTTTGATATTTCACTATAATGTGTATGAAATTTGACTGTGTTAAAAAAAGACAGCAACATGATTATGGAATGTCAGAGCAGTGATATGTAGAAATTCCAAGGTTTATTGTTTGGCGTAACTCACTTAGTTGCGTGATCAGTTCTTCGAATCCTAGCTACATCAATGTAAGTAGTACTTTCCATGGTCCTGTGTCGGTGTGGATAAATGTCATAAAGTTGTCTAGGCTGTGAGTAGGTTCGGTCTCCACGGTTAGCTATCAGTGGTGTATATGTTGATCTACGATAACAGCTTAGAGTTAGTTCCATATATGTGTAGTCAAATGGAATATCATCACTCACTTTCACTTCATTCACTCTCCATTCACCATCCCATGAATGTTGGGATTAGGTTGGGTAGTGAGCGTCTCCTTAAGTTGATTACAAGTTGATCTATTCCATTTACTGTTGAATGTTAGGGTCGATTCTTAATCTGTGTTTCTATTAAGTAATTAGTAGACTGGCCAGCTACTAGCTCTAGAGTAAACTGAGTTTATGTGACAGCATATTAGTCTGATATACATCACTGGGAAATTGGGATTTATTTACTCTATAAAGCTTTAGGAGAAAGAGGAGACAACTTTTATTAAATTGGCACGTATTTAAATGTAGCCCGGGCAGCTCTCAATAGGCGGGGTTTATGATGGTGGGCGAGAGCCGCCCTGGCTAATTTAAATGAAGAGAAATGTTGAGAGTTGTCATCTCTACAACACCTTGAACTGGATAGTTTCGTAAAAACTCCAGGGAAATAAAAAATAATGATGTTGAACATAACAGCAGAAAACATCATCAACCATTGATTGTGACGGACCATATGATGCTGTAATATTTTATATCAAAGTTACGCACATGTGGCTCAAATGCTGATGATGCAAAGTGTCCATGTTCAAGTCATTAAAGCAAAAAAATAAAATAGATCTGATCTTTGATCTTCTCTGCCTTCACTGGTGGTAAAGTCTGGTGCCTGATTCCCTCTGCTATTATGCATGTAGATCTTTAGGCCAGATCATATTTTTTCCCAACATCTTTTCTTAAGTTACATTGATAACACAAAATCACACACATGCACCCTAGTAAGTTTGACTTAATATAAAAGCTTAACTGGTTACCTGCAAACACATTTATTCAGTCTAAATAATTAACTAAAACAATTTTCCACCTTGCCTGCAGGAAATACAAAACAACCAGAGCTAAAGACAACTGACTCACCTTGACCTTTAATGAAGGATTCTTTAGTGCTGCATTCTCATTAAACAGTAAGTTAGAGTTAGTAGTTTAGAGTATCATACTTTTGTAGGCATTTAGAAAGCGCTAAACAATGTAGTGTTCATTTCTCAAACTCACTTTAAATGTATCCCATTGAAGCCCTAACGTTACTTGTTGCGATAGACCAGGTTGTTGTGAAACCATAATACAAATAAAACAACTTGTCAGTAAAAGTTCAAGCATTGAATCAATAATTTTATCAAAGTTTTTTTTTATCTACAAATAGAGTATAACCAAAGCTTGTAATGTAATGCATGTAGAGATTTCTGTCAACAGAATTATTCCGCATAGGAAATTGTATCCTAAGAATGTGTGGCAGCATAATTCATTTATTTCTAGTGACGTACGCTTAGAACTTTGTACTGTCCACTCCTGCAGGACCCTTTAGTTTTATATATGTGATGCTATTGTGTGAAATATCAGTAGTATAATAGGAGCAAATTTACATATTGGTGTCTAACGACAAAATGGTTCTCCTGGTCCCAAGTGCTTTTTTGAGCACCAGGTGTCCATAAGAACCTGTAGAAAACCTTTTTGTGCGTACCAGAAGTTGATTTTTCCAGTTGTTATTGTAGTGTTTTATATTGTATATGATTATCATTATTATCTAAGTATTTATTGTGCAGCGGTTGTTTACACCGGGATTAGTATCACGGTTTTGATTGTTGGACTGATGTATGTTGGTTGCCAATAGTATCTTGTGAGATTTGATTTGCATTGCTCATTTCCAAGTTTTGAGATGTTCGATTTGTGTAATATAATGTGCAAAATGCAACAGGTAGAATGTGTGTAATATTTGCTATAAAGTCCAAGTTTTATTTTTATAAGTTGACTAATAGTTGCAACAATAACAAAAATATGTATACATTTACTTATTTAAAAGAGATGAAGATTTAAATAAAGCGTGATGTTTGGTTTTTACTATGCACTAGTAGATTTTGTTGACACTCGGTCACAGCATACTCGGCTTTCAGCGTAGAAATATGTGAGACCTTGTTTTATTTGCCTGTGAGTGATCATCTTTCCATTTTTCATTACAAATCCATGTCGCTTTCTTTTAACGACTTTCTCGTCCTCAACACATTCAGATAACTGTATTTGTTTGAATCGTCACTCCTATTGTTTAAACCTTCCCCGCTGAACTTGTTTCCTTTTTCATCCCAACATAGTAGGATTTAGAGTTGAGCACAACGATTTCATCTCGAGTAAACTCCTCTTTAAACAACCCGGATGTTCTTTAACCGCGTTTTAGCACTTTGTCACCGCAATTCTGCACCATTCAATGCAAAACTCAATGCTGTGTCTATCGCAGTATAGATGTGGAAACCAATTGGCGTAATTGGTGTAACACTCTTTTTCATGTCTGGTTTCACCAACGTTTCTAGCGACCGACTCAAAGCCATGTACACGCTATCTGCATCCATTTCTACGTGCTGGAAATCACTTCTCTCGATGTATCCATAAATAAAAAGTTAGTGAGCATATTATTTACATTCATGTCTACTGTATATGATAGCTATTAAGTTAGCAGAGGAAAAGTACGGGTTACTTACATGTCCATGAAGTTGTAGTAAAGCTGCAACATTCTCAGCTTGGCGTATTGTAGTACGGAGAAACTTAAGTGCACCAGGACATTTATGCTCAGCTGAAAAAAAATAGTATAACGACTAATGGGATAATTTTTAAAAAGTAATAGTTTTTTTATATTGAGTTTTATAAAGTTTTATAACATACCGTTGTTTTGGCACTTATGATTTAATAGAAATCCTCTAATATCTCATCCATAGAAATAAAGTTGTTCCCTCTGATGCAGAATGAAGCTTCCCTGGCACCTTCAATGCACTTGACTTTCGCATGTTTTTCCTGGTCGGTGATTGCTTTTCCATTGGCAGCGTTTCTCACCAATTTACTGGTAGTGGTGAGCAACTCTTGGACTAGGATCTCTATCTCTCATTCTTCTAGCATCCGAAACCGATGTTACTAAAGACTCAAAAGCATTTCTAGGCACGTATTCTATCAGCTGATAAGCTTTGGTGATTTTCAATCCCTGTTTCAAATACGACTTTAGCAACAGACTCATTAGCAATATCTGGTTTCCGAACATATTTCCAATTAGCGAGCGTTCGGGGGTTTTCAGGATTTCTTCGGTCTCGGAAAAATCTCTCATCTCATTGCTCAAGTGCTTTCTGCTCAGCGTCATGTTTTTGAAAACTAGAGGTATTTTAGAAAATTTTTCTCTGAGCCGCTTCGAGACTTCAATGTAGCAATCAACGGATCTAAAGAAATCATCTTAGCAAACTCTTTTCACCACCATTTCCTGATGATTCAGTTTCTTTTCAAGTTGGTTGAGAATGGAAAGATTTGTAAAATGTGTCGGCAAACTTTCGTTGATTCGTGTGAGTTTTTATATGAGTCAACCAGTTGCACTTTCAAATCAAGATGACTGTGTAGCCCAGGGTTTTGAGATACTCTTCATGTTTTAATGTCTCTTTATACAGGCCTATCATTAATTTTTGTTGATGTTTGGCGTTGTTGAAAGAGCAGTTATTTCCATGCCAGAAACATCCATGGAGCTGAAAGACGATTTGATTTTCAACACAAAATTCATTGACGGGGTGATTTCACTGTCTAAGACAGGTTTCTCCTCTATTAGGTTGATGTCTGTTGTTAATTGTTTTCACGAACATTTGATGCTGTAACCAGCTGTGCGCCAACTTGTTAAATTTCATCTGATCAGCGGCAAAGGAATTCTCAACTATCTTCTTCAGGGATATTCGAATATTGCATCGCACACCAAAGGTGGAGAGCGTTCACACCGAGATCTCTGTAAATTCTGTCACAATTTTGAGCTTCTTTTTGAGCAAATGTTCTCTAATTCTCGTCATTCTTTTGTCGTGATATCTGTACATCAACAGGCTGGGTCGTCCAATGATGTTTTCTTTTATAAAGGAATACAGATCTGCATTGCATTTGTTAATGAAGCAGATTGGAAAAGTTGGTCGAAAAGATTCTGCGAGTTCTTGAAAATCCAAATAGGAAAAAAGCCGCAAAGGTGACTGTTGAGGAGCATTGTTAAACACCCAGCGAATTTCCAAGCCCGGTAAAGATATACCGTCTTTGAACATGTCAATCCTGTTTTCCCTTTAGATAGCTCTTTGTCTCTCCAAAGTTTGAACGAATGATGTTACATCAAAGTTATCGTACAACTTTAAACCATTCTCATACTGCACATTTTTTTCAGTCTTTTTGACAAATTTCGTACTTTTTTTTGCTAATGCTTTTCCGTTTTAAAGAACTGTAAACTACTTGTCTCGTCGGTAGATGTTTTTGTTGCAGTTGATTCAAGTCTGTCATCCACTCACAAGGAAACAATTCCTTCGTCATTTCACATTTGTATTCTTTGAGAGACATTTTGTAGCTGCAATAAATTTTGCGCAATCTAAAACAAAGTAGGATCCTTTATCAATATCTTGCTTTCCTTTTTTATTATGAAATCAAAATCGTTGTCGCAGACGTCTTTTAATTGTTGTAGCAAAATTCCTTTCATCATGTTGATGTCGTAACTCTGTGGATTATATCCTAGAATAGGGACCCTTTCCATATACTTTTCCAATTCATCCAAAACTCTAAAGACACAGAGTCTTTGTATGAAATATTTTTGTTCGAGAGGCGATTGATCGATAAATCTCTGTTCCACATTACCAAGCGATGTATCTCCTCTTCTACTCATTCGATGGTCGGTGAAAGTCTCTTCCTCACTCAGATATACTTTTCCTTGGTGATGTTATCCAAGTGTCAAACAACTTTTTAATGCATTTTATATCATTGCCATTTTCGATCATCACCATCATGGCGCCTCAAAACAGGGTACATTTGCAAAAGCAGAAATGCTCAAGAGTTCATGCTCGCTGCTGTAAAAGGTGATGTCTGTATTTCTATTTTTCTCACATTCGGGCAGCAAACACTCGATATCATATGTCATGAAAGACGGATAATATCTCAAAAGGTCGTTTGCGTCGATGATTATTCGGAATTGTGCCTTTAGCTTATTGAAAATTGTGGCGGCAGGTTTGTCTTAGCCTCTGGGAAACTTCATGGTCATTACGCCTGAAGTTGAGCATCTGTGTCGTTTCAGGTTACTGAATCTGTCGAAACAAGTGGAACGCATTAGACATGTGTAAGCTCTGGCGGATCCTTCCAAGCTTGTTATGAGACTAAAGCGTTTGTCGTGAAGATCCAAATAGAGCTTTTCCTTGTATCCCGCGTTGGAATTCCAAATAATTGTTGAAGTCTCCTCTTCATGAACAGCAAAAACAGTTATCTTTTGATTCGTACCCTGTATCGTATCAGAATGTGAGCACATAGTTTCGCTGAAGCTGTTTAATATTGTCCAATTCCAAACAACTTTTAGAAATAGAACGTAATGTTTGTGATCAACATCAGTCTCCAAGTCGTAGTGGGTCTTCATCTTAAACAATTTGCACAGTTGTCGGTCTCTGTGAAGTCGGTTAAAAACTTGTCAAGCTGTCTTTTGGAATCCATCAAACGAGCTTTCGGATACACGGTGGCGTTGTTAGACGATGAATGGAAATATCCGAGTTCACTGTCTTTTTTGTTCTCCAGAATGCAACCTACGCCATAATTGACTTTTGCTTTCAAGCTCAATTGCCTCCAAACTTTTCTTAACAGCTCTAATATTCTCAATTCCTGATAGTCATTTTGATAGATGTCGGCTTAATTGCGTGAAATTCTGTCACAAAGTCTGATGTTTCACATGTCTAAGACTTACCCTGTATGTGTTTGGTTTTCATGGCTCCCAATATCTGGCCTTCTTCAATCCTCATTTGTTCAATATTTTCAATCCTCAGTTTTTCAATATCTTCATTGTTCATTGATGGATATTTCTTCAACCACAACTTCCGCAATCAGATCAATGTCTTCAACTATTCCATCAACACCCTCTCCTACGTCTTCCGTACCCATCCCTATCTGATTAACCAGTTTATCCTGTATCCTGAAACAAAAAAAACTCAACCAACCATTACAGCCAACCATTTTTAATCGGCTTGAGGTCTGTCTCTCTCTTTGACGTCCATTGCTTTATGATTGGAGTTTTGGCGACAAAAATAGACTAACGCATAATGAATTTGCTTGCAGCTGCACACTTTGTACTGAACGCCCAAAAAATGGTAATCTGATATGATTAATCATTATTAGTTGAAATCAAAACTAACCGATTACTATGAGCTTCAGTATTTTCAGCAGAGGGTGAGACTCAACGAATGATTAATTTTTGTTCACAACCATTTTTTTGATCAATCTCCATTTCATAGATGTATTCAACATCTGAAATTCCGGGCCCAATGTGGCTTTTCACAAGCCAATCCTAATTGGGTTGTATTCCTGCATCACTTTCCTCTTTCATCTCCATTCTTCCTTGTTATATTTAAGAAATAAAATGAGGTTGATAAAATCCTACATTTAAATATTATTAATCAGTAGCAGCTCCCATATTTCTTTTAAAATACTTGTTCTTTAGATACTAGGTAAATAATATTTGTCTAGCTATTCATTCTAAAAAAAAGAAGGAATGTTTTTGCAAATACTAGCTTTTTATTGAAATCCAAAACTTCAACTAAAAGCGTTTTAGTACGATTTTTAATATTGAATTACGAGCGCTAAAAAATATATATTTATAATTTTTAGTTTTTAAGCTGGACTTTATCAGATATTCAATACGACTCACCTATTTTTGGTTAAAAGCAGTCTTCTTTTTCTTCTTTTTTTGAAATTGGGTAAATAATATGTATCTAGTTATTGATTCTATATATAAGTGAGTGTACCTGCAAATAAACAAATTCTATTAAAGTCCAAAACTGAAACTAAAAGCATTTAACAACGATTGCCCTAAAAGAATATTGATGATTGTCAAAGTGAAGCTAGCTAGACTATATCAAACCTTTATAACCACTCACCTATTTTAGAAAGAATCCTTATTTTTTGACATTGGATAGATTATGTTTATCTAGCGATTGATTCTATAAATAGCCGTGTGTAGTGCAAATAAACATGTTCCATCAGAATGCAAAATATGAAACTAAAAGCATTTAACTATGATGACTAACATCTAGATATAAATAATAAAAAAGAATAATACCTAATAGAATTTAGTTGATACACAACTATGTTCAATAATAAACAAGAAAAACACAGTTGTTGTCTCTCTGATAAAAAGCCATTCTTTTACCAATGCCAAAGACTTTGCAGTCTCAAAAACAAACGTGTTAGGCTCTAGGAGTAAACCTCCACAGCGCGAACTACCTGAGTACAACTGATAATAAATAATTAGGACCCAGTTGCTGTCTCTCTGACAAAAAGCCAATTTGTCAGCTCCAAAGACTTTGCAGTCTTGATAGCAAAGGTTAAACTCTAGAAGTACACCTTTTCCACAGCGCCACTAGTTGAGTTTTTCAAGTAGTGTAAAATAATCATTTATTAAGTCTTCCCTTATTGCTGAGAGTTCTAATAGCTGCAGCAGAAGTTGTTCGCCCAGTCACTGTTGCTGGAGTGGATGCTTTCTGTGGGAAAACAGTGGCTCTTAAATAACTAAAGTTGTAGCGACTGACCTGACCCTACAGCCAATGAGAGTCTTTTAATTATTTATTGTTAATTGTACTTAGGTAGTTTCAGCTTTGAATTAGATGTACTCCTAGAGTCTAATCCAATTCCTTGCAAGACTGCAAAGTCTTCGGCGTTGACAAAATTGTTTTTTTTTTGTTTTGTTAAAGAGACAACCACTGGGCTCTACTTATTTATTTATAAGAGTAGCTGTGTAGGTTAGGCTGTTTCTCTTTAATTTTAAAATAATTCTCTCAAGACTACAAAGTGTTCGAGGCTGATAAATACTTAGTCATCATTGAGCATAGTTGCTCGATTTAATTTTAAAAACTGTAGTTTAAAAAAACGAATGTTTTGTTTGTTGTTCGTAATGATACCTACATTGTTTTTGTTTACTCTTTAGATTATCATGGATGTTACTTCTGAATTTGTAGCTGTCGTAACCCCAAAACAGACCAAAGTCAAAACACCTAAAACACCAGCGAAGGGAAAACATGAAGCTGCGAACCAAATGACAACAAAAAACAGAGTTCCTTCAAAATTGATTTTACCAGTGAAGAAAATACGTGAACAGCAGGAGCGTAACGAAGAGGAAACCAAATATTGATAAAACACTAAAGTTTGCCAAGCCTCTTGAAGGATGGAAAGCAAGTGAATTGCAAAAGATTGGATCTTTTGGTTAGCTAAAGAGTCTCATTTTCCCAATCATTATAGAAGTTGTTGGCGTCGATGGCAACACTGGTGCATTTGGAGATTGCTTCGTCATCTTTTATTATGATGAAATGAATGTGAGACAGCTTCAGAGAGTAGTTTTGCCCGAGCAGAATAGTTGAAGGCCTCTATTTTTTTGGGTACCTATTACCTCGCATCTCATTTACTTAGGTGAATTTCAAAATCCCAAAAAGGAATACAGTATTTTCTACGATATCAACCCACATAACCACGGAAGAGTTATGCTTGGGAGATGTTGCTGCTTGAGCCGAAAAAATGAGACAGATGTCCAAGGATCAATTCAATCTCAGCTACAACATAGATTATCTTGCTAGTTTTACCCAATGAACAGTTTTCCCTTATATCGTCATCATTGAAGGATTCATGCAGCCTCGATTACAGGAAGAAACATCCGTAGCACTTTGCATCCGATACATCTTGAAAATAATGAAAAGAGAGAGGTGAGAATGCTTCTCATACTAAATATGTGATATGGGTGTGATGATTTACAATGGGAAGAAGAAGGGATCCAACAGAAACGCTTATCACAATGTAATCTTCCTATCCACGTCAAGCAGCGAAGATTGGGAGCAAAATCGCAGTCAAGTAAGATACGATGAAGAGCCATGAAAATTGACTACAAACCAGGATGTTGTTGGTTTTATAAATGACGACTTTGCGGGGGTTTAAAGGAGTTATCAGTGTTGATGATATCTACTACTATTAGACTATTTCTAGTGTTGGTTGTCAAGTTATCATTTTTATTTACAATTCTCAACACTTTAAGTTTTTATAAACTTTTTTCATATATAGCACAAATATCTTATGAAAATTTGGACTTTATAACAAATATTGTGAAAGTTTTCGTTGTGATCTCGAAGAATACCTTTACTGACAACTGTTGAAAAGTGCCTGTACTGTATAGCAATAGCGGTACGGTATTACAGAGTGCAAATAGACTGGTAGCATAGGCTCTCTGTGGAAGGCAGTTGATACGAACAGAAAGCGCTACTGGTATGGTAGTATAATCTCTCTGTTGTAGAAGGTCCAGATAGAAGATGTTATGTATGCAAACGATAGTGATAATAGGCAACCGGCCTCACAAAGCACACAATGTTTCGGATTAATAATAATTTATTAGTTATAACACAAAAACTTGCTGGATAAGCAGTCCTCACAAGCGTACAGTAACTTGACGTCCCTTAGATCACACACTAAGATGGTACAAGCAATTGCTGACACTTCTCTGAGCAAGACTAGATACTATCTCAGGCAAAGCTAAACTAACTTTGAGCGCTCGGCGAAATGCCTCGCTATTTATAGGAAATCATAGCAGTTGAAAAGCGAGATACATGATTGATTAATAACAAACTGGCACTGCAGAAAAAGATGAATCATAATAAGCTGGCTAAGTATAAAAGTTCACATACACAAACTAGCAGTTTTTTATATGACTAGTCACCAATATTCAACGCAATAATAATAATAAGCAACTTCAAATCATTGTTTGTCATAGTCATCATCAGATTGTAATCCTCCAACGTACTGATCTTGGCTATAAGTAGGGCACCTGACTCATCTGCTTCGAACTCAGTGCTGTCAACTAAGCAAGCCTGTGCTTACTTAGCTAGCGCATTTCTCACTCCATTGCTCACTCTCACGTGCACTGCTTATTTATCAAACAAGCAGATACACTAACTGATGACTGGCCACACTAGGCAAATTCCATTACAATATTATATGCATTTTGCCTATTGCATTCTACCAATTATATTATACAAATAAATTGTAACAAAAATTGCAACTGAGTATTGCAAATCAAAACTCGCAAGATACTATTGGCACCCAACATACATCAGCCCAACAATCAGAATCGTGATACAAACTCCGATATAAACAACCGTTGCACAATAAGTACTTAGATAATAATCAAAATCAGATAAAATATAAAAACACTACAATTTTAAGTGGGATAATCAACACCTGCTACACACGAAAAAGTACCTGTACAGATTTTCATGGACACCTTGTGCTCAAAAAGGCATTTGGAACCAGGGGAACCATCTTGTCCTTAGACATCATTATGGAGATCTGCTCCTATTATACTACTAATATTAATGCCTGATTGTACGGATATTCTCAATCATTAGTTGATAGTGATAATCTACTGGCTTGTACCTCTTGATTATTTTACATTTTTATCTGATGCTCAAAAGGGCACATCCGTCCATAAGAACCTAATTGTCTTTAAGGCAGACCTCGAAGATCCGCGTCTAATATACTGCTGACAGTACTATAAAACTAAATATTTACATTCATTCGGTAGAACTCATAACAGAACATATTTTTAATGTTTTCTGGAACAAACTACATTCCCCAAGCAGACAATCTCAGCTCTACATAAAGCCTAATACAGCCTAATAAAGTCTAATACATTTTAACTTCTATTTACAGATGAGATGTAAGATGGCAGGTACAATTTTTAAACCACAATCTACTGCCCTCCTAAAGGCAATTATCACAGGTTTTCTGATATTGCTGGTGCTACAAGACTTTGTTGTATACGCAGTTCTTTCTTCTATAATAAACAATAATAGAGATGGTATCAAGCAGTTAAAAGTCACAGCAAATGATGTTGATACCAATCCTGGTCAACCAGGGAAGTACATCAACCCATATAACTTTGAATTTATACTGCAAGCTGAACCTTGTACAGCAGAAGATGAGTTACTTATAGTCATACACACATCTGCTAAGGTAATATTTCTGTCATTGTTGTGTGGAATTATCTGGTGCAATTGTGATATCGACAGATATCCAGATATATAAGTATGTGTATGTAAGTGTTATAGAGCCGGCAGGTATGATATTTGAATACAACGAGCAATACTTGTAATTTACTTGTATATCACTTTGTTTTAGATGATATACAGCACCAGGAGAATGATAATGAGAGCTACATGGCTTAATAAATATTTGCTTTCTACAAAAATTGGTTTAATTGTGAAAATAGTATTTTTTGTTGGACTCGCTGATGTCACAACAGATCAGAAACGAATAGACTATGAGAGTGAGATGTACAGAGATATTGTACAATCTAACTTTAATGATAGCTATCAGTACAACACATACAAGGCTATGTCATATTTAAGGTAAGTGATTCGTTTTAGCAAAAAGTTTCATTTTTACAATTTTTTGCCAACGAGTAACAATGATTGTTACTCGTTGGCAAATGTTAGAAACATGTAGCTAGTGAAAAACTACATGTTTTTAGTGAATGATCACACAAGGGAGACAATTAATCATCTATTAGCCAGACAATTTAGTAAATACATTATAAAAGTAACGTGCAATTTGGGCTCAATTATACAAAACAACAGATTAGGAAGGTAGCATCATTGAGGCCATAAATTACCTCCCTTCCTATGTATGAGCTTGACTCAGTGTGCGCGGCAGCACCGGTCAAACGCAATTACAGCGAGCTAATTTATCAGCACTTTACTCTCCTTCCTATAAATCATAGCAATGTATTACGGCATATAATGAACCATACGATGGATTGTAATATCATCACGATTAATCTTCAATGAATAAAACTGAACTGAGCTAGCTTTAGCTATTGATTATGTAGAGATGTTGGGAGAAATCAAAATGCACAAAAGACCTTACGTTAAGATACAGTCATAGATGAGGCCTCAACGACTGCTCAGCAACTAACATGCCAGTACGGTATCCAAAAGCACACTCATTTTTACATTCCTCTTAGCATTTCTTCACTAATCTTTTCTCACTTACAGATGGACCTCCCGGAGCTGTGCCAACGCTAAACTACTGATGAAAATGGATGATGATGCTTTGCTCAAAACTGAGTTGTTACCAGATCTAACTAACACCATAAAAGGCTTGATAGAAACCAACAATCCTGTATATGCTGGTAAGTATTTTTACATGAATCGCGTCAGGTGTGTGTAATAATCGAAGAAAACAATTGGTGTTTCTCTCGTTGATTCTGACCAACACCCGAAGCAATTAAATACGAACTTTCACCTTTGTTATGGAATTGCTGCCTGCAGACAATATGAGCTATTTAAATACATAAAAATTATAAATCTGTTTATTTTGCCACAAAGAAACTAAAGACAAATGGAGTGTGTTGAGGGTTCATAGGTGTATGAAAACAAAACATTTATTGCATACAATACTCCTCAAATGTAGCAAGCTTTTAAGCAGTAAAACCATATTTTTGTGACGAAAAACTCGCTCCGTTTCAAAATTGGCATCAATCATTGCAGTAGCCTCACATCAAAACAGTTTATTGCAGTTGTTGGATGGCTTACATATACTTTTTCACTTATCTATGACTGCTTTAATTTCTGTAATTACGCATCACTATCATAAAACTTTGGTATCCATTGAGTTTGGTATCTACTAGCTAAGGTACTATGAAAAGCTATGAGTATATTGCTTTGTATTGATAAAAAGATTTGCAAATCACGGAGAAGAAAGCACATCAAAAGATCGTATCATAGCGACTTCCATAACCAGCTACATTTGAATAAAGTTCAAATTTTTATTGTAAAAGGTTTGCTTTGCATTCATCCATGCACTCCCAACCACTCTAGAGGATTGCCTTCATATAGCTTAGTGAACATAAATAGAGACAATTAGCAAGCTAACCGGCTGTGTAGTTTGTCTGAGCTATAGGCTCTGCGTTTTCCAGCTGATCCAGCAGTAAATGATCACTAGTTGTCACTGTCATACCAGCAGTGTTCCCTCTGGAGAGAGGTAGAACACTCGATATTAGTGATATTTTATGGAAAGCAGACAAAAGTCTACTAAACTATCAAAGTATCCCAGCTTGCGATCCTGGTATGTGCTGTTTGGTTGGTCACAGATGAAACCACCCTCTCATGATTGGCTGTATTGAAGTAGAGCCTAACTAAGTATTCCACTAACGATTAGAGTTAACAAAATTATTGTAGGATAGCATAGTTGTAGTGGAACACAGTCATGTTGACCTATTTAACCTATATCCATCTTTTTGTGTCAAACAAGCTGGAAAGAAGCACAAGTGATAGAGCTAGTGACAAGCCTTGCTGGTCTCTTGCATTTGTCCCTTTACCTATCTACACTAATTTTATTGGAAAAAAACAACAGTGATATAAGTAGTATAATAGGAGCAGATCAGCGACATGGTTCTAAGAACAATCAGGCTCTCTTGGTTCCAACAACGTGCCTTTTTGAGTACCAGGTGTCTATGTGAACTGTTTAAAGGTGCCTTTTTGTGTGCACTAGGTGTTGATTATGTCAGTTGTTTTTAGTGTTTGTAATATTGTATAATTACTTGTTATCTAAGTATTTATTGTGCGTTGGTTGTTTATTTTGGTGTTTGTATCGTGGGTTTGATTGTTAGACTAACCGATGTTTGTATAGAGAGTTATTGCATAGGTTTTATTACGGATATATAATATATAAAATAAAGATATAAAATTATGCTAGATATTCATCGATTGCTTCAACGAAGAATTCTTGTGAAGCTACAGACATTTCTGTTTTACTATTTAGCATAAATATCGAGTGATTTCAGGTTTGAGAGCGCGCCAATAGGTTGATTTCCGTTTTTATTAAGTTAAGTTCTTAAAAGAGGTTTTCTCTTAAGCTGACTTTTCAACTTTTTTAAATAGCTACTGACATTTAAAATGTTTGACATATGTAGGATACAAAAAAAACTGACAGCAAATGTCTCTATTAACAAATTTGGTGCATCAGCTAGTTGACACGTATTCCGTGTGTATTGAAGAAGAGATGTTTCATCATATAGTTCAGCCATATTCTGCATCTGTTGTGTGGCACAAAAGATCATGGCTTGAAAGGTGACTAGCTTGATTGACTTATTTGGTATTATCATGTTGTATTTGACAAATTTGTGATACGCATGAGGAATTAAGTCCTTTAGGATATAGTTTTTTTGATGTTGTTGAGGTCATATTGATTTGAAGTGATAAGAAAAAGCTATTGGTAAATCAAAATAAGTATCGAAGCAAAGTGGTCGCAATAATTTATAGGTTTTAGCTATCCTATTTACAAAAACGCTTTATAATATATAAGAAATTTTGGGCGATTAAAGACTTTACTTTTGCACAAAAGCCACACAAGAATAAATAGGAAATTTTGCACAAGCATTCTCATTGGCTCTAGGGTTACATCAGTCGATGCAACTTTTACTATTCAGGAGTCACTGTTTTTACACGGAAAGCAGCCACTCTAGCAACAGTGGCTGAAAGATCAACATCTGCTGCAACCAGTAGGACTACTAGCAATAAAGTAATAAAGTGTGCCCCTAGAGCCTAGCCAGTTTTCTCTCAAAACTGCAGACTTTGGCAAAACTGCCTTTTTGCCAAAGAGACAGCAACTGGGTTTTAATTATTTATTCTTAATTGTACTCGGTTATCTCTTGCTGTGGAGGTGTACTCCTAGAGCCTTGCTGAACTTGTTTTAAAACTGTGAAGTATTTGGTGATGAAAAAAATTCACTTTTTGTGTCAGACAGCTAACAACTGAGGTCTAATTATTTATTATTTATTGTACTTAGGTGGCTTGCGCTGTGGAAAATGTGTACTCGTAGAGCGTAACCTGCTTGCTCTCAAGACTGCAAAGTATATATAAATCTGTAGTTGTCAACCATTGGTCATGCACAGTGCAGTTAAGAAAAGTGCTAACAAGTGTTCAGAGCAGTAGTTTAAAAATCTATGGGAGCCTGAGTTGAAAAAAAAACGATTAATTAAAAAAATATTTAATATTAATAATAATAAAGTTTACTTAGAGTGCTTTAAACAACCTTGATTTCCATACTTGAGAAAAACAGTGGAGCCTCGCAGTTTGGTTCCACATTTTACATCAGTCTGTGTTAGTTTGATACGTGATGACCTACGCAGTGATGAGGCTGGTTCATTCAGCAGTCCATGGAGTCAGTGCTTAGTCTGTTGAACTTTGTTTACATAGTTGGCACACATATTGTCAAGGATGTTGACTATTATGGGTGCAATATTCAAAGCGGAGAGGCGTTTTGCATAGTGTTCGTGTGCTGGGCATATGATTTTCAGTATCAGCTTTTCCAAGCAGATTAGATTATCAATGCTGTTAGATGATGACATAGAAAACCATGCTGGACAGCCGTAACTCATCTTTGGTCTTATGCTTGAGCTGTAGTATTTTACGAGAACATCCTGTGGAATTTCTGCTCTTTTTAGTATGAGTAGCATGATGTCACTACTTATTTGGTATATGTGAGAGTCAAAGCTTAGGTTTTTATCAATGATAACTCCAAGGAACTTGGACACTGACACTGATGGAATCTGCTTATTTTTCAATGAGATTGTCATCCTGTTGCTAGAGTTGTCTACCTGAGAATGTTTGCTGGTGATGTTCATAGAGCAAGACACTTTTGGCGTTAGCTAGCATGTTGTACTCACCACACCAATCATATACTAATCTATATACCAATCTATACTCTCCTGCATTTGTCTCTCAGTGTTATAAAGACTGCTGCCGACGAGAGTTAGATCACCTGCATATTTTATCACGGTGCTAGGTAGTTTGAAGGTATCAATGTACACAAACCAGAACAGTGGCCCAAGAATTGTTTCCTGAGGAGTTCCATTCAGGATTGGTTTGCTGGATCTGTTTACTGTACCGTCTTTGGTGTTGACAAACATGTCTTTTTGTCAGGAGGACAACAAATGGATGTCAATTAATTGTTACTAACTTTACTTGCGTAGTTCGCGCTGTGGAGAGAGTGTACTTATAAAGCCTAGTTAGTTTACTCTCAAGACTATAAATCTTTGACGTTGACAAAATTGTCTTTTTTTGTCAGAAAGATAACAGCCAGGCTATACTTATGCTATTCTTACCATATATATTTTAACTGTTTATGATTAAACAATACTAACTAGCTGTTGCTGTTTGATTTTTTAAAATGACTAGGGAAATGATTAAAAGCTATTTGGTAATTGACGATCCAAAAACCCAGGAATTTACTTCCCCACCAACACCTCCAACACCACCAATGCCGCCAATCCATGAAATTGAAGGATTCGACTCTGCCAACAGAGCCCGAATTCCCAACAGCCCTCTACAAGTTCAATCGTCAAAACCCCCTGCTGAAGACTCGGAAGAGAGAAGAAAAGAACATTTCGATGTGATCATGGATGATGGCGAAGATTCATCGTGCAAAAAAAGAGCCGTGATAGATGGTGAGAAAAAGAAGAAGAAGAAGGAGAAGAATGAGGAGGGGGAGGGAGAAGAGGGGGAGAAGGGGGGGGGGAGGGGGGGAAGGAGAAGAAGAACTAGAACCACTTTTGAAAGATCAAATTATATATATATATACCTAGAGTTGATGGACGAGTATATATATATATGTATATATATATATAATACACAATAATCTTAATACAAAATCATTCATCATACTTATAAATACATGGTAATAAATAAAGAGCTAACTTCTCACCAAAACATTCAAAACACCTCACACAGAAAGGCACTGGAGAATCAACATACCAATAAATACCAATAAATACATTCTAGACACCTGGTGCACACAAAAAGGCACCCAATGGACCAAGAGAACCTCCAGGATAACCTCCAGAACATCCAACGCACCATACAATGTATTATTCAACATTCAACATTATTAAATTAACATACATTCTAAACAATTGGTGCACACAAAAAGGTGCCCCACAGGTGCTCATGGTAACTGGTCTATACTTTACCTGGAGAACCAGAAGAACCTTCTCCTTAGACTCCATGACAGAGATATGCTCCCTTGTTACTACTCCTATGTCAAACACCCATATCATTATAACTATTATCACTTTTCATTTCAGACTCGGCAAAACATTATCTACAATTTCACTCCCACTACCACCAACTATATCATTTTTACTCATCGCTTTCTTTTCCACATGTTTTTTTCCTAACTTTTTGCTTAGGAATAGTATTATAATAACACAACTCTCTATTTTTATATACTAGTCCAACCCACAATCAAAACTGCAATAAAAATCCTAATATAAACAATCCCTGCGCAATAAATATGCAGTTAAATATTATAAACTTTAACAACTGACATGATCAACACCTGTTACACACAGAAAGGTACCTTTAAACGGTTCTCATAAAAACTTGTTTCTCAAAAGGGAACTTTGGAGCCAGAAGAACCTGGTTGCCCTTCGACACCATGACACAGATCGGCTCATTTTATACTACTGATGTTATATTCCAATAGGGTAACTATTCACATTCAGATTTTCTGCTCAGCATTTTGATTTACTTACAGGCAAACTTATTATTGACAATGAACCAAACAGAAATGCTAGCAGCAAATGGTACGTATCAAAGGAAGTGTGGCGAGAAGAATACTACCCGACATGGTTTCAAGGACTAGTATATTTTCTATCACCACAACACACTGGGGAACTGTTTAACACAGCACTAAACACACATTATATGCATACGGATGATGTCTTTGTTGGTATCATTGTCAGCAAAACTGAATCAATCCGTCTACATGCAACAGCTATCGAATTTTTATCCGAAGCTGCCAAGACGGGTTTGAGTTTGACAGAAATACTAACTCCAAAGTGGATGGAAAAGAAATCAAAGTTCTTCCACATACCAGATACTAAACTCTACTATTTGTGGTCTTTGGAGGACCTGAAAGTGGCACATTTACGCCTCGAACTTCGTGGTTCCAATGGTAGCTTGTAAGTGATGACATGGTATAAATAAAACTGACTTTATACTATTACATAATGCCCTCATTACCTAGTCTGCTAGGGAAACCACAGTTACCTGTATGCACTGGCTGCCATTTTGATGACGTAGGGACAGTCATTGGTTCCGTGGCTGCAGCCATAGAGGTTGTAGAAAATATAGAGCGCTAACCTTTTGTGTTGTAAAGCACTGCACGACATGTGCGCTGACCTTCTATGGAGTCGGCCATCTTACATTCTTGAGGCCCCCATAGTTGGAAGACACGGCTTTAACTACCCCCGGGTATGTTTAATGAAACAATGCTGTATGGATTTATCTCCACCAAAATAGGACAACACCTCCGTTTAAACATTAATTATTAATACAAGAGCCATGCAATTGCTAGTTTGTAAATATAGCACCGCACAATGTTATGCTTTGGGAGTTATCTTCTTATAACAGGGCAAATCCTTCACAGCTACGTTTCTTCCCAAATAACAAAGCTAGTTTAAAAATGGCCAATAGATAAACTTTCAACTGTCTCATATCGGACAGATGCCTGTAGAAGGTGAGCAAAATGTGATAAATTGCATTTGTACATTGAAAAAAACTTATTACAAATTCCATGCATATCAGTCGAATGCAGAGTACTATTTAGCATAGATTACCTGTATGACTAGTTGCTACAGAGATGTGAAAGATGTATACATTTTCAGAGTTAACTGTAATGTAAGAGAAAGGCTGCTTCTAAGCAGTTGAGTGGCAAATTTACAAAACTTTCACAGCTTCAAATAATTTGATTTTTACATCGCTTGACCCGCTAATCATGAAGTAATGAAGGCTAATATCCAAAAGATTAGACCTCCCATCGGAGTTGCACCGATGCTAGATTTAACTGGCAACCAGCAAATGTATTGTGATTAATGATTTTAACTGTTAATAAAATGGTCAACTGAATAGGTGTGTCAAGTTTAACACACTAGCTGTTCACCGGTAAGTGTAACATCCTTTCTTACAATGTGAAGGAAACTAAAGTCTACTGATACGCCCGCACATGCGTGGGAACGTTTAGTTCAAACTCATACAACTATATCAATTCACAGCAGATTTGTAGAAAGCCCAGATGTGGATGATCTGCTCATATATTACTACTGCGGTTAAACTTGTATGCATGTGTACTCTCAGCTGTGTTGGTTTACCTAACATTATTGTATTCAACTTCAGATTATTGAAACAATTGCTCTTCAACCACTGTTTTTCATCATATTACATTGTCGTATTACAAATTGTACACAAATATGCCTGAAAAAACATTGCTAGTATTGTTTGTCTCTGAGATAACTTACCACTTGTCAGTTGCGTGTGGTCATTGAAGCAAGGAGATGGCTTGGTTTCATATTTTACTAGGTTTAGTTGGTATAATATGGAAATACTCCAAACATATCTGCTGTAACAGAATGCACAGTCTGTTGAAGCCATAAAGTTTTTGCTCGCTCATGTAAACAATATTATATCGGTAATGCCTGAAATTTATGCATAGACTAGATTGGCTAATGGGTTGCATTGCTTTGGCAGTAACTTTTTCAGAACAATTGTTCATTGTGTTAATCTGGGCATAAATTCAAGATTTTATTAGAACCATCTCAATCACTTTTGAGACAGATGTTTCATATATAATACCATAGTGTGGTAATACTTTATTTTGCCTTTAGATAATAACATTGTGGTTTTAAAGATATAAAAGTCACTGTTTAATGATTGGAATAAATTATTAGAAAACTGTAAGAATAAATACGCCGTTTGCATGCTAGATCAGTAGTAATAGAAAACGATCTCTCTCTGATGAGCAAACAATGGTCTTTGCGGAAAAAGCTCGTTTAATGACTGAATCTCTCAACAAATGGAAAGCGAAGGAATTGGAAAAGCCTAAAGCTTCTCAAATGAGTAACAACACACCAACGGTTTGGACTTACCAAACGTTTGCAGATCTTCCTATTGCAAGCGTTATGCGGGTGTTTTCTGTAAGTCGTAAAAGTATGGATTCTAAATATTGTGAAGTCCACTACTTTGGTCTTCCGGATTTAGATAAGTTTCAGGACAAAAAAGTTCTCTGTCCGGTTGGAATAGCTGAAAACTTCAACTGTGATAATTACCCAGTACCTTTTAACATTGTGTATTTGGGCAAAAAAAAATCTGAAAAATAAAAATACTATTTGCTATGATGTCAAACGTGTCACCACAAAACGTCTAACCAACAAGGAAGTTAATGAGGAAGCACGACAATTGAGTATGATGACTAAGGATGAGCTCAAACGCAGCTTGAACATCGAGACCCTTAGTAATTTCAAGCAGTGCGTGATTTTCCTTTACCAAGATGTTGTTGAGAGATTCATTCCTCATCGATTCAATGGAAAAGAATCTGTCGTAAATTGTATCCGATATGCCTTGCAAAAAGATGGAGAGAGAGAGCTGAGGACACTTGTCTTACTAAACAGATACATTGAAGAAGCTAAAAATATGTTCCAGGTGTGATGATCTACAAAGGGAAAAAAATTAGTGAAAATTCTAATGCGTATCATGATATCGTATAGTGATGGAAACGGGTACTCGTTCGCCTCGAACCACGGGTTGTCCCCTCTCGAATCCGGGGCGAATCCGAATCGAATCCACCAGTTTTGAATCCTAACGAATCCATAATTGTTCGGCCTTTCATTGATCAATTACGACTATAGTAAAAGCATATAGTTGTAACGCGCTGATCTAGTTACTTATGCGGTGTTGTGTCTATCAACGTCATTGGTCATTGCCTTAGTCATCCAATAGCCTGTAATCTGAGGAAGATCGGGACGCTGTGTATACTTCCAACAATTAGACTAGTAAACAAAATCACACAGGCACATCAATCACACGTGCTGATTAGTAGTTAGTAGTAGTGAGTAATAAAAATGTCAAAGAGAAGCTTTGTCTGGAATTATTTCTCACTGCTCACTCACTCAACAACATGCTCAATCTAATAACTACTATCTATTACATACGCAATCAATTCACTTGACTTGACCAGTTCACTCGACCAAGAACACTGAACTTTTATTATATTATTAATTATTACTATTTGATCATTCCAACAATAATCAATTAATAAAAGTAAATTAGTAAATAAATGAATGCTATTTATTATTATTCTTACTATTATTATTATTACTATAGGTAAATATTTGTAGTTGCATTGATGATAAATGCTCACTGCTCACTCAACAACATGCTCGATCTAATAATTATTATCTATGACATGACATACCCAATCAATTCATTTGACTTGACCAGTTCACTCGACCAAGAACACTGAACTTTTATTATATTACTCCTTGATCATCATTTCAACAATAATTAATAAAAGTAAATTCTATTTATTATAGGTAAATATTTGTTGTTGTATTGATAATACGTCAGTAAAATAATTAATTTTTATTTATTGTAGACTATAATTAGGATGGTTTAGTGTTAGCAAAATTTGAAAGAAAAATGCTGCTTGCTATTACTTGGTACTTAAACTTTGCTAAAATTGCATTGATCGTCAAGTAACCTAGAGACCTGTTTGACCTTCAGTATAAACTTGTAAAAGCAAGGAGTTGTCAAACGTAAATAGGATTCGGACCGAACCGCCTCGGACCGGTTCGATTTGAGTGGAAAGATTCGGAATCGGACCGAACCTAAATTTCTTTGTCCCGTTCCATCACTAATATCGTATTTCTCTCTTCATTCAGTCTCGTTGATTGGAAACAAAATCGTGAACAAGCAAAATACAACGAAGGAATATTGAAATAGAATTTTGAAGCCGATCTTAAAAAATTTCCTACATGAGGAATTTGATGATTTTGAAGCAGGAGTCAGCGCTGATGAAGATGAGTAGACTAGAAATTGTGTTCAAAGAGTAAAGACACACAATACAACTTGGTGAGTGTTTTCTCTTTTCTATGTAATACAATCTAACCATTGTAAATAATACTTCAACTCAACTTAGATGAAGTTATTTATACACCAAGTAATTTCTTGTTTTAGATATGCAAAGATAGAACTGAACAGAGGAACTAAATAAAATACTCTAGTTTCATCAAAGATTCAGTAAAAAATCCTACTGTAATAACATTGAATGAATTAGTAAAAGGTGTCACTAAAATTCCTTACTAACGAGCAAATATATGACTTTTTATAGCAAATATTTCCCCAATATCAATTACTGTAAATTTTATTGAATATATATTTGTTTTATTATGTAAATACATGATAATGATGACGATGAGTAGACTATATTTATCTTTCATTGTAAAATTATCTAAACTATTACAAGTACTATATTAACCTCTTGAATGCTCCATGTACAGTACAATAATCTTGCTACAAAATAATTTATCATGCTTATAAATACATGAAATATTAATTTTACAAATAGTCTATGTACAATTGAAGTAAAAAAATATTCGTATAAAATAGAACTTCATGTTTACAAATACATGTAAATAGATAAAAAGCTATCTTCTGCACATACTTTCTTGTTTATAGAAACACTCCATAACTAACTATAATGTTTTCTATACAATCTTGTTATATACATATTATACTAACAAAAATTAAAAAAACTAACAATTAAACTTTTGTCAGAAGTGTAAAAATATCAAAAGGCATTGTAGAGGTATACACTAGGTATGTTTTACCAATAGAAACTCTGTTAAAAAATTTCATGCTT